>CAJSYZ010000007.1:5307973-5907310 GCA_910574455.1 Trichaptum fuscoviolaceum | reverse complement strand
CCTAACCCTAACCCTAACCCTAACCCTAACCCTAACCCTAACCCTAACCCTAACCCTAACCCTAACCCTAACCCTAACCCTAACCCTAACCCTAACCCTACAAACGAACTAACCTTAACTGACACTAACCCTATCATAACCCTACTTTCTGTTATTGTCCTCTACTCCGTAAACCGATTATCTAATCTCAATCAATTACTATATTTATACATCAATACTGTCACTAACTCATTTCGTTAACATATGCTACTATCACTTCATATTAACCCGTGTTACTAACATTTCCCTCTGTACTGCCACTAACCCGGGTTGCTAACGTCTCTCACTAACACTTGTTATTAATCCGGGTCACTAACATCTGCCGGTTTATACCCTTCCTAATCTATACGGGTTACTAACATCTTATCTGGTTATCACTTAATTTCTACTTCTACTCGGGTTACTAACACTTGACGGGTTACGCTCATATCCATGCTCATTATCGGGTCTCACTCATTCAATTAAAATACGGGTTACACAGTTAAATACAGCTACAAGATCAATTGGGTTAGCTGACTGACAAGAACAAGTCATTAACTTGCTCCATTATTACACTCTGCAACAACATATATCGAACTGACTTTGCATCAGTTGTCTCTGCTACGCTTTAAATCACAACTGTTTAACATCAGCCTTCAATTGTAATATACGGGTTACATACTAAGACTATATCACAAGCAGAACAGAGTATATGCTCCATGTCACTTAACTCTGACTTATACGCTCTACAGCCTGTACTTCAGTAAGCCCGACTGATCTCACGTATCGTGCTTATCACGACTAATTCGTATCTGACTCTTACTCAGCTTGATAACAAGTGCATCTGAATTAGCGGAGCACCTCATTAATACATCAGTAGTATTGACTATATCAATGGTTAGACATTCTGATAATAGCTATAACAGATTAGATATACATAACATAATTGTAACTTAGAACAGACAGACAATATCTCACAGCCACTTATGCAAGTCATAGCTGAGACTAGTCAGATTACAGTCTCTGACATATATCCAGTCAGAATACGTAACAAGCCTTCTAATAGAATGACTTTGAACTCTGAGACTCTGACTTTCATTCCATTAAAATGAATATATTCTGAATTATAACTTATTTTCCGTTCTATTAGAATGAGATTGGACCCTGAGACTTTGGACCCTGACTTTAGTTCTAATAGAACGAAAAATATTCATTTAATTGTGATTTATGACTGGACCCTGACTTTGGTTCTAATAGAACGAAAAATATTCATTTAAATTTGATTTATGGCTGGACCCTGAATCTCATTCCAATAGAACGAAAAATATTCATTTAATTTTGATTTATAACTGGACCCTGACTTTGGTTCTAATGGAACGAAAATATTCAGATTTATTGCTGATTTTTCCGATTTTGACTTGTGATTTTGGTGAGAGAGGTCAGACCCTGAGCGACGGACCCTGAACCCTGAGCGACGGAGGCTGGACCCTGAGCGACGGAACCTAATTGGGATGAGCGACGAGCGACGGAAGTCAGACCCTGAGCGACGGAGGTAGACCCTGAGCGACGGAGACCAAAAAGGCAAAAGACCCTGAGCGACGGACTGAAAAAGGAAAGAGACCCTGAGCGACGGACCCAAAAAGGAAAGAGACCCTGAGCGACGGAGACCCTGAGCGACGGGCGACGGAAGAGTAGGGGGGGTACTCTTCGCGGGCATATATATAGGTACGACATCAGGCAAGAATGCCGATGGTACATTTTTCAGTGCATTCAAGTCGAAGAACCCCGGTAGGCAGTGGATTCATCTTTTGTTTCGCCGTGATACTGAATAGTGATTAGAATATACTCTTGCTAACTGCATACGAGAAATGGCGGACACTACTACGAGACGAGGGAAGAACAGAGGACTCGATGCGGTCGGGAGGGTGATTGGTGACGGCTTCATTCTTCAACAAAGACAGTGAGTCGCTTCATTCGAGATGTATTGCATATCTTTTAATAGTACTTTGTCGTATAGAGAAGCATTGAAGGCCGATTTCCCCTACGTCTTCGAGGGCGGCTCAACAATTCCTTCGTCAACATTGATGGATGACATACTGGCTTGGAGAGTTCGTTTATCGGAAGTTTGCGATGGTCTTAGGGATGTCCTCGATGGTCTGGAGGAAGTACCTAATATTTGGGAAGAACGCCTTTGCCTTCCATCCGAATTCAGCACAGACGATCGCAAGAAATATGAGCTGGAAGCCTTAGCGAAGATCGAGCTGACACTTCGGAAGGGTGAAGCTCACGACGCGCTCGAGTGCCTCCGGAGATCAGTTCGCCATGTCAATCAATACCATTACGAAGCGCAGAAGAAGACCCGTCCAATCGATACAAGGACTCGTTTTGGTAATGCAGCTATGGACGCTCGAAAGGAGAAGATCTTCTGGGCCGCTCAATATCGTCGAGTGCGCCAGTCGATGCTCAACTTGGGATTGCCTGCCGATCACAACATATTTCGTACTCTCGACGACAAGGATATGTATAGGCCTTCTACTGATCGACCGCTTGAATTTAATACGGGCAAGGAGGTCATTGGTTGGATCTGGACTGTGTCTACAGGTAAGTCTTCGGCGTCTGACAATAAGGTTATTGAGGACAGGGATCTGGAAGGTTCGTATCTATTGAGTTCAATGCGATAATACATTATTCTAATGTACACCTAGACAATCGAGTACAGTGGATTCGTCAACGCGCAGCTCGAGATAGGTATAAGGAAGAAATCGAGCTTCTCGAAGAGGAGCTTCGACGTTTGATACGTGGCTTCAAAAGACTTGGGGAAATCTGGTCAGCCATATCCGTCCGGGAACTCAATAAAGGCCAGCATTTCCGTTCTGCATTTGCGGCGCGAAAACAAAAAACTTACCTTGCTGCCTGTCTAAATGCGCAACTCGTTGCCTCTAAAATGGGCGTAAGCTCAATTCCTTAATACACTCAGAGCATTTTCCTTCTGATATATTCTCCTTCGTAATGACTCCTTTGTTTCCATCTTCGACTCTATCATACCACGAAGGGATTAATCCGATTTGAAGGATTAATCCTTCACACGGGATTAATCCGTTGCAGTAGGTTAATCCTATTTGGTGGACTGATCCTTCTCCAACGGATTAATCCCTTTTGACGGATTAATCCTCTAAATCGGATTAATCCCTTCGCGTCTAATTCCTTAGTGGATTAATCCCTTTGGTCGGATTAATCCTTCTTACTTGATGTCTGGACTTCAACTAATAGAAATTCAAACTACATTGTAGTTAATCCCATTGGGCTCATGTATAGTACTCTAGTTGCTAATACTAATGCATTACTTTGAAATCTACTTTGGACCGGATTAATCCATCAGGGATTAATCCGGGGGGGCGTCGCTGACGGCCCCGGATTAATCCAAACAGCTGAGGTTCCTGCCTCAGTCCACATCCGGCCAAGTCTTTATTCACTATTCGACAGCTGCGCGGCTGCTGGCGTGCCATTGCGCTGTCTGGGGCGCGCGTCTCAACCTCTGGAGTGCGGTGGGAGTGCGATGGACGATGGAAGGAGTGGTGATGATTGTCTAGAGGCAAAGGTACGCCTGAACTTCAGCTTTTGCGTGCCATGGCTGTTTTAATGACTAGACTGTTGCTTACGGCGCCCACAGTCTCGCCATTAGAATTTGTCGAAGTTTACAACAGCTTGCGTCCGCTTTCAACTGCACGCCAGGGCGACTCAAAGGCGCTTTTACCTTCACTCCGAGGGGGAGACCTGAACTTCAGCTCCAGCAGTCCCTTGTGCTTTGCTGTTCCTCCCATTCACGGCCTCACCTTGATTCGTCCAACAGCACTCACTTTCGCGGTGTTGGGTGCTTCTTTCACTCCCGGGACTGACTTGGTTGCCAGGGCAACACAGAGCTGTTTTCGCCCTTCGCGCTGTGCATCCATGCTTGTTATTAGTTGATGTACATATTGTAGTTACTTGAATACACATTTGTTATTGAAATTAACTTCTACTGCGCGATCGCTCACAGTTGAGAAAGCTACGGTCCGCGACTCAGAGTCGCGCTCTCTACACTTCGACGCCATGCATACATCTACCCTGGTGGGCACAAAACAAGAATGCGGCGCTCGTACATAGCAGGAACATATAGAAGACGGAAATGTGAAGGTGAATCTTCGAGTCTGCTGTCCGCGAGATGACCTGTGCATCTAGCTGCAAACTACGGCCCTTCCTGCACTCCCAAGCCTGACCAGTACTTGTCCGCGAGTGCACCGAACCTGCACACGCTCACCATCCGCCGATGTGCGCAGCTGCCCCGACTCAAGAATCCGCGGATCACTGTGGCTGTCTTGCGTCTGCTTGACCTTGGTGCCTGTATTGTAAATTGCTTTCTGCGCCGAGATCTGTGCTAGCTGAAAGGTGGTTCATTGCAATACCCGTGCTCTCAAGCTGTGGTGACCTTTGCACCAAGATGTTGTCTACTTTGCTCTTCCTCTGCATTTGAGAACTGCACTTTCAGAAGCACCGTGAGCCCAGATGGCAACACTTGGAGCCTCGGTGTGCGGGATTGACATTGATTCCGCAGATGATCAAAGAAGGACTCCCATCAACTAATGTGGACACTGTCTTTAGTTCTTCTGTATAGTTTACATTTCCACATATTGATTGAGAGAAATGCCAATTTGACGGCGTGTTATTGATACATGGCAAGTATTTGACAGTACGTAGACGATAAAAGTACATATAAGACAACATTTTGACGGCAGGTGTAAGGTAGGTACTAAAAAGAAAGCAGGTTTGCGTTCCAAGTTGAATGAGAACAATGCTATGATGCGAGAAGAAGTTTGGATTGCGACGAAGAAAGCAGATGAGAGACTAGCAAATAGAGAAATTAAGTCAAAGCAACACAACACGCACTCAGGCATTCAACCGCGCATGCCCACTACCCGCCCTCTTGCTCGCCAGCCCACTGCCAAAGAGGAAGAGCCGCTTGCGCTCGGGAATCGCGAGCACCTCCCACTCCTTCTCGACCCACCACCCCTCCACGCCCTCGTGAGTGCCGCGCCGCGCGCCGATGACGCGCAGTGGCCGTCGTGCAAGCTCAGTGTCGTGCACGTGCAGCGGCGAGATGTCGACGTATGTGTGAGCGGCTGTGAGCGGTGGTCGCGGGTCGGTGATGCCCTGAGAAGAAGGCGGCGGGTCGGGGATGAAGACCTCTTCCAGGCGGATTTGTGTGATGGGGACGGCGGGCATGGGCTCGTAAGTCGGGCTGTCAAGGTTGTCGTATGACCAGGTTTGCGCTGTGCACCGCATTAGATATTTAATGCAACCAAAGAACGAGAATGCTCACCCTGCATGTTCAAGCGCCCTCGCTCATGTAGTTTGAGGCCCTCTCTCCCCCGTCGACCGCTCTCGCTGCCCTTCCTGCTGCTCCGCCGACTCACGGCCGCGCTCGCGCTCGCTGCCTCGCTCTCACCCTCACTCTCTGCATCCTGCGTGCTCGCGCTCCCCTGCCTCTCCAGCGCCTTCCCCTTCCTTGGCCAGCCCGCCTCCTCCTGCACGCTCCCCAGCGGGCTGCGCACGCTCTCGCGACGCACACCCGGGTCACTTGCGTCCCTTCGCAGCGCCATATTGCGCACGCTTGCAACTCTCCCTTCCCTTTGCACTTGAGGCGTGTCCCCGCCTCCCCCACTTGCCGTGCGACCCAACCGCGCAGACGCCAGCCCGCTCGTCGGCGCGCTGCCGTACCCAATGTCAGGACCTAGCGGCTTGAGCTTGACATTTGGCACGAGCAGCTTGCCCTCTGCGCCTTTTGCCAGGATACTGCGCGGCTCGGTGTGGCGTGTCGAGAGTTTCCTGCCCGCGTACAGCTTCGCCAAGTTCTCGAAGCCAGGAGGCGCGTCGTTCGCGTGCTGATCGACAGGAAGGGATCCCGAGACTGCCACCGTTGGCGAAAGGCAGACAACCTGCTCAGGCGACATTTGGGTGATCGAGGAGGGCGAGGTTGATGAGATCGCATAAGCGTCGGTGTAGCTCCCGCTCACAGTGGGCGCGGCGGTCAAGTTCAGGTTCTGATGCGATGCAGAACGAGAGGTACTGCGAGACTTGGAGAATAGAGGGTACTTGGCGTAGAGTTCGATCGCGCTTTTCGCACGTGCTTTGGCTGCGGGTGAAGTGGGCGACACGGGCGACTGAACACTTGCGCTCGATTTGGGCGGTGAGCGGTCCACAGCAGAGTTTACGGACAACGACTGAAACGGGGACGATAGGCCGGCAATGGTACT
This sequence comes from Trichaptum fuscoviolaceum, assembly GCA_910574455.1. Classification (NCBI taxonomy): domain Eukaryota; kingdom Fungi; phylum Basidiomycota; class Agaricomycetes; order Hymenochaetales; family Trichaptaceae; genus Trichaptum; species Trichaptum fuscoviolaceum. The sequence goes on along the minus strand of CAJSYZ010000007.1, from coordinate 5,901,002 downwards.
GGTGGTACGCAGTCCTGTCTGCTCCTTCCCGTCGGCGCTGACAAGCAGCTTTTGCAGCTGTGCTGATACACCCTGCAGCTCGGCACCGTCTTCGCGGACTCCCTGACTCTGATCTGAAAGGGTCTTCTGTTCTTCCGTCTCAGGGCTCGTCTGGCTTGCATCGCTGGTGGCATAGTTTGACATGGCGGTCAGGCTGCTATCGCTGTTCTCGACCTCGCTGAGATTAAGGTGAAGGCCAGCACGTGTAGCCTGGCCATTAGACGTGTCGCGAGATGCGTCGAGTGGGATGGCTTGCAGTTTTGGACTTGATTTTGCGGGAAGCGGGGGCGACGCGACGGCTGCGTTGAGCTGCAATGGATGCGTGCCAAGTTGGTGCTGCAGGACGGGGAAGTCCATTGGCGCTGAGCGCGAGAGGGGTATATTCGCGAGCTCCAGGTCGGCCTTTCTGCACTCTTCTGAGCAGTACAACGGTGTCTGGCCTTGGTCAATAACGATGCGCTCGCGAGCCGCAATCGGAATGGCTGGTGCGGGCTGCTGCTGCTGGAGAGTCGGCACCATATTCGACGTAGAAGCATTGCGCTTCAATCCACCACCAGGCCGTATTCGACCCGTACCATGCAGTAGACCACCGCCATGGTTGCGCGCAAGAGCCTTGAGGTGCGCGTTAGCCGTGCCACCCGCCTTGCCACGGCCTGAATGTTGGCGCGTAAGAGGCGGGGGCGCGAGTGCAGGAGGTTGTGGCGGAGGCTCGATGGCGACAGCGTAGCGGCGAGGAAGGATGAGCTTGTCGCAGACAGGACACCAGGAGGTGTCCAAATGCTCGTCCATAGACAAATTTAATCTGAAAGGCGACAAGAGAAAAAAAAAAGAAAAGATCAACGATTGAGCCCTATAGCAAAATGAAATACAAAAGCACGTACCCGCAATGCAATCAAAGATCAAAGATCGACGCTATGCCAGCGCAGCACGTTTGGCGCCTGGCGATGCGGCGTCTTCGCTGCCAGTGGTGATGACCCAAGGAAAAGAAAGGTCGGGGAGAGAGAAAAAGAAAGCGAAAAGCCCGTGCCACGCTGGAAAGCGGATGAATGGCGTTATCGTGAATCTGAGATACGCCCGCCTGTGTCGATGGGTACCTCGAGGCGTGCCCTGGCCTACAGCTCGTGATAACTCCCGCCGTTGCAGGACTTTGCGAGCTCGACGTCGAGCGGTGGCAGCGAGCACGGTCTGCACGACGGCGACGACGAGTGTGAAGAGATAAGGAGAGGATGTGAATGCTGGGGTTAGAGAAAACGCTATACTAGCGTCGGTACTTTCGTGCCGATTAACCGGTCACATGCCAAGCATCAGAATAACTACATTTGGCTGAAGAGGACTTAAGCAAGACTTAGAATGACTTGCTTAGGTCAGGTTTAGATACTAAGCAAAAATGAAGTTTCCGTGTCCACCGCGACCTCGTCGTGCGCATCGAGCTCGCCCTCGTGCTCGTCGTGCACACCTTCGCTTCATGCCATCGTCGTCGTCGTCGCCATCAAGCTCTAATAAACTTTTGTGTTTATACTTCAAGACTTCTGAATAGAACTGCCAGTGTCCGAAGCAGAAGCCACACGGCCTAATTTGATGCCATGTCCACGCCATTGACTCTTCTACCGCATGCCGCCGCACGGCGATCCAATGCAAATCTCACCTCTCCTGCCGATGCCAACGAGCACGCCGACGCCGACGATGATGGCGAGCTCGACATGGAGCTGCAAACGTTCTTCCCCCGCCGCACCTCCGCCATCACCGCCTCGTCCGACCCACTTCCGCTCTCCGCCATTCGACAACCATGGAAGCGCACCCTGCACGCGCTGCTCGAGCACCCAAACTCCTCCCCGTCTGCCTTCCTCATCCACATCACCACCACCTCGCTCATCCTGCTCTCGGCGCTCGTTACCATCCTCGAGACGATCCCGGCATTCCATGCGACGAGTGCGCGCGTCTGGTTTGGCATCGAGACCGCCCTCGTCGTGCTGTTCACCGTTGAATATGTTGCGCGCAGTCTGGCGTGGAGTGTGAGGTGGGATACGTTCCTGAGCTGGTTCTTCTGTGAGCTCGGTCTTGTGTCTTCTTTGCTCATCGTGCTAATGTCTGCACCTCCAGCCTTCTTCGGCATCATAGACCTCCTCGCCATCTTACCCTACTACGTCGAACTCATGCTTGGCGTCGATACCGTATGCCCAAGTTTTATTATGCCTGAATAACAACTCATTTTGTCCAGTCTGTCATGTTCCGCTTTTCCATCCTTCGAACCTTCCGGCTCCTACGTGTCTTCCGCGCTTTCCGGACGAACAACACCATCATGCTGTGCGCTGCCTCCCATCTCACCTGCATCAACTCTAACTAACGCTAACACAGAACCATCGAAGTCATGTACCTCTCCGTCAAGCGCTCGCAGCACGCCCTCCTCGCGCTCGGCTTCTTCCTCCTCATGTTTCTCGTCATCTTCAGCACCATACTGTACGTCCTTTCAGATCAATCCCATTCTCGCACAATATTTTATAATATCAACCATAGGTACTTCGCTGAACGAGGTACATGGGACCCCACCCTCGAGACCTTCATCGACGGCGAAGGCGAGGTCTCGCAATTCTCCGTGCGTCGTCTATTCCCTTCCCTCAACCTCCCTTCTGACACTTCATACCCCGACAGTCCATCCCAGCAGCAGCCTGGTTCGTCCTTGTCAGTACGTACCCCCGTCCTATCACCCACCCACTCCCACACTGATCCCCTCCCTCGCAGCAATAACAACCGTCGGGTACGGCGAGATCACCCCACGCTCCTTCCTCGGGCGCCTCCTCACCGTCCCGCTCCTCATCTGCGGCCTCCTCCTCATCGCGCTCCCCTCCTTCGTCCTCGGCCGCGAGTTCGCGCAGGTCTGGGAGGAGATGAGCCTCGGCGCAGGCGCAGGCGCGGACGGCGAGTCGGTGCCGCTCACCCCAAGCGTTTCTGCTGCTGATGTGAGTCTTCCTCTTTCTTCATCCCACCATATCGCCACCCCGCTGACCAACATCCCAACAGAACATACTCAACACGCGCACACGGCGCAAATCCTTCACTCCCGCAGATCTGCACACATCATCACCGACGCCGACCGCCGACCTCGCCCAGCGCGTCACCCAGCTCCAAACCGCACTCGAGCAGCAGTCCGCACTCATCCACCGCCTCCTCGCGCGCATCGACCCCTCCTCCTCCACGACGCGCAATCGCAAGCACCCCCACGCGAACGCAAACGGCGTGAACGGGCCCGCGGTGAATGGCAGCATCAGCACGTTGAATGACAGATTGCGATCGCACGCTGCAACGTCGGCGTTGTGGGATGCAGCGGAGGACGAGGACGCGAGCGAGGGGAGCACAGGGATCGAGCAGATGATCGGTTCTCCATCTCCTGCTCTTGTAGGCGCCAACGGCACTGGCGCGGGGCGGAAAGGCAAAGGCAAAGCAGACGGACGGTTATAGCAGTGCCCTCATTTCTATCCTATACCCCGTTAAACTCATACATCACTAAAAGTTATTAGAGTATGCAATCTATCCTACTGTAGACATCTTCCATCTGCTCCATGGTGTAATTAGAACTGGCAATCCATTGGGTTTCATACCCCCTCCTTGCTTCAAGCATGAATTTGTGCGTGCGTTGATTCCGGGTGGTACAGAGAGAGAGACTACACGCCAGCGCTTTAATCTAGCATCTACGCTGAGACACCAAGTTTCAGAAATCCATCCATCAATGACGGAGACTTTGCTCTCTTCCATCGCAACCGTAACTATTCCGTTCACTTGCACAACTCTTCCTCACAATCCCACCAAGATTAGATTTTGATCGGAGCTTATAGGGACTCCTATCCAGATCCAAAAATGAAAGTACTGCAAAGTGCTCACCCAGAAGACGCTCAAAACTTCAATTAAGCAAAGAGCAGTCTTCCGCGTGACAGCTTGAAAGAAAGACAAAAAGGTTGTGAAAGCAATGCTAGCTGCCCCAGAGAGGCTTGAACTCTCGACCTCATGATGTCTTCCAGATGTGTCGATTGGCCATCTTCACTATCCTTAATAACAGTCATGCGCTCTAGCCAACTGAGCCATGGGGCACATGTTTATTGAAGTTACTTTTAGCACTATATAGCTCACATGAAAGTGAATTTCAGTCGAAATTAGAACGGTGGTGAATCCCATTTGGCTAAAGTGAGTTGAATGGGTGCTCAAAAGTCATTGCTGAGGTGGCACGAAAGTCAACCAAGCCGGAGAATCAAAACAAAGCTCCATGTATTCAGAGGAATGGAAAACGATACAAGAAGAGGTAGAGGTATCATGACTGAATGTCCCGAATCAGCACCCGGCGATCTGTGGCACCGAAGCGTAACCAAAGTCGCTAACGCTCAGACATCTGCGTGAGATACTCGGATAGCTAGACAGATCGAATAATCGTCAGCTCACCTGAAGATGTTAGAAGATGGAGGAGACAAACACACCTTCAACGCCCCTGTCCTTATGCTCTCACCGACGTTCTGCACATCAGGGTTACTCAACACCCGCTGAATCGCATCCTTCGCAACGCTCTCCAGCCGCTCAAGACCCTCCCCGCCTCCCAGCAAGCCCTCGCCGCTCCCACTGCGCATCATCGATTCCTCCTCTTCGTCACGACCGAAATATTGCGCGGATGAGATGGAGGTCGCACCCTGGAAGGACTGTAGGCGTTGTTGCGCCTCAGCAGTCGCTGCGGGATCGTATGAGCCGCGCCCAAAGAACATATCTGATGAGATGCCCTTCTGCCCGCCGAATTTGTCGCGCGCCGTCGTTGGCTCGTCGGGGTCAGGAATGGATCTGTGGTGCAGACGAAAAGTTATGAGAAGATAATGAAGGGAAAGAAATGGATAGTCACGCACGAAGACTTTGGCGTAGCAGGCGCGCTCGCGACAGTACCCAGACCCAGCCGCTTCATGCCCATCCCAAGACGCGACATGTCCTGAGTGTTCCCCTTGGGCTGACTTGACGCTGTCGTCGCTGTCGCAGAAGGCACATAACTCCTAGTTGCCCCAAGGTCGCTCTTCGCCGGCCCACCCAACTCCTTCGTCTTCTCCTTCCTCGCCTCCTCCTCCAGCTTCCGCCGTGCAGCCGCCTCCTCCTCTTCACGCTTCCGATCATATCCCAGCTGCTTAATCCGCTCCTCCTCCGCCTTCGCCTTCTTCTCCACCTCGTCGAAATCGATGTTCGCCTTCGTCGCTTTTAGTCCGCCGAGTTTCTTTGCACCCGACGAGGACGCAGTGGACCCGATAGATGATGCGGAGGCAAGACGGGATGCCCCGAGCCGCGTGGGCTTGCTTGAGGTGGAGGTGGATGTGGATGAGCGAAGGGAGGCGGAGGTGACTGTTCGTGGGGCTGGCGAAGACGTTGCACGCCCTATTACAGGCGGTTTTGTGGTGGACGTCGTTGGTGTCGCTGGTTTTGCTGCAGGTTTGTCCCAAGTATCGAAGAAATCGTCTTCCGCGTTCTCGGTAGCGTTAGAAGTAGGTGCTAGATCTGTAGCACCTTCTACGTATATTCCAGCCGGATATCTGATTGCAATTTAGATTAGAATACAGATTAACTTACAGTCAGCTTTCTGCACTCACTTGGCCGCATCCTCCCTCACTCGCTTCGCCAATTCCTCCTTGTAAAGCTCCGCAATACGACTCGAGTACTTCTTCTTCACGTCGCTTTCACTCAGAAGATGTCCGCCACCATGTTTGTTGAAGAAATCAGTCGCGCTCGCGTTGCCGCCAATCTTCATATTACGCAGCTGGTCGAGCTTCCAAGCGTCTAGGTTCGTAGAGCGGACAAAGGAAATATGGACACCCATGTTGCGGTGTATTGACGAGCAGTCGAGACAAATGTATACGCCAAATGTAACAGAGGACCATGTCGGATTGCGTGCTTGACAATCAAAGCACATCTACACTCACCGTTCAACTCGTTAGATTCAGATTTACGTGGCATGATAGTGGAATGCTTACTTTGTTGGCCTTCTGCGATTTGAGGACAGCAAACACCTTGTCTGTCTCTTCTTTTGTTGGGTCGGCCATCGTTGACAATGTGCAAAAGGTATAGGTGGTGTGGAGGTTGTTCGGACGCTGTGCTGACCGACACGTCTAAGACAGTGCCAGTATTTGGTCATGTTTGGTACAAAGTTCATCAGGCGTAAAACTTACTATCTGAATTCCTGCCTATCATCCCCCATGAACAAAGTTACTCGACGACACAGACAATAGTAGAGTACGAACAACACATCGATGAAATGGATAAGAGGCATGAAGTCAAGTGCGCTGGCAATCGGAAGTCTGGAACTTCTTGCAGTGCGCATTAAATACAGGTAATTACGCTTCGCTCCCGCAACTGTTGCACTGCTGATCCTGCTTATTGCGCCAGTTCAGGCTCTGCGTTGGAGGATTTGGTACTATCAATGAGTGTATCTTCATCGAATACATTGCTAGTCTACAGGAGCGATCAAATTCTGATGAACAATGTCTCTGGAAACTGAGCATTTGATAGCTTATAGACTTGATCAAAGCTGATGAAAATAGTACTCTGTCATTATACTTTGTTAGTTATTCATACGCTGAATCCTGACGTATCTCCGTTGCAAATTTAATTGTCTTCCTCGATAGCCTTGTAAGCGCCCCGCTTCTGAATGAAGTAATGTGCTCAACAGTCTGCAGAGGGAAAGCCACTTGCTCATTTTTACGTGAGTGCATCTATGCCACAGATTACTGCGTATCCTGACACTCTCTTTTGTCAGCATTCAACAAGTACTGCATAGCAATTGCTGCACGCGCATCCTCCTGAACATTCGTTCAAACTTCTCAGGTGACCTAATGCCATCGTCTACTTGTGTGTAAAGCGTGAGATGTTGAGTGTTTTATTTGTAACGTACCGTTCACTTGAATTTGGCCACAACAACGGTAACTTAACCTGATTTGAACAGTCATCAAAACAAGATCTTCACCTTCCACCTTGCCTTATGGAGCTTGACTATACCCGAGCGCCGAGAAATCACATTGTAGCAAGTCTTGTGATGTTAATTTGGTTGCCTTTATTCTCCTTTCGGCTACAAAGTTTGATTCCGAAGCGCTCTACCACCGTTGAATCTACATACTAAGAACTTTGCAACGCCGCTGAAAACGACCGTTTACATAATAAGAATCCGTGTATCCAACAGCTGATGATTCTATAAAGGCTCCCTGCTCTTCCACCATCACACGACGGTGTCATTGAAAGGTCTGGCTTTAAAACCGGTGGAGTTGACAATGAGCGGTAGTTCAACGGATGGTATCTTGTCGCTCGGCTTGAATAACACCCTCATGCTATATCAGGCCGTAAAAGTGAGTTGCCGTCTGACCATTCTTACCTTACATTCCAATTGACACACAAAAGTATGCGACAGGTCAGTCATCTTGTGAGCTCCGCCACGCATAATCTGACAACATTAAAGTCTCCAGTCTGGCACTTCTCGTAACATCTCTTCACTGAAGCTATTGAGCGTATCATAACCCATTACACAGATCTACGATTGTTTCTTAACCTTGGAGGATGAAGTGAGTGAAAATTATGAATATCAGCAAGGCCCAATTTTGACATATGTATCTCTTCTCAGATAACCTTCGTATGGTCATCACGTTGGACCGTCGCAAAAATACTTTACCTTCTGAATCGGTACTGTCCGTATCTAGATGCCATGCTCATATCTTACAGTACGCATGAGTAGTTCCGCATCACTGTATGGAGTCTCACATCTCAGTTTCTCAAGGCCTGACAATTGGCGGAGACACTTCGGTAAGCTTACATCTCAAAACATGAAGACAGCTGTGATGCAGTCTAATTAATTTTCTAAACTAGTTTTGCACAAAATCAGTGCAAATATCAGCATGTCCGTTTTAAGCGCTACATGTATGTCCATCGTATGCTTACACTGCTCTACAGACTCCACAGCAATCGGTATTGTCATTGCGGAAGGTTAGCATGGGGTGTCTGTATGAAGCAACCTTTCTCAAATCGTGTAGCAATTTTGATGCTACGTTCATGGGCTGTCTGGGGACAGGCTCGGATAGTCACAGTAACCTTCGCTCTACTACTTCTGGCATGTTATATAGATTCAATGTGCACCCGTTATGAATGAGCTAACGTACATATCTATAGGCCGACTTATTTGCCCCCGTGTTTATCAATAAATCAACTTATGAACACTTGATTGGTGAGTTTTCATGCTTCTTATGATTATTATAGTAAATAGAAGCTGAACTTGCTCATAGTACTTGAAATCCCGGGTATTTCTGGGTGTTTCTATGATCTCCCAGGCCACTTGACATCTCTAGCGTTCATCTTGGTCATTGTAACCGAGTTTAGTGAGTAAAGCTACTACTTGTATTGAGTTGCTTTATTTATTTTTGAATCAAAGCATCACTCAGTCTGCTCCTATGGAGAACGTTCTCAGGTACGAATAAACTTGCTCTTCTTAAAGATCTGTCCACCGTAACTGAGCTGTAAGTGAAGATTTGTCTTCAGGAAGCTCCGCTATAAAGGCTATTTGTCACGACGGTGAGTTCCCGGAGCAATCTCCTTCGACTAAATATCTAACATGTGTCAACGACAGGGATATTATTCTTCATCATTATATTCTGTCTGTGCCATCTAATTGGTGATACCTGAAGCCACGCTCATGTCTAGTTTAGGCATTTCAGTGGGAAATACTATTGCTATTCTAATCAGCCCAGTAAGTAGCAGTCGCAGCAACAGATTATTGATGCTAACAGCTGTGTAGGCTGAAATGCACTACATCTTTATATCGTAAGCTTACTTTCTAATGCCAGCTTTCAGTTCTGATGTGCTTCTCTTCCTCACCAGTATTCAACATGTACTGCACAGTTGTTGCTGCTCGCGCATCCTTCTGCATATTCGATCATCGTTTACGAGAGGCGGAGCGCAGTCGCGCATGGGAGTCACGGATATATCCCTCGCAAGTATAGCCTTTGCATGAGGTAGAGAATTGATAAGGGTAAAGTCAAAGATCACGCTTTATTGATGTTGGATTAGCCGTGAATTCATTCATGTATAGATTGCACAGTCGCGAAGTCATAGCATACGTTACAAAATCAATAGGATCGTATATTAAATTTGCGTTCATATTCTTCTTTTACCATATTAATAAAGGTAAGTTGAACCGCGTAGAGCAACAATCAGTGAGCGGTGAAACCTGCTCAAACATCGTCCATATCATCAAATTCAGCAATCGACGTGAGGTGTTCTTTGCCAAACTTCAGTCCTTTTCCCTCCATCATCTCCAGCTGCCCGTACATCTCGGCATCAAACTCGATTCCACAGTCGCACATTGACTTCAAGGCCTTTGCGAGATTTGACCTGAGTGGACAATCGAGACCACATCATCTCTATCATGTCGTCCGCGAAATCCTCCTCGCTATAATCGTTTTCATTTGCGAAAGTGCACCCATCGAAGACGATTCTGCGGAGTTTGTCCAAGCACCACCTATTTCCGGGACACTGCACCGAGAGAGTGAACAGAATCTTCTCGCTGAGATCGTCACAGCGCGAGAGCACCAACGATCGAAGGTCGGGAACCTGGAAAAGCAATTCAATGATACGCTCTTCAGATATGAGACGTGACTGAATCTTCAGCACTTCCAATGTACACTCTGAGCGTCGGAGAAGGTCGTGAATATCGAGCATGAACCTAGTCACAGGCTCATTGCTGCCTTCGTCGTTCACAGTCTGCACAACAAGTTGCTGCAATCTAGGGCATTTGATGCGGAAAAGGAAGTACACAATGGTAGTAAGCTGACCTGCCGCAGCGACGATGCGAAGCCTCCGGAGATTATCAAGTTGAATCATCTGCGATGAGGGTGCTGTGATTCCTGACATGGAGCGGACAGTGAGCGTGTGCACGTTTGGTGCATTCCCCAGAAGACGGATGCATTGCATAAAAGACGAAAACACGGCCGTATCGCTCACGAGGTCGAACTCCAGTGTGGTTAGGCTCGGGAGCGCAGGCCTGCAGTTGACTGCGAAGGGGGGCAAGCTGTCATAAAAATTCCAGTTGCCTCGAAGGGAGAGCATTCTAAGCTGTTGATTGTTGGACAAATCAAGATGGGACTGTATGGTCCCACTGCAGTCCGTGGGTGCTGTAAGCAAGAGTCGTTCGATAGAGGGAAACGGACCGAGGGTGACAAATCGCCCCTGTGAAGCAACCAACGAATCCGAACGCAGGGGACCGTGAAAGCCAAAGTTCAGGACTATCTCCCTCCACACGGAGTGCTCGGCATTGACATTCTGTGCGATAAAGCGCATGAACTTCAGTTCAGACAAATCCGATCACCTCAGCTGTTTGGATTAATCCGGGCCCGTCAGCGACGCCACCCCGGATTAATCCACCAACGGATTAATCCCACCGCCGGGACATTTCGTTTCGGGACAAAAGTGGATTAATCCGGTGGCGTGTGACCGAATCAATCCTTGTGAATAAATAAAATAACGGCTTTTAACAGGTTAAAGCGGGAATCGAACTGAGACACCAACATACAACCACAATATTTTTCGAACTATAATAACCACTACACTATTTAGGAGTATACAAAAGATTACAATAGATGATATATATAAGCGTTTTAATTTTAACTGACTTCCGACTCTCGCCAAGTAGGACATTAGAAGGCAAGAGGGGACCTGGGTATATAAGAGAAGACAAAGAGAGGAGAAACTGAGGTTTGTAGCCCAGAGACACATCCAAAGAGCGTGACAAGGAGGAAAATCAGTGTTAAATGGTGCATAGTCTTCATGGCAAACGGTGTTGTAGGCCACCCAGGAGTTCCGAGTTATTGGCGTGGTCAAGGGCAGCGAAGATTTTGTTACAACAAATACTGTATAATTTCTAATAGGTCGAAGCAGATATAACCGGTAATTCTTCGGTAGCTGTTAGTGGTGTCTCGCGAGACTCCTTGATTGTCGAGTATCAACCAGCGAGAAGGGAGAGGAGACAGGATTAGAGAGACAAGAGAAATTTGCCAGTAGACTCATCTAATGGGCGTGACACAGAAGCGAATCAATGCCATGTGGAAGACGGTCTTTAGGTCAAACAGTCTTGTCAATCACCAGAATCACGAGTGTTTGGCATGATCCAATGCTAAGCCCGGCAGCGAAGATTTGTTACAACAAATAGTGTATATCTTTTGATAGGTTGAAGCAGTGGTAACCAGCCGATCTTCGGAAATTGTGTACGGTAAGTTACCGGACCTCTTGAGTGTCGAGCATCGTCCATCAGGAGATTAGATGACGAAAGGAGACCGGGGTATATAAGAGGAGACATAGAGAGTAGTTTTGATATAGTTTGAGGTTTATAGCCAGTAGACCCATCCAAAGAGCGTGACAAAGAGGCGAATCAGTGTCAAATGGATGACGGTCTTGATGTCGATTGGTCTTGTAGACCACCAGGGATTCCGAAAGCTTGGCGAGGTCAGTGCTAAGCCCGGCAGCGAAGATTTTGTTACAACCAATAAGGTGTGACATGGGTCTGACCCGACCCGACCCGTATCCGTTCACCGGGTTTGGAGGAAGAATAAGGGAGACCCGGACCCGACCCGGGTCTGGCTTCATGGGTGCAGGTCGGGTTTGGGTGTGGGTCGGGTTGATCACGGGTCTGACCCGGGTCAAAACATAAGGCCAATAAAGCTATGTTCCCACAAAACTATTACCGTATAAGGCAATCTGTTTTCTGTTTACTCGTTTTACTCATACCCACTGTTCCCAAAGTCGCTTATTTTAGCTTTAGTAGCCCTAGTAAACCATATCTATAAGTGTTCTTTGATAACAAGAGGACTTTCTGAGGAATTACAGGTGAAAATAACATATTATGTAAGGTAAATTTATAGTAATGGGTGACCCGGGTTTGACCCACTTTGATAAACCCCTGACCCAAACCCGACCCGGGTTTGATGTCGTGGGTGCACCCAGACCCATAACACCCAAACCCGTGACAGACCTGCGGGTCGGATACGTGGGTAACCCGGGTTTGCCTATACCCATGTCACACCTTAACAACCAATAGTGTATATCTTCTAATAGGTCGAAGCAGTGATGCCAGCCGTTCCTCGGAAATTGCGTTGGTAGTTCACTTGGGTATCAAACATCGTCAAGCAGGAGATTAAGACGAGACGAGTCCAGGTATATATAAGAAGAAAAGACGGGTCGAATCAGAGCAGGAGCCAATCCAGGCTGCTTTCCAGAGCTGGAGCTATTCCAAGGTCCCAAGGTGAGGGGGAAAGGACCACAGAAGCAGAGCGAGTAGAGTGTCCTACAGAGCTATGCAAGAGTAGCAAAGAGCTGAATGTCCAGGAGTGATGGTCGACATTGCGGTCTTGCGAGAAGTCTTTGTGCGGAGAGCTGGAATCGTGAGCGCGAGAACGTGTGCGCGTAGTGGCGACCTTGACACTGACGAGACTGAGCCTAGCCTAGGTCTAGTGAGACCTTGCAGCATTAGATCTGGCCTAGATCTGCAGCTGATGAGGAAATGCCTGGCTTGGGCAGAACCCCCATCAGGACTGTGCACGGTCCTCCTGTAGACAAGGAACCACAACGTCAGTTGAACGATGATCGACCGAGAGTGGCTGAGAGGGTCGATTGACTGGGTCGCCACATAGATTCTGTTGCTAGACTCAAGACTCTTTACGACCTCAGGACGGGATGGCTCTACTCTTGATGACTTCTTTCATGCTTTGCTTTCTTGGGATATATGGATGCTGATCGCTTTTGATCACTGTTACAAAAAGTTAGGATGTCGACATGAAACAAGAGAAACGTGCACGCACAATCTCCAATAGGAGCAGCAAGTAGCAAATTTCGTGCAACACGGGACTTGACACGACGCTCGCCAGGTTCCTTGTGGAAGGTACCTGTCAAACATGAGGATGTTTGGCGCTATCCCGACAGATCGCATGTATCGTAGGTCACTGACAGACGAATGTCAGAAAGCCGAGGAACTGTCGTGGCGTAAGCAATAGCAGATGATTGACGGTGGACACAACCTTGGTTGCGTCGCTACTTGCACCAGGATTGTTGTTGACGGTCAAAAGAAGAAAATGGCAAGCTTCCTACATTAAGGGTGAGAAAGATAGTAAGCAGATAAGAGAGGAAATGCTCACGTTTTCAGAAGTCGTCTACCACTTAAGAGATTGGACTCAGGATTGGACCCAGAATGATGGATATCTGGGCGGCAACTTCCTACACTGCGTCTGAGGTTTTGGACCGCAACTGCATTACAAGAATAGAAGAAGATAAAGAAACTTACGTCTTCGGAAGGGGACTGCCGTCCAGACTAATGGTCCCAAGGCAGACACTAGCTCTGAGGTTCAGTATGTAATCGAGCATGGAAGAGAAGTGCCGCCTACAATCAATTAAAAAGCCTCTGCTACACGGCAATGTCGAGTAGACAAAGCCAACTCTATTGGACCCAGAGTGATAGATATCTGTGTGGCAACTTCCTACACTACATTTGAGAGTGAGAATGGTGTTGAGAAAAGATGGAGAAGAATATGCTTACGTCTCCGGAAGGGGACCTGCTGTCCAAGCTAATGGACCCGAGGCATACACTGAATCTGAAGTTCAGTAAGCTATCGAGCGTCTAAAAAAAGGTGCTGCCTGCGATGTAATGAAAAGCCTCTGCTATACTGACACTGTGGAGCAGACAATGCCAACTTAATTGCCCTGTGAGTCAGCGCCCTCAAGGATCGTGATGGAGGATATGCTAGCTTGGCGGGCCGCGGGACAAAGGTGTAAATCGATAAGAGACAGATCGATGTAGGGCTCCGCAACCGTACCGTATTATACGGTTTACGGTACGGTACGGGCCGTACACGTACCGTAAGGAGAATTTTTAAGCTCAAATTACGGCCGTAAATTTACGGACCGTAACCGTATATGGGTCTCCAATTACGGCCGTATACGGTTACGGTACGGGGTTACCTAGAATAGTATGATTTTATGTAAAACTACTACGGTTTTCTATGGAAACATATTACCACATGCTATATGCATGACAATAGTATCTAAATATAGTCTTTTCCGTCACGAATCACTTGCATTGATGTCGAAAAGTCACACCTACCCCAAGTTCGCACGCTTACCCGTGACAACATGTTGTGACTCTTGCGAAGCACAGGCTGTGCAGAGGCTTTTTTAGGCATATGGAATCTATTATGATGTGTATGTTCATTTCTATAGCTACTTATGGATGTCATCTATAGATTTTACTAGATAAAATATATACAGATAGCTTTTTCGGTAATTAAAACCCGTATTACCGTTTACGGCCGTAAAACGGCCGTCCCGTACCGTAAAAGAGGCTGGAATGGTCTATTTACGGCCGTAAATTTACGTCCCGTTATCGTATGGGGTAACGTACTATACGGCCGTTACCGTTTACGGTACGGTGCGGAGCCCTAGATCGATGGATGGTCGTCCGGGGCGTATAAGAGACAGCACCTTTGTGCAGGAGCGTCGAAGGAGGCGAATCAATCGACGGACATTTTGAGGGCAGGTGTGCTTGACTAATGAGAACTGGGACTGATCGGGTGGTATGGATAGCGAAAACAGGTCTAGAGGGACAGGAGTACTTTCTATTCAGGCTCAGAGGTCGAATGAAGGGTACTACTAGTAGTATGTCAAGCATTCACCACTCGAGTAAAATGGCACAGAAGGTGACGAAGCAGAGAGCCTGAGTTACTAGAACGCAATGGGCGAAGAATGGTGGAAGTTGGAGTAGTTGGACAGCTGTGACAGCTGACAAGCTTGTCGTTGCGAAGTTCCTTGGAAGTAATGGGACGTGAGCAAAGAGAAAGAAGAGAAAAGAATAGTACATACCATGTCAGGTTACCCAATTGCTAGCATCCCAAGCCTTGATAAGTACTAGTACTTGGCCCAGTAGCTGGTAATGACACTGACATATGGGATTGTCCTTCGGATGACAAGTTCTTATTGGACGAATAAAGATCACCAATGGCGTTGATTTCCGCAAATATACTTACTATCCCGTTGGTCTAGGATTCATCTTTGGTTTGGTCGTATGCGGGTGTGCTGTAGAGGAACTACCAGCTCTCCAAGTGACACAGTGCACTCAGCAACTTGAAGTAGTATCTGCGTCTCGAGACGGATGTATGCGAGGTGTTCCTCATCCGTCACAGCAAAAGGATGTCCTGTCGGCGTCGGCCTGTTTAACGGTAACCCAGATGGTGATGCTCAGGTGCGCCTTGTATTTGAGCTGAGCAAGACTATCGAAGCGCGAACTGTTGGATTTAATTAGTTGGACTTAATTGTACTGGTGTGACAGCTGAACGCGTGACGTAACAAGACCCTGAAGAGCATGTGACTCAGTGACTTGGTTGGGTAGATTAATCCGTTATTCTCACGGGCTTGACGCCAACAAAGCAACGCGGTTTCCCAATTGTACTGCCTTTCGCTCTTTCCTTCCGACCACTATGTTGGTGTCTTTAATGACGACGACAACGACAACAACGACAACAACAACAACAACAACAACAACAACGACAAAAGCAATAACAACAACATCAATAACAACAACAGCAACATCAATGAGCATGGCTTCCGA
This sequence comes from Trichaptum fuscoviolaceum, assembly GCA_910574455.1. Taxonomy (NCBI): domain Eukaryota; kingdom Fungi; phylum Basidiomycota; class Agaricomycetes; order Hymenochaetales; family Trichaptaceae; genus Trichaptum; species Trichaptum fuscoviolaceum. The sequence goes on along the minus strand of CAJSYZ010000007.1, from coordinate 5,885,329 downwards.
GTCTGTCGTGAACACCATGCGTGGGCGCGTCAACTTCGACATCGCGTGCGGTATGTCTTACCACTCCTGCATAGCAACGTGCGCAATATTCGAGGAGCTCACGGAGATCCCCATCAGTGTTGAGCTTGTGTCTGTCTTCTTGCGCCATCCCCGATCTTCCGGGACGACATCTGTGTGTTCCTTAGCCAGGTTGGAAAGACGGCCGACATGATTCCTGTTTCGCAAGACCATGCTCGAGTCCGACTCATCCTTGGGTGCGGCATGCAATACTCAAGGGCACACTGAAGGTCAAGGAGATCAGCTACATGCACTTTGATCATATGGTGCATTCAAGGTATGTTTTAGCTTTATTTCTATTTGTAGTGTATGGATTAACCCGATGCATGGATTAATCCTGGGTGAGGGATTAATCCAATGTGCGGATTAATCCTAGGTGAGGGATTAATCCCATGTGCGGATTAATCCATGCAGTAGATACAACAAATGTATAATAGTCTAGAAAATAATACTAATCAATTCTGGATTAATCCAAGTGGGATTAATCCGGGGTGGCGTCGCTGACGGCCCCGGATTAATCCAAACAGCTGAGGTTCCTGACAAATCAGCAAGCGGCTCCGGGACATCCCAGTCTTCTTGACGATTGCCACCACTTCTTCCATGGTACGTCACGCTCGCCAATCGGGATTCAAGTTGATGAAGTGCATGTTTGAGGAAGAGGCGGAAAAGCTTCACGCCCCGGACAGATGAGTCTTTGACAACGATATTCTCCCAGAACTTCGGATGCAGCGCAATGGTACGTCATCGACCACATACATTCGAAATGTTGTAAGGCGCCTGCTTAAAGGACGGTGGTGTGCGGACGCGGGTCGCTTCCTGAAACACCTTTTCGAGGATCTCATTTGGGAAGTTGTGGATGTGCGTGGACGAAGCCATGGTCGACTTTGAGGAGTTTGTTGCTGTAGCTGGGGGAGTACTGGTGAGGTCTGCAGGGGGATGCGCAGGCTTTAAGGCCCACTCAATGGAACCACAAACCACATTCCTCAACCACATCTACCGCATCCTGTGGTGAGCACTGCCTCGAGGCAAGAAGTCAGCTATTGTTTGTTGGTGGCCCGACAATCAACGTTTAGTACATTCTTATGATCGATCAAATGTAAACTAACCACACAGATTATCAGCTCCTCTACAATACCTTTCAACCACACCTCCGATGATGACCCTGCTATGCTGATACCGTTCCATGACAGAGGAAACCACTTGTCTGTGGTTGACAAAGGAAACGTCTTCGTTCGGCTGGAGGCGCGTAGGGAAGATTGCGTAAGAGGCAGTAATTCAACGGTGAGGGTGTCCAGAAGGCCGAAGGTCTAAAATTCCTTCACCAAAGTGTAGAGATGCGAGCGGAAGCCATCGGTTCTGCGAGCGAAGACCGAGTTGAAGCAAGCGAGAGATGATGTAAAAGGTTATTCCATGTCAGCTCGACAAGGTATTCTTTCGGGTATGGCTTGGTCTAATAGTACAACTCATCTTTCTTGTTGACAGACAATAACACACACGTGCTTTCGACGTCTGTGAGCGCAAGATGTACAACCGTCAGCTTGTTGACAAGGGAAAGATTCTGAATATGGTGGGCAACGTACATACCTTCAGCGCTGTGCTCTTCGGGTTTCTCCTTGAACCATACCTATTGATATCTTTTGCACAAGACACATGTGTACCAAATCAAGCGATCTACAGAACAGAGTTGCGCGACCGGGGCTCAAGGCTCAAGAGGCACAACCATCGGTCGGCATTGGACACCGTCTGAGATACCACTTATCACAACTTACCGCTGAAGCAGTTCCATGCACAAAGGGCTGACCTATGTTAGACCACAATAAGAACTGAATAATTCGAAAGATGCAAGGGTATCCTCCTTTGTAGCAGCAAATGTCAGTAACACGAACGAATGTCAGGCCCAAGACAAGCTTCATACCGAAGTACAAACGCGACGACTGTGTCCATGTGACTTGAGGGTGCGAGATAATCGAAGCGCCGTCGAGCGTACATACACAAGTTCTTGACCTACGTATAGGCTCAAAGATGCCGGTAACAGAAATTGAACGCGACCTGATGCAAATGAAGGCTCGCAAAGAAAACCAGCTATAAATGCAGATAAATCAAAATTCCACTCACGTGTAAATCACCATACTACAAATCCGCTTCAACCTACTTCCGAAATGCAACTTAGATTAGTCCACAAAGAAAACCTCAAGCCGCACCTTTCTCTCCCCAATAACACTGCTCTCGCCCACCCACAGCTCCTCATGAGATGCATTTGCACCATACGCGCCCAAATCTACTTAATGCCCATGACTTTCGGGCGGCCTCGACCTTCAACTGGGTCTGCGGGATTGGGCGGGAAGAAAGTCCAACGATGAGGTTGGCTCGGTTATGGACACGGTGCTTGCAGCATGACCTGTGTGCGCATCTATTGCACCGGAGCGAATAAGAAGGACGGACATGTAGATTTTGTTGGTCACATTCGAGACCAAGATAGCCTCGAAGTCGACTCTGCGTACTTCGCAAGCGCGCTGTTTGCGATTGGCGGTGATGAAGAGCACGCAGAGCAGCTTCAGCGGTGTGTGTTCATGCTCGTCACTCGCGAGGCCTGATCGGATAAAAGAGGTGTTGACGAACTCTACAATATAGAGTATGAGTGGCGAACGAGAAACCGACAGCATCAGGAAAAGTGCAAAAAAAATCCAGGCTGGTAATAACCTCTGGAATCAAGAATATACCAGGGAAACGCAGGGAACCCCTGCAAGGAATAGACAGCGTTTATAAGAGCTTGGATTTCGCCGTAAGGCAATGTAACCATGACGGCTCTTGTAACCCGTGTGAGAATTTTGGGGGTTGGAAGGCCTGAAATCTCGCGTAACCCCTGTAATCCTGCTCATCGATATAACGGATTCCAGCCAATTACGACGGATTCTGCGTAATATATTATCCAAATTCGGACATAAGGCTTGCCAAAGTGCCAGACCTGACAACGGGTTCTGGCCTATACCATGAGTTGCAGGCCATATATCTCTTAAAATCCATTGCCAGCGGCATAAACATTGCTGCCTATTCAGCATCCCAGGGCCTTTCAGCACATAAAATGATATATAATAATCCATTTTTATTCAGCAAAATCTAAATTATTTACATGCATACAGATGACTACAGTTGGTCCACCGGACTCTCCGGGTCTACCAGTGCTTTTGGAAAATTCGGGTCCGGGTTCAATACTTCAGAGACACCGACAATGGACGCGTCCTGACGGAGATAGCGGACGGGCGGGTTGGTTGTGGTTGTCTCTGCGACTAACAGTAAGCCGCTCGGGGTGGTGCGTTGGTAAAGTATCCGATGTTGGATGGCGGGTAGGGAGGGGCTGTGAATGTGATCACAACAATGCACATGGAGAATACAATGGCAAGTTTTCTTACAGTCAACAAGGACGCACATGCTGAGGTACGCGCCTTCCTGAACCTTATGCGGTGCAGTCTTCCACTTGGCGGGGACGGGCTGTATTGTTACGTTCACGGCTTCGATGGACTTATCACGGAAATGATAAGTGACCAAAGCGTTGTTGGGTGAAGTAGCAAGTACAGTATAGAGGGTCCGCTTTGTGAGGGTCTCTATACCGGAAGTCGTGGGTGAACAGAGTCTTTGGTACGTGATTGTAAAAGACTATAGGAGGATTGACTTAAGTGTCATCCTGGGGCGCTATGTACATGGCCTTATATACTACAGAGAACAATAGAGTGGAGCAAGGAATGAAACTACATCATCGCGGGTCAGAAGTGGAGTGAGTCCGTCATAGTGGCTCTAATTAATGGAGGATGATGTCAGATCGGAACATAGGTGGAGTAGAGTGGAGTAGAATGATGTATCATCGGAGTGGAAGGTCCTGGGGCTCTCGGAGTGAGGGTGGAGCGAGTGGAGCCATCGGAGTGTGGAGTCAATGATGAAAGAATGATGCAATGTGTGTACGCACATGCAGGTAGAAAGGGTGAGAGAAAAAGATGAGGGGGAACATAAACAATGTGTAAACAAGGGTAAGCAGCTTGATGCGTAACATGTATCTTATCTGCGACCTGATCCCAGTTTCTGAGGCGAAGGTCATGTAGAGAATGGCGCAGATGGGGGTGGTCGACTTACACTCCTCGGAAGTACCGGCTCTGCAAGGTATCCTCAGCATCGGGATGCAGTGGTCTGGGTTCTTGGCTAGCAGACACCGCATCAGATGGCATGCCTCTGGGTAACGCTTGCGGAACCATTGAGGAATGAACGCATTTTCGTACAGTGCGTTGGCCTCAAAATCCTTGCAATCCCTCCCACGGAAGGGCAGCTAATAAAGGCGGTGTCAGTGAGGGTGATGGGTTGGAACGGACGAAACTCACTCTGCCAAAGCCAAGCTCATAGAACATGACGCCAACGGAAAAACTGTCGGCCTTGTACGAGTAATGGTCGCCACGAAGCATCTCTGGTGCCATGTAGCCCGTCGTGCCACACTTGCCCTTAGTCCTGTGCCAATAGTCATCGTAAGTTAGTACCTCGTCATTGCTTACCGCATGTCCTTTGAAAACGTGTGCGAGGCCGAAGTCCCCAATGACGAGCCGACCGTGCTCATCCATGAAGACGTTGTCGGGCATAAGGTCGCGATGGACGACGGCCTGGTTTTGCAAGGTGCCCACGGCATAGCACTACGAAAAAATATGAGACACAGCTTGGGGGAAAGGAAGCGGAGACGTACAAGTTGCGCCATGATGAACTTAATTTCATGCATGCGGACCAGCTTCTTCGTGTTGCTCATCGCACCTCGCAAAATATCGCTGGTGGCCAAGCCCTGGATGATGATGAAGTTTTGCGGGTCTATGAGAGGGGTAAAATAGGGTGAGTTAAGCAAAGCCAGGTCAGAAAGGATCTTCTCTGTAAACATGTCCCGACTGTCTCGGTCGACATTCGCACGTGGAATCTGCTTGATCGCAACCTTCTTGCCGTATTCGCGGTGGGAGATGTCCACGGCTTGGTAGACGCGGCTGAATCTGCCTTTCCCGAGGACGGCTTCGAGCCTGTAGTCGTCGAGTTGTTTGCAGAGCGCCTCGCGGGCGAGCTTTGCAGCGTCCGTGTTCCCGCGTGGCACTGCCACTGGCACCGTGCCACAGGTGTAACGTAGCAAGTGGCATACAGTCACACTCAGGTGGCACAGTAGTAAATCATCAAAAAAAGAAGATAAAATATGAGTGTAGTACAATCACATACCATCAACAGCAGAAATGCTTAGATTTGAAGGCCATCCTGGGGATGGATGGACGGAGGAGGGGATGGATGGACAGCGACGAAGTGGAAAGAGAGAGAGGGAGGGAGGAGAGCTCGTTGAACGCGACGCGTGACGGTCTTGTTGGTAATTCAAACTCCGCAGCATCATTGTGCCTCAAGCCTCAAATCGCTAAGTCCGTGAAAACATCGACTCGACGACTTCCAGCTACGGGTCTTCAATTACAACACTCACGGGAAAGTGACTGCATTCAAGGCCCATCCTGATTACATTCGATGCCTGTTTGCTCATCCTATGCTTAGCATTGTGCTGACGGGCTGTGATGATATGACCACCAAAGCATGGGACTGGGATGAGCAGTGGAAGTGTATTTGGGTACGTACACCCACCTCTTCAGAATCAGACCTCGTCTAATCATCTCTGAAGATATTTGAAGGATACACGCACTACATTATGACCTTGTCTTCGACCCCAAGGACACCAGCACCTTCGCCTCCTCTTGTCTTGATCACACCGTGAAGGCTGGTGAAGCTCGAGCCGAAGTCTGAGATCAAGGTGGCTCCGGGTCGATTTTGGCCTCGACGTTCACGGCTGTCAGAGGCAAGGACGCGCTGTACTAGGAGTTCAAGCTGATGAGCTGCGACAGGCATGGGTGGTGATACGACGTGATGAAGTTCGACTCGCGGAAACCGGTCGACATCAGTACGTAGGCGCGGCCCGTGAAGCTCAACCACAAGGAGCTGCGCCGTGACACTACTGGTGAGGGTGTGGGCGGCGACATCTCGCAGGTGCCCATGAAGCCGGTGTTAGGGGTAGATGAGAAGCCCGTCATTGGTGCAGATGGACGTATAGTCATGGTCGATGCTGAGGAGCGGCCGATCCACAACGAGGCGCTCCCGCAGAAAGGGAAGGATGTCAAAGACAAAAACATTGACGAGCGGAAACGCAAGTTTCAGAAGAAGTCTCTGTTCCTGGTGCCCGAGCACATCCGGCAGAGCGTCGAGAGGAACAGTATCCCTGGGTCGCGGAGGACAGGACGGGCAGTCAGGTGTGGGTGGGAAGGACGGAGGAGGCCGCGAAGAGCGAGACGCACGCGCTGTTCATGCCCGCAGCGGACCATGTGTTCACGCTCGTGCCTGTGCACCGGTGGTACAAGGTTCAGAAGTGTCGGGAGACGTACCAGATTGAGCCGAGCCTCAAGGAGGCAGTGAAGCTGATGGCAAGGATGGAGAAGAATCGCGAGATGGACCGCTGGTCGTTGCGCTCGCGCAGTATGCGGCGAACGGCATCTCTGCGCCGATCGCGGGTGGTGCGACAACGGGCGCGAGTCTCGTATATGACATTGGTGGCAGGTCGCTGGGCCCCGGGGGAGGAGACTGTAGACTGTAGACCCGGGGGTGCGTGGGCTGTTCAAGGAAGACAATGAACAGGGTGTTGATGACCGCCGGAGACCAGAAAGAGACAGAGGCGAAGGCGGCTTGGATGAGATGGAGTATAAGGGGGAGTTTGCGGATGATGAAGAGAAGATGGATGTTGAGGTCACTCGTTACGATGAGGCCAAGGAGATTGAGGTTTGCTCAGTTCTTTTTCTCTCTCTCAATATTCAGTTGATCAACTCTCTTTTCTGCTATCCAGGAACGTCTAAAGCGTGAATATTGTACAGCAAATGAGACACGAGAGGGTTATATAGATGAATCAGATGAAGACGAGGAAACAGAACAGCAGTTAACAGGTGCAGGCAAGCAAACGAAGAAACTTGTCCGCAAGATTGAGAAGAATGGCGCGTACGATAGCAATGATGATGAAAATCCTTATGCCTCCTCGGTATGCTTCTGCGCACTTTCTGACGATCGTCTGCTGATAGTGCTACTCGTAAGGCTGAGGAAGACGAGGAAGAGGCTACTGGTGTAGCCCAACAACGAACAACACAGCAGCAGTGGTCTGGCTCTCAAGGTCCGACACCAACAGCAGCACCCACACCAACGCCTGGATCCAACCTCTCGTCCCGCCTACCCTCCAGACTGCCCTCACGCACCAGGTTCTCTCGCACGTACACAAATCAAGACAGAACCGGCACCAACGCCGCCCATGCCAAGTGTCAGCGTCAGCGGACAGTGTTGCTGCGAAGCGTGCGACCTCCCCCTCCGCGCCCGCCGATGCCTAAGCTGAAAGGCGGTGGGAGCCGGCGACGAGCCCGCTCGTAGGTGGGCGACGAGTTCTTAGTTTACTTATTATTGTACTTAATTTTTGCTTATAATATTATCACCTACTTATATTAATTTGATTTGATTTGATTTATTCCATTATAGTGACTGCAGGCCCTTTAGGGCCTATGGCGCACTTAAATACATGTAATCTACCATTTATCTATGTGTGAGGCTTGAAGAGTGAAAATTAAAGGATTAAAGAATAAAGAAGCTCTGATAGGTATGATCCGGAAAGGGTATTTTGAGTGTGGGATTCTTGTGAGGCGAAGTGTCGCTGAGAGGAAGAGGGATGCGCATATAGCTACAGAGAGGGAGGGTGGTGGTACAAGTGTTGGCTTTTGGTGTTACAATTGTGCATGAGAGAGGGGGGCCCGTCTTGAGGGTCCGCTCTAGAGAGAATAAATAGGAGAATAATTGAGAAGAAGCGGGGAATAAAGAAAGCCTAAATCAACCCAAGGTATCGTCTTCCACCTCAGTGGTCGGGAACAGGTGGGGGAATCGACCCGAGTCTTTGATGAAGCGTAGTATGGGTCCGACCCTTGCTCCCGGGCCCAGTGCAGAACGTAAAGTGAGGGGTTTGTTGCGGAGTGACGTTCGGAGTGCGCGGTGTTGGCTAGCATATTTCCGGCAGTTGAAGAGGTAGTGAGAGGCCGTTTCAGCGACCTTGCAGTTGGAACAGAGCGGAGAGTCAGAGCAGCGGATGCGGAAGAGGTGAGCGTTCAGAGGTGCGTGCCCCGTGCGTAACTGTGTGAGGATGGCGCACTCGTTCCGGCTTCGGTCTTTGTAGATAGTGCATACCGCCCGCGAGGGGGCACTCGAGTCGACAGCCCGCAATTTCTTTGCGCTCTTGGACTTGATCCACTCTTGTTTCCACTCGAGGGAGGCCTGAGTTTTCCTAGCCGCTATGAGCGCGGCCGCGCTAGCTGGTAGGCTGTGGGCAAGGTATCGGAGTCGGCCGGTTTGGTTGGCCCCGGTATTCTGTGCTGCCATTTTGGCCTCCCCGTCGACCTGCTCATTGGCTTCCATGTCCTCGTGGCCTGGGACCCAGTGGATGGTAATGGCTAGAGTGGATCGTTGCTGCTGAAGTCGCTGAAGTTCCGTCCAGAATATGGTGAGGAGATGTTGGCCCGGTTGTGCTCGGGGAGCTCGGATGGCGCTTATGGCGGCCTGGCAGTCGATGAATATCGATGCCCGGGTGGCACGGGGGGTGGCCCTGATGAGGTCGAGCCCGAGAATCGCACCACTCACTTCAGCTTCAAAGACTGTGTGTTCCCGAGCCGTCCCAAGGTGGAGGCGGCGCACGTCCGGGGACCAGATATGACCTGTGGGTGAAAGCGGCAGAGAAAGAGAAGGAGAGGAGGAAAGAGAAGAAGGAAAAGAGAGAGAAGAGACTTTGCTAGAGCTACAGTGAGAGTGAGCCTCGTTGAGAGAAGGAAAAGAAGAAGAAAAAGAAGAGAGAAATACGCCTTCCTGCGTCTGTGTCCCCGGTCTCCCGGTGACCCCGTCCTTGACCTCCATCCGCCTGTCCTTTGCCCCAGTTCCTGTGCCTAACTTCCCGACGTAGTCCTCGTACGAAGCCCTTGGTTTCCCCCCGAAGGCTATGGCTGTGGCCCCTACACCTCCCTTGTAACCCGACCCATCTGAGAAGATGCAGAGTGACCCTGCTGCGATTGCTGCTTCTGCTTCATCCTTGGCTGCCGCGCGGGATGTCGCTACACGGGTTGTTAGACCCGGGAACGCTGAATCCGTACCGAGTAGGGGCCTTATGGTCTCTACAGACCCCCGTAGCTCCGGGAAGGCACTCATTAGCTTATGAAGGATAGAGCGGTGTCTCTTCACCAGTCGCCGGCATCGCTGCACCATGGCGTGTAGTGGGTGTTGTGGAGGTAGCGTGCACAGTCGCACTGCGGCCTTGAAAACACTGAGCTTGAGGCGAATGTGGGTGGGTAGAAGGTGCGCATGAAAGTCCGCCATGTCCGTGGCTGTGATACTGAAGGCCCCAGTAATGAGTTTGGCGGCCCTCCTCTGCAATTTGGACATTGCCTTAGTGAGCCCTGCGTTCCCTGTCCGATGTCCTGGGCCCTCCGAGAGGGGCTCGTACCACGTTACCAGGGCGTATTCAACCCGAGGGAGGACCATGGCCTGTATAAGTTGGCGCATATAGCCATGGGGTACCTTTAGCCTTCCCACCGCTCCCAGTGTCCGGGTGCCCCGAGCAAGGACCTGTTCAATGTGAAATTTGAAGGACAGCTTCTCATCCAGTATGACCCCCAGGTACCTTGCGTGCGCCGATGGTCGGATAACATGCGAGCGGAAGTGAAGGTCGAGTGCTGCTGTTGTTGCTGTTGCTGGCTTGGCCTTGTGCCCCCAAAAGTGAATCAGCTGGAACTTCTGATAATTGTACCGAGATCCGTTTGTGTCCCCCCAGCAGTCCGCGTCTTGGAGATACGCGTTGAGTGTGAGCACATTGGTTGCGGCAGAGTTTGAGACAACTAGCTTGGCCGTATCATCAATGAAGCCCGAGGATGGGTCGGTGGGTTTTGCGGGGAGCTGCAAGAGGTCGGAATTAAAGAGGAGGTACAGTATGGGGGAGAGGGGTGAGCCTTGTGGGACGCCAATGGGGACTGGTTGAGGGGAGGAAGTGAAGTCGTCGAAGGACAGGGTGGTGGTGCGGTCGGAGAGGAAGCTGATTGACTGACTGACTGAAGCACTGATTTAAGTCAACATCACTGATTTCAGTAAGCCGCTCCGGGAGGACATGCATGAATAAGTGAAGCTTGCCTTATTTAAGACTTCAGTCTCTCAGGACCTTTAAGTGACGCTTAAGTCACTTTCAGCAGAAAGTAGTTTTCCTGATGGAGGTGGTCTCGGGTTTTGCCTGCGCATTGCAGGCCCCTCGGGGCGTCATTTTTTAATTTGCGTAACTACCTTTAGGGCAGGCTCAGGGTTCCGAGGGTCTTATCTTAATATGTAGCGGTTGTGTACAGCATATAGGGAGGCCAACAGATATACTAGACAAGTGCAACAATATTTAGCCACGTTATATGACGTCGCCAGACTAACATTATAGTATATCCCCGCCACGAAGCGTAGCGTAGTAGAGGGATGTGTGGCCGCGAAAAAATTATCGAATTGTCAGCAAGTAAGCATTACAAATGACAAATCGTCCAATCTTATGCCTTCGATCATCGGAAAAAATCACTTCCGAAACCGTTTCTGCCCTATCATCAACATTTCTCTTACAATACCTCTTCCGCTTCCCTTTTTATAGCCTTTCATAGGGCTTTTACACTGTTTATTTACTTTTCCTTTCAGTCTTAACTTCATTAGCCCCTATCCCCTTCATTATTTTCTACATTGTTTTAGTTTATTATTACATATACTACCTCTTCAGTTTCTTTTTCTTTCATGCATCCGAGTAAAAGTGGTCGTCAAACGACTCGTCACACAGAGATTTGTCTTAGGCTTCACATGCCACAATGATCCGCCGTAAACCTACTCTCATTCCTTGACGGACAACGATGTCCAGGACGTGAAAGACTATTGATCTAAACTCGAGGAGCAGCAACAGCAAGTGGCAAATGCAAGTGGTGTTCCCCAAAGTCATCCAATGCCTCCGCCTCCTGCACCGTTGACAAAGGAACAGAGACTTGGGTCGGTTGGTAGAACATCAGTGAGCTCTAAGAGATAGATGGTGCTCTGCAGTGAGTATACATACATGACCCTTGTGAGCAAATACATCAATGCGTCTCGACTCTCCAGGCTCTTAGATTGCATCGATATATTCGAAGGACGCACGCACTACATCCTTGTATTCAACCCAAGGACACCAACACCTTCGCCTCATTGTGTCTTGGTTGTACGTGAAGATGTAGTTGCTCAGTTCCTCAATGCTGTATTTCATCCTCGAGGCACACGAGAACAGCGGCATAAACTACGTCGACTTTGATCCCGGTGCAGACAAGCCATATCTTGTCACAAGTGGTGACGACCGAACAATCAAACTCTTGGGGTACCTTAGCAAAAACTGTGTACAAACGATTGAGGGATACTCCAACAGCGTCTTGTTTGCCGTATTCCACCCTATTAGTCTGCCCTTGGTTCGGAGGATGGTACGATTAAGATCTGGATCTCCAGTACCGTCTGGAAAATGCCTTGAGCTACGCTCTTGAACGCGCACGCATCACCATCCGACCACAGGGGACTTGATTGTTGTAGGGTACGACGAAGGTATAGTCGTTGATGAGCCTTTGTATATCATGGACCCATCAGGCAAACTGGTGTACACTTGCAACACAGAAGTCTTGTCCGCCAATCTCTAAGGTGCTACGGAAGACAAGACGCCTCCGAGTCATGACTAAACACATGAACGGCTGTATGCTTCTCCCTGAATCTTTGACAGAGCCGGATCTCGCGAGTTTCTCTACCTTGACTTTTGACAAGATGTTACTAGTAAGTACGGACATCTTGTTTACTGTATGCAATACATTCCACTTGCTTTGCAAGCTCATTCGTGGCGGGGACAAGCTGGCTCAGACAGCGCTATATAATACCGGTTACATGGGGGCCGGCAGAAGGCTGACGCACTTGTAACGTCCTGTAATGATTACAGGACCTTGTAAGGGTGCTGGAATCTTCCCAGGACCCTTGCACCACCCATATATTACTATATTAAGATAACACTGGTTATATTACGCTGTGTAGGCTGAAATCTGCTGGCACTTTTTTGCTTTTTTCCTGATGAGATTGGAGGCACGCACCGTAGATTGCTCTCAGCTTTCTATTCTCGTCAGGACCAGAAATGGCCATTTCATCGTCATTGAGTAGATTCTTGTGTCTCAGGATGAACGGAAAGTATGCGATAGGGACTGAGAGGACTGTTCAGAATGCAGACGACGTTGAACAAAGATTGGCCAGAGAGAACGGTAGGACTGTAGCTGTAACTGTGATATTCAGCGAGGCGTACCAGCCAATCCAGTATTACCAAGTCCAGTAACTACTGCAAAGACGTGGGGTAAATCAAAGCAGTAATTATTCCACGTAGAAATAATACACAAGTAATACAATGTGGTAATACCAAATAGCGTGGTAACAAATACAAAATATAAGTGAACAACACAAACGTGACTCGAACTTACGACTCTATAAAAGCCTAAACCGGAAACATTCTAATTCGACATATTAACCACAACACTAAGGGGGATTATATATATCCTCAACACTAAGCCTAACAACCCTAACTACCTATCTACCCTAACCCTTACCCAAACCCTAACTCCTAACTATGGGGGGCAGAGCCCCCCAAACCCCCCACTAACCCTTAAATAACCCTAACAATAACCCTAACAATAACCCTAACTCCTTGCGGGGCTGCGCCCCGTTGGAACTGTATATAATTACTAAGTGCAGCAAGGTAGTATAAGCCTCAGTAGTCTAGTTGACTTGAGCGCGGCTTCTCTTTATGGTAATTCTTATTCTGACGCGGGTCGTGTGTTCGAATCTCGTCCTCGTTCACTTTTAATTATTTATTATTGCTTCTCTAAGTTACTTCACGGAATATTTACTGCGTAAAATTACTCCACGTCTTTGCAGTAGTTAGTGGCTTTGGTAAAACTGGAGCTGCTGGTACTGGTGATTCAGCCCTTAAACTTTGCCAATGTTATAGCACGTGCAGGTGTTAAACTTGTATCGGATTGTGCCTGTTTCATAGGAGGATAGTCTCTATGATATTATGAAGGAGATTGTATGGTTGAAAAAATAAGTTACGAGGTTGGCAATCAAGCGACATCGATAAATCGGAGATGTGTTCAATCGGAAATCAAAAATTTAAAACTCCGGCTACTGATGTGAACTGGACCTACGACATGTTCCTTGGCATTGACCACAGTGCACACTAACATTAACAGATGTCAATTGGGCTTCGCCATGACTAGGAACTCTCGTGGAAGAGCTCCGATTGTCGTTTGTAGGTTGGTTTCACCTGTCCTTAAAGGTTTTTAAACTGGCGCCAGACTTGCATGTGGCTACCTTGCACTCGATAAAAGGTATGAGCCTCTCTACAATGTCTGCCAACCGCAAATTAACCAAGTAACCGGGTAATTGCAGTGAGGACCGCAGCTGATAATGTCTTGGCCTGAAATAAATAGACTCAATCCCTAGTCTGAGCCAGGATGAGTGTCTCAACCCGGACGATAGTACCTGATGGCAACCACTGATGGCATTGCATGAACTGGGAAGCTAAAATCTCCTCGTGTCCTGCAATGACAGCTTACTTTGATTAGCGCTGGCTGCAGGATATTCAAAGGTCTGAGTGCTAGTTCAAAGTCCGCCCATATCTCTTATTTTCTGTCAACTCCTCAAACTACAGCTGCGACCTCTAATCACTTCTTCCGCTCTCTGCATCACCATGCCTGAAGTCTTCGAGATTCTCACCCGATTTTCCAAGAAAACAATACTCCATAAAGATTATAACAGAGATAGCAAGTATATCATTGATGACTTCGGCCCGTTCGCTTCCGTCTTGGATCAACACGGGATATCTAGCGTATCTGATGAGAACGAGGACGATTCGAGCTCGGCGAGCTCAACATCGACGACAGCGACGACGGACGACAATCGAGGAGCTGGGTGGACCGTAGATAAGTATTTCTATCAACCTGTCGGGAGGAAAATCGAAAAATTAGCATTTCGTATTGCAATGCCGCTTCTTTCTCCGGGAAGGATCTTTCAGTACATCAAAGGGAACAATCTCCATGAACGTCTTCCCGCTCTCTTCCTCACTAGCTCCGAAAAAGATCATGCCGACTTGAAGTCCGTATACGTCGCTGGACTGAACTGTCTAGTTCAGACACAGTGAGCACATTCCTATCCTATTTAAAGCAATTAATATTGAGTAATTTTCTAGATCTACTTCACTTATCCGGTGTTCAGCAGCCCTTTCGGTTCTTATTCGCTTATGTCCAACCGACAGTTCCTTACACAGCCTTTACTATCATGTTCAAAATCGAGTTGGCCACCCCAATGTGAAGCTGACTCTATCTCATATTGATAACAAGAAACGGGAGAGGAAGTGCTATCTGTTCCTGGTTACAATAAGCACATGGGCTCGTCCAGGCCCTTTGGATTATCAGTCTCGGTATAATCATACTTCTTCTTCATGGAAAGGGATAATACTGAAGCTTGTACGGTCTTGGCGGTATGTCATATATTTGAATCTGAAGTTATTTTATTTATTTAACGTTATAGCATCTCCAACAGTGATGCCTTTGCTATTATCTCCGACGCATCATTCTTTCATTTAACAAAAATAGTATGCAATGCTTGGAGGGCCGGATACTATATGACGGAGGTAGTCTACTTTTTCACTCTTTTCATTGCCCGTTTCATCCCTTTCATATATTATGAGCCCACTCGAGTTAAGTGCGGGAGACAAACACAGCAATTTTACCACCTAGTACTCTCAACATTCGTACGTTGGCTTGATTCAGTTTTGTTTATCTTTGTCGGGAGTTCTCTTACCACAGCAGGTAGCTGTACACCACGACTCTTGCAGAATAGACTTGCATTAGACGGTTTGTTAATGCAGTGCGTCTTAAACTAGTCCTTTTTTCTGCTCTGATATACATATATTCTATTATAGCTACCCAGTATTTACAGCTCTTCTACCTGCAACATCAAGCTGGCTGAGTAAACACGAACTACTCGATGATAAAATACTACCAAGAAGTGTACGACGCTCTGGCGGTCGTCCGACCATTGTCGACAATCTCATTAGGGCTTCAATACCTAAAACTCAACGCCTCTTGAAGTCTCTCAATGAGCTGGAGCGTGAAGTCAGGGACAGCATTACCATACCAGATTACATAGAGGAACTAAAAGGTCTTGTTATGATTTTCTCTCGACTAGAGCAAAAGATCTAACAAATATTTCTTTAGTGAAGAAGCAATGTAATGATGAATATACGCACAGTCAAGCGCAGCGCGTACATGTACCCGAGAACGACGCAACAAGAGAGTTCTTAGAAGCGCGAAGAGATGAACGGGACTGGGTGGACTACAAGGGTATATGTCATAAGCGGCATGAATGGGGTATATACCTCCGCTCAAACCTTGATTGGGACTGGGACACAACCGGCTGCCTGGAACGTCTCTTCGAGCTCCCGGAAGAAGCTATAGCACCCACTGTGCCCATCGCCACTGTCTCTCTGGACGCAGGAAGGTCAGATACGTGGAACATAGCCACGGATGCGAACATGCCGATGCGGATCAAGATTCCGCACAAATCTGCCCTGGGCAAAACGAAGTACCGGACGTTCGTGTCTTGCCCATCTTCCGAGGACATTGCATCTACGGGTGACGGGGAGCAAGATGTTTCTTCGCTTCTCAGACCGGAGGTACGTTGCACAGGAGGAAATTCCGTGGACAGTGATTCGCACAACACTCACAGTGCAGCGGCGATGCCAGAGACCGGCTCAGAGATTGGAGCGAAGCGATTCGTTAACGAGCAGGAAGTCTCGCTCATTCCAGAAGAGCCAAGCTACGCAGGACATGGAGAAAATCGGGCGGGATCAGAGGTTGTCGTGCACGAGGACAGCAATGCACCGCCAGATCGAGGAACAGAGCCTGAACCGATAGATGATGGATATGGTGACCAACTTCTCACCGACAAGGACCGTAGGGAGGAACTAATGCGGCAGCGTGAGGTGTTTCAGGAGCAGCACACCGACCACATATCTATCTGCTCATTGGACTAGGCGCGCTATCGACGTCTTTGAACACTGAAATAGGTCGATAGAACGAGGCTGTGCAGATGGTTAGGGGGAAGGACTTTACTCACATGGGGATAAACTGCGTTTCTGGGCTGAATGTCATGTGCGTCATACCGAGGCGCCAATATATCTCTTTCGTATTTAACTTGGTTTTATGTTAGCATGAAAGTGCGTACTGACTCCTGAGGGCGACATACATTGAGGCCGAAGTGATAATTCCCAAGGATTCGTTTAATATTGAGGACCACTAAAAGAGCGAGCACCCAGAGCACCCACCAGACATCACCACTGGAAGATCCAGATATTTATGAACCGCTACCAGGAACAAGTGTCAGTCCCGTGGCGGTTTTCGGCATCTGCATTTTACTTGTTATTACCCTCGTTCCCTGACAGGTCGGAAGTAAGATCTGCCATGGCGAGTGCGTATGCACAGACCTGAGCGCTGGGTCGCGGCTGTGCTGCTCGAACTGCAGCAGGGATACGGGACGACCGAGCGGCAAGTCCACGGGATTGCAGGAGCACACGCGCACGAGACGGCAGCTCTTCCCATACGCACGCAGACGATTAGAGGTCGCCCGTGACCTGATAAGCACACGCTTCGCGATTACAAAAATGGACCATACATAAATCCCCGCAAGAAAACCTGACCATTCAGTGCAACGGTGTGGACTGGTACCATCATGTTCTTGCTCACGTACTAGTGACAAAGTCAAGTTAATCGCATCTTCAAATGAAAACCAGGCCCGGAATCCCATTGTGCCAGTGTAGTCCATCGCAGGAGATCAGATCGAAATCTCCCACTTGCACCTGCACCTCCATCCAACACGAAGACATTCGACCTTCGGTCCGCAGCGTCCCACTGGCACAACGCAGACCTGGGACCCCGTCCGTATCGAAGAAAGCAAGGTCCACTTCTTGATCGTGGGCATGTTGGATGTCGGGATTCCGTCGGGTCCTGGTGTTTGAACAGGTTGGCGGGACCTGACAGATAGAGTTATGCACGAGGATGAGGAGGGTGGCACGGCCGTGCTCACAAAACGTGCAGCTTGGTTTGCGTGTGCACATGCTGCGTTAGAGGGAGGCCGAGGGATGCAGATGGAGCTGCTTCTAAATGCATACGAGGCCAGGATAGCCTCGAAGTCGAATGGAACTCCACGTCAATTGCGGTAAACGGTATCGGGCATCGGGGGCTGGCAGTGCAGTCCTGGTACCCCAAAGTCTGCTTGAATCGAAGAAGAGTCCACGGTCGCTTAGAGAGTCTGGGGGATAACCGAATCAATCATGGGGTAGTGAGAAGAAGAAAAGGAAATCAGCGTCAGGAATGAGATATTCAATCAACCGCGTACTGCGAACCACTTGCAACCTCCTAGTCTCCACGCCCTCATCCGGGCCAACGAGGGACTTCGACGGGGCCAGCTTGGATGAACGAGGTGTTGATGAGCCCTACAATGTTCCGTTTCAATGGGGAAACCAGGTACTGCAAGCCGCTCGCAACTTCCTATCCTCGTCGCTCTCAGCTCGCCCCGCCTCGTGATGGGCCCGTCTTCTTCCAGCGACATGACGCCAAGTGTCAAGTGCAGCCTTCAAGGCGGAGTAACAGTGCTTTCGTCCAATCCGAGTATGGGCGGGTCCGTTTGACAATAGAGACGAGGTGAAGCCAGACATGTGCGAGCGGAGGTCATGTATGTGTGTCCCTTTCATTGCGCACTTAGGATATTCAGCGATTCTGAAGATGTCGAGTGGGATAGAGAGGATTATTCAGCAAAGCTTAGACGAAAGAAAAGAGATGTAGCGCGTTGGCCGTGGTTTCACCTGCCCTCCTCCACATCCGCCAGATCCAGAGCCAACATCACGTCCGCCGCCCTGTGCTCTACCACTGTCTCCTCCTTGCGCCCAATTGCGCTGCGCTCGTCCTCAACCCGCGAACCCGGTCCTAATCCTCTCGCGCTGCCTCCGACTCCCTTGGTGCCCCGGTTGGCACATGAGCGGAAGACTGCCTTTGCGCGTATATCGAGACACAATTTCAAAGGCGCGCTTTCGATTGACAAGAATAGTAAATCAAAGCAAGCTGATCTGAAGCAAAGAAACGTCGGGTAGGGGAGGTCACCTTCATTTTAGACCACCACTACGGCGTCCACGTCGGACCGCACTACAACGTCGATGCCACAAGACTTGCATATCACTACAGTCACAAACGATTTTCAAGCACCTCCAAATACAAATTTGTTTCACAGTCTCGTCTTTCTTTTTTTTGCCGGGGTTTACAGAACCTCCGAGAAGTTAGTACAGCTCCTAGATTACCCACTCGCACAATGGTTGCTCAGCGCTAACCGTCCGTCCGCCCTTTGTCCCTCCATCACCTCCCAGCTGCCCGCGAGCACATCCATCAATCCATATATCCATATCATATCATCACACTCCATCCCACACTCGCTCAAGGCCGTCTGGACAAAATCGGGACCTCCTCCTCCTCATCATCATCATCTCGATCAAGTCCTCCACGACCTCCTCGTCGCCACACAACCGCCTTCACTGTCGAGAAAAAGTGAAAAAAAAGCACACCTATCGAAGACGATTGATTCCACGCAGCGACCCGCCCGCCCGTTGCCGGGACACTAGTATACTGCGCCGAGAGAAATCCCGAGTCGGGGGCGAGACACGATGCGCGCGCTGAGATCAGGATTCAGCACAGCACAGCGCACGCGGCACGGCCAGGAGAGTCCCGAATCCCGAAAAGCAACTCCTCCCTGACACCAGTCTTCGAGGCTATCAACCGTGGTCCGTGACTCGATCTTCAGAACCTCCAAAATCCAATGTCTGTGCAATCTGGAGGCGTCGCAGAAGGTCCCGGCCATCGCCATCGAGGAGGACTGGAACCCGACGCGTCTCGTCATCGCAATCGTCATCGCCATCGCCTCCGTCGCCCACAGTCTGCACCTGCACACCCAATCTTATGTCGCAAACAAGCGGTCGAAGGAACCCCCGTTCCCCATTGTCCCGAGCTCGCCCCCCCCCCCCCCGGGGGCGATGACACGGAGGGGTCCGGAGGGTTCTCGAGCCGGAGCAGCAGCAGAGGCGGCGGAGCGTAGTGTGCTCCCCCTGGACACGGCGCGAACGGTGACTGAGCGTGCGCACGTTTACTGGTGCGTCCGGGACCCAGGTATGTACGCTTCGACAGAGAAAGAGAAAGAGAAGGAAGGGTCCTTGCAGCGTGTCGTCTGCAATGTGCATCTCCTGACCGTGCCGTTATCTGCCCGAGCGGGTAGAGGACACACAGACTCAGTTCAATATGAGACACAGCGCGTGCGAGCAGCACGTCCTTGTACAGGCTTTAGGACACAGAGGTCTACTATGCTCGCCAACAAGGCCGGCCGAGACGGGACGGGGCGGAGGAAGCGTGTAAAAGGCAGGGCCTAGCTTACTCCATGCGTCAGTCAATGCCACGACGATACCGTGACGCTCAGAGTACGCACACACCTCTCTCAGCGTCTCAGCGCTCTTCCTCTCGTCCGGACAGGCCAGACACAGTACGGTGCGGGAGCACGCTATCGAACGACGTCCGGCGCGGGGCGTGCTGAGCACTGACTGTTGACCGCGACCGCGACGCCTCTCTGCCCAGCTTGCACTGTCCCCAAACACGCACTATCACCATGCTCTAACGGTCCTGCGGCGCGGTGGCGAGATGATGGCTTCGTCCAGCCCGAGTACGCGCGAGTCGAGTGCGCGGCTTTGGTCATTCGGCACGCCACAGTCGTGGACGGACCGTCCACCGTCCACCGTTCACCGTCGACCATCATGAAGCACCACAGCGTACCACACCCATCGCCCAATCGAATCCCGGAAGAGTAAGCGCGCTTGGGCTCTGCGCACGGAGACCAGACATTCATAAGCTGTACGATATTCGGTTTCACTGATGAGCTGAAGAAGAGTCAAGACGGTATTGGTGAGACACGCACTCAGCTCTTTCCTCAACTCTTCCTAATCCTATACTGATCACTATCTTCTGGAATCTGGACGGACAAGCATCCGAGGCGAGGATGGCATCGCGCGAGGTCTGCGGTAACCCGTGTTGATGACCGCGCGGGCTTGGATGAACGCGAAGCAAGAGAATCAATTTGGCGTTGATGCATTCCTCTGACAGGGAATGGTCTCCCCGGGCCGGGGCCCGGCGGCGCCCATTCCGCTGTGTTTTTTTCTGGCAGCTCCGGCGCGCGCCACGAGCTCTTTCTTTCCGGTTCATCGTCTTTTCTCTTTTGTTTGTGCTCCATCCCGCTTTCTTATCGCTGCTGCTGCTGCTCGTGTAGGGGGAGATCAAGCATCTCATCAACATCGACGTGGAAGGCTCGCCCAGCCCGAGCCGTATGCGCGGGGACCAAGCCGGCCGCACAACTCGTACAACGACGACATGACATAATCAGCATTATGCGCGACACAGGCTATAATCGGGCACGAGAACGCGCGCCTCGAGGACGAGGACGAGGACGAGCAGATAGATCACCGCGACGTCTGGTCTACCTTCCACGCGTTCGAGGCGCAGAGGAAGGCGTTCTGGGGGACAGTCCCAAAGGCGCGTGAGTAAGTTAATTGTACATGTATTTGCCTCCACATGTACATTGCAGAAGCGGCCGCTCAGGACGGCGGACGTCATGTCCGAGCCGAGCCTATCCGGACGATAATGGCGAGCATTCCATCCGTATCAAGAGAACGACGACGCACTTTGCTAAAAGGATGATAGGCGAAGAAAAGAAAGAAAAGAAGAAGCCATTACCAAATGACGTAAGGCGGCACGGTCGGTCTGCGAAGTCACGGTGCGTCATCCAACCGAGGATCGCTGCTCATTGATTGGATGATTTCGCTGCAAGCTGATGACGACACGCTCGGAATTTCTCGCCGGAGTGTTTCTTTACTTGCGCAATTCTTCTCTTCATCCTTTTTGCAAAGAAGAATAAACTCCATACTCACGCTTTCTGTTCCGCCCGCAGAGTCCAGACACCCATTTTATATCCTACCCATCGCGCATGAAGCTGCCGCCCAAAGCCACCCCCCCCCCCGAATCCGAGTCAACAAGTGTTAGTAAAAATATGGCAGCGTCTGTAGACGCAACGACGTAAGGACGCGACTCGGATCCACGTATGCACATATATGTAAATGCACGCCATATCACCCATGAAATCAGTGCAACACATTCGAGCAAGATGATGTTCCGCTTTATCATACTGGAGACGCACAATAGCCAAAAGCTGCGCACGACGCCAAGACGATCGGGAGGAATCAGAGGTTGTCACGGTCGTGCACGAGGACAGCGATGCGCCTTCTTCAGTTGAATATCGGATGTGGTCATGACACCGCCGAGAAGGACGACCTCGAGCAGCAATTGGTGAAGAACCGCGAGGCAAGGCCGGAGCAGTACGTACGTCAGCCAGATATCTATCTTCTCATTAGCTTTGGAGGTCGTCAATCGACGGATTTGGGGGATGATGTCTATCCAGCTGTATACATGGAAGGACGCTATCATTAGCGGTAACCTGCATTACTGGACCGAATGACATGGGCGGTACATACTGTATCTGTTTTCTATTCATATATTCATATCAGCAACGATAACTGGCTTTTTATGTTCAGCGCAAAAGAGCGTAGTACAATGAGGATGTATGTAGGGTCAGTTCTCCGGAACTCATCTAACATTGGGAATTGTATGTACGGACAAGGCGCCGCGGCCCCCCATCCCGAGTGCCCACCAGTGACCAGACTCGGACAGCACACAGCATCACACGGCACACACTCGTTGCCAGCTGAGCGTAAACAAGAGCCAAGCGCAGGCAAACCGGCAAAACCGAGCGGGGCTCCGTTTGGAGTTTTGACTTGACTAAGGGGAGCTGCCCCGGGCCCACAATTCAATGCAATTATGATTATGCCATACAATACAATAACAATGAATAATAATTCACGTACGTCCTAATACAACAACCTCTAAGTCAAAAAAAAAAAAAAAAAAAAAAAAAAAAATCAAATCCGAATCTAGTCGAAAATCAGTCCGCGACATCCCATCAGCCCGACATCCCATCAGCAGTGTTTGGTCATCATCGTCAAGGACTCAGATCGAAATCCCCACCGCCACCTTCACCGCCACCTCCGGCCCCGGCCCCGTCCAACCTGACACCGCCAAACCGCCAACACATAACGCTCTCGCACTCACCTTGCGAGTCCCGAGTCCCAAGTCCGGAGCCTCCCATTAGGCAGATCTGGACGTCATCGACGTCGTGCGCACCCAGGTCTATTGGAATTTGAATGACCAGGGACAATGGTGTATTGGTGTATAGGAGGCCTTTGGACGTCGTTGACGGGGGACGAGTAGAGCGAGCAAGCGACGCCCGGAACGGGATCCGCCTCCCGCCCTCCCGCCTCCCGAGCGCGTGGTCTGCGGTGAAAACCTTGTTCAGGAGCATGCAGTTGCAGTGCAGTTGCAGTTGTAGTGCAGCTTCAGCGGCCTGTGTCCGTCTCCGTCTTCGTCTCCGTCTTCGACGAGGAGGCCGGCTTGGATGAACGATGAACGAGGTGTTAATGACAAGCTCCAGTGGCGGAGAATCAAGTGGGGTAGGAGACCAACGTTGCATTGAAATGGGCGAAGTGAATAGTAAAAAAAAGGAGGGAAGAAATTTTCACAAAGGTCAGAATACATGGCGATCGTCACTGAGCGAAAATCAAGAACACGCAACCTCACACACACACCGCGCTCAGGCTCTGAGCTGAATCCTATTCTCCCTCCCTCTCCTCCCTCTCCCTCTCCCTCCCTCTCCCTCTCCTCCCCCTCCCAACCGGACTAACGAACATGGCACGAACATGCGCGCGTTCTTCGCTCCACCGCGCAGAGGCCGCATTATGTCGCGTGTTTCCAGCTGAGATCACATAGGGGCTGACCCATCCATGATTGCAAGGACGCGGGGTCGAAGAGACGTGAGGAAGTGCTCGAGCCGCCGTTGCAGAAGCAGAAAAGGCTGGCGAACGTTTCAGGCGAGTGTCTTATTTCCAGCGACATAAGGCCCAGCGGCGTCAAGTGCAGTCCTCCAGGCCGGTATAGATCGAATCCCAACCTCCACCTCTACCTCTACCTCTACCTCTACCTCCACCCAACCTGATAACCCCCAACACATAGTAACGTGCTCACCTTGCTCACCCGATTTTCCCATAGGGCCAGAAATCTGGATCTCATCGACAAACGTAGTAGGAGCCCTGGCGCCTAGGTCTATTCGATGGACCACCAAGGTGTGCATTTTGCACTCCAGCTTGGGTGTAGGCCTTCAGTACTACATGCACATAGTTGAGGGGCTGCACCGTGACGAGTCGAGTCGAGCGAGTAGATGCTCGTGCATGAGCAAGGTGGCCACGATTTGTCGATTTGTGGGGATCAGTGTAGAGGACGGACGGACGGAAGATACATATGTATTAGCTTGAAAGCATCTGTGTGGCCAGGGCCCAGGATGGCGCCTGGGCCTCGAAGTCGAATTGTAATCCGCTTCCCGTGCCATGAGCGTGGCTTGCGGGTAAACCGTCGTTCCGGAGTGTGCAATGTGCGGCGTCAGCCGCGTCACCGGCCTGCGATCGTCCGTCCCTGGCGTTCGTCTTCAAACAAAGCCGGGCATGAATGAATGAATGAGGTGTGTTTATGAGCTCTCTACAACTTGATAAGTGCTCAGATTCCAATGGTGAAACTGGGGATTCGGGAACAACTTCCTTCGAACACACACGTTAACCCATCCAGGGAATTTTTCTGACTCTCCTCCTCACTCTCGTCGTCCGGCGGACTGACAAACACATATGACGTGCAGCGTTTGTTCGCCCCCGGGCCACAGCCACTATGCGGGAGGTCCGACGCATGATGTCGAGCACTACTTCGGTAGCGGGATGAGCAAAGTGTTGGCCATCCATGGACCATGATCGCGAGAATGCGAGGGCGGACTCGGAAGTGCGAGAGCTGTAACTCAGCGTCTTCGGTGTCGTGACAGCCACAGGCGAGGATCGTGGATAAGTTCGAGCGAGTCTTCTTCCAGCGACACATGAACCCCCCCAGCGTCAAGTGCCAGCCTTCGATGCGGGTAGAACAATACCCTCGTCCCGGGCCAGCCCAGGCACCGGCGCGGTGTGTGTGTCGTCTGCGAGCAGCGAAGAGCTGAAATGAAACCAGAGTCCAGACACGCGCGAGGGATATGTCCCCGGGTCCCGGGACCGTTCATCGTGCCCTTCAGATATTCCGTTAATCTTAGCAGAAGAAGAAGAAAAGGGGCATACGACTCACGAGTGGGATCGAGAGGACTGTTTAGCGACGGTGAGAGGAGGAAAACGGATATAGTTGAAAGTCGTAACAGTGTGTTAGAGGTGTTCTTGCGCGCCTGTTCCCGCCAGAGCTAGACCTCGACCTCGACCTCAACCATTGCCTCCTTCAACATGTCCTCCCCTCGTCCAATTGTGCTGTGCTCGTCCTCGACCATCGCAATGCCTCCGGACAATTGACCGAGACACTTGCATTCAAAACAGAGGTACAACGCGAGTCTTGGAGTTTTCCATGAACAATGTTGAACGGAATGTAGAGAAATAGCAAGTTGAAGACAGGAAACACGTGGAATCGACAACTTGAAGATCGAACACAACTTCTTGTGATGGATGACGTCATCAATTTAACTTCAATACTACTAGTAAGTTCGCACGCTCAATTCATGTTCATCCTTTGTTTTCTGTTTTCTGCTTTCGCTTCCATCTCATGTTCAATGGATGCGTGTCTCGGGCTCTATTGCGACGTGAACTCTGAAATACCTGCAATATAAATCTAGATGCCACACGTCTTCAATCGTCCAAAATGCAGAACTTATGTAGGAAATTAAGCATCCTATTGTAATGTGTAAGTGTTGTCTGTGAGTTGCCAAACGCCAAAGCTGATAACATTTGGCAGATCCAAGGTGTTGGGCCGTCACGAGTTGCATTTCCATAATGCGCCTGAGAAGAGCATATCAGACTACTTTCTGAACAATCAAGCGCTCTTATATCTTATTCTGTGCGTCTGCGCTCCTGCGAAGCGCGGTTCTACCCGTAAGTGGTACTCATTCAAGTTGCATTGTCCTTGGCGTTCCTCATCTCGGTGGTCGAGAGTTTTCTTCTCCGTATTATGTCCATGGATGCGTTGAAAGCTGTCCTATGTTTGTTTGGCAGTGCTGCTTGTGTTTGGCAGTGCCGTTTGTTTGACAGTGGCACGTCTTGAACTAGTACTACTAAGTAATCCTTGTCAACAGTGGTACCTTGGCGTCTACCAGTGGATTCCATTTTAAGCCATGGGTAAGGCACAGCAACTTCCAATCATGTGCCGGCTAAGTAGTCATCACCTCCCACTGTAGCTCGCCATCAGAAATGCACACAAGGAAGTCCGGCTCAGGCTGTGCGCTCCTAGACATTTCATTTGCGCCGAAGACACGACTCAATCAGTAAACACAGCCCTTTCAGTGAAGACATCTGATTCCATATCTATGACTGTGTTTGACTTGCGGAGATTAGAGGACCTCGTGTTCCGTGCATTGCGCTCGCCTACGCACAGGTATGAGTGATGGATACAATGTGCTTGCAGATAGCACTGCCTTTGCGTGGGCCGTGGCATAAATAGACCCGCACCATAGCCTAACGACAAGCTTGCCCCCATCAGTCTACGTCTACAAGCCATCTCACACCAGCTCTTCACATCATGTCTAACGCAATCAAACGAGTCATCGAGAAGCGCAGGGAGAAGAAAGCCCGCCTAGATTACGAAAGGAATCTCAAGTACATTAACAACGATTTTGGTCCTATTGCCTCCGCCTTCAATCTCCTCGGATCCCTGGAACACCAAACCGAGGACGACACCAGCTCTATAGACTCGTTCTCTACGACAGCGACGACGGACGACAATCCCGGGGCCGGGTGGACGGTGGACAAGTACTTCTATCAACCTGTTGGAAGAAGAATCGAAAAAAATTGCATTCCGTATCGCAATGCCGCTTCTTTCGCCACTCAGAATCTTTCAGTACATCGAGGAGCATTATTTTAAAGGAGAGCGCCACAACTTTGTTTATCCCTTCGTACCAAAACCGATTAACTTGAAGACTGTATACTTAGATGGACTGGACTCTCTAGTTCATCAAACACGGTGAGTGTGTCAAATACTCTTCAGGAAAGTTATATATAAAGGCTTTCTAGGTCAAATTCACTCATGCGGTCTTCAGCGGCTCTTTCGGCACTTATGCGCTTATGTCCTACGGATCAAAATATAACCACCTTTTTCTACCTTGTTTACAATCACATAGTCCATCCTAGCTCGGCTCTATCGTTGATTGATAATGATACCCAGGAAAAGAAGTGTTATCTCTTCTTGGTGGCACTTATATATGCACAGTTTGCTCTTAGTGAGGATGTACTCAGATATGGTTATAACAACTATAGTCGCTCATACTTAAAAGAGACGTTGCTGAAGCTTGTGAACGCTTGGCGGTAAGTCCCCTACACAAATTTTATACCACTTTCTGATTGAGCACAACAGTTTTCCGAACAAGGATGCCTTTGCTATTATGTCTGAAGCATCTCTTCACTTAGCTCAAGCTAATTATGAAACCTTATCACGTTTGGATCGACCACAAGACTTCGAACTAGTGTATTTCTTCAGCACTTTCATTGTCCGCTTCATTCCGTTCATAACTGAAAATTCTACTCGGCATACATGTGGACAACAGACACAGCAACTTTGCTATATGCTGCTCTTGACATTCTTGCGCTGGCTTGATTCGACTTTGTCCTTACTTGCAAGCATGTTACATTGGAGTATGGCAGGGATCTGTACACCACATATATTGCAAACTAAACTTGCGATAGACAGTTTGCTCCTGCAGTGCGTACAGATGCAGTTTATTTTCCGTCTCTGATATTCACCCCGATATAGTGACCCCGCATTTGCGACTCTACTTCCTGCATCAACAGATCTCTTGCGTTCAGTTGCAGTTACAGGAGTTCCCGAAAAAGAACTGCCAAGGAATAGACGACACCGCGGAGAACATTTGACCATCACAGACACATTCATCAGGGCTTCCATAGCCAGAGCGCAACGCCTCTTGACGTCTCTTGACGAGCTCGAGCGTGAGATTCGGGACAGCATGTCCAGACCAATTCCCAAAGGCAAGTGAGCAAGTTGAACTACGTCTTTCCAACCTGAACGAACAATCTCGCATCTTAGGAAGCGAGATGTCCTATGATAAATATGAATATACGCTCAGTCAAGCGCGTTGTGTGAATGTGTTCCAAAGCAAGGCAACGGAAGAGTTTTTGGAAGCGAGAAAGGATAATACTTGTTATAGCTGGTGGGAATACAAGGAACTATGCCAGCTGCGACATGCGTGGGGTATATATCTCTGTTCGAACCTTGATAGGGACTGGGACACAACGAGATGCCTAAAACGTCTCTTCGAGCTTCCGGAGGAAGCAATAGCACCACCTGCGCCCATCGCCACTGTATCTCTGGACGGAGGAAACGCGGATACGTGGAACCTTTCTACAGAGATAAGTCTTCCGAAGCAGATGAGGGTTGCATACAAGTCTCCCACGGGCGAGACGAAGTACAGGACGATCTTGTTTTGTCCGTCTTCAGAAGATGTCGTGTCTATAGGTGAGTTGACACAGGTCATTGTTGTCCAAGACAAACCATTGACCACCATACCAGAGCCTCGCGGCGAACGCAAAGAAGCCAATGATAAAGCAGGGAATGGGACCTCCAATGCAACACCAATGCCAAAGACCGAATCAGAGCTCGGAGTGAAGCAGGGTGTCGAGAAGCAGAAAGAAGTCTCATTCATTCCAGAGAAGCCGAACAGCGGAGTAGTCGAAAGGGAATTAAATGCCGTTGACGAGGGTGGCTGTGAAATGTTGCGAGAGCAAGAGACTGAGGAGGGAGTGAAAGGTGACGGTGACGGTGGCGACTGCTCCAGAGAGAATGGTTCCGAGGAATTGATGACTGACTTTAAGGCGACTCAGGAGCAATATACCGACCGAATATCTATCTGCTCGTTGGATTAGGCGAACTACGGAGGTTTTCGATCGATGGGATAGGATGAAGGACTTTATCATTGATGATCAACTGCGTTTCTGGCTCTATGACATGGGCGTCAAATTGAGGCGCCGGGTATACCGTATCTGTTTTGCATGTTTTGTATTTAAATTACCAATGTGAGATTAGTTTCTTGCAAGACCAAGAGTGCGAACTAGATCTTGAGAGCGATGTTCGATGAAAGCGTGCTTTCCAGCAAGATTAGTCAAGAATTTGTGTAATATTGGGGACCACTAAAGGGGGGACCATGTCAGCTACTCGCTAGACAACATCACTGGGAGATCCAGAGATTGATGAACCGGTGCTAGTGTAAGCTCGAGTCAAAATCGTGGAAACAAGCTACTATCGAGTAAGAGAGCCAGAGCCGGCATGCGCGAATCTGAATCAGACTCCGAGCGCCATGGGAGGTGAACACGCTGCTCCACGTCCGAATTTTGTTTGAAGTCATCCTCGTTCTACGGGAGAGAAGCACACGCGCTGTGAGGGCATTGAGCGTGCACGGGACGGCGTCTTCGATTCCTTGCCACCCGAGTCCACGCAAGCTAGACGCTCACGTCTCTGGGAGCACACTATCCAGACGGTTGGACGCCCCAATGCCCAGCCTGAGATGGACTGAAGGGTTTAATGCACTTACGCAGACGATGAGAGATCCCCGTGACGCTGCTCACGCATGCCTTAATTCCGCAAAGAATCCTATCCATTCAGCGTAATGATGAGATAAAACCATATCTTCATAACAAATGTTGGACAAAATCGAAATCCGAGCCTACGCGGAGCCCAAGTCCCTGCGTCCCATCGCCATTTAGGCCAGCACAGGTGCTCAGATCAACTCTTGACCTCCATTTTCACTCCCAACCCCCGTCCAATCTGATACCTCCAACACTGACATATTCGCCCTCCGAACCAGAGCTACCCATGAGGCAGATCTGGACCTCGCCGACAATATACTCGCCTAGGTCTATTCGGTGCCCATGGCCGTGGTGTGGGAGAGGTCTTTGAACTGGATGGCGGACAAGGGTAGAGGAAGCTGCACCCGAGGTCGAAGTGGGTGGCACGAAGGTGGGCTCAGTTGAAGCTAGATTTCTGGTTGCATCTGTGCCATCTGGGACGGAGATCTCCTTAAAAGCATCTGAGGCTAGGATAGCCTCGAAATCAAACGGGACGCGCCCTCCGTCCCGGGCACGTGGCCTGCGGTACACTGTGTTGATGAGCGTGCAGTGCAGCTTCAGCGGCCTGTGCTCGTCTTCGACGAGGCCGGCTTGGATGAAAGAGGTGTTGATGATCTCTGAGATGGATTAAGGAGCGAAACCAGCGTCGTGATTTGGTGACATCCAGAGGTAAAGTAGGGATCGGAAATCAGAATACGACCGCTACAGAAGAGAATAGTAAGACACGCACAGCAAACCGCTCTTAACCTCCTATTCGCCTCGCACTCAAGCGGACCAACGAACATGACATGCGCGCTCCTTGTCCCGCCACGATGCGGCCGCATTATATCAAGCAATTCAAGCGGTATACGGAGGGGTTGGCCATCCATTACTGCGAGAATACGAGGGCGGAGGGACGCGAGGAGGGCGAGGGCCGTGCTCAACGTCCTCGGTGCCTCCGATGTCGCAGCCGGTGATGGCAAGGCTGGCGAAAACTCAGGCGTGTCCTCTTCCAGCGACATAACACCAAGTGTCAAGTGCAGTCTCCGGGGCGGTATGAGAATGCTTTCGTCCAACCCGGGTATTGGCAGGTCGTTCAACAATAAAGAAGAGGTAAAGGTCGAAACACGCGTGCGGAGGTCCGGGATGTGTCCCTTTCATTGCGCTCCTTGAATATTCAGCGAGACTGAGGTTGAAGAAAGGGCGTACGAGTGGGATCGAGAGGACTAATTCAGCAAATATTTAGATGAGAGAAATGAAATGAAGTTGCATGTCGTACAGTGTGTTAGCCGTGGTCTCGCCTGCCGTCCTCCACGTCCGTCAGAGTCAACACCACGTCCTCCAGCCCGACCTTTACCAGCGTCTCCTCCTCGCGCCCAACTGTGCTGCGCTCGACCGGGACTCGATTCACGACCTACTGCGCCGCCCGCCCCTCTGGTTCCACGGCGGACGTTTGACCCAAATACTTGCATTATAGTCCACGCCTTGAGCTTGTTTTTCTGGTACAAACGACGTTGAGCGAGTTGGCGAGAAAGAGTAAGTTCAAGGTGGGAGGAAGAGGCACAGGTTGGATGATGAGCTGAGTTGATCGACAATTCGGATTTTGAAACTCCGAACCAACTTGAATGATGTCACACAATTCATCTCGAATGCGAGTTACGGTTTACCCACTCCTCGTCGCTAGCAACTTGAAGGCTTCTCGCTGTGCGCATCAAATATACAGGTAGTTCTCCTCCACTCTAGAATCGTTACACTTCTGATCCTAGTTTCTTGAGTCAAGCTATCAACAAGAGTCTATTTCAGACCCGTCGCGGAAGTATCTGGATGGTCAGCGAGCGTATCTCGGTCGAAGGGGCTCAATACATTGTAGGAGCGCACAATTCGTGATGAATTGTGCTTCTGAAATCTGACGTGTATTATTGAAGATGATTTACCTGATATATAAGCTACAGCAATCTGCTCTATGCTGGTTGTGGCCATTTGGCTCAGGTGAGGCTCTTTTCGACCTCTTCTATATTAGTTGCTTGATTAATTTTTGGTTGCTTGGTACTATATCGATGAGAGCACTGCCTAATATCCGACATGGTTTGAAGTTATAAGCGCCTGCTTTTCGATATCACTGCGCACAATATCCCTGAACTATCTTCATCTATGAGCGACATACTACCTCGAGAAAGCCTGCTTTCCGGCCTGGAAGACAGCTTATCACAGTACCAAACTTTGAAGGTATATTTCCGAGACTTCCACTTTATTACTTCCCGCTAACGGACTCTAGTATGCAATATGTATGGCACGTTACAGGCTCTGAGTTCGATTATTGCTAATGCTTGTCCAAGTGGCTGGACTAGCCCTTTTCGTAAGTTTCTCGGAGAGCAATCCAAATCCTATCCTAACACCGCACTTAGTGTTATGACTTTCAGTTGACTCTGAAAGATGAAGTACAGCGATATGCTATTTGTTCGCTTGCACAATATAGGCTGACAGAGCCCTCATAGATCGATCACATCTGGCCTTCTCGAATGAGCGTCTCAAAGGTCCTCTACTTTCTCAACCGCTATTCTCCTTTTCTAGATGTCACACTCGGCTCTTACCGTACGTCCTGCCTCTTCGCCTTGGTGTTTATCTGACAGCCAACAGTTGTGACGATTGGCGGAAGTGCACAGGTAAGTCTGACCTTCACAGATGAAGCACAATCATCAACTTACCCGACACAACTAGTTCTGCAGAGTATCTGCACAAGTTTTTGGATGTAAGGGAATTCCGCAATAAGCATGAGCAGACTCAAGATTGATTTTTCTTCAGACTCAGGGCTCTATGGCGTCATCTTCGCAGAAGGTCGGTCAGAGATATAGTACTTGATAATACTTTTTAGAATCATCTGCTGAGTAGTGATATCGATGCTGCGCACCCGGGCTATTTGGGGTCGCTCTCGGATGGTGACGGTGATTTTTGCTTTACTTATCTCAGTGGGTGCTACGTTTGTGTAGTGTTTATTTCCGCTCACATGGACCTAACCCATCTGCACAGGTTGCCGTTCCCAGCGCCACATTTATCGAGGCTTGGGACTTGCGAAATGTATCTGGTAAATCCACCTCACTATAACGAAAGCACGCCATTTGACCCTTCTCCCAGTGTTAAACGTGCCTGGATATGCAGGCTGCGTAATTAACGACTCCAACCCATTCAATTATACATCAGCCTCATAATAGTCATTGTTACCGAATCCAGTACGTTTCTCGGTTTTCTTTTGAGTTTGTATCTCTGAAAGTCGGAGATACTGTAGTTACACTTGGCCTTCTTCTATGGAAGACACTCTTAGGTGATATTCTTTCAATGAACTCGAATTCATCCCTATCTTATGCGGTAAAAAAGGTGCAAACTCCCGGAGCTCCGCCGTAATGGTGATGTACCGAGACGGTGAGTATTTCACATCTTATAGACTTGATGAGAATTGACAGACGAATCCATGGACAGGAATACTATACTTTGTCGTTATCCTTTGTCCGTTATTCTCTATATCTCATATGCTCGACTCTGACATTGCGTAGGCATTTCTGTTGCCAATTTAATTGTCGTCATCGCTAGCCCCGTAAGTAATCTACTCCATAATAAGACTCCGTGCTTATCGGTTCACAGAGAGAAAGTCACCTGCTGATTATTACGTGCGTGTATCTGAGCTGCAGCTTGCTGCACGTCCTTGCGCTTACCATCACCCTTGACTGTCAGAATTCAACGAGTCCTGCACAGTAGCTGTTGCACACGCATCCTCCTGAACATTTGTTCCGCATTTTCAAATGATGTCCAGTAATACTGTCTACCATTCCGTGTACTTGTTGGTAGGCTCAGTCAGAGCAGTGGGTCAAGAAAGAGAGGGATTTTTATTTTAATCTCGAGGATCTCTAATCTTTATGTTCGGATTAGGTCTGCAAAGTAAGAAGGCATGTGCACGAGTGAAGTGGAATCTACCAGAGGAGTGGATACGATACTTTGTATTTATGTTTTAATTCCTTTTACTAACCAATGTTCTCACATCTACTTTGCGCCATAATCATTTACGGCTCTGCATAATCTCACTGCTCTTCGAATATACATTGATGAACATTATATGTGTAATAGCTATTTAAATAAAGGTGAATAGTGAGTGATGCACTCATCCGCCACGAACCTCGTCCACATCATCAAATTCAGTAACCATCACGCGGTGCTCCGTGCTAAACTTCAGTCCTTGTTCCTCCATCGACTTCAGCTGCTCGAGCATATCGACATCAAACTCTATCCCACACTCGCTGACCACGACTTCAAGGCCCTTGCCAGGGCCAGGTGAGACCCCAGTGGACAATCGGGACCATATCATCTCTATCATGTCGTCCACGAACTCCTCGTCGTCGTAACCATCCTCACTCGCAAAAGTACATCTGTCGAAGACAATTTTGCGCAACTTGTCCAGGCACCACCTGTCACCAGGGCATCGCGCTGAGAGAGTCGAAAAAATGCTCTCGCTGAGATCATCACAGTCCGAAAGCACCAAAGTTCGAAGATCGGGAGTCCGGAAAAGCAACTTAATGATACATTCTTCAGGAATCAAGCGTGATTGAATCTTGAGAACCTCCAGTGTACACTTGGAGCGTTGCAGAAGGTCCCGGATATCGAGGATAAACCTAGGCACAGTTTCGTCGCTGCCTTCGTCGTTCACAGTTTGCACAACGAGCTGTTTCAAACTTGGACATAGGATGCGGTCGAGGAACTTTCCAGTTGTGCCGAGCTGGCCCGCCGCAGCAATGACACGAAGGTTCCGGAGGTTTTCGAATCGAAGTAGCTGTGCCGGGGCAACGGTGCTCCCTGACATGGAGCGAACGGTGAGCGAGTGCACGTTCGGAGCGTTCCCAAGAAGACGGATGCACTGGGCGAAAGACGAAAATCCCTGTGTATTGCCCACTAGGTCAAACTCCAGTGCGTTGAGCCTAAGGAGTGCAGGCCTGCCATTGGGCGTGAGGGGGCGCAATTGAAGGATCTCGCTCGGGAAGCTACGGATGTGCGTGGATGAAGGCATGCTCGATGCAGGAGAGTATGCAATCAGACGCCAGGGGGATGTTTGGCGATGTCTACAGGAGATGCGCAGGCTTTAATACCCACTAGATGGAACCACAACCTCAACCACAACCACAACTTCCATATCCTGTGGTGGGCACCACCTCGCGGCAAGAAGGCAACTAGCTATTGTTCTCTAGCGGCCTAACAACTGGCTATCAGGACATTGTCAAAGACAGTCATAAACAAATCCACATTACCACACACATTGTCAGCCACTCCTAGGTCCACACCTCCTTATACATAGATGACCTCACTATGCTCATCACCGTGCATCGATGGTGAGACCCAGCTGCCCGTGTGTGGCAAAGGAAAACCGAAGGCGCGTTCACGGCCCATTATGAAAGGCAAAAGCAAAAGATGATACTCACGCATCGTAATCCAGTCTGTTCGGGCCCCAAAGTTGCGAGATGGAGGCGGAGAAGGCCTAGCATTATAGTGTCGTCTATTGAATTCTAGAAGGATCACTGGCCGCCTAACTTCAAGCCAACTGTGTGTCGTTCGACTGGAACTAATTCCTTGTGTCCACACGAGCACGAGCTGATACTCGAAGCTGTTAAAGAGCGTACGGAGGGAAATCTTGACGTCCCACAGCTCATACGTGCCTGACAAAGACGCTTCATCTCTTCACTATGGAACCTAGATGCGCAGAAAGATGCAACCATTCAATGCAATAATGCAACATAATCAAGACTTTATTCACGCACTAATACACAGCCTTCCCATCGCTTCCGATTCCAAGTCTATCCAGCCAAATTCATCGTCCCATCACAAGAACTCAATCTAACCTCCAACCTAGCGTACATCCCTGCCTCGTGTGAAGTCGGGACCAGCGCCTCGCCAATGACGCATGCTCCGATATCGGTAGGGCTAGTGTGATGTCCGAGCTAGCATGAGTCTGGCGATGCGCTATCCCCCGTGCTGGTGAGTATGTTCGCTCGTAAGAGTTCCACACTTTCCATGAAGAAGACGGATTTGTATAGCGTCGTATGCCATGCTTGATCCAGATCCTGACGTTATCCGTACAGCGGGCTTGGAGCGGGTAAAGGATACATTTCGTCTTGAGACCCATGAAGGTGATCGACACTTCTGTATATCATTGCGTGTGCATGCTTTGATGTAGACGGGATGGAGTAGCATAGGTTTGTGCCCATCTACGAGGCCAGATGAGACGTGACAAAGGACGCATTGATGAAACCTATTTGATCTCATTATAACACATGCGTCAGCTAGTATTACGAGAAAGAGTTCAAAGTTAGCACACACCGCCCTCAGCTTCCTAATACCGTGCTCCTTCTCTTCATCCGGATAAGCGATAATGGTGTATACGGGTACATGATATCGATGACTTCCAGCGAGGGCCGTGCTGAGCATCTTTGACGTCTCTGCCCTGCTTGCACCGTTCACATCGGCGATTCGTAATCTGCTGCTAGATCAATGAGCGCCATGATCTACAGGATCCTTGGCGGTGAGATGATGGCTTCGTCTAGCCGGAGGATGTGCGAGCGGAATACGGGAAATGAGGTGGTGAGAGCCAGCACCGTTACCAGCTTCGGTCAGTCGGCATGTCGTTCGATGAATGTCGGCGTGCGAGGAAAATGGAGAAGACTATCGAAGGAAAGTAGGGTGAGATTAGCGATGAAAGGCAGGAAAAAACGCGTACGATGTTTCTGGTGAGGTTTGCCTAGCCCGCGCATTTATCTGCTGTTATGCGAACCGTTCGTCCTCTTCCCTGTTCCATGGTTCTAACCTCTCCAGGGACCAATTCATGTGCATCTCACAACGTGATGCCCCTGGTTCTGCTCGGCCCGCGATTAACGTGAAGGTATGTAGCATTGCTGTTTAAAATGCGACTACGGTGAGGATTTCTGTTGTATTGCGCTGAGGAAACTGATGAGCCAGTGGCACTGTCAACCGAAGTCAAGCTCAGGAAAACAGGGCATGCTTTGGTCTTGACTAAAGGAGCTTGTGGGGATATGTCACACCCAGAGAGAACCAGGGTCTTGATGCGCTTAGATGCCACTCGGTGCCCCATGGGATGTGAACACGCTTCTCGGCATCCGGACTCCCCTTGATGTCTTCACCACCTTCCGAAAGGGCCGGGAAGCAGAGCTAAGAGGTTGGGAGACAATGCTCAGACCAGCATGTCCAACACCATGCCGCTCGAACTGAAGCCCATCGGGTGCCAGAGCTCGAGTTCGGGCGAGCAAGAGCCAGACGCATCGAGCGGACCGACGGGATTCCTTGACACATGCACATATACGATGAGAGGCACCCGTGACCCAAACACGCATTGCTCATGGTGATTCACAAAATCGAAGAAGCCTGATTATTTAGTGCAATGATGTGATAAAATCCTGAATTTATTCACGTACTAGTATAAAATTCAGCCATCCAAATCCAGACCCGACATCAGTGTAATCCATCACCAGAAGCCCAGATCCAATCACCATCTTCACTTGCAGTCAACCTGATGCCCCCTTACCCATGCTTCCCATGAGGCAAGTTTGCACCTCACCAACAACATAGGAGCTCGGGATCACACGATGTCCATGCTCATGACGAGCCCCGCGCGGAGTGGAAATTTGGACTGGCGGGTAATGAAGAGCAGCAGGAGTGTCTATGAATGAGGAAGGTGACATGGACGCGGCCACGATCCGTACAGCTTGTGACCAAGACGGCGCCGACATCAAAAGGGACCTTCCCTCCGTTCCGTGAGCGCAGTTTGCGGTAAACCGTGTTGAGGTCCATGCAAAACAAACATAATGGACGGTGGTTGCTTGTGTGTTGATAAGTCCTGTTGGGTTTGTGATTAGTGGTGAAACGGTCTGACAGAAATAGCCATGCTTAGACACGCACCGCACACCGCTCTTAACCCCCTATTCTCCTCACTCTCATCCAGACCGACAAACATCATGTCCACATTCTTTTCCGCACATCGCGACGGACACTTTGTGTTGAGCATTTATAGCGTGGCATGGAGGAAATCGTTCTCCGGATAGCGAGGATGCGGGGTTGGTGAGACATGAGGAGAGCGAGGGCTATGCTCAGCGTCTTCGGTGCGAGGGCTGTCATACCGAGGGTTGCAGAGTTTCCAACGATTCTTCTTCCAGCAACATGACATTATGTTTCAAGTGCAGCCTTCGAGTCGGTATAACGCTTTCGTCCAGCCCGGGTATTGGCGGGACACTTGTGAGTCGGAAGGACTAGCGGAGCGAGTCCGCAGACTCGCGAAGGAGCGGGAGCACGCGCGTGTCACAGGTAAGTCACGCGTCAAGATGTGTGCCACCCGACCATCGTCTCTTCGCCATCGACCACAATGGCCAAGGCCACGGACAGCAGCAAGGCTTCAAGGCATCAAGATTTTTATGGGTTCTCCTCGTCTTCACCGTTTCCTTGGCCTATGTCTTTCCAAAATTTTGGCCTATGTCTTGCCACTATCTTTGGCCTACGTCTTGCCACTATCTTTGGCCTACGTCTTGCCACTACCTTTTGGCCATATTTGCCATTGCATATCTCGGCCTATGTCTTGCCGTTGCTACCTCAACCTCTCTTTCGGCCTATGTCTTGCCATTTACTGCCATAGCTTTGCAGTCTTTCTGCCATTGTCTTGCAGACCATTTGGCCCTAGCTTTGCCACTCTCACTACTTGGCCTCGCTTTGCCACCCTTGACTCTTTGGTTGGACAACATTTCTTCAAAATCATTTCATCCTCAAGTCTGGTGTTTAGGTATGTTGCATTGTGTTCATTAGGCATTTTCTGGAAGGCAGGCTCTGTCGGCGCACCTTTTTGGGGGGCTTGCCGTGGCTGCTCCTCGTCGGCGGCTGCGCCTTCTTCGCGTTGGGTGTGCGCTCGTCGCCCCTTCGGCAGCCTCAAGTCACTCCGGGATTTTGCTCATGTTAGCATCACACTGGAGTGGCTTCGCCCAACACCCTGTCGGTCCAATTTTTCACTACAGCTTCCTTCGTGGAAGTATCTTTATTAGGACAGCCAC
Organism: Trichaptum fuscoviolaceum; assembly: GCA_910574455.1. Taxonomy (NCBI): domain Eukaryota; kingdom Fungi; phylum Basidiomycota; class Agaricomycetes; order Hymenochaetales; family Trichaptaceae; genus Trichaptum; species Trichaptum fuscoviolaceum. The sequence continues at coordinate 5,847,214 of CAJSYZ010000007.1, read as the reverse complement.
TACTACAACAGCGTGCGGGAGCGACAAGGAGGGAGTCGGAAGGACTAGCGGAGCGAGTCCGCAGACTCGCGAAGGAGCGGGAGCACGCGCGTGTCACAGGTAAGTCACGCGTCAAGATGTGTGCCACCCGACCATTGTCTCTTCGCCATCGACCACAATGGCCAAGGCCACGGACAGCAGCAAGGCTTCAAGGCATCAAGATTTTTATGGCCCTCCCACCCACACCTCTTTGGGAAGCCTTCCACCCGGATTACCCATTCTGCCCTCACCTTTGTGCAGTGGTTTTAACGTGGCCGGCGGGGTATGGCTACGTTGGGTGTGCGCTCGTCGCCCCTTCGGCAGCCTCAAGTCACTCCGGGATTTTGCTCATGTTAGCATCACACTGGAGTGGCTTCGCCCAACACCCTGTCGGTCCAATTTTTCACTACAGCTTCCTTTGTGGAAGTATCTTTATTAGGACAGCCACTACTACAACAGCGTGCGGGAGCGACAAGGAGGGAGTCCGCCAAACACGCGCGTGCGGAGATAAGGAAGGTTTCCCTTTCATTGCGCCCTTTACATATTCAAAGAGTCTGGAGATGAGGAGAAGCCGTACAAGTGGGATGGAAAGGACTGTTCAGCAAAAGTGAGATAAAGAAGAGACGTGTAGTTCAAAGACGTACGGCGTATTAACCATGGCCTCGCCTGCCGCACCCACCAAACTTTGCGGGTGCGACAGGCGGCCAAACCCACCATCATTTCCTATCCCACGACCTCTATTGATACTTGTTTAATGTCTTTCTCCGCTCCCAGTCGTGGTATGCTCGTCCTCGACGTGAATCACGTCTTATCGCGATGCCTCCGATTACCCTTGTCCCACGATGGATATTGTGACCCAAGGCTTGCATTGAAATATGGAGTATAACGCAAGTGTCGAGGTTTTTACCAGTGCTAACGATGTTGACAAGATTAAGGGAAAATAGCAAGCTGAAGAGTTGAACTTTCAGTCTCCGATAAAAATGTATTGATGACGTCACCATTTCAACTTGCATCTGAAGTTGCACGATCGTCCTTCGACCTTTGCTTTCTGACCACCAGTGGTTATGAAGCGCTCCTTATGTATAATACATGAACTCCCCGAGTGCTTTTGCGAGATGAATTCTTAGCATTTCTTCCGAACAAGCAACTGTGATCCGGATGCCATCCATCTCAAACATTCCGTAATGTACGTTTCTGTGAATTTCGAGTTTCGAAACTGATAACCATTGAAGGAGACAAGGTACTGGGGTTCCAGTCACCTATAATGAGTACTCAATATTCTGCACCCGAGGAAAGCAGTCCAGCCTACTTTCTGACAGTCTAGCGCGGTCTTATCGATTAATGAGCGCCTATTCTGCCGCAAATTGTCTCTGGATCTCCCTGCAGGTAATGTTGCATCATTCTAGGAAGGTATTCACCACTCTTTTCATGTCAAAGCTAACTGTTCCTTTGGGGTGAAACGGCTTTGACACGTGTCGCCTTGTCAAACAGATGGTCTTACAGTTCTGGTCTAGTCTATGCCGAGGTACGCATTCACAGCTGTATTTGGAGCTGTAATTCTCTTGCAGGCGCCTGCCCAGTCTGGTAGTGGCGTGACACGAAAGCCTGAGCCTTGACCTTTGACTTCCCTTTCTAAGTGCTTCAGTTATCCAATTGTTTACCGACTACTGCTTATCTGGGCACTGAAGCTCAGCATCACAACAGCACAAGGAAGCCCGGCTGTGCGATCCTGTGTCCTATAGATACTCTCGCCGAGATCCGAACCTATCTTTGAACGCATTGCTGTGCTTTCTAATGAAGAAGTCTGATCTCATATGCTCGACTTTCGGAGAATGAACTCGGCTGCGCACAGCTTTCTATGCCAGGTGCCTCGTGCTTGCTGATAACACTGCCTTCAGAAAGCTTAAATACAATGGAGCCCCCACCCCTAACAATCAGTTTGTCCTTCATATATCTCCGCCCGCACGTCCTTCGATATTATCTCTCTCTCTACCATTATGTTTAAAGCAATCAAACGAGCCATCGCGAAGCACAAGGAGAAGAAAGCCCGCCGCAATTTCGAAAAGGATAGCAAGTATATCACCGACGATATCGGTCGCATTTCGTCCGCCTTCACTCAAAACGGAATCTTCGGGCGCTACTGCAATGGGCCTGATGAGGATGCATCCGAGGATGATGCGAGCTCCGTGAGCTCGTTTTCAACGATGGCAACGACGGACGACAATCCCGGGGCAGGATATACGGTAGACAAGTACTTCTATCAACCCGTTGGAAGAAGAATCGAAAAGATTGCATTCCAAATCGCAATACCGCTTCTTTCGCCACTCAGAATCTTCCAGTACATCGAGGAGCACCACTTTAAAGGACGGCTCTTCTACTATTGTGTTTTCAACCCACGATCTCCGAATAATTTGAATACTGTATACATAGCTGGATTGGATTCTCTAGTTTTTCAGACACGGTGAGTGTGTTAAATACTCTTAAAGAAAGTTGTATATAAAGGCTTTCCAGGTCAAATTCACTCATGCGATCTTCAGCGGCTCTTTCGGCACTTATTCGCTTATGTCCTACGGATGAAGATATAACCGAATTCTTCTACCTTGTTCGCAAACAGATAGGCCATCCTAGCTTGGCTCTATCATTGATTGATAGTGATACCGAGGAAAAAAAGTGCTATCTCTTCTTGATGACACTTATATGGGCACGTCCTGGTCTTAGTCGGGATCGACTCAGACATGGTTATATCAACAACCATACACAGATCAGTCACTCATATCTGAAAGAGACGTTGCTGAAGCTTGTGAACTCTTGGCGGTAAGTGCCATACACGAATTTTACCCCACTTTCTCATTGAGCTCAACAGTTTTCCGAACATGGATGCCTTTGCTATTATGTCTGAAGCATCTCTTCACTTCGAGGAAGCTTTATCTCAAGTCGAACCCGCTTTATATTTGGACTACACAAAAGACTTCGAACTAGTGTATTTCTTCAGCATTTTCATCATCCGCTTCATTCCGTTCATTACTGAAAATTCTACTTGGCATACATGTGGACAACAGACACAGCAACTTTACCATATGCTGCTCTTGACATTCTCGCGCTGGCTTGATTCGGCTTTGTCTACATTTAGACACAAGTTACATCGGAGTATGAGATGGAGCTGTACACCACATATATTGCAAACCAAACTTGCGATAGACAGTCTGCTTTTGCAGTACGTGGAGAAGCAATTTATTTTCCGGCTCTGATTTTCACACCAATATAGTGACCCCGTATTTGCAACTCTACTTCCTGCATCAGCGGATTTCTTGTGTTCAGTTACAGGACTTACCGAGGAACTACTACCAAGGAATCGAAGATACCGCGGAGAACATCTGACTATCACAGACACATTCATCAGGGCTTCCATACCTAGAAATCAACGCCTCTTGACGTCTCTTGACGAGCTCGAGCGTGAGATTCGGGAAAGCAAGTCCAGACCAATTCCCGAAGGCAAGTGAGCAAGTTGAGCTACGTCTTCTTAACCTGAACAAACAATCTTGCATCTTAGGGAGTCAGTTGTCCGATGATAAATATGAATATACATTCAGTCAAGCGCGTTGTGTGAATGTGTTCCAAAGCGAGGCAACGGAAGAGTTTTTGAGAGCGAGAAAAGATTTTTGCTATGACTGGCGAGAGTACAAGCTACGATGCCTGGCGCGACATGAATGGGGCATATATCTCCGTTCGAACTTCGATTGGGACTGGGACACAGCGACATGCCTGAAACGTCTCTTCAAGCTTCCGGAGAAAGCAATAGCACCACCTGCGCCCATCGCCACTGTATCTGTGGACGGAGGAAACACAAATACGTGGAACCTTTCTACAGAGATAAGTCTTCCAGAGCAGATAAGGGTTGCATACAAGTCTCCCACAGGCGAGACAAGACACAAGACATTCATTTCTTGTCCATCTTCCGAGGATGTCGAATCTACCGGTGAGCTGGATCAGCATGCTGAGGTCCAAGATCAAACATTGACCGTCAAGCCAGAGCCCCGCGACGAATGCAAAGAAGCTGAAAACCAATCAGGGGTTTCCTCGCACGAGAACGACAATGCAAACCCAATGTTAGAGACCGAATCAGAGCTTGGAGTGAAACAGGGTGTCGAGAAACGAGATGATGTCTCGCTCATTCCAGGAGAGCCAAGCTGCGGAGGACGCAAAGAAGATCGAGAGGGATCAGAGGTCGTCGCATACGAAGACAGCAATGAAACACAGGCACAAGAGACGGAGATTGGAGTGAAGGATAACGGGTACATTGTTGACTCTACAGACGGCGTCAGCTTGGAGGAGATTATGACGAACCTCGAGGTCAATCAGGAGCAGGACACCGATCAGATATCTATCTGCTCATTGGACTAGATGTTCTATGGAGGTCTTCGAATGATGGAATAGGCGGATGGCGTAAAGCTGCATACACAGATTGGTGGAAGGACTTTATCGTTGACGGTAAACTGCGTTTCTGGGCTGAATGACATGGGCGTCAAATGAGGCGCCGGGTATAATGTATCTGTTTCGTATTTATACTATCAATGGAGTATGAGTTTTATGCTATCCCGAAAGTGCATTCTGATTTCTGAGAGTGCTTGCAGCAAGAATAGTCAAGAAATTGTTTACGAATGAGGACCACTGAAAGAACGACCTTACGAAGTACTCGCCAGACAACATCACTGGCAGATCCAGAGATCGAAGAACCGGTGCCAGTGTAAACTGGAGGCAGGCACAGGAAAACCGAGCGTGGATCAGTCTTGGCTAAGAGGAGCTCGTGGAGACACGTCGCACCACAAAGGGGCCAGAGCCGTGCTGCGCATCTGAAAAGCCGTGGCCACTGGATCTCGGACTCCCAGGGCCATGTCAGGCGAACACGCTTCTCGGCATCCGGGATTGTGTTTAGTGCCATCCCCGCTCTCCGCGAGGGTTAGGCAAATTTGCTGTGAAGTCGACTGAGCGTGTATCTAGAGTAGCGTGTTGTCCGAGCTGCAGGAGGGATACTGGACGCCGAAGCATACGAAAGCCAGATACTCACGTCTGCGGGAGGGATACTCACGTCTGCGGGAGCACTAGCCAGATGTTTGGACGCCCCAATGCGCAGCTTGAGACTGACTGACGGTTTTGGCGCACACTTACGCAGACGATGAGAGACCCCCCGTGCCGCCAAAACAAGCTCTGCTCACGCATGCCATTAATCCATAAAAAAACCTATCCATTCAGCGTCGTGATGAGATAAAATGATATCGTCATTCACGTACTGATACTAAGTCTGGCGAATTGTAAACCGAGACTACCCGGACACCACGTCCCGCACCCCTGCACCATTCAGAGCAGCACAGGTACTCAGACCAACTCTTGACCTCCACTTTCACTCCCACTCCCAAACCCCGTCCAACCATCACCTCCAACACTGACATACTCGCCCTCCGAACCAGAGCTACCCACGAGGCAGATCTGCACCTCGTCAACAATATACTCGCCCAGGTCTATTCGGTGCCCGTGCTCGTTCTGAGCCGCGCGCGGGGTTGGCCTTTGGACTGGATGGCGGGCACGGGTAGAGGGAACTACGCCCATGGACGAAGTGGGTAGCACGAAGGCGGGTGGGATCGTAGCTTAAAGCTTGATCTGTGATTGCATGTGAGCCATCTGGGAGCTTCAGCGGCCTGTGCTCGTCTTCGACGAGGCCAGCTTGGATGAAAGAGGTGTTGATGAGCTCTGAGATGGATTAAGGAGCGAAATCAGGGTCGTGATTTGTTACAACCAGAGGAAAAGTAGAGATTGGAAATCAGAATAAGACACGTACCGCAAACCGCTCTTAACCTCCCATTCTCTTCACTCCGAGTCCTGGACCAACAACTGCTCATTGGATTAGGCGTGCTACGGAGGTCTCCCATCGAAGAAGTAGGTGGATGGCATAGAGCTGCATTGGCATGTAGACAGGTGGAAGGACTTTATCATTGGTGATTAACCACATTTCTGGGCTGAATAACATAGCGCTGGGTATACTGTACATATCTGTTTCGTTTCAATGAGAAATAGCTTTTATGCTCGTCCAAAGCGTGCACTGATCTGAGAGCAAAGCTTGATGAAAGCGTGCTTCTCATGACATTGCTCACAGTAATATTGGAAGACCAACGAGAGAACGACGGACTGGACGTCATGACTGTCAGAACCATAGATTTATGACCGGCTGTGTCGACTAACGCCAAGCTCAGGAAGACCGAGCATCCCCCGGTCTTGAGAGGGCACGTCATACCTGGTGAGAGGACCGGAGCCCTGACGCGCGCTTGAGGCTCAGAATATTAATACGTGAACTGATGAATAAACATGCGCACGATTCTCAGCGTTCTGAAATTTATTTGAGGTCAGTGTTCACCTTCGTCGCCCGGAAGTAGCCCCAGTGACGCACGTACGAAGACGACCGCACTCTCCTCACGCACGCTTCAATTCCGCAAAGAATCCCTATTCATCTAGCACAATGATGAGATGAAATCATGTTTTTATTCACGTACGCATACAACGCCCGGCGAACTGGAATCCGAATCTACCTGGAGGCCAGATCCACGACCTCAGGTCAAATCTCCACTTTCACCTCCACCCCATCCGACCTGATACTCCCAACGCTAACATATCAGCTATCCGGACCCGAGCTTCCCATAAAGCAGATCTGAACCTCGTTAACAACATACGCGTCATGGTCACCTGCGGATAGGGAAGGTGGAACGATCGCGGAATGCGCAGGCGGACGAGAAACGGTGATTTGTTTGACGGCACCCGAGGCGAGGATGCCCTCGGAGCCGACCAGCTCCCGCCTAAAAGTAAGCACACACCTCTCTCAGCACCCTTCCGCTCTTCCGGACAGGGCACATACCGTGCGTCCCTAGCCGCACGGTGCGGGAACACGCTATCGATTGACGTCCAGCGCGGGCCGAGTTGTGCACTCCTGACCGTGGCGCGTCTCTACCCTGCTTGCACCGTTCACATTGGCGAGTCGGGGCGCCGATGTCAGTGCCACAAGTGCCAACGCCATGCTCTACAGGTACAGCGGTGCGGTGGCGGTGGCGAGCTGATGGCTCCCTCCAGCCCGAGTACGCGCGAGTCGAGTGCGGGGAATGAGTTGGTGAGCCACCCCGTTCCCGTTCCCCGCCTTTGGTCATTCCAACGTACTTGCCCTCCGGACCCGAGCTTCCCATGAGGCAAATTCGGAATCATTAACGACGTACGCACCCAGGTCCATCCGATGTCCATGGTCATTTCGCACTCCGGACGGGGTAGGCCTTTGGACTGGTTGGCGGGCAGGGGTCGATCGTACGATGCCCGTAGACGAAGAGCCTGATGGCACGAAGGTGGGTTCGTGAATTGCGGACGGAGATCTCCTTAAAAGCATCCGAGGCTAGGATAGTCTCGAAGTCAAACGCGACCGCGCGAGGTCTGCGGTGAACTGTGTTGATGAGCGTGCAGTGAAGCTTCGGCGGCCTGTGCTCGTCTTCGACGGGGCGCCGGCTCGGACGAACGAGGTGTCGATCAGGCCTAGGAGTAGAATGAAAATCGAATCGGCGTTGATGCAGAGGAGAAGGAGGGACCAGATGTCAGAATAGACACCGTTACTGAGCAAAATCGGACATGCACCGCAAACTGCTCTGAAGCTTCCTATTCTCGTCACTCTCGCCCGGACCAATGAACATAATGTGCGCATTTGTCGCTCCACTGCGGTGCAGTCGCATTATGTCGAGCACTTCGAGCGGGATGCGGAGGGCTGGGTCCCCAGGATTGCAGGGACGCGGGGTTGGAGAGACGTTAGAAGTGCGAGGGCCGTGTTTAGCGAAGCGACTCCGGCGTCCCCGCTGTCGTAGTAGCAGAAGAGGCTGACGAAGTTTCCGGAGAATCTTCTTCTTGCGACATGATGCAAAGTGTCAAGTGCAGCCTTCGGGGCGGTATGACAATGCTTTCGTCCAACCCAAAATAATGGGTGAGTCGTTTGCGAGCAAGGAAGAGGTGAAGGTTGACACACGGGTGCGGAGGTCAGAGATTTGTCCCTTCCATCGTGCCCTTTAAATATTCAGCAAGTCTGAAGTTAAAGAGACGGCGTACAAGTGGAATCGAGAGGACTATTCAGCGACGGTGAGAGAAGGAAAAGAGAAATAGTTGAGAGTCGTACAGTGCCCTTGGTCGTGCCCGCCAGAGCCAATACGACCTCGACCTTGACCTTGAACAACGCCTCCTATAACATCTCCTCCCCTCATCCAATTGTGCTGTGCTTGTCCTCAACCTGAACCACTTCCCATTGGCTTGCCTCTTGCTGCCTTGTGCCCATGGTGGGCAGTTGTCCCAAACGCTTGTTCCCGCGACCTAGGGGTCGCTAGGGTACCTTAGGAAAACGCAACTGTGTCGATTCTCCGCCAAAACTTAAAAAGTCATGTGACTGGCACTTTCGGTACCGAAACTGCCTTTCAAAGCAAGTTGTTCTCACTCATTCAAGTTTTTGCCTGTTCTTCAAACTACATATGCGCACCGAGCGCAAGCCTTCGACGATCTACCCTTCGCAGGTCAACGGCGCGTTACCCTCCAGTTCCTATGTGATGAGCAGTAGCTGCCCCAGTGTCTCCGTGTCTACACCCTGCGGCGGTGCAAAGCCCGCTTTGTCTGTGAGGACATCCAACACTGGCGACGAGCGGACACCAAGCGCAACTGTATCAGGTGCAGTGAGCATTGTAGCTGCCGGAAACACGGGGCGAACTACTCAAGCACAGCTGGTCCTGTTGCATGTCCAAGGTCGAATCGTGGCCCGGGCTTTGAGTGGGCACACCGCGTCCTCCCTGGCCGTATTGCAGGTTGCTTAACTGGAAGTCGGCGCAAGGAACGAAGGCGGGTCATTGGCGGCGGGACTGGGAATGATGGTGTCTTTGCGAATGTCACTGCGAAACTGGGCCTCTCCAAGGCCATAGTGGAAGGTGAGCCTAATTTGCTGCATCAACAGATTGCTTCTTTACTTTGTAGTCTAACGAGCCTATTTCAGCTACTTTTGCATCCCATATTCAATAGAAGACGGTGTCCATGTTATACTGGAGGAGACAGAGAAGGATGCACCACCATTGTACGCCGCCGCACAGGCGGATGTTGTCCCGCCGGACTGGGAAACGACAGCCCATGCGCCTTCGTCCTTATCGTCGGGAATGATGCTTCAAGGCGAGCGCCCGATTGATGGTCTCGCATCGGGCACGCTCTTCTCATTTGCTTGGAACATGTTCGTTTCTACTTCATTCCAATTTGTGGGCTTTCTCCTTACTTACCTCCTGCATTCCACACATGCGGCGAAGCTTGATGCTTGTGCTGGTCTTGGCCTGCCGCTGCTGCAATATGGGTTTGCGTTGAGGACAGGCAAGGATGACGAAGGCATAGGCACGAATGGTGAAGAGAGCATGTGCTGGGCGGCTGGGGAAATCCTGAAGACACTGTATCTCCACCGACGCTGATGTTTGATACAGCTGTGGCTACTGAAAGTTGGGCAGCTACTCGCAATGGCACTGTTCCTGTGGCAGATGCGCCTCTGCGGCAGCAAGAGTATGGTGTATAATACTTCTGTACTGTATATGTGCTTAAAAATATACTTTTTTTTTCCTCTCACTCTTGCTCTAACCGCATTCCCGGGTAGCGGGCTTTGCTGTGAGTTAGCTCACAGCCTTTAACTGCTTGTTGAATCAAGTTCAGAAGTACGGCGCGAACGGAAGATTATTTCGTGAGGCGAGCAACGATGACCGGAATGTCGAGAGATGATAAGTTCAAAGTTGAAGGCAGAGGGACTGATTGGACGATGATCTGAGTTAATCGACAAATCAGGCATTTTCAAACTCCGAAACCGAACTCGGTTGTCCCCAAGTCAGTGCCCACTCTTTGCATCGTGCAAGCTCCTCATACGAATTGCGATCAAGTTTTTTTCCAGAAAGCTCAAGGATAAGGCGGCCCTCTCGCTTCAAACAATTATCGAGAAACCCATCCTCCCAATGAACAGCTCTACACAACCGCTGAATCGGCAATTAGCAAGTCAGTATAGCTGTTATGTCTAGAATTTTCGCTACGACTCACCTTGTGCCGAGCGCAGATATCGATGTTACCTTGCAAATCAATGACGAAATGGCTTCTCCGGACCAACCGGACAACAGGAGAAAGAGGTGCTCAACTCAAGTTACGTGGGTACGCAACCCGGCTACTCGCGACAGACCACGCAGCCTCACACTGTCCCTTATTGATTTTCTTGATCCGAAGTAGTCCCAGAACAATACTTCCCGTCTGTCCTATTAACTTGGCGTAAATGAGATGCATAGCAACAAAATCACCTGTTTATCTCTGGCTCATCTACTACGTCCACACAAAACCCACCAATACGCACACGGCAAGCGCTAGATGCCCACTGGCGGTATTCCTAGCGCCAAATAAACGCGCTTTGCACTGCCATGATGATGCGCCCATTGCAATATCCAACACTGGGGCCCAGTAACCGTGTATTCTCATACGTGTCCCCGTCATTTCGGCCTCTTGGCGATGTGCTGTGTCCTTTCATCAGAAAGAACAAAGGTACGACTTTCTCCGTACAAGACTACAGCCCAGATCAGGGCAATCAATGGACTGACCAAGGAATTGCAGTGCACACCGCACGGGGTTCCCTGTTAGTGAAACACTGCTCACATTGACGATCTCGATCGACACTAATGACAACTTGGCGAATAATGATGGCAGAGCTTCATTTATATTCCCCTTGTGCCTTGTTTGCTTCAATCGACTGCGCACAGGATACCCGAGGAGCACACTGGCATAATATCTGGCGCTGATAAGCGCTGAGTCTAAGGTTTTGATGAAGTTTTGGCTCAACTACGCCCAGGCCCTTCATCATCTACTTCCTCTTCCAATATCACGTTAATCTCTACTTTCCGCCTCCAGCTCATTGTACCGCCATGCCGGAGTTATTCGATCATCTGATAGGAAGAATCAAGAACCAAATAGTCCCTTATGACTACGAAGAGGATGTCAAGTATATCGTTAGAGCATCGCATCTGCCTTTGAATAGTACAGGAGGCCCGAACACGTGGCTAACGCAGACAAGGACGATGCAAGCTCCGTGAGCTCATACTCAACGATGGCGACAACGGACGACAACCGCGGAGCCGGTTGGACGCTAGACAGGTACCTCTACCAACTTGTCGAAAGAAAAATTGACAGGATTGCATTGCAAAGTGCGATACCGCTTCTTTCACCTTATCGAAATTTTCAGTACATCGAGGAGCACCATGTTAAAGGAGTGCTTTCTTTCAATAATTAATTCTTACAGATTAATACCAATTTGGATGATGTATACTTCCTTTGCTGAAGTGCTTCAGCGTTCCGATCGTGTACCGACTACTGCTTAACTAACCACCCTGCCGAGCATCAGAACAGCACAAGGAAGCCCGGCTGTGCGATCCTGTGTCCTATATATACTCTCGCCGAGATCCGAACCTATCTTTGAACACATTGGTGTGCTTTTCAATGAAGAAGTCTGATCTCATATGCTCAACTCTCGGAAATTAAACATCCTCGTGTTCTGCACATTGAACTCGGCTGCGCACAGCTGTCAATGCCAGGTGCCTCGTGCGAGTCGTGCTTTCTGATAACACTGCCTTCAGAAAGCTTTAATACGATGGAGCCCCCCCTAACGATCAGTTTGTCCTCCCTATATCTCCGCTTGCACGTCTTTCGATATTATCTCTCTCTTTACCAATATGTCCAAAGCAATCAAGCGAGCCATCGCGAAGCACAAGGAGAAGAAAGCCCGCCACGATCTCGAAAAGAATAGCAAGTATATCGTCGACGATATCGATCGCATTTCGTCCACTTTCAAACACTACGGAATCTTCGGACACCAATGCGATGGGCTTGATGAGGACGCATCCAAGGATGATGCAAGCTCCGTGAGCTCATTTTCAACGACAGCGACGACGGACGACAATCCCGGGGCAGGATATGCGGTAGACAAGTACTTCTATCAACCCGTTGGAAGAAGAATCGAAAAGATTGCATTTCGAATCGCATTGCCGCTTCTTTCGCCATTCAGAATCTTTCAGTACATAGAGGAGCACCACTTTAAAGGACGGCTCGGCTACATGGCTGCTTCCCACCCACCGCATGATGTTGATTTGAAGACTGTATACTTAGCTGGACTGGACTCTCTAGTTCATCAGACACGGTGAGTGTGTCAAATACTCTTAAGGAAAGTTATACATAAAGGCTTTCCAGGTCAAATTCACTCATGCGGTCTTCAGCGGCTCTTTCGGCACTAATTCGCTTATTTCCTACGAATGAAAATATAAACCGTTTCTTCTACCTTGTTCACAATCAAATAGGCCATCCTAGCTCGGCTCTATCGTTGATTGCTAGTGATGCCCAGGAAAAGAAGTGCTATCTCTTCTTGAAGACACTTATATGGGAACATCCTGTTCTTAATGAGAATGGAATCAGATATTATTATAACAGAGACTATAATCAGATCAGTCGCCCAAGCCTATACGAGACGTTGCTGAAGCTTGTAAACTCTTGGCGGTGAGTGCCCTACACGAATTTTACACCAGTTTCTCATTGAGCTCGACAGATCTCCGGACAAGGATGCCTTTGCTATTATGTCTGAAGCATCTTTTCACTTCGCGCAAGCTTTATGTGATACAGTACCCACAATACGTTTGAAGCAGTCAGAATACTTGGAGCTAGTGTATCTCTGCACCATTTTCATTGTCCGCTTCATTCCGTTCATATATAACAATTCTACTCGGCATACATGCAGACAACAGACACAGCAACTTTGCCATATGCTGCTCTTGACATTCTTGCGCTGGCTTGATTCGGCTTTGTATTTAGTTGTATCCATGATACATCGGGATATTAGAAGGATGGATAAACCACATATGTGGCAAACCAAACTTGCGATAGACAGTCTGCTCTTGCAGTACGTGGAGATGCAATTTATTTTCCGGCTCTGATATTTACCCCGATATAGTAATCCCGTTTTTGCGACTCTACTTCCTGTATCAACGGATCTCTTGCGTTCAGTTAGAGGACTTCCCGAGAAAGCACTACCAAGGAATCGACGACACCGCAGAGAACATTTAACCATCACAGACACATTCATCAGGGCTTCCATACCCAGAACTCAACGCCTCTTGTCGTCTCTTGACGAGCTTGAGCGTGAGATTCGGGACAGCATGACCAGACCAACTCCCGAAGGCAAGTGAGCAAGTTGAATTATGTCTTCTTAACCTGAACAAACAATCTCGCATCTTAGGGAGCCAGATGTCCCATGATAAAATTTTATATACGTTCGATCAAGCGCGTTGTGTGAATGTGTCCCAAAGCGAGGCAACGGAAGAGTTTTTGAGAGCGAGAAGGCAGATTTATTGGGATGGCTGGTGGGATTTCAAGCGACGATGCCATGCGCGACATGAATGGGGGATATATCTCTGTTCGAACCTTGATTGGGACCGGGATACAACGAGATGCCTGAAACGTATCTTCGAGCTTCCGGAGGAAGCAATAGCGCCACCTGCGCCCATCGCCACTATATCTCTGGATGGAGGAAAGGCGGATACGTGGAACGTCTCAACGGACACGACCATGCCAATGCAGATTAAAGTTGCGTACAAGTCTACAACAGGCGAGACGGAGTACATGACATTTATGCGCAGTCCGTCTACGGTCGAGTCAAGCGAGGTTGCTCAGGTGCAAGACGAAGCATCGGCCATCTCACCGGAACCGCGTAACAGAGGTGGCAGGGAAGCCGAGGGTGAACCAAGAATCACTACGGACGAGAACAACGATGCGGCACCAAGGCTAGAGGCCGCCTCAAATATTGGAGTGAAGCAGGTTGTTGAAAAGCCACACAAGAGATCCGTCATTTCACTGAAGCAGCGTAGCGGAGGAATCGAAGAAGTTGCAGAGGGATTAGTGGGCACCACGGACGAGAGCAACGATACGCCGCGATCACCAGAGCTTGGAGCGAGGAATAGTGATGACGATGATGGCTTCCGCAACGAGGACGGTTCGGCGAAGACTATTCAAAACGTTGAGGCGATTCGGGTGAAGCAGGTCGACCAGATATCTATTTTCTCATTGGATTAGGCGTGCTATGGAGGTCTCCCATCGATGGAGTAGGTGGAGGCGTGGAGCTGCATTGGTAGATAGGTGGAAGGACTTTATCAATGGTGGTAAACTGCGATTTTCGACTGAATGTCATGGGCGCCAAATGAGGCGCCGGGTGTATCTGTATCTGTTTCGTATTCAAATTAGCAATGAGAAATGGCCTTTATGTCAGCACAAGAGAGCGTACAATGAGGACATAGGCACAGTCTTCAAAGAATCTTCTAATGTTGGGGAATACTGAAGAAGCGGCCGCTAGATAGCGCCACTGGACCGGCTGCCAGCGTAAACAGGAGTTAAACACAGGCAAACACGAGCGCGCCCCAGTCTTGAATAAGAGGAGCTTGTGAGGGCACGTCAGACTTATTTAGAAGATACAGAGCCTTCAGGCGCAGATACCATATGACCAGGCTTCGAGGCCTATAGGAGGTGAATGACAGAATAAACACGCTTCTCGGTAACCGGAAATCTGACTGAGGTCCGCCGCCTTATTCTGACGAGATAAGCGCTGCGAGATAGAGCGAGCATGCTCGACCCGGTGTACATCACCGAGTATCATCAATTGGATCCCGGAAAGATGCCCAAGCGCGAGCCGACCGGATGGTCGAGCGCTGAGCATGAGCCAGACACTCGAAAAGCCAGGAACCACGCGGAAGGAAGTCTTGACGTACATTCCGCACACCATGCGCCCGAGCGAAGTCCTCGAGGAGATCCTACCATTCAATGCAGTAATGCAATAAAATCAAAAGTTTATTCACGTACTAATACACAGCAGTGTTGTTCATCATCAGAGTCTCAGATCAATTCTCCATCACCATCTCCGTTTAACCTAATACCTCCAACACTAACGTACTCGCCCTCCGAACCCGAGCTTCCCATGAGGCAGATCTGAACCTGGTCAACATTATACACGCCCAGGTCTATTCGATGCCCGTGCTCGTTTTGAGCTATGCGCGGGGTCGGCCTTTGGACTGGTTTCCGAGCACGGGTGGAGGAAGCTACGCCCAAGGACGAGGTGGGTGGCACAAAGGTGGGCTCGTAACCTGAAGATTGATTTGCGGCAGTATCTGTGCCATCTGGCACGGAGATCGCCTTGAAAGCGTCCGAGGCCAGTATGGTGTGGAAGTCAAACGGCACCCGCTTTCCATCGCGTGCGCGTGGTCGGCAGTAAACCGTGTTGATGAGCGTGCAGTGGAGCTTCAGCGGCCTGTGTTCGTCTTCGACGAGGCCGGCTTGGATGAACGAGGTGTTGATAAGCTCTACAGTTTTTCAGTTACAGTAGTGAAATTGGGTAACATAGACCACGCACCACAAACTACCCTTCACCTCCTATTCCCTTCATTCTCTTCACTTTCGTCTGGACCAACAAACATAACGTGCGCATTTCTTGCCCCGCCGCGGTACGGCTGCATTATATCGAGAACTTCGAGCGGAATGCGAAGTGGCTGATTATCCAGGAATGCGAGGACGCGGGGTCGGAGAGACGCGAGAAGTGCGACGGCCGTACTCACAGTCTTCCGAGTCCCCGCTGTCGTAGTAGCAGAAGATGCTGGCGAAAGTTCAGGCGAGTCTTCTTCCAGCGACATGACCCCCAGCGTCAAGTGCAACCTACGGGGTGGTATAACGATGCTTTCGTCTAGTCCGGGTATGGGTGGGTTGTTTGCGAGCAGAGAAGAGGTGAAGGTCGACACGCGCGTGCGGAGGACAGGAAGGTGGCCCTTTCATCTCACACTTTAGATACTCAACGAGTTTGAAGATGAATGAAGCTCATACGAGAGGAATGGACAGGACTATTCAGGAAAGGTTAGAGGAGGAAAACGAATATAGTTGAAAGTCGTACAATGTGTTAAACGTGGTCTTGTCTGTCCCCGCCCCCGCCCGCCAGAGTCAACACCACGTTCTCCACCCCGGCATCCACCAATGCCTCCTTCATTGTTCCCTCTCCTCGCCCAATTGTGCTGCGCTCGACCGCGACTCGAATCACGACCAGTCGCGCCGCCTGTTACCTTGGTTCCCCGGTGCACATTCGCGCTGAAGGCTTGCATACAAGCTTCAAGTGCAACAGAATTGTCAGAGAGTATATCACAACACAAACGACGTTGATTGAAAAGGCGAGGAGTTGGATTGAGTCGATCGACAGTATGAATCTGAACTTTAACTAACGGTGTTGAAGTCAATTTAAAATTTAAACTCCGATCACTGCCATGTATGTACAGTAGTAATTTCTCTTTCACCTGCAAATGCCGTTTCCCAGGCTGGCTGACGTTTCATTGCCAGGGTTTGCAAGCGCAGGAATGTATTTCTCTACTTCAAGATCCTTTTTAAGTTTGGAATACGCACATATGAATCGTATTGCTAATTTAACAATTGCAGAATCCATGTAAAGATCACAATTTAAGATGTCCTGAATTTCCCAGCTATGCCAGTGACGCCTAGGCCTTATCCGTATCGTGGACAAGAACATCATAGGTGTCAAAGCTAAGCTCTTCCCATCCATAAGGAATTTTTGCTAGAAGGATACAATCAGCCCATATGTTCCTGCACTTCGACAGATGAGGTGACAAGGAACATACCCGTGCCGCCTACATAGACCTTTCCGCAGGCATCACTGGTTTTGTCATTAACCACCACTTTTGCACGTGCAATATAGTAGATTTTGAAGCCATATCCTTCGTCACTAATCTCATACCCAGCTCTAGTTCAAGCCATTACGCGATTAGAAGATCTAAAGGATCCATATCTACGTAGATGCTGCTCACACGAAGGGATGGTCCCCATTAAGGTGCTTGAGCTTAAATTTACCAGAGCATGACACCCATTTGTAATCATCTTCGTCAGCTGTAGCGACTTGATACTTGGTCTTGTCCGTTATCTGAGTGCCTGATCAGTGCGTTGAACATCTGCAAATATCCAGAGCCGGATTACAGTACCTCGATTTCTTTCCCCTTGACAGCAATGGCCGCCCCTCCTGTCCCTGCGATATTGTTGGAGTATTTTCCGGGATCTAAGAAGAGAAGGTAAGAGGCGCGTCATGATATCTCAATGATGTGACGGTTTACATAGACCAGTCGGGTGATCAGAGTCCTATTTAGCTTGTTCATAAGTCATAACTGTGCAGTATTTATGGTCCTTACCTGAGGATCTTTAGCCCGAGCGACAAATACCGGAGTGCCCGACGCCTCGTACCCACATCGAATCTTGTTGTCTGTCAGATTGACATTGTCCACGGATGCCTAGTGCATAACTGAGGTAAGTAGCTGCTTTCATTTTATTGAAAGAGACGGACCCAGGTGATAGACATATTGTAGTCGTGTGCGAGTATCAGTGGTCTTCTTTGACTGCGTTGGAGTTGTACGAAGTGAGTGAGCTTCTGGGGTATTGTCAAGGCTTGTAGAACCTCTTTTATACGCAAGAGCCGTAGGCACGATGCGACAGAACAGCCTTAGCCTGACCCATATGGTATATCAGAACATCTGTCAAAACAATGCGTCTGAATCAACTGATTTGTGGCCTATAGGTGTAGACAGTACCAGCTGACCTGGACTGTCAGCCAAAGCTCAGAGGTACGTCGGACAGCCGTTAATTTTGGAGGTTGGAACTGGCCTTCCATGTAAGCGCCAGTGTCAGTTGTTAAGGAATTGTAGCGCCTGCACCGGCTGAAAGCGCCCGTCCATTTAGATGTGAGATAGATAAGCCATAGCTCAGTCGCCCAGAATGTGGGAGTCTCTCTGCGGAGACCGGCAGGCCTACTATCGTACATCGGACAGTTATTAATTTCGGAGGTACAAGCTTGTCTTCCATGCGAGCGTTAGTGCCAGTGCCGAGGAGTCGTAGCGCCTGTACCAGATAGTAGTAGTGCCCATCCATTCAGATGTGAGATAGATTGTTCCTGTGAGTCGCAAATGCTCATGGCTTTTGCGGACGCGACGGCCTACTATCGAAATTCCAAGCTTCCCTGTGGTAGGCGGTAGGCGACTACCGGTACTGATTCCCGTTCAGTAGAACCAACCTGCGGTGCGTGACCCTTTGCACTTGCTCAGAGCTCCGATCGCCAAAGGAGGCCACAGTGCTGATATAGTGAAAGAATTATATAGTATCCCGCCGCTTTCTAGTGTGGATAGTGACAAGCTAAGTCTGAGAGATCCGCCACATTGGACGTGTACAGTAGTCATGCAGTGGAAGTGCACTGGCAGTATGTGTCGACTTGTACGTCACATAGCTCATGCGCATAGTCATATTGCTATCCATTGGCAGATACCGATGGCAGATTGTCCGGGCTGTGGGCTCCAAGTGCTTCTCATCTGCGACCACAATACGATCCTTCTTGACACATTTATACACAAGCGCCGACAGTTCATCGGCGGAGAATAGACAGATAGCTGCACTGTTGCTTCGGAATACGTGTTGGGCCGATGAGATCTCGAAGCAAGGCAAGCTGGGCATGCATCATTAGTGCAATGGCGTTCCACGGTCCGGACGAATGGTAGAAAAGAAAATCAGTAGAAGATTTTGAGCTGCTTGGGATTCGGAAGCGCCCACCTTCAGCGTCAAAGAACGGAACTACCCATGTCATCATCATGATGATGACTCATCTCTAGATATCGAGCCAGCGTGCCCTTGATCAAGACGCGGATGATCGACAACTGAGAAAAAAGAGGCGACAGGATCAGTGGCTTATCCCCAGACAACACTCTTTGCAGAAGTACTGTCGCACCTCTTCTCTGTAATGGCGCTAGGGCATTGACGTTTAGCGCGGATCACACAGGCACAAGTGGAAAGTAGTTTAAAGGCCGAGACCGAACGCATGCTCCGGGTCAGCCTGAGTAAGTCCTCCTATAACCCTCACTTGAGTGTTCCTGACGGCTTTTTAGCAAGTAGTTTCACTATTTGATGTCCATACATTGGCGAAATTCCCACTCACACATGATCTCCAAAGAAGCCCAGGGTCCAGAGAACGGGCGGGCAAGTGGTGTCTTTCCAGTGGAAGAAGTCGTCTTGAGATAGTGCAGATCAGTGCACCTTGCCTAAGTATTGTCGACGTTTCTTCGGTTCTTCCTAATGCTGAAGATAACGGAGACGGTGACGGTGAGAAGGGGAAGCGAGTGTCAAGAAAGATAGGACGAGAGGGTTCTAACACTGACATGCAGTACAGGTCGTCCTTTGGCTATGTATAAGTCTATAACGACCGGAAATATTATCGATATTGGCTGATCGATGATACACTCAAATCTGAGCGTAGCAAGGAGGCAGAGCAATCTTTCACTTTCCGAAAGCACCGTATAGCATCGTCTACATGTGATCTGTAGGTCACATTAAAATCACCGTTAATACAGTGTAAGTTTTGTTGGATTAATATGAAGGAGAGGAATACGCACGAAGGAGAGGAATACGCACGGCGATCCCTGGCATATTTAAGTACAGTGTCCACACTTCTGGTACCAAAGAGTATGTGCTTGTAATTCGACCCATAACGCGGGCTATCCAGTTACTAGCGAGCATGAAGGAGAGGACCGTGCAATAGATCAGCGACATTTGTTGAATATCGCGTGGTGTCCAACCATGAGAAAAAGAGCTTATAAGAATTGAAGCAGTCATACAAGGTGACTTAATCTCGTACGTTGTACCGAAGTTCGATCGTATTTCACCAAAGCATCCGCTCTCCTGTTCTGAATGTAAGCAGTGATCCACCAGCACTGTTTATCGCGAGATATGCCAATGTTTTTGCCGTGTGAATGCAAAGTCGTCGGTCATTAGTTGCATGATTTGTTCCTGGGAACGAATGAGGAGCTATCATGTTGAAAGTTAGATTCAAGGTAGGGGCTATGGTATGGATATGACCGTTGAGGCGCAGGAAGCAAGAGGTAGCAGTGTTCCGGGTACGAGGGCGACGCGCCGGTTTAAGTCGGAGCTTCAACTTTTGAATTGAAATTTCTTTCTTTTTTCATGCTATTGTCGGTTTGATTCGTGCCTTCAAGTTACAGCTTTACCGCTCTTCCCATGGCTACTCAAAGCTATTTGAATAACGCATTCGACCATCAATGTAATGCATTTGTTGAGCTCAAGTACTCACTGTTGCACTACGGAAGCCACTAGTCGAGGCGGAGCGCTGGTAGGACGCAGTTGGACTTTGCGTTGCGGAAGAGCGTATGAAACGCAGAGAGGAGAGCCCGGAATCAGTCGAGGCCTTGATAAAGGATGTGTTAGAGGAACGCGGGGCCTCATATGGTGCTGCTGCTGCTGACGCTGGTTCAAACGGTCATCGGAGCGGGTAAGCTATCAAAGCCACTGTACTTCTCCCCGCAATCACATCATCTTTTGTCTTATGCTCTACTCTACTATAGATCTCCGAATCCCACTGGCATGTCTCTCCTAAGAATGTCTAAAGAATGATGAAGGGTCACCTCCCTCATCTCCACCCGCGCGTGTTAATCTTCATCTCGCAAATGACCCACCCATACCTGGGCTGGATGTCGACGACAGCGACCAGCGCAAAGGCTGCACTTGACGCACTGTATCATGTGCTTTGAAGAAGACTCTTCAGCAGCTCAAAAGTCCTCATCTGCTGCTGTTGCTGCCAAGTCGGTGACGCCACAATTTTCAGCACTGCCCTCACCTTCATCCCTTTGACCGTGTGTCCACGCAATCCTAACTTGCACGTCCCTCTGCATCCCGCTCAAAGTACTCAACGCGATGGGGCTAAGAACTCGCACGTCATGTTTGTCGGTCCGAATGAGAGTGGAGAGGATGGGAAGTTGAGGCCAGTGTGCGCTGCGTATTCTATCATGACTATTGTTATTGGCTATTACTTACCCAGTTTCCATTGAAACCAACCATTATAGAGCTCATCAATATGACCTTTGTGCAAGCCGGCCTCATCGAAACTATTCACGGTCCGCTGAAACTACGCTGCACACTCCGCAACACCATCTACCATGTCCGCAAACCATGCGCGCAGAACGGACGGAGGGTGCCCTTGGGTTTCAAGGCAATGCTGGCCGCCGATGTGTTCAGACGGCTCATTCCAAATTCCCTCCTGAGCGAATAGCAGATGAAGTTGAAGCTGTACGCTTCTGCCCGCCATCTAGCGAGCATGAGCCTATCGCCACATCAGCTTCCCGCGCACGTTCAATTAGCCCAAAGGCTAACACCTAGCGGAGTCCCTCGAGCACGGACATCGCGCTGACTGCAGTAGCTATGCCATAAATTAGATGCAGATCTTTCTAAGGAGGAGCTGTTGGATGGAGGTGGAGGTGAGGATTTGACCCGAGTTCTTGGAATTGGCTTGCTCTGGCGGTTGGATAGTAGATGTGGTCTCGGTCTCACACTGGTTCCGCCCGGCTTTGTGTCAGTACGTGAATAAATTTTGATTTTACTCCATCAATGCATTGGATTGTTAGGTTGCTTTCCGGATTTATGGTCTACAGAACGAGTTTGCTTTTAGGATACATGTGCCTCAATTACTTCCCCCCCTATGCTTCTCGGGGCTTCCAGCACCTGGATCGTATTCGTGCAAATGCGAGCAAACGGTCGGCTTGAGCTAAGGCCACATCAAGCAATATCCCTGTTTCCTTGAAGCGTCTTTATTCTTCCAATTCACCACCCTCAGCTGCTCATCGGCCATATCGCTCATTTTCTGAAGGGTTCTTTCTCCAAATCACGGTCTACATCGTCTTCCATAATCACTACGCTCATTCAAATACAGCTCTGCGTTGTACAATCGAAACAGAACATATATGCTCGGCGCCTCATTTGACGCCAATGGCATTCGGTCCAGAAACACACTCTTCCACCTATCCAGTTACGCAGATGCGCGCCACCCACCTATTCCATTAATCGAAGACCTTGATAGCTCACCTAGTCCAGCGAGCAAATCGATTTCTGGTCGACCTGCTTCACCCAAATCGCCTCAAGATTTTGAATAGTCTTCGCTGAATCGTCCTCGTTGCCGGAGTCATCATCATCATCATTATCCCTTGCTCCAAGTTCGGTCTCTGGTAATCGCGGCGCATCGTTCCCCTGGTCCATGGTGCCCACTAATCCCTCTTCGGCTTCCTCGATGCCTCCACTGCGCGGCTTCGGTATAACGACTGATCCCTTGTCTGGCTTTTCAACGATCTGCTTCACTTCCATCTCTAATCTTGTGTCCAATATTGGCACAGCATATTTGAACTCGTGCGTGACAATCCCTGCGCCGTCCTCGCCTTCCTCTCCTCCCGTACAGCTCGACTCCAGTGCGATGGCTGCTTCGGGTCGAACCTCGAGGGCGTGACCCGCATATGTGACATCGTCTGAAGACTGGGAGAACAAGATTGTTCTGAGCTTCGTCTCGCCTGTGGAAGACTTGTACGCAACCCTCATCTGCTTCGGAAGGCTTATCTCGGTAAAAAGGTTCCACGTATCCGCGTTTCCTGAGTCCAGAGATACTGTGGCGATTGGAGCGGCTGGAGACTCCACTTCCTCTGGGAGCTCGAAGAGACGTGCCAGGCACTTTGCTATGTCCCAGTCCCAATCGAAATTAGAGCGGAAATATATACCCCATTGATGTCGCCGTTGGCTTATGTACTTAAACTGTTTCCACTCGTAATCACTCATGTTCCTTCTCGCTCTCAAGAATTCTTCTGTTGAATCGCTTTTGGGTACATGTACACATCGCGCTTGACTGAGTGTGTATTCCATATAACTATCAGGAATGTCTTCCCCTAAGACAAATTAAACGAATTGTGAGTTTTTTTCTTCTCATAAGGATAAGACATAATTTGTACTCTTGTCTGGGTAGTCTGGATTAGACGTGCTGTCTCGAACCTCACGTTCAAGTTCGTCAAGAGACAATAAGAGGCGCTTGGTTCTTGGAATTGAAGCCTTGATGAGATTGTCCAGTATGTACCGATGGCCACCAGACTGTCGTAGATTCCTTGGTATTTCATCTTCATAGAGTGGCTCTTTGACACTCAGCCAATGCAGTGACGTTGGAAGTAGTAACGAGAATATCGGGTCACTATAGTATGGTAAATATTAGAGTATAGAGATAGAAATATGTATTCTTGGACGCACTGCATGAGCAAACCATATATTGCAGATTTAATGTGCAACATTCTTGGCATGCAGATTGATCTTGTTTGATTGAAAAAATCGGCAATGTTACACAAGGCCGAATCAAGCCATCGTAGGAATGTTGAGAGCAGCATGTGGTAAAGCTGCTGTGTTTGTTGTGCACAGTTAGCGTGTGCGGGCTCGTAATACATAAAAGGGATGAAACGGACAATGAAGAGGATGAAAAAGTAGATAACCTCAATTTCATCTGCGTTCCATGAAACATGTACGACTTCTGCGAAGTAAATAGATGTATCGGAGATAATAGCAAAGGCATCTCTCTTTGAAAACCTGTAGAGCTTAGTGAGAAACAGCGTGAAGTTCATACAAAGGACTTACCTCCAAGTATGTATGAGCTTTAGCAACATCTCTTTCCAGAGTGAGTAATCTCTTTCAAGGAGAACATGTGCAGGATTACTTTGTAGTATAGCGGAGCGTGCTCGTGTAAACACCACCAAAAATAGATAGCACCTCTTCTCCTGGTTCTCATCGCCAATATGCATTAGAACTGAGCTGGGGTGTGCTATTTGATTGTGCACATGTTTAAGGAAGTTTTCTATACGGTAGTCCGTGAAGCTCAAGCGAATAAGAGCCGATAGGGAAGCTGAAGACCGGATGAGTGAACTAGATCTACGAACTGTTGATTTTCATATTTTCCGTCTGGTATGAGAACACACTCACTGTGTTTTATGAAATAGTGTGTCTAATCCAGCTATGTATACAGAACTCAGAGCGGTATACTTTCTTTCAGGTGCAAGGGTATCAAAGTTGAGCTCTCCCTTAAATAAATGCTCCTCGATGTACTGAAAGATTCTGCCCGTTGACAGGTGCGGCATTGCAATTCTGAATGCCGTTTTCTCTATCCTCCGTCCGGCAGGCTGATAAAAGTACTTGTCTACCGTCCAGCCGGCCCCAGGATTGTCGTCCGTCGTCGCTGTCGTTGAGAAGGAGCTCACGGAACTTGCATCATCGTCATCGCTTTCGTCTTTGTCAGCCACATTGCTCGAGTGCTCGAGGGTGGATGCAATCAAATTGAAATTGCCAATGATATATTTGCTATCTTCCTCAAAACGACGACGGGCGTTCTCTTCTTTGCGCTTGGCGATGGCACGTTTGATTGCCTTCGACATGATGATGAAGAAAACTGATGTGGAATAGCCTGAATGTGTAGTAGATATAGGAAGGACAAGTTATCGTTCGGGGTTTAGGGTGCAGACGTGCTAAGCATCCTAAATATAGCGTTATTTGCAAGCATTAGGTATCCGGCTTCTGTATCCCTGATTTCAATGCATATAACACGAGGTCTTCTAATCTCCGAGTCCGTGAGTCAAGCATGGCTAGACATCAGACTTCTTCATTGAAAGGGTCCGAGAATAGAATTGGAACATCGGCTGCGCATATTTATGGGGGTCACAGAATCGCATTGTCGGGTTTTCTTCTACTGGTCTATGGGCATTTATCGGCCGGTAAAGATTGGAGAGCTGCAGTAGTTGGAAACTGGAGAATGGAAGACAGATTTCAAGACACCGAGTTAGATTGTACACAGGCGCCTGTCTGGCAGTGGCATCACTGAAGAATCTAGAAATGCACAGCTTCAAGTATATATAGCTGCGAAATTGCATAGGCTGCAATCCTTTCTTGATGGGGTTGAGCTTTCTACATTCTGATAAGTGAGTGTCAGTACGAAACTAGCGATTGTCTTGAAGTAGAGAAAGCAGAAGATATACCGGGTGGCGAATACATTAATTAACATCAGGTTTGAAGTTGTTTCTAGACGTAAGAAGCCAATAGAATAAGCCAGAACCGCCAGATCAGATTGACTGTCTTTTTTTTCTTGGACTTCAAAAGTGAATTTGCAGTGGTGGTGTAGTAACGGTAGTGGTCAATGGTTAAGAGATGAGACACGCGTCGCGACGCGCGATATTCAAGTTCAAATTGCCGGTGTGACCGTGTGATACTCACTGGCAGGCTCAGGCTGCGGCATCACTGGCATAGTAGTATGCCAGTGCGTGCCAGTGCTCCGAGTCCCCTCTGCCAATGGCACTAGATTGCAGTTTCTTCAGTATTACTAGAAAACGGGCCAAGCTTCGCCGGCAAGTCCCTTACTCCCTATTTGCTGAAACATTCGCACGGGTGGCAGATTTCCCTGAGCGTTCTCACGCAATTCCGGACTGCAGTGCCCTTCCTCCCAGAGGGAGTAAGGGAACTGGCCGTTTCCTTCATCGTAACATGCATCATAAGGCTCTCGTCGCACTTCACACCCAATGCAGGCAGTCAGTGCGAATGTTCACCGTGGCATTAGGAGAGTCGAGCACAACATGATTGGGCGAGACGAGGAGACATTGAAGGAATTGTTGGTAAATGGTGTGGCTGGGACATGATGATGGTTTTATCAGACGTGCACAGGCGAGGCCACGGTTAACACATTGTACGTCTTTCAACTACGCCTATTCTCTCTCTCACCTTTAAGTAGCCCTCTCTACCGCACTCGCATGAACTCTTTTCATCTTCAGATTCGCTGAATATTTGAAGGGCGCGATGAAAGGGACACCTTCCTGGCCTCTGCACGCGTGATTCGGCCCTCACCTCTTCCTTGCTCGCAAACAACCCACCCATTCGCGGGCTGGACGAAAGCATCGTTATCCTACTTTGAAGGCTGCACTTGACGCTGGGGGTTATGGCGCTGGAAGGCGACTATCGCTAGCCCCTGCTGCTACTGCAACGGCGGGGATGCCGAAAACGTTGAGCACGGTTCTTGCCCTTCTCTCGTCCCTCCGCCCTCGCATCCTTGCAATCATGGAGAATCAACCACTCCGCATCCCGCTCGAAGTTCTCGATATAATGCGGCCGCACCGCGGCGGGGCAAGAAACGCGCACGTCATGTTCGTTGGTCCGGATGAGAGCGAAAAGAATGGGAGGTTAAGAGCGGGTCTGTGGTGCGTGGTCTATGTTACCCAATTTCACTACTGTAACTGAAAAACTGTAGAGCTTATCAACACCTCGTTCATCCAAGCCGGCCTCGCCGAAGAAGAACACAGGCCGCTGAAGCTGCACTGCACGCTCATCAACATGGTTCACCGCAGACCACGCTCACGCGATGGAAAGAGCGTGCCGTTTGACTTCCACACCATACTGGCCTCGGACGCTTTCAAGGCAATCTCCGTGCCAGATGGCACAGATGCTGACGCAAATCAATCTTCAGGCTACGAGCCCACCTTCGTGCAACCCACTTCGTCCTCGGGTGTGGCTTCTTCCGCCCATGTCCGCCGTCCAGTCCAAAGGCCGACCCCACGCACGGCTCAAAACGAGCACGGGCATCGAATAGACCTGGGCGTGTATAATGTTGACAAGGCTCAGATCTGCCTCATGGGAAGCTCGGGTTCGGAGGGCGAGTACGTTAGTGTTCGAAGTATTAGGTTAAACGGAGATGGTGATGGAGAATTGATCTGAGACTCTGATGACGAACAACACTGCTGAAGGGGCTTTGTATTAGTACGTGAATAAACATTTGATTTTATTGCATTACTGCGTTGAATGGTTGGATCTCTTAGCGGAATTCGCTTGGGCGCGTGGTGTACGGAATGTACGTCAAGACTTCCTTCCGCATGGTTCTTGGCTTTTCGAGTGTCTGGCTCATGCTCAGCGCTCGAGCATCCGGTCGGCTCGAGCTTGGGCATCCAGTGCTCCTTCCGGGATTCGATTGATGATACGCTATGATGTACACCGGTTCGAGCGTGCTCGCTCTATCCCGCAGTGCTTTTCTCGACAGAATAAGGCGGCGGACCTCAGTCAGATTTCCAGATACTGAGAAGGGTGTTTATTCTTCCATTCACCTCCTATAGGCCTCGAAACCTGGACCTATGGTATCTGCGCGCCTTAAGGCTCTGTATCTTCTATTTGGGTGCGACGTGCCCTGACAAGCTTCCCTTATTCAAGACTGGGGCGCGCTCGTGTTTGCCTGTGTTTAACTCCTGTTTACGCTGGCAGCCGGTCCAGTGGCGCTATCTAGCGGCCGCTTCTTCAGTATTCCCCAACATTAGAAGATTCTTTGAAGACTGTGCCTATGTCCTAATTGTACGCTCTCTTGTGCTGACATAAAAGCCATTTCTCATTGCTAATTTGAATACGAAACAGATACAGATACACCCGGCGCCTCATTTGGCGCCCATGACATTCAGTCAAAAATCGCAGTTTACCATAATAAAGTCCTTCCACCAATCCGCTTCGCAGATCTACGCCATCCACCTCTGAAATCTGATCGAAGACCTCCATAGCGTGCCTAATCCACTGAGCAAATAGATACCTGGTCGTGGTGCTGACCCGGAACCGCCTCGCGGTTCTTCAATGATTCCTCCAAGCCGGCGTCTCTGGTGCAGTCACCACCATCACCGTAAACTTCCGGTCCCTCCTCAGTCTCTTGCGCTGGTAATGTATCGTAGCCACCCTCGTCCACAATGGCCTCTAGTTCCTCCCGGGCCTTTTTAGCTGCTCCGCCGTGTGGCTTCTCTGGAATCAGCGAGACTTCTTTCTGCTTCGCGACTCCCTGCTTCACTCCGAGCTCTGATTCGATCTCTGGGATTGGTGCTGCACTGTAGGTCCCATGTCCTAGTCGATCATCGGCTTCTTTGCATTCGCCGCGAGGCTCTAGTATAGTGGTCAATGTTTTATCTTGGACCTCGATGATCAGTTCCAACTCACCTGCGGATACGATATCCTCGGAAGATGGACAAGAAATGAATGTCTTGTACCTTGTCTCGCCCGTGGGAGACTTATATGCAACCCTCATTTTCGTCGGCGGACTGGCCTTGGTAGTGGAGAGATTCCATGTATCTACCTCCACCGCGTCCAGATGTATCGCCGCAATGGCAGAAGCTGGTGGTACCACTTCCTCCTGGAGCTCAAAGAGTCGTTTGAGACAGCTCGCCGTGTCCCAGTCCCATTCGAGGTTCGAGCGGAGGTATATTCCCCATTCATGTCGCAGTCGGTATTGACACTGGAAGGCTTTACAGGCTCTGTCGTGCCGTCTTGCTTCCAGAACCTCTTTTGTTGCATTGCTTCTGAAACCACGCACAAGTTGCACGTGGTTGCGCGTAAAATATGTTTTTTGTTAGACATCTTATTCTCTAAGAATAAAAAATGCAAGATCGTTTGTTCAGGATATGAAACATGAAGACCAAGCATGCTCACTCGCCTTTAAGAATTGACTTGGACAGGCTGTTACGAACCTCACGCTCAAGCTCGTCAGGAGACGTTAAGAGGCGTTGAGCTCTAGGTATTGAAGCCTTGATGAGGTTGTCTATTATGGTCAAATGTTCTCCATGGTGTCGTCGATTCCTTGGGAGAAAACACTTGTCAAATGACTTAAATTCTTTATATATATGCATGCGATATGATGTTGCAGGAAGTAGTGTTGCAAATATGGGGTTGCTGTATCGGGGGACATATCAGAACACAGAAAATGAACATGTGATTCCACGTACTGCATGAGCAAATCATGTATTGCAAGTTTACTTTGCAACAAATGTGGTGTAGTAGAATCACATGTCTTAAAATCAGATCTGGCCACAAATTCGTACAAAATCGAATCAAGCCTCGCAGGAATGTTAAGAGCAGCATGTGGTAAAGCTGTTGCGCCCGTTGGCCGCATGTATGCTGAGCAGAATTGTAATATATGAAAGGGATGAAGCGGACAATGAAGATGGTAAAGAGATACATAACTTCCCAGTATTCTGAGTCCAATGTAGGTGAGGGCCATATTGCATAGTATCCATACACAGCTTTTGCGTAGTAAAGAGATGCTTCAGACATAATAGCAAAAGCATCCTTGTTCGGAGAACTATGAATGTCAATAAGAAACGGCTGTGAATTCATACAGAAAACATACCGCCAAGCATTGACTAACTTTAGCAACGTCTTTTTTAAGGATGGGTGATCTTCGAGTAGGTTATTGTATCCAAGTTTACGCCAACAAAGTTTAGGACGTGCCGATATAAGTGTTACCAAGAAAAGATAGCACTTCTTTTCCCAAGTGTCATTGTCAGTTGATGATAAAGCCGAGCTAGGGTAGCCTATTTGATTGTGAACAAAGTAGTAGAAGCAGGTTATACGATCATCCGTTGGACATAAGCGAATAAGAGCCGAAAGAGCCGCAGAAGACCGCATGAGCGAGTTTGATCTGAAAACTGCTTGTTTATAACATTTCTTAAGAGTATTTAACACACTCACTGTGTCTGATGAAACAGAGAGTTCAGCCCAGCCAAGTGTACAGAATTCAGATCAATATGATTTGGAAAATATTCATTGAAGGAGAGCACTCCTTTAAAATGGTGCTCCTCGATGTACTGATATATTCTTCCCGGCGAAAGAAGCGGCATGGCGATTCGAAATGCAATCTTTTCGATTCTTCTTCCAACAGGTTGATAGAAGTACTTGTCTACCGTATATCCAGCCCCAGGATTGTCGTCCATTGTCGCTGTCGTCGAAAACGAGCTCACGGAGCTCGCATCATTCTCGGTATCCTGTTGATCAGTCAGATATGAAGAGCTGCCGAATATCCCACAATGATCGAGGGCCGATGCAATCAATCTGAAATTGTCGGTGATGTACTTGCTGTCCCTTTCGAAGTTACGACGTGCTATTTTATTCTTGACGTTTCCAGTTAGACATTTTAAGACTTTTGACATAATGATGCAGTGAGCTGGAGACGAGAAGTAGAGATCGAAGTGACGGATCGAGAAGGAAGTCGGCGACAAAGAACTTGGCCAGAGTCGAAACCCCAGGCTTATGAATACTCCAGAGCTAGCGCTAATCAGCGCAGGTTATCATGTGCTCTACCGGAGACCTGTACGCAGCCGATTGGAGTAAAAGGGGGATCAAAAAGAAGCAATGCTATCTTTATTGGCCAAGTTGATATTAATGTTGATCGAGAAACAGGTTTCCCATACTATCCTGAATGAGGGCAGTGTTTCACTAATAAGGAGCCCCATGCAGTGTACACCGCATCTCCCTAGTCGGCCCATTGAACGTCCAGAATTGAGTATGCAATCATGTAAAGAGAAAGTCGTACCTTTGTTCTTTCTGACGTGACACAGCGTGCCGCAAAGAAGCCGGGACATGTGTGAATAGACACGGACGCTAGCCTCCAACATTGGCTATTGCAATGGGCGCACTGTCATGGCAGTGAAAAGCGGTTTGATTTGGCGCTAGGAATCCTGGGCTAGTGCTTGTGGTGTGCGTATTGGTGGAGCTTGAGTGGACGTAGCCAGAGATAAGGAGGTGGTTTTGTAGCTGTGAATATCAGTATCACCGAGTTAGTAGGACAGTCGGAAATTATTGTTCTCGGACTACCCCGGATAAAGTGTGGCAAAAAGGGACAGTGTAAGATTGCGCAGTATGACTTGAGTGAGTCCGGATCACGGCCAGCTTGCGTATCCACGAAACTCCAAGATGAGTGCCTCTTCTATTTGTGCCTTTGTTGGTTTGAAGCCAATTTGCCAATGATCGGCACAAGGTAAGCCACAATTCAACTACAGACATAACAGCTATACTGACTTGCTGATCGCCTATTCAGCAGACGTATCTATCTGTATCTGTACAATGGAAGGATGGATTTCTCGAGGAATTGGGTGAAGTACAAGACAATGACCGATTCACCGCCATTATTTCACAATTTTTAGCAGATCTTGCCCTACGGGGTTTATTAGCGGGAGATCTGCATTGGAGAGGTGGATTGGATCTCTCCCGGGAAGGGTTGTGAGAAGAAGGTATTTTGATCTACATAGAAAGTTTCCGGGTGGAACGTGGGTATGCATTAAGAATCCAAGTTATTATGGTTTGAATCAAACTCACTGGAAATGATGCACGAGAGCATCAAGCCCGGAAACTTGTATCCTAGGCAGGCGCTTCCACCTATCCCGATAAATTACACTCGAAACGGCCAATGTATTGCTGAGAAGCTAATCCTCCAGGTACTGTAAGATCCTGCAGGGCGGAAGGCTCGGAATGAAGACTTGGAAAGCTATCTTTTTAATCCTTCGGCTGACTGGCTGGTAAAAGTAATCTCTATCGTTCCGCCTGCTTAAGGGTGGTCGTCTGTTGTCGCAGTAGTAGAGTATTATAGCATAGACCTTCTCTCACATGAGTCTGAGTCCGGGTCTCCATTGGTTCCAAAGACTCTGCCGACGAACATCCCTACAGGTCCCAGAAGATAAGAAGCTGCACCTAGATCGGTCTTGAGATACTTTTTATTTCTCTCGGGATTCGAGCGTGCCGCTTATCCTTGAGCTTTCTGGTAAGTTTCTTCATAGCGATAGGCAGGATATTGTGAATGAGCTTGGTGAAGATGTAAGGATAGGACATGTGGGCGCGGTGCAGTTAGTGTCCTCAAAGGTCAGGTCGGGTCGGGTCAGGACACCTTTTCCATGACCTTAGACCCGGCCGGGTCAGACATTTTCACCCGGTTTCCGACCCTGACCCTGACCTCCTTTGACCCACTGGGTCGGGTCAGTAGCGGTCGGGCCAAGGTCAACCCCGGGTCAGCCCCGGGTCACAGCAATACTTTTAATATGATCACTATTCACTGCTTATCTTAGATATACATTTCAATTACTATTATAAATAGAATATATAGCATACCTGGCCACAAAACAATGCCTGTTAATGTGATTTTAATCTTAGAGTTGAACAATTGCTCGAGCCATGCACAAAGAATGACTACCGGACACATTTCCCACGCTCCGGAATTCAAGTTATTCTAAGTCCGACACTTCAAGTTAACTGCAAACTACGCACATGTTTGAACCAGATTCTATTTTACACATTTATAGCTTTATTTTCTGTCAATATATGTCTGAGATACATCTATTATACAACTTATGAGGCCAAGGGTTGACCCGGGCCAGGCCGGGTCAGAAGTGGTCAGGCAAGACTCTGCTTTGCTTGACCTTTGACCTGGCCCACCCGTGGCCTTCACCGACCCGGCCCCATTCTGACCCGCCCCGGGTGGTCGGGTCAGGGTTGACCCCAGGCCAGAAAGGGCCGGCCCGACCAATTGAGGACACTAGGTGCAGTGGGTTCAAGTTCGGAGTTTGAAAGTCCGGTTGTCAATACTAAACTCAGATCTTCCTAGGCTTTAATGCAAGCGTTTGGGTCAACCGTCCACCGTGGTACCAGGGCAGTCAGAGGCAATGTTATGCGATGGGAATTAGTTCAGGTCGAGGACGAGCACAGGCTGCACAGCACAACTGGATGAGGGGAGGAGATGGTATAGGAGGCGTTGCTCAAGGTCAAGGTCTAGGTAGTGCGGACGCGCAAGACCACGACTAACACACTGTACAACTTTCAACTATATTCGTTTTCCTCTTCTCACCATTGCTGAATAGTCCTCTCTATCCCACTCGTACACCCTCTCTTCAACTTCAGACTTTCTGAATATCTAAATGGCGCGATGAAAGGGCCACATGCCTGTCCTCCGCACGCGTGTGTCTGGCTTCACCTCTTCCTTGCTTGCAAACGACCCACCCATACCCGTGTTGAACGAAAGCATTGTTATACCGCCCTGAATGCTGCACTTGATGCTGGGTGTCATGGCACTGGAAAACGACTCTACTGAACTTTCGTCATCCTAGCCATCACCGGCTGCGACATCGGAGGCGCCGAAGACGCTGAGCACAGCTCTCGCACTTCTCGCCTCTCTCCGATCACGCGTCCTCACAATCCCGGATGGCCAGCCCCTCCGCATCCCGCTCGAAGTGCTTAGTAAAATGCGGCCGCATCGTGGCGGAACGAGAAACGCGCATGTCATATTTGTTGGTCCAGACGAGAGTGAAGAGAATGGGAGGTTAAAGGCGGTTTGCGGTACGTGTCTTATTCTGTTCTGTGATGGTCGTATTCTGATCTCCAATCCCTACTTTTCCTCTGGATGTAACAAATCACGACCCTGATTTCCCTCCTTAATTCATCTCAGAGCTCATCAACACCTCTTTCATCCAAGTTGACTTCGTCGAAGACGGGCACAGGCCGCTGAAGCTGCACTGTACGCTCCTCAACACAGTTTACCGCCGACCACGCGCACGCGATGGACGCAGAATCCCATTCGACTTCGATGCCTTCCTATCCTCGGACACTTTCAAGCAAGTCTCCATCACCCTTCCTCCCGCCAATTCCACGATTGTGCCATTTTCATCGTCCACGGACATTACCCCTTCGACCCGTGCCCGCCAACCTGTCCAAAGGCCTCCCCCACACCATGACCATGGTCATCGAATAGAGCTGGGCGTGTATGATGTTGACGAGGTGCAAATCTGCCTGAT
Source organism: Trichaptum fuscoviolaceum (assembly GCA_910574455.1). NCBI lineage: Eukaryota > Fungi > Basidiomycota > Agaricomycetes > Hymenochaetales > Trichaptaceae > Trichaptum > Trichaptum fuscoviolaceum. Next base: position 5,813,609 of record CAJSYZ010000007.1, on the reverse strand, counting down.
GGGAAGTTTGGGTGCGGAGGGCGAGTACCTCAGCGTTGGAGGTATTAGGTTGGACGGAGATGGAAGCGGAAGCGGAAGTCGAGAGTCCATCTGAGTACCTGGCCTCGGCCTGGACTTCAATGGGATGTTGGACCACAGTTCCAAACAGATTATATTTTGGCATGACTGGAATTTGTATTAGTACGTGAATAAAATTATGATCTATCTACATCACTGCATTGATTATTTGGATTTCTTTCGATCTCCACAGCTCATAAGTTGTATCGTAATCTGTCATTACAGTGTATCCGATTCATTTCTATATTTGAACTTGGATCCAATTCCTTGTATCCGATTCTTCCCCTATTTGGCAGTTGTGGCGAGAATAATTTCGTTTCCCTATATGGCAGTTGTGTCCGTTATAACCTCCTTTAAGAATGTGTGACATGTCCTTATGCATGGCGCTTAGCTCACACGCTATCATCATGTGTTGACTTAACGTGCACACTTGCGTTGTTCACACGTACTATTAAGCACGTGCACTTTGCGCACTCGCGACACGGAGAGTAAAGTCACGTGCCATCAGCACTGAATCGATTTGCGCATCCCTTGCAAGCATGCGCCGCACGCATGAACACTCAAATAAATTTGATGTTTTATTGGAAATCTGTCTCATATAATGTTTAGACTCAGATTAATTCAGCTTAGAAGATCATGCACGATATTTAAATTGAATTAATGAATTAACTGTAGATTAGAGGTAGACAGACAAAGACAATGAGCAAGACAACAAATGAATGGAGACATGTGGTTAATAAGCGCCGCCACAGGGATTAAGCGCCGACGCACTGCGACGACAGTTTAGCCTACGCAATAATCATATATTAGCATGACATTAGAGTTGCCCGTAATAAACTCACCGATGTTGTTTGCGGCTTCACGCCAAGTTGATTCCGTCACAACCCGCGTGCTTCGTCTAGTAGCGGGCGGTGTTGGTTTAGGCACGGTCTTTTTCAGGGACTTTGCAGGCGGTTTGGTCTTTGTCTTTGTCTTTGTCGCCGCAGGCGGCTTGACTTTCGTAGCTGCATTCTTTGCAGGGCGGCCTCTATTACTAAATGTATTAAATTCAAATAGAATGCAATAAATTAAATCATACCTCTTTTTCTTCGATGATACGTCGTTCGTTGTCGATGTAAAGTCGGGTTGAGTCATGGGAGGGCCAAGGTCAAGTGTGGCTACTCGAGACGAAAGCCCAGGCGTGGCTTGCGATGTCGTCATGCCTGTATAAGAGAATGTAAGCAAGTGATACAAGATAGAGTAATTAATAACATACCCTCAATAAAATCCGAAGAATCAATGTTCATCTGATCCACATTGTGATCCACGTCCATTGCAGAAGCAGAAGCAACCCCCGTGATGACTTGAATCCCACCAATGCTTGTGTGCGACTCGATGACAGCTTTGTTGGCTACACTTGGGGCTGGCGGGGCCGCACTTGCGCCCGTAGACAGCACACGGACATCATGGTCTTCGGTTGCGGAAACAGGTGCCTTGTCGAGTTCTATGGGAACGGGAGCTGCGTCGGAAGCAGGGGCTGTGACTGCGACGGGGACTGCGACTGCGTCAGATGCAGGGACTGCGGAAGCGTCGGCAATAGGGACTGCGTCAGATGCAGCTGTGTCGGCAACAGGGACTGCAACTGCTGCTGCAAGCTCATCTACTAACACATGTTAGAGGTGTTGCGAACAAATGAATATGTTACAAACCTTGGTATAGTTTTGCAGTTGCGTAGTTTGCCCAAGTATCACCTATGTTGTGCAGCTTGAATACACTTGAGGTGGTATACTCGGCCTCAACAGTACTGACTGCCAAACTGTATGCTTGTGTCAGTAGCTGAAGCGACAACGAAACAGACAGCTTACCTGTGGACAATAGGTCCAGTAGGGCCCTTCAGTGCATATTGCAAGTGAATCATCCCCTCACCGACTTTTGATCTACCTCGGCCCAACAAGGCGACGGCAATCTTTTGCAAGACATCCGTCAGGTGAGTCTGGTTTCTATTAAGTATTGTTAGCATACAGTATCAACGAATATGAGAGTACATACTCGAAGATCACTTGATCAGGAACATGGTCGTCGAAAAAAGCCTTGTTCTCAGCATTTATCGCTGCAGCCTCCACTTCGTACTCCTTGCGCTTTTCGTCGGACAATCTATTAAACATATCAGATCGAATATGTTGGCGCTCGCTAGCAGTCTTCGAGGGGTTGCCGATGTCCTCCATGCGGACTGCGAGTACCTCGGCAATTTTGTCTTGATAATCGACACAGAAAACGGCGAACGGTGTCGCCTTCGTGGGTTTCGGTGCTCTACCAAATAGCTCGGCCAGGACTGCTGCGTCCGCGCTGTTCACATCGATACCCAGGGAGTCGGTCGATGTCGTGAATATGCCGCGGCGCGCAAGCTTCGTCTTCCGTCGCGCATCCGACATTGCCTGGTTTCAGAAGTAGCGGTTGAGACGCTGGCAAAAAAGTCATGTCAGTTAAAGGAGATGAATTGACGAAGACAACTCACCTGCGTCAGCTCACTCACGTTGTACGATGGGCCCAAATTGTCTGCAAATCGAATCACAAATTCAGTCAGCGCCGTGGCAAAGAACGTGCGGCGAAGGGTATTTTTCCTGCGCGTTGGGAGCGCTAGGAACGTAGGCACCATCGACTGCAGGAAATCAACCTGCGGGCCAGTAAAGCACATCACTCAGTCCTGCCAGTTAGTTCATTGAATGAAATACAGTGTTTGCTGAATGTACTAGAGACACTCATTGAATGAGCTTACAGCAATCACTGCATGATATAGAGCATCTGATTGAATGAAGTACAGCGTTGCTGTAAACCATCCACTGCATCATCTACAGCAAATGCTGGCTGAAGCAGTATAGGGTAAATCAGCATACCTAGGGAATACTAGGCATGCAATACCTATTGGGATTATAGCACTGGATAATAGAATAATACTTTTGTATACCCACCGCTTTTTTAGGTTAATTATAGCATTCAGGCACTGTTGATTGATAGCATGCTGTAATAAATCAGAATTTCATAATTTCCATCTATTTTGAGATATGAGGCACACTAGGGTCCAGGACCCTGAGGTCTGGCAGGTTCCAGGTCACTTGGTGCCGCTTTAGAGGAGGCCGTGGGAATAAATTTGAATTAGCCTTTGCAGATGCTACAGGCCTTCAAAAATAGCATGAAAATAGCCAATAAATCAGAAAATAATCCTGGGCAGTGCCGCTTCGCCCTAGCGTGGGAACTACGCTTTTGGGTGACCATATTAGGGTACCAGTATGTTCTGGGCCCCTCTGGGCCCTTCCTAAAGCAGTTAAAATCATTATAAAATAGATAATTATATTCATTTGCCTCTGCATATATGCACACTTCCCCTGGGCTTACTAGCAGCAAATAAAATGCACTAAAATCGGATTATATTAGTAGAAGTATATCAAACATGATCTGGATAGCTAAATATGGTAATACTAGCTGGGAACATGTGTATAACATCAGATCATATTCTATTTTTAATACATAACATATGGGGCCCATTGCACCACATTGGGGTACCTCCGGAATACAACTTTGATGAGAATCCAATGGGACGTGCTAGACGAGCTGAAACGGGCTTTTACGGCGCTAAAATACGCTTTTTTCATATTGTTACAAATTATTCTAATATTTAAATGTTATTTTTGTTACAGCACTTCTACTGCACGTAAAGGCATCTATAAATAGTCAAAATGGTACAGAACAGCGAGGAGAACAATAATATGAGCTTGGAATAGCTACGCGGGGGCTATATATAGCTCTAACACGCTAATGGTTTTCGGAGTGCATGCAATTATTGTTAGTCTCTCATATGCATGTATGTACACTGTATTTATGTTCTGATTGCTTTAAATAGCTCTTTATATATACCTCTCACGCCGTACGAGGTTTCGCGGCAATCGGAGCTCATTTGAAATTGATATAAGGCATACAAGTTTCGGAAAGATAGGTCGATTTTAATTTATTGGGAGGGTTATGGGCCAGGCACAGAGTGCCAAACAGTCACTATACATATCCTAAACATAATTCAAATACATGGTTTGGATGCAGGTGGAAATTGTAAGTTATATGTGTTTCTGACATATCATGTACATTCTGATATCACATATAGCATTTCATCCTACCATGTTGCATATGACTTCCACCTTCTTATGACATCTCAAACATGTATTTGAATTATGTTTAGGATATGTATAGTGACTGTTTGGCACTCTGTGCCTGGCCCATAACCCTCCCAATAAATTAAAATCGACCTATCTTTCCGAAACTTGTATGCCTTATATCAATTTCAAATGAGCTCCGATTGCCGCGAAACCTCGTACGGCGTGAGAGGTATATATAAAGAGCTATTTAAAGCAATCAGAACATAAATACAGTGTACATACATGCATATGAGAGACTAACAATAATTGCATGCACTCCGAAAACCATTAGCGTGTTAGAGCTATATATAGCCCCCGCGTAGCTATTCCAAGCTCATATTATTGTTCTCCTCGCTGTTCTGTACCATTTTGACTATTTATAGATGCCTTTACGTGCAGTAGAAGTGCTGTAACAAAAATAACATTTAAATATTAGAATAATTTGTAACAATATGAAAAAAGCGTATTTTAGCGCCGTAAAAGCCCGTTTCAGCTCGTCTAGCACGTTCCATTGGATTCTCATCAAAATTTGTATTCCGGAGGTACCCCAATGTGGTTTAATGGGCCCCATATGTTCAGCAGTAAAAATAGAACATGTTTTGATGTTCTACACATGTTCCCAGCTGGTATTACCATATTTAGCCATCCAGATCATGTTTGATATACTTCTACTAATATAATCCGATTTTAGTGCATTTTATTTGCTGCTAGTAAGCCCAGGGGAAGTGTGCATATATGCAGAGGCAAATGAATATAATTATCTATTTTATAATGATTTTAACTGCTTTAGGAAGGGCCCAGAGGGGCCCAGAACATACTGGTACCCTAATATGGTCACCCAAAAGCGTAGTTCCCACGCTAGGGCGAAGCGGCACTGCCCAGGATTATTTTCTGATTTATTGGCTATTTTCATGCTATTTTTGAAGGCCTGTAGCATCTGCAAAGGCTAATTCAAATTTATTCCCACGGCCTCCTCTAAAGCGGCACCAAGTGACCTGGAACCTGCCAGACCTCAGGGTCCTGGACCCTGGTGTGCCTCATATCTCAAAATAGATGGAAATTATGAAATTCTGATTTATTACAGCATGCTATCAATCAACAGTGCCTGAATGCTATAATTAACCTAAAAAAGCGGTGGGTATGCTATGCATTATTCTATTATCCAGTGCTATAATCCCAATTGGTATTGTTTGCCTAGTATTCCCTAGGTTTGCATCCCCTGAATCAATGTACAGCAAGGCTGATTCACCCTACACTGCTTCAGCCAGCATTTGCTGAGTGTTGATGTAGTGGATGGTTTACAGCAACGCTGTACTTCATTCAATCAGCTACCTGGCAGCAGTGCATCACTGGGCGCCCAGTCTGGAGAGGTCGGAGAGGGGCCGGACGCGCCTTCGGCGAGCCATGCAGAGGGGATCTAGCGCGCAAAAGCATGGTGGACAGGTGAATCGCACGAAGACAAGAAGAAACAAAAAAGGGGGTGGGGTGGGGGGCGGAGATGGAGGACAGGCTGCTCTACTTACGACTTTCAAATATCTCGAATCCCCCAACCTTCCGTCTATCGGCCCCAGTCCCGGTAGAACCTCGTACACAGGCATACGCGCCCGCGATGGCTTCAGACGCGCCAGTCATCTGTAATTACCCAAATATTGAATTGTAGTTAAGAAGAAAAAAACCAAATGACTTAGCCAAGGATTCAAGCTCATCGGACTCCTCGCCTTCGTCACACAACATGCCAGTAAGCGCTATCACTATATTCTAGATAAATCGTGGTTGAGAGGGAAAAAATACGAATGAATTACCCTATAGTATCAAGCTCATCGGACACCTTGCCTTCGTCACCTAATCTGCCAGTAAGTGCTGCCAGTCGTCTCTCAACTAGCTTCCCTAGCTCATTGGATTCTCTTTTTTCCACTAATTTAGCTTGCATGCGATTGCTTTAGCATTCAGGAGCTAACTTGGCGTGCACAGCATTGCATCGGAAGCATAAAGAATAGAATTGGAGTTAGTTGCGCAATGTTAGACCATTGTCATGAACAGCTTACATTTTCGCCTTCTACTTCGTCAGGTGGCAAGACTAAGGTCCCATTGTTTGATAGTGAAGAAATAATCATTTATTCTTTTTTATGGAGCGAATCAGTGTCACAAAAGTACCCGAAATTCAAATTCACTCACCCAATGGTTTCAGAATACATTCATGTACATTGTGTACCTGACAGGATAAATATTTTTAGTGTGCGGTCAAAGAGATAGACGTAGACGACCTTACTCAATAAGGTACTGGATAGATCCCGTTGACTTCTTGCCCCGGATTTTTTAACTCTATTGCGAGTTTCGAATTACTCTTTGGTGATCATTCATCAAAACTAATTGAAAGGGTTGACAACACTGCATTAAGGGTAGTTACTAATTACAGGAAATGGTGCCGAAAATCGAGAAAAGTGGAAGAAATTTTTGGGAAAGGATCGAAGACGGCGTATTACACGAGGGAAGTACAGTAACGGAAGAGTGTAATTCATCGAGAGAAACTGAAGTGCATTGCATGACATGAATGTCAATCAAGGGTTATTGGGTGCTCAGCGCAATCACCAAGTCCGACATACGGATTAGCTTCGACGTCCGAGTCCGTCAAAGATATCATACTGTCCTCATCCGACTCGACCTTCATACCATTGTCAACAGAGACAGCAATGGATGATGTCTCTGCCTTCTTCGTCCCTAGAGCTCCCTCCACCTTGTCCATCTCTTCAGCTGACATAGCCGCTTCGTTGATCTCTGACATTGAGTCACCCTCCATATCTGAATCAGACTCGCCATTGTTGTCTGTATCGCTGGTGGATAGACTTTTGCTGCCTGACTCGTACACATTGAGTGCCGGATAGTAGTCGTCGTCGCTTGTCGTGATGCTGATGTCGCTGACAATGAAGTCGGAGACACCATCATCAAAGCCATCGTCTGAGCTATCTTCATCATCAGAATGGGGCGGAGAAGACAATGGGGTCAAAGTCGGAGGCTGGCGGCAAGGAGGGAAAGGCAGTGGTGATGTCGCCACTGTGCTAGGCAACGAATCCATCAAGTCATTGAGACTTCGCAGCATTTCGGCGCTGGACACCTCCCCGTCCACCTGTTTCGGATTGCCTGCGTAAATCAATACGAGCTTCGAAATGAGTTCGCGACGCTCTAGTTGGAGAAGCTGGAATTGAAAGGGTTTTGCCTCTGTTGCAGGCTTGGAATCACACTATACGTTGACAAAGTCAGATCTTTCGCTTCCGTCACATAGTCAATCAGAACTTACTACAAAGTATATGATACCCAAGTTGGCGAAGCGGATGGCGCGGACTGACACAATGAGGCTGTGTGAACCGTTGTCACAAGTACATTCGGCGACCTCACGTTCGAACGAACGACGGAGTAGGTCAAGTATGGGCTCGACCGCGTCGAATGCAGCCATTGCGATCTCTATACTGCGTCCTTCGCCCGTGAAGCTCACCTCAGGCAAAAGCTGTAGCCCGCGGCGCTGAAGTCGTATAGCACCCACACGCATAGTCCAGAGATTCAGACGAGACGGCAGCAAAGGAAAGGATAGAGGGGAGGGTGAGCAAAGCGATCTGTTGTGCCATTTGTATTATGGCTTACCTCTATTCATTTGCCTTGTCCAGGGTCGGGCACTTGCTAGGTGACTAAAGAGTTGTTTTGGGAATTTCAGAAAATATTTGAGTAGAGATCCGTAGCAGCGTACCCATCGCGAAAATTTTCCCGGGACATTAAGTATCAAGCTAGAGTAGAAATCCGAGTAAATTCAATTAGAATTGAAGTGAAAAAATAGTAAGCTAGTCTACGAACATCTACTGTGCCATATCATCATCGAATTCTGATTCGGCTTCATTATAGTCAAGTGAGGTCCAACTTTCATTGTCGCTCACGTCACCGTCGTAAGCACTTGTCTCAGCTCCGACCCTTCCGGTATTCTCCGCCATAAGAATGTTAGGGGGATTCGGCGGCATCAACTCGGGCGCGTACTGTCGAGGTTCAGGAGGACCCCCCAACGACGCAAGCAAATGGTTGAGACGCCCTAACATTTCTGCGTTCGGTAATTCCCCGGGTATCGCTGTGGGGTTCAATTGGTACAATCGAACAAGACTGGCCACAAGATGCTGGCGTCTGACCTGCGCAAGCTGGCGAGAAAAGAGTGTTTTGTTTGATGTCAATGGCGAGTCGACCATGCACTGTATATCACGTGTTAATGTCGCATACAATATACTCCTATAATGTACTTACTATCATGTAAAGTAATCCCATTTGACGGAAAGTGACTTCTCCGCTCGACATGATAACGATATGGCGTCCGTTGCACGGACAATGGGCCGATTGCGTGTAGAACGCCCTTCGAAATCGATAAAACGTGATCTCGTCCATGAGCGCGTCGAAACAAGCATATGAAATGTAATCATTCGCGCCGGGTAGGATCCGAATGGCAGGCATAACTTGCAAGACACTGCGCGTTATTGTAATGGATTCCATGTTAATGGTGAGGTGAGGAAGTGTAGAGACTAAAGGCTTACGGAGAAAGGTCGCACCCTATACACATTTATGAGTCCCGCGTCGTATCTCGCTTATGGTGGACCCTTGTTTACCAAGACAGTCACCTATTCAAATGTCAGTGAATGTATTGAACAGCCTCTAATTTCGTAACTTACGTTGTCCTAAACAGCCTCGGCGTTCAGACCTCCACCGCATTACACTGCACTATTACGCAAAGTCGAAACCAGAGGGTCAAGGAGGGGATCAGACGTGTCCTCAGACTGCGTCCGGGTGGCCTCAGCCGCAGGAAGGGGATGGACGCTGTCCTTAGACTGCATCCGGGTGGCCTCAGCCGCAGGAAGGGGATGGACACTGTCCTTAGACTGCATCCGGGTGGCCTCAGCCGCAGGAAGGGTTTGCTGAATGGAATAGTTCGTCAATATGAATTGCAACAGATCGCATAGTCAAGATTACTCTCCTTTCCAGTGCATATACTCTCATACATCTCTTTCTTGTACCTTATGTCGACTTGTGAACTCGCACATGAATCCATCCACTTTACCAGCATCTGCCTATGTCTTACAACAACTCGGACATCACTGAGAGAGTTTGCATTTCTTACTTTGCCGCAAATGTAACAGGTGGAATACACCTAGTTTGTGAAAGGTATGCATCAGTCTTTGAGTCGATCCACACAAAAGGTAGATTGACTTACTAATTTGTAAGTAGAGTTGGCGCTCTGTCATTAAGTTGATGAGTTCAATGTCTTCAGGTCACAAATGAAATTCCAGATAACAAGAGTGCATTGAGCGTATCTACAACTAGAGCATGACACGGGTGCAGGTTATCCGTGGGTACCTGCAGGTACCTGGGCCAAAATACCTGCGGTTCCAGGTGCACCCGCACGCAGGTACCTGATTCCCACGCTTACCTGCGGATCCAGGTTTGGATTTTTTTTGCCCAGGTACCTGGCCGGGTACCTGCAAGTACCCGGTAAATCACTTGCACTCATCTTGAGTGCGACGAACGCAACAATGTACCACTACTTTCACCATCTTTCCACTCAACTCTGAGCTATCTCGAGGCTCCCTATGGAAGTTATACTGGCTGCCGACCACAGCAACAACCTCGAGCCCAATGACCGCCTCCCCACCAACTGCGCGCTTGTCTGCCAGGCGAGGTCGACTCCAGCACAGAGTCTGCTTTTCCGTCAGTCCTTCGCCCGCGCGGTTGACCGCAAGACGGAACACGGCCGCGAGCTTGAAGCGACCGTCGACGTTGTCGAAGGAGAGTGGCTAGTGGGTGTGGTGCTGTGGCTAGAGCTGCTGTGCGACGTCGGCGTTTCTTGAGACGACGAGGAGTGTGTCGAAGTAGTGTGCTTCGTTGAAGTTGGCGTCAGCGTGGGGGTCGGCGTAGGTGTCGGAGTGGGAGATGCCTTGTGCGCACCAGTACCAACTAATAATCTTATAGATATGCGATAATTATCGCAACCCGTTTCTGAAGTTACCGCGATAACTTCGGCAGGCCTTCGGCAGCTTGTTCTGCCTTTCAGCTCTGCCTGGGCCGCGCGTGCCGACGCAGCCATGTCAGGGCTTTGCCCAGCAGCGCAGCAGGGCCCCATACTCATTTGAAATAGATATTATATTAAATTACAGTACCTGGACTACGGTCCAGGCCTATTTACAATTACAAATAAATACTTTAAATACTAAATAGCACACGCTAGGCGGTGCGCGTGGCGGCGTCGCGCGCGCGCTCGCACGCGGCGGGGAATAGCGCACCCCGTTCCCGCCACCCCAGGTTGGGTGGTGCGCAGCCGGTACATTGCACGTCGGGTGCGCCGTCCACTGGGCAGGCCCGCGGAGTGAAAAAAAAAGCAGAGGCATACGAGCGCACCGCAGGTGAGGATAGCGCGGCGCGCTGGCCCTTGCTTCTCGCTCCCAGACGCGCTGCCGCTGTCTGTCTCTGCGGGCGACCGGTGCAATCTTCTCAGAAGGGCTCGGGGTGTTGACTTTCCGTCGCTCTCAGATCACACAGGCACACAAGACAGTTCCGGGTGGGTTTCTCTACCCATCCAACCTCCTTGTCCTTGGCAAGGATGCTCAGCTTATTTCGAAGCGGAGAGGTTGAGGAAGGTGGGCTGCTTGCGGAGGATGTGCTTGAGGATCGAGAGGTTTTCTTGAAAACGGGAAAGAGTGTGAGAGCTCGCAAGCGTTTATCACGCACGGCTCTGTGCATTAGGGCACAACGGCGGTGATAAACGTGCCACTGTCAGTCAGATCTGAAGATCGTTATATATCATAGAAGAGAAGACATACCTATGATGCAGCCATCAGCGAGCGTCACCGCCCGCACCGGAGTAGAGCTTCTGCATGATGGAGTTTGCGACGCTGTCCCAACTCCTTCTGCTTCTCCTCGCACTCCTGCTTCGATGCTTCCTCCGAGGCTTCGAGCCATGAGATCGTCTTGTTGACGGCAGTCTATAGCTTGGAGTTGTCAATGGGCTCGAGCTTGTCCTTGAGCTTCTCGCCGTTCAAAGAGTTGCGGAGGTGGTAGGAGTAAGCCTTGAAGTCTCGAAAGCTGCGCTTTCGAGCATACAGCTCGCGCCCGAGAGGCGAGAGGCTGCGGAAGCAGAAGCAAGATGGCGTTTGCGCGCAGCAAACGCCTTCTTGCCCGTCGTCCATAGCTCGAGAGCTTGAGGAACAGCAAAGAAAGAGAGAAAGACGATGTTCGTGATGCGTGCAGATAGCGCGCCACGACCCTGAGAACCGCGTGAAATTACTATATATGGTATATCTCAGACTTTTTTTCTGCTTCAAACATATCAATAACATACTCTTTAAATTTAATTTAGACAAAGAAAGCTCAGGCACAGGGTTTGATTCCATTATGTATATGATAATGTATGTACACAAAAATCTCGGAGGCTAAAGTACGTGTTACAAGGGGTAAAAAAGCACGACTACAATAGAAATGTATGATTCATGCATATATGCTCAGATTCTCTGATTTCTCTTTTATCTTACGTTGCCCTGCTCGCTTCAAATATTTACTTTGATACTCTATGTACATTAGAGAAGCTCTAGAAAAAGTATGAGCATTAATCTAGATTTACAAAAGCCTACAAAAATGAAACAATCTCTAAAATTAGCCATTTTGAGCACTTTTGAGTCAAAATTCAACATTTGCAGCTAGTTTCACTAAATTAATGATGATTTAAAAATATTAATATGTTACATAGCAATACAAGAGGATCTAATGAAACAAAATCAGGTGTTAGAATGGAAGTTACCGAGAAAACAGTTGTGAAGTACACAAATCAGTGCGAGAGTGGAGCACATGTGTACAAGTTTCACTCGAAGTGATGCATTCGAAGCACCACTTTCGAGTTCAACTACTTCCACTCTATCTTTTCGCTCAATTCTGTTTTAGACTTCTATATAATGTATAGTAGCTCTATTTTACAAATTATAGAAGTCTCAAATGCACTGAAAAATATACAAATGAATAACTACTGCTGGAACAGCACTTTGTACCACTGTTTTGCTTGTTACACAGCAACAAAGTACATAAATGCTATTAAAATAAATATGACAATTTACATTATACTTATCGTTACTGCATGGTATAATGTGCCTGAGATATTCTCGAGCTCTTGTTTTAATATGGAGAAAAAGGATGTCCGGCGATGCCTCGGATGAATGCTCCGGGAATCGCCGGACTCAACTTCGAGGACGACGACGTGTCGAAGGACACCTTCGACAACGTCTAAAAATCACATCATTTACTCCTTGCACGCCGTTTTTTTGTTGTTCAAATGTATGTATATTATAGATCAAATTTAAGTTATATTATACATGATTTAAATACAAAGAAAAAGAGAAAAAACATACTAGGATTAACCTTTGCAAAGCCGCTGATCACGAAGATCGCGCGCAGTCGCAAAGGCTATTCCCCAGAGTTGAGGTGCATTTGGTAGAACGGATTCAAGGGAATTGACATACCTTCTGCTTCATTTGCTGCGCTTGCGTCGTTCAAAGGAAACGGCGCACGCAAATCAGAAAGCTCAGTATCAGTAGCCAGATCGTCGTCATCGTCCAGCGCTCACTGTCACGAAGACAGTAGTTCGAACCAGGAACTCAGACGGCAACCAGTATCGGACGCACAAAGCCGAGTGCTTGCGCGTGCTGTTGCTGTTGCTGAAGAGCAGATGCAGAGGAGAAGCTATGAGAATGTACGAGATGTCGATGGGGATTAGGCCGGGGAGCACACTGTTCGGAATTCGAACCGTTTAACTCTCGCGAGCGCCCTGGTACGACTGTTGACCAGGTTTTTGGAATGAGGATCCTGGACGAAGGCGATTGTCGCTGCCGACGCTGCGATTGTTACGATTGTTGCGATTGTTGTGTTTGCAGCGAAGGAAGTTGAGCTTGCTTGGATTTGATGCTGCTGCTGTGCTTGGGTTTGGGAAAGCGGAGGAATGATAGGCATGGACAGCGTCCTGTGGTATCGTTGACGTTCTTGCTATGAAGATGAGGGAAAGGTTCACGTCGCAACTATGAGTCGAGCAAAAGGTTAGCTCCATCTAAATGCAAAATTAAGAATTACACACCAGCCGCATTTACGGCCTTCCTGCTCCTCCTACGCAAGTTAGATTGCGTTGATATTCTTCTAGCATAGATTGAAAAAGAGTAAAACTGAGACAAAAGAGAGAGAGAGAGAGAGAGAGAGAGAGACGACGACCCAGTGGTCGTGAAAGTGGGAGAAAAGGATAAGGACGACGCGCGCGCACGACACCGTTGTAAGCGCCGGCGCTTACCTTCGCGCAGTGTCGCAACATTAATTGTAATTTACGGTGACATCATATTGCAAATTAAAAAAATTAACCTATAGTAATAACTAGAAGCTATTTTATATCAAATTATGAGGGGCTAGGCCTTGGTAGCGAAATTATCGCGTAGCAATTGCGCCAGTGGTCAAAACCAGGCTGTATTACCGAATTCAGCCTGGTCCCTGACGCGGGATGCATGCCGTGAGGTGCCGTGAGGCGGCACCCCGGCATTAAGCTGCCGCACAGGCCAAAAAAGCTATGGTCCCGTTACCGCGATAACTTTAGAAACGGGTTGCGATAATTATCGCGGATCTATAAGATTATTAGTTGGTACGGCTCTTGTGCGTGGTTGTAGTCTTCTTGGTAGTGGTGGGTGTATCATCGCCACCGTCGCCACCGCTGCTGCTGCCGTCGTTGAAGATTCCGTTGCACGCCTGCGCATCACACTCGATTACAACCATTTAGATCAGGTTCCTCACCACTCCTTCGCTTGTGCAGTCGTCGTATGTCCCAACCTCTCTGAGCTCGACATCTTGCTCTATGGCCGCGGTGTGCCTGCGCAACAGACGGAGGGTGCCTTTGACGCAGCGCGCATGTGCAAGACAGTCCCATCATTCGAGCACACACTTTCTCGAAGTATGCAAGTTAACTCGAAAGTCTCGAAGCCGCCTACTACGATGACAACATGCGCCATGATCGCCTCCTCGCCAACTGCGCGCTTGTCTTTCGTCCGCGCGGACGACCGCAAAGCAGACGCGGCGAAGATCAAGCTAGAATCTCGTACTGCAGAGGTTGAAGTGGTCTTCTGGTACATCTTTTTCTTGCTTTTTTCTTACCTTCTTCGCACTAATCTCACCATTGATCCCGCTCGTCGCCTTCAACATGCCGCTCGTCCAGCATCCGCAACACCCACCGTCGCCTGTACTCATGATGCGGCCCCACAAGCGGTACGCATCGTTGGCCAACTTCCACCATCGCAAACCCTTGGCGCTCACCGCCATCATCCAGTTCCGCCGCCTCCTCGCCCTCTTCAAGCCCATCCAGATTCGACCAAGCCCGAATCCTCTGGCGGCGAGGCAGTCGTCTCTCCGCCAGCCCTTTCGACTGGTCGTGGTCCATGCAAGGCTGTCCACCTCCAGGATACATGGTATGTTATTAATTATGTTTCTATCTTATTACTACACTACTTACAGTTATTACCTGCAGGTCCTATCAGGTACCTGCAATACCTGCAGGTAACGGGTCCAGGTAGACCCGGATCCGCTTCCCACGGTTCCGGGTCGGATCCAGGTATCAGTTTTTTTGCGCAGGTACCTGCGCTTCGCGGATCCGGGTACACCTGCAGGTGCACCCGTGTCATGCTCTATCTACAACACATACAAGAAATTCTACTAAATATTACAATAATTTACATGCATGGAGTCCAAGATACTATGTGATCCACAATGTTCGAATAGTAGAAATGAATGGAATGAAGGAAGGAAGAGGGCAAAGTGTAACGAGGGTGGGACTGAGACATCACGGGTAAACAAGTGACTACGGCGGCGCATATAGACCGAACCGCGTGTGCGGCTTGAGACGCCGAGGAATGCGAGTGGATCAAGGTCCTCGTCCTTGTTTGAAGTGTCGAAACATGCATCCAAAACGAATAGGAACGGATGTCGAGCTGCGTCAATCGAAATCCGGCATGAAGTCAGTAGTTTGGGTAATAGTCGATGAACTTCAGGAGCTTGGGATCAGGGTCGAGCTCGTTCTCGGGGAGTCTCGCAATAGATCTCTCCGCGTGCTGCTCCTTGGGTACCTCCTCGACCTTTGTCACTTCATTAACCTTGACGAAGATTGTCGGTGCTCTCTGTCAGGAATCCGCCTCAGGTTATTTTATTTCTTTTATTTTTCCTTTATTTTCTTTTACGATCATACTCCGAGTCGGATCCCCGACATGTCCGGTCCGAAACCGGACTTTCTTTGACTCCGATTCTCTTCCTTTTTGCGTAGATTACTTGCCTGTATGTTTGCAGGCCGCTAGGACAAGCGCCCTGCAAGCAATTCTCTTTTCTTTCTTTCTTCCGCCACTCCGACTCGAACCTCCGCTCTACCGATGCGGGACCCCGACTAGAGCGGGACCCCGAACTCCGACTTACGTCAGCGGTATAGGTCGGACCTAGTCGGATCAGGGTCCAGTGGCTTGGTACTGTATAGTTTTTACCTTTGTTCATCAAAACCGCGGATCCCCCTGCGAAGCACTCCACTTTTGGCCTCTTGTAAAGTGCTTCTCAGGTGATGTGTTTATCTTTAGCTCTGATGTGTAGAATAGCTTAATTGACTTGTAAAGTGCTTCTCAGAGTGAGAACCACCGCTCATTGCGTCCGATCGTCGTCCGTGTCTGATTCAGGGTCTCGAAAGCGAAGGAACCACTCTAGGTCGTAACATTAGGCCAAAAGTTTGTTCTTTCGACGCCCTGCGATTGCACCGACCGATTTTTGATCCCTCTGAATGGGAAGATTCGGACAAGAAGACTCCGACGAAGATATGACTGACCCGATCAACCCCGCGCAAGCAGCGCCCGCGCCAGGCGCTGCTCCAACTCCGACTCCGGGCGCTGCTCCCGCCCAGACCGCACCACCGCCCCAGCAGGGCGGAGACCTCCCCCCAGACGTCCTCCAGGCTATCAATGATGCCACCCGACCTCTCCAGTCACACCTGCAGGAAGTGACCGCCGAAAACCAGCGCCTCCACGACTTCATGAACCTGTTCGTCCGAAATGCGCAGGAAGGCGCGACCCGCACTCCCAAGGGTCCGAAGGTCGGTGCCCCGCCCGCGTTCTATGGGCGTACTCCGAAAGATAAGGAGGCAGAGAGTATCAGCTTTGAGGAGTGGTCGCAGAAGGTCCGACTTTATGTCCGGATGCGCCCCCAGGAGTTTGTAGGCAGTCCGACGATGGCCTGTCTATGGGCTGCTTCGCTACTCCGCGGGCCCGCTGAACAATGGGCTCGTCCGCACACGACCGCCGCCCTTGAGGGCACCGAAGTCCCCGCTCTCATGATTGACTTGGAACTCTTCCTGGCGTCCCTCCAGTCCGCGTTTGGACGTCCGAACATCAAGCGCCACGCCGGACAGGAGCTTATGAAACTGCGCCAGGGCAAGGACACGGTGTCGGAGTATGCGGCGAAGTTTCGTGCGTTGCTGGTGGAGTCGGAGGTGGACTGGGGGATGGATGGGAAGATGCTGGTGTTCGAGACCGGACTCAGCAGCCAGTTCCGCTACGATCTGGCGAGCAAGGAGATCCCTGAGACGAAGAGCTTCGACCAGTGGGTCCGACTGCTTTGAGAATACGATGAGGACTTGCGTGCACGTCGGACTGGCTTCAGGCAGAACAACTGGAGTCCGAACTGGGGCTCCCGCTCGCAGACACACCACTCCGCTTCGCGCGGACTGACCCGGGACCCCGACGCGATGGACATCGACCGCTTGAGCACCGAAGAGATGATGCGCCACGGACTCTGCTTCCAGTGTGGTGAGCATGGACACCTGGCTCGAGACTGTCCGCAGCGGAGCAAGAAATCAAATGTCCGATCGAAGGTGGCTTCACAGACCGCCGCCTCGTCGACCACCGCTCCGTCCGCCGCCTCTGCGCCCACCGCCGCTTCCAAGACACCGACTGCGACCCTGGAGGAAGTCCGCGACGAGACTCCGACCGTGAATGCCGCTCGCACTCCGACCGTTGACGAGATCGCCAAAGCGGTCGCAGCTGCTCTCAAGAGTCAGGGTTTTTGAGTGGGTCTAGGCGCGCGGTCGTTCCGCCAAAGACCCCGAACCGATTTTCGCTGTTAGATGATGATGTGTCCGATCCCTCTGTGTACAATCGTACTTCGCTAATACACAAGAGTTTGAGTCGATTCATCCATGTCCCAGTGAGAATAAGTGACGGCCGAAAGATTTTGAGCATGAGAGCGCTGCTAGACTGCGGTGCATTTTTGGTGATTATCAACCAGAAGTTGGTGCGGAAGTTCGGACTACGTACTCGTCCTCTCGACCGACCGATCAAGGTGTACAACGCCGACGATTCGCTGAACCAGAGTGGTCCGATTACAGACCAAGTCCGACTTACTCTGGAGATCGGTGGACACAAAGAAGAAGTCGATGCCACAGTGGCAAACATCGGAGACTATCCGTTGATTATTGGGATAGATTGGCTACACCACCATAACCCCGAGATTGATTGGAACGACGAGACCATCAGCTTCACGCGATGTCCGAACGAATGCCGCCCTGTCGAAGCGGCAAGAGTCGTAGAAGTCGGACAACCGCTACCCCGCGCCGTTCGCAAGTTGCGGACCGCGCGATGCAAGAACAGTCGACAGATGCGACCGCGACCGCAGCCCCATGCGAGAGTCTGCGTTGCGGAAGTCGGTGATGACTCAGATGAGTCGGACAGTGAGTCTGACGACCTTGCGAAGATTCCCCCCGGATTTCGGTACTCCGAAAAGTACATGGACATCTACCATGATGCGGAGCAGTTCTATGTGGCGGACAATCCGGACTTTGTGCATAAAGTCGCGGCCTCGTATACCTGGTCGCAGGCGATTGCGGAGAAGTCGGCAGTGAAGGAGGGTGACAAGTCCTTCGAGGAGATGGTCCCCCCGCAGTACCGCGAGTTTGCGAAGGTGTTTTCGAAGTCAGAGGCCGAACGGTTGCCCGAAAGGAAGCCGTTTGACCATGCAATTGACCTGGAGCCCGGATCGACCCCTTCGTACAGCAAGATCTATCCGATGGCACCGGCGGAACGTGCAGCCTGTTGAGGCCTATGTTTATGGCGGCGGGCACACTACCCGATTTGGGTTTAGATACGGGCTGACTTACCATGCATGTATATATTTCTCGTAGCACATTACTATACAGGGGATTGCTCTCTACTCTTGACTGCCACCATCTGTGGCACACTCTCTAAATTCCTAACAGGTTATGAGCCCCTCGCTCTAACTATCTGCCGCATACATCTACTACATCTGTCTGTCTGTCTGTCTGTTGAAGCCTGCCTGTCTTTATCTGGAAGCTAGTATGTCTAAATCGGGAAGTGAGTCTGACAAGGTGCCTGGTGCCACCGGGCCTCTTCGCCTGCACGACAAGAACTACTCGGAATGGACCATGTGCACGGAGGCTGCCTTAGTTCGGAAGGACTTATGGACCATGATTGAGCCTATTGTGGACATAGAAGGAAAGACTCCGGAAGAAATTCAAGACACCTTTGACAAGGCCCTGAAGAAGTGGTCGGCAACGAAAATGGCACAAGCGCGCGCTATGCTTATTGAGCGTGCCGATAAATCTCAATTGGTCCATATGCAAGATAAAGACCCGCATGTGATTTGGCAGGCTGTCAAGGCAACACATAAGGCTCAGGGTCTGGCTACAAGACTGTCACTTCGTAGAACTTTCCTTTCGGCTAAGAAGCGAGAATCGGAACCAATGTCTGGCTGGATCAGCAGGGTCAAATCAATTCGTTGGGACCTCGAGCAAATTAGTGTCCGAATTGATGATGAAGACCTTATTTTGGCTCTCACGATGGGTCTGGACTCTTCTTACGAATCTTTCGTTATTTCCCTTGATGGTACACCACCGGAGGTGATGACCCTGGACTTTATTATTGCTCGACTAATTAACGAAGAAGCTCGTCGGTCCACTTATGGTGATCACCGCAAGTCAAATTATGATGCCACCACCAAAGTTGCTCTCACGACCAAGTCCACTGGCAACCACTCTCGTTTCCGCTCCGCCGGCAGTTCCCCTCGCAAGCCGGATTTTGCATGCTGGCGCTGTGGCGAGACTGGACATACTCGCGACTTCTGCAAGGCAATACCACCAAACAAAGACAACAGCAACAACAACAACAACAACAGTAATAACCCGACTGCGCAGGAAACTGCTTCTCTGGCGTTCCAAGCCCCGGATCCCGCCTCGGCCTCACTTGCCGATATTAAATTTGCTCTCTGATGTCACATTTAGGGGGAGCTTGGCTGTCACACTGCCTGTCTGTCTGTCTGTTTGTCTGCTGGTGCATGCCGTGTATTGCTGGATTTTTTTGTCTGCTGTTACTCTCACACTTCTATGTTATTTTTTTCCTGTAATTTCTTGTCAGAGTGTGCTTGCCGAGGGGGAGTGTTGAGGCCTATGTTTATGGCGGCGGGCACACTACCCGATTTGGGTTTAGATACGGGCTGACTTACCATGCATGTATATATTTCTCGTAGCACATTACTATACAGGGGATTGCTCTCTACTCTTGACTGCCACCATCTGTGGCACACTCTCTAAATTCCTAACACAGCCTTGAAGGAGTTCATTGAGGAGAACCTCCGCAAGGGCTACATCCGTCCGTCGAAGTCCCCCGCCGCTGCTCCGGTCTTCTTCATCAAGAAGAAGGACGGATCGCTTTGGATGGTCGTCGACTACCGAAAACTCCATGAGATCACCGTCAAAAATCGGTACCCGCTCACGCTGACCACCGAACTCATTGATTCCTTGAAGAAGGCCCGCGTTTTCACGAAGCTCGACTTGCGGGCCGGATACAACAATATCCACATCAAGGAAGGCGACGAGTGGAAGGCCGCTTTTCGGACTCAGGAAGGACACTTCGAGAGCCGTACCAACTAATAATCTAATAGATTTGCGGTAATTATCGCAACCCGATTGTATAGTTATCGCGGTAACGGAATCATAGCTTTTTTGCGCTGTGCGGCAGCTTAATGCCGGGGTGCCGCCTCACAGCACCTCACGGCATGCATCCCGCGTCAGGGACCAGGCTGAATTTGGTAATACAGCCTGGTTTCAGTCTCTGGCGCATTTGCAATGCGATAATTCCGTTACCGGAGCCTAGCCCCTCATAATTTGATATAAAATAGCTTTAAGCTATTACAATAGGTAAATCTTTTTTATTTGCAATATGACGCACCTGTTAATTCACAATTAATGTTGCAACACTGCGCGAAGGTAAGCGCCGGCGCTTAACTTACGGTGTCGTGTGCGCGCGACCGTGCTTGTCCTTTTCTCCCACTTTCACGACCACTGCGTCGTCTCTCTCTCTCTCTCTTGTCTCAGTTTTCTTCTCTTTTATTCTATGCTAGAAGGATATCAACGCAATGTAACTTGCGTGGGAGGAGCAGGAAGGCCGTAAATGCGGCAGGTGTGTAACTCTTAATTTTGCATTTATATGGAGCTAACCTTTTGCTCGACTCATAGTTGCACCGTGAACCTCACCCTCATCTTCATAGGAGGAACTTCAACGATACCACAGGACGCAGTCTATACCCACCGTTCCTCCGCTCTCCCAAATCCAAGCACAGCAGCAGCAGCAAATCCTAGCAAGTCCAACATCCTCACAGAAGTCGCTGCAAACGCAACAATCGCAACAATCACAGCGCCGACAGCGACAATCGCCTCCGTCTCCAGAATCTCCATTCAACAAACCTGGTCAACAGTCGTACCAGGATGATCGCGATCACGAGCAAGAGTTGAACGGCTCGGATTCTGAACAGGAAGCTCCCCGGCCTAATCCCCATCCACAGCTTGTACAATCTCACAGCTGCTGCTCGGTATCTACTCTTCAGCAACGGCAACAGCATGCGCAAGCACTCAGCTTTGTGCGTCCGATACTGGTTGCCGTCTGAGTTCCTGGTTCGAACTACTGTCTTTGTGACAGTGAGCGCTGGACGATGACGACGATCTGGCTGCCGATATTGAGCTTGCTGATTTGTGTGCGCCGTTTCCTTCAAACGACGCAAGCGCAGCAAAGGGAATAGAAGGTTTGTGAATTCCCTCGAACCCGTTCTACCAAATGCACCCCAACTTTGGGGAATAGCCTTTGCGACTGCGCGTGATCTTCGTGATCAGCGGCTTCGCAAAGGTTAATCTTAGTATGTTTGCTCTCTTTTTCTTTGTATTTAATTCATGTATAATATAATTTAAATTTGATCTATAATATACATACATTTGAACAACAAAAAAACTGCGAGCAAGGAGTGAATCATTAATTTTTTAGACGTTGTCGAAGGTGTCCTTCGACGCGTCTTCATCCTCGAAGTTGTGTCCGGCGATTCCCGGAGCATTCATCCGAGGCATCGCCGGACACACTTTTCACTCAAAATTAAAACAATTGTTTGAGTGGGTTTCAGGCACATTACTCTACGAAACATAAATAGTCTAATAGTAAATTATCATATTTATTGTAATAGCACTCATGTACTTTTTTACTGCACAAATAGCATAACAATGCTAAAAAGTGCTGTTCTAACAGTATTTATTCATTTGTATTTTTTTGAGTTTCTCTGAGACTTTCATTTCTTGTCAAATATCAGTCCTATGCAATTGAAAGAGTTCTAAAAAAGAATCTTGGTGATAGGTATACTGGAAGTGGTTGAACTCGAAAGTGGTGCTTCGAATGCATCACTTCGAGTGAAACTTGTACAAATGTGTTCGACTCACGGATACATTTGCACACTTCACAAATGTTTTGCTTATGATGTTCAATCTAACGCCTGATCATGCTTTCCTAGTACCTCTAGTATAGCTGTGTAGTATATCTATAATTCCCGAACACCCCTAGGTGTAAGGGTTATAGCGGGCTAAATGTTACGCTCTTCAATAGTAAAAAGTTTGATCTCACGTGCCTGCTCCGAACCGCCGGCATGTTGGTCTTTTTCTTATTTTTTTCCCACAACACCCTAAGGTAGCGGGCTAAATGTATGCACGTGCTTCCAACTCAAAAACTACTTTTCGCTGAAATTTTCTTAAGTGTTACTTAAACGCCCTGTTAAGTAAATTTTTTACTTATTCAGGCATGTCCTTCCATTAATCTTACTGAAATCAGTGCCGTTGACTTAAATCAGTGCTTCATTCAGTCTACTGTAGTCTCTTACTCTTTTTTTCTATTGTGTGATGCAAGCCCACTGCAGGTATAAATGTCCGAGCGCAAGCGTGCAAGCACGGGCGGACGCCCGGGCGAAGCGCGCTGAAGCCTCGGACATTTGTGCCATCTTTTCCTTCCTTCCTTTTCTAGTTTCGTTTTGTTTCATCATGCTTCAAGTTACCCTGAGATCCGTGTTACTCCGCATCGTGTTGCCCGCCATCCGTTCTTGCACTCAAGCTCTTTGCATTCTTGCTTGGAGACTTTCATACCACAAAACAGCGCCTCATCATCTGCAGTTCCCTTGCGAAGAAACTCAATCAGCTGGAGTTCTTGCTTCAAGAGCCTGCCAGTGAGGTACACCTGACGTGAGGGTGCACTGGCAGGGAGGCCCAAGTGTATGTAACCGTGACGCGGACCTGGCTTCGGTTTCACTCGATTCAGTTACTCTGCATTGTCCGATTGTATTCTCGGCGACTGTTCACTTTGAAGGACATGAACCGATCTTTCTCGTCCTCGGACTGCCCTTCAAAAGACTCGAATTCAGCTTCAAGATGGCTAGAAGACTTCAAACATCAAGCATCATCAATTGGTCTTGACATATTCTCATATACATAGGAATTACTTAACGCCCAGAGGTGTTCGGGTATCGCCAGCAAAAAGCTGGCCCCTCTGGGCGTTATTTTTAATTGTCATTAATATAGTGTAATTAGCTGCGAATGCTGAAATTTGACCCAAAAGTGCTCAAAATGCCCATTTTTAGGGATTGTCTCATTTTTATAACCTTGAAAGGAGCTCAGATTACTCCCATACTTTTACGAGAGCTTCTTGTACTGTACTACAATGACATAGTAAATTTATAAAGGGATCAAAGGAACGCAAGATATAAGGGAAATCAAAGAATCTGAGCAAATATGCATGAATCATGCATTTCTGTTGTAGTCTCTAATTTACACCATTGTAATGCATTAGAGAGTTTGCGATTCTGACAAAGCAACCCTTTCGGGTTGCGCTTCCCACAGTCGCGTTGCGCCCGTTTTCACGTTGCGCCAGCGACGGGCAATGGCAAACACCAGCTTCTTATTGCGCAACTGTCATCTGAGCTTGTCTTCTATTCAAGTGTTCTAATCTTCAATGGAAAGGGCAATTCTTGAGCAAAGGCTGCTCTTCTTGAAACTTCTTCAAGCAACCCTTGACACTGTTGATGACAAGCTCCTTGCAAATGAAGTTGATCTGTCCGGCAGAATGCGTCCCGGAGGTGCAATTAATCTTGACTTGCTGGGTGATAAGGTTTGGCTAGAGCAGTTCCGGTGAGATATTCTTTTATTTGCAGTAGTAAACCTTTGGCCTAATTGTATATGTAAGGTTTACAAGAACTGAGGTTCATGAGTTGGCCAATGTCCTTGATTTACCTTATGAGATCAAGGTGGAGGAGAATGGAATCAAGGAGCCTCGAGTGACAGCACTGTGCATGCTTCTCAGACGGTTGAGCTATCCTGCCCGTCTTTCTGATGTTGAAATGCAATTTGGATGGGAAAAGACTCGATACTCCCGGATAACTCGCACCACTGCCATGTTGATTTATGGACGCTGGAAGCATCTCCTTCGATTTGACTCAACACGTCTTACACCCGAGAAGCTTCAAAGCTATGCTGATGCCGTTCAGAGGAAGGGATGTCCATTGGACAATGTGGCTGCTTTCATTGATGGAACATTGAGACGTGTCTCACGTCCAGTACGAAATCAAAGGCTTCTTTACAATGGCTGGAAACGAGTTCACTGCATCAAATTCCATTCACTTGTTGCACCCGATGGACTCCATATACATGTCTTTGGGCCAGTTGAAGGTCGACGTCATGATGAAACCTTGTACAAGGAGAGTGGCCTCGAAGGACTGCTTGCAACACATTTCTGGAATCCAGATGGTACACCCTTATTCGTATATGGTGATCCTGCTTATGGCATTGGTGCACATCTGCTTTCACCGTATAAGGGTCCCTCAGTTTCGGAGGACCAGCAGCGATGGAATACACGTATGAGCCATGTTCGAGAGGCAGTCGAGTGGGGTTTTAAGGAGGTTTCTCAACAGTTTGCTTTTCTAGATTTTAAAGCAAATCAGAAGATTCTTCTTCAGCCCTGTGCCGTTTACTATTTGGTTGCTATATTACTGTGCAATGCACATACAATCTTGCATATGCCACAGATTCCGCAATTCTTTGCGTGTCAGCCACCAACTCTACAGGAGTATTTCCAAGGAGGCCCAGTGGATGATGCAGAGTTGGAATCTTGGGCAACTATGACTGCAGCTGGAGAAGTAGAGATGGAGATGGATGGTACTGAGGATAACAACTCATAGATGTAATTATACGAAATGTATTGCACTGTTAACATGAAAGATAATATTTCATTGAGACTAACTAAGCATGATGATCACGAAACATAGCAATTACGTCTAATTGATGCTTCTGAACTTCCCTTCGTTCCTCTGCTCGGTCTTTGACAATTGACTCAAGGCCTCGGGCAACTGCTTGCAAACTCTCAACAATCTGACTTTGTCCTGCAAGAACCTCCTTGTGTCGTTGCTCCTCACGGAGCTGCACATCTGCAAGTCGAAGCTCATCCTCTTTGATTCGCTGAGTTAACACATTCTCAACAACTGATGATGTGTTGACACGGCGCTTCTTCGAAGGGAGTGAGAAATTCTCTTTCCCATCTTCATCGCTTGACAGCGAAGACTCTCTGTTACGTCTTGGAAATATTAAGCATAGTGTAAGCTCAAGAGAGCAGAAGCCTTACTTTTCGTTCCTTTGAGCCTGCCTCTCACGAAGTGATGAGTTTTCAAGCTGGGTTATATCCGACAACCTGTCTCGAGTGACAAGGCTCTGCATTGACGCATCTCGCAATTCTTCACCACCCTTCTTCTCCGCATCCTTCTTTGCCTTTGCTTGCTTCGATTTGTTGAAAGACTCCTCTTCTTGATCATTGACAAGCTGAACTAGTTCAGTCATAATCTACACAGCTCTCAGCAATATACATGAAAAGAAAGTTTATGTCGTACTCTGATGTGTTCGTCAATTTCTTCATTAGTACCAGTCTTCTGCAGAGAAATGGTTTCTTCTTTCTGTCAAGTGGACCTTAGTTTCATGCAAGGCATCATAACCTGAGACATACCCGGTGTCCATCAAGCAGCCTCTTCATCCGTGCTCTACAGGCATCTCCAGACCTAGATATGACAGACTTAGGTCCCTGTTTCTCACTATCCTTTCGAAGCTCCTCAGCCAGCAGATCCCAGGCCTCACCCTCTTTTCCCCTTTCAGACAGGAATGGCCTATGCTTGTATGCCTCTTGTGCGAGGAAACGGTCTTGCCAGGGTTGCCAACGCGGTGCGCCCGTCGTTGGCCTGGCACCCGACGCATTGCTTTGGTCTTGAGGTGCTTCTTGCGCAAGTGAAGGCTGTTCAGGTGAATTTCGGATGGTTTGACGTGTTTTTCGGCGAGCCATTGCTTGTCAATACTGGCAGGATATATCAAAGACAAGCAGGAGGAGAAATAGTAAAGAAATTGTGTTGTTGAGTCGCTGGTTCTGTCGCGCGCGCAACGTGAAAACGGGCGCAACGCGACTGTGGGAAACGCAACCCGAAAGGGTCGCTTTGTCAGAATCGCAAACTCTCTATTTTGTAACCTCCGTATTTTCTGTGTACATACATTAGCGTAAAATAGACCTATCTAAGTACTGTGCCTGAGTTTAATACGTCTATATTAAATTCAAACAGTATGTTATTGATATGTTTGAATTAAAAAAAAATCAGAGACATACCATATATAGTAAATTCACGCGGTTCTCAGGGTCGTGGCGCGCAATCTGCACGCACGACCGTCGTCGTCGTCTTTCTTACTTCTTCTCTGTTCTTCAAGCTCAGGATGATGGGCAAGAAGGCGTTTGCTTCGCGCAAACGCCGTCTTGCTTCTGCTTCCGCAGCTCTCGCCTTCCGGGCGTGCGCTGTACGCTCGCAATCGCAGCTTTCGAGGCCTCTACTCCTAGTCTCCTACCACCTTCGTACCTCTCTGAACTACGAGAAGCTCAAGGACAAGGGAGCGCAAGCGCGGCTTTTGAGACCTCGAGTCTTACTCCTAGTCGCCTACACCTCCATACCTCTCTGAACGACGAGAAGCTCAAAGACAAGCGAGCGCAAGCGCACCTTCCGAGACCTCGAGACTTACTCCTACGACCTTTGCAACTCTTTGAACGACAAGAAGCTACAGTTTCGAGCCAAAGAACAAGACCAAGCTAGACACTGCAGTCAACGAGACGATCTCATGGCTCGACGCCTCGCATGAAGCAAGCATGAAAGCAGGAGTATTAGGAAAAGCAGAAGGAGCTCGAGATTGTCGCAAACCCCATCATGCAGAAGCTCTACTCTGGTGCGGGCGGCGCATTGCCTGGAAGCGGCACGACATCCACTGCAGGAAACTCGGTTGGTGGAAGGAAGGTGGTCAGGAAAGGAGTATGTGATGATGTGGCTGGGGTGCATTCGAGTGAACCAGGAGGCATGCTCGCTGGTGGCAGCAATCCAAGTACGTCTTCATTTCATTTGGTTCGTATTTACAAAGAACTTGACTGACAGTGGCTTGCTTTTCTCCTAGCTGCACCATAATCCATCGAGCCATGCGCGATAAACGCTTGCGAGCTCTCACCTCCCTTTCCGTGCTTTCCCGCCATACGAGCGCAGCCCGTTGCGTGCACGGGAGGTTTTTTTTTCAATTACCCACTCGACGCGCCACTCACGGGTTGCCGACCGCCGCCCACATCTGGTGCTCAGTGTTCCTTCCTCCCGAGGCCGTAGCCGCACCCGCGCGACGGCGGAGTGCGCTTTTCTTGCCCTGCGCGCAGCGCGCACGGGGTGCTTTCCGAATAATTTTAATTTTATGATGTCATTATTGTAATGGATTATTAGAGTTTAAATGCTTGGCCTGGACCACGTTCCAGGCTTTGCAATTTGAATTTCATCTTTTTTCAAATGAATTAAAGGCCCTGCCGTGCTGCCGGGCAAGGCCCTGACAAGGCTGCGACGGCACGCATGGCTCAGGTAGAGTTGAAAGGCAGAGTGAGCTGCCGAAAGCCTGCCGAAGTTACCGCGGTAACTATACAAACGGGTTGCGATAATTACCGCAATTCTATAAGATTATTAGCTGGTACTGGTGACTTCGAACCGACCGTCATGACTTTCGGACTTACGAACGCACCCGCTATGTTCCAGCGGATGATGAACGAGCTCTTCAAGGACATGCTGGATGTTATTGTCATTATCTACCTCGATGACATCTGCATATTTTCGGAGAACGAGTTGGAGCATGAGGAACACGTTAAGGAGGTACTCCGACGTTTGGAAAAGTATGACCTGTTCTGTAAGCCCGAAAAGTGCGAGTTCCACAAGGACTCCATCGAGTACTTGGGTATGATCATTGGCTCTGGGATTATCTCGATGGATCCGAAGAAGGTCGAAGCGGTGGCCGACTGGCCGACTCCGGCGAAGGTGAAGGACATTCAGGCTTTCTTGGGGTTCGCCAACTTCTACCGACGTTTTATCAAGGACTTCTTGAAGCTGGCGGTTCCCATGACCGAATTGTTGCGGAAGGATGTCCAGTGGCACTGGACTACCCGCCAGCAAGAGTCCTTCGATGGTCTGAAGAAGACGTTTGCGGAGGCACCGGTCCTTGCGATGCCCGACCTTGAGAAACCCTTCATCCTCGAATGCGATGCTTCAGACTTCGCGACCGGAGCGGTACTTTCGCAGATCGGACCAGACGGTGACATTCACCCAGTGGCCTACTATTCAAAGTCCCTGGGCGATGCGGAGAGGAACTACGAGATCCACAACAAAGAGCTCCTAGCCATCGTCCGAGCCTTGGACGAGTGGCGGCACTATCTCGAAGGAAGTCCGCACAAAATCGATATTGTGTCGGACCACCGAAACCTGCTCTTCTTCGCGGAAGCCCGAAACCTCACGAGACGCCAGGCCCGCTGGAGCTTGTTCCTTAGCCGTTTTGACTTTCTGATCTGTCACCGTCCCGGACGACTCGGTGGAAAGCCGGATGCTTTGTCCAGGCGCGAAGATCTTCGTCCGGACGGACCGGACAATACGAACAAGGTCCTTCTGGACACGAACCGCTTCTATATGTTGGCGATGCGACGAGGGATGGTCCGGGCAGAGGGGGATACGGAGTTGTTGCGAAGGATTTGGGAGTCCGAGAGGTTTGACGAGGAATTGGTCGAGGCGATTGAGAAGGTGAAGGAAGGGGCTCCGCGCGCGCTGGCGAACGATCTGGAGGAGTGGAACACGGAGGATGGGCTGCTGCTGTACCGGGGTAAGGTCTATGTGCCGAAGGACGAGGAGATCCGCCGCGATATCGTCAAGTTACACCATGATTTGCTTCCGGTCGGACATCCGGGTCATTGGAAGACCTACGAGTTGGTGAGTCGGAACTACTGGTGGCCTGGTATGTCTACCTTCGTCGAGCGGTACGTGTCGGGCTGTGACACTTGTATGCGGACGAAGAACATCCCGCAACGTCCGGTTGGTCCGCTTCAGCCCAACGAAGTACCAGACGGACCGTGGCAGGTCATTTCTTGCAACTTCATCACGCAGCTGCCACAGTCCGGCGAATACGACGCCATCTTCGTGGTGGTAGACCGACTCACCAAGCAGGCCCATTTCATACCGACGACCTCGGATATTGACTCCGCGCGGACGGCCGACTTGTTTGTGTCCGAAGTCTGGAAACACCATGGCACACCGCGCAAAGTCATTTCGGACCGGGGTACACAGTTTGTCTCCCGGTTTATGAAAGCGGTACTCCATCGACTCGGGATCGAGGGCGCGACATCGACATCCTTCCACCCGCAAATGGACGGTCAGACCGAGCGGGTGAACCAGGAGTTGGAACAATATCTCCGCGCGTTCACCGACGTCCGACAGGAAAATTGGTCGGAGTTACTGCCCATGGCGGAGTTTGCGCACAACACACGAGCGCACTCCGCTACCAAGGTGTCTCCTTTCGCGCTCTTGTATGGATACGACCCCGAGTTCACTATTGTACCGAGTGCCGGACTTTCGACGGTTCCAGCTGCGGATGACCGACTCAACCTGCTTCAGAAGGCTCAGGAGGACGCTCGCGCGGCTCTCGAAGTCGCAGCGGAGCGGATGAAGCGGTACTATGACCAGGGACATGCAGACACGCCGGACATCCGACCAGGAGACAAGGTATGGCTCGACGCACGGAATATCGCAATACCGGGCACGCGCAAGCTGAATCCGCGGAGACTCGGACCCTACACGGTTTTGCGGAAGATCGGACTCTTGAATTACGAGCTTCAGCTGCCCCCGACTATGCGGATTCACCCAGTGTTCCATGTGTCGCTTCTCACGAAGTATACACCGGACACTATTCCTGGTCGCGTCCAGACACCGCCAGAGCCCGTAAACGTCGACGGCAATGTCGAATATGAAGTATCCGAAGTCCTTAATTCGCGCCGAAGCGGTCGAGGTCGGACTCTGCAGTATTTGGTTCGCTGGAAAGGCTATGGACCCGAGGAAGACCAATGGATCGATGCCGCGGACATGGAGCATGCCCCCGCCGTTATTCTATTGTCGGTACCCCGACGCCATTCGCTAACAAACGCGCGCGCTCTTTAGGAGCGCCCTTGGAGGGGGATAATGTCAGGAATCCGCCTCAGGTTATTTTATTTCTTTTATCTTTCCTTTATTTTCTTTTACGATCATACTCCGAGTCGGATCCCCGACATGTCCGGTCCGAAACCGGACTTTCTTTGACTCCGATTCTCTTCCTTTTTGCGTAGATTACTTGCCTGTATGTTTGCAGGCCGCTAGGACAAGCGCCCTGCAAGCAATTCCCTTTTCTTTCTTTCTTCCACCACTCCGACTCGAACCTCCGCTCTACCGATGCGGGACCCCGACTAGAGCGGGACCCCGAACTCCGACTTACGTGAGCGGTACAGGTCGGACCTAGTCAGATCAGGGTCCAGTGGCTTGGTACTGTATAGTTTTAACCTTTGTTCATCAAAACCGCGGATCCCCCTGCGAAGCACTCCACTTTTGGCCTCTTGTAAAGTGCTTCTCAGGTGATGTGTTTATCTTTAGCTCTGATGTGTAGAATAGCTTAATTGACTTGTAAAGTGCTTCTCAGAGTGAGAACCACCGCTCATAGCGTCCGATTGTTGTCTGTGTCCGATTCAGGGTCTCGAAAGCGAAGGAACCACTCTAGGTCGTAACACGTTCATTGTAGACTAATTGCTTCGAAGATTTGTGTGCGGTGACTATAGCTTATACGGCGCTCTTCAAAATACGGATGACATTGAGGAAAGATGTCTTGCATATGACATTATGTGCATGTACATCGTGAATCTCCGTCAGAGGTGGGCTATCCAATTCCCGGAGCGACCTCTACTTTCCTTGATGGACGTCATTGGCAAAATGCATGGACAGACCCATGTCGACACGTGCCAGTATTGCCACAGTTTATATTACACTCGTGGGGTCGGAAGAACGGATGGCGAAGAGGCGGAGAGATTTTGGGCGGAGGCCAATCAAATTGCGGGGAGCACAAAGCAAATGAATCCGGGGCATCGATGTGACACACTGGACGATGTCATTAATGACTCGAATAAGACGAAGCTTCTACAACACGGTATGTTATCGTTTACTATTTCAAGTACACTTTACTAACTGTTCTACACAAAGCTATGATGGTAGAGAAGAAGTACCCTCGCACTCGAAAGCGAGCAGAGAACCTTGGATTGAAGTTCGATGCAACGGATGCAACACTTAGGACTCGTTACACGGATAAGGTGGTCGATGAATGGGTGAAACGGGGTACCGAATGGAATCGGACTGCGTCTGGTGAAGTAGACAGCCCCTTCAAATCACAGAACACAGGTACACGTACTACTGACTATTATATGACCATTAACTAATAAACATGAAGCCCTCTCTCTCGAAGACCAGTTAAACGCAATGACGATCTCTTTGGTAGATCAAAGTCCGGATGGTTTTGATGAAGAGGCCAGTCATATGCCACTTATAATTGCGGCAGGCATAAAGCTACAACAAAGACAGTAAGTTTCTTGTATTCTCATTTGTGCTTCATACTCAATCTTGATTGCGTAGACGCATTATGAAAGGAAATGTGACCTTTTTGTCTGATGACATTCCGGTATCAGCCTCTTCATTACGCCACGACATCTTGAAATGGCGAGCGCACTTATATGATATCTGTCCTGGTCTTCAATCTTATCTCGACGAAGAGGAAGTAGCAGATGCTGTCGAAGACATCCGATTACGCCTGCCTTCGGACTTCAAGACAGAGGACCGCCTCAAGTACGCGCTTGAACATCACGCCGCGACAGAACTGAAGCTCAGACAGGGCGAGGCCTTCGATGTCATAGGGAACTTGCGCACGGCCCTTAGGCTTATGGCGCAGCATAACCATAAGGCGAAGAAGCATGGTGGCATTCGATCTACGAAGACTCGTACTGGGAAGGCTTACTCGGAGGCGCGGAAAATGAAGCTGTTCTGGAAGAGCGAGTACGACACAGTCTATAGTGCCATGCTATGTCTGGGTCTGCAGTCTTCGGCTGACACGTTTCGACAACTCACCGAGGAAGATATGTATCGACCAGATAATTTGGAGCCTGCAGAATTTTGTGCGAAGGAAATTGGGTGGATTTGGACCGTGTCTGGAAGCGGGGGGACTTCTTCGAATTCCTCGATTCTTCAATGGGAGAAAGAAGGTGAGAAGGTTTTATTAGTCGTATAGATTACAAGCCTTTCTAATAACCCCTGTAGACGATCGTGTGCAATGGTATCGACAATGGGCTGCACGCGATCGATGGAGAGAGGAGGTTGACCTGTTGGAAGAGGAACTTAAGAGACTTGTGCGAGGGTTCTGTGCCTTCGCCAGGGCTTGGAATACGTTGTCAGAAACGGCAGCCCTGGACGGGAATCCCGGCAGAGCATCTTTTGCGGCCAGCAAGGAAATCTCGTACAGGATTGCATGCTATGATGCGTGGGCCATACATGAAGGTCTTGGACTGACGTGGAACGCCAATGAGACACCAGAGGTTAAAGAACCGCAGGTAAGTTTTTTTTTCGTGTCTAAACTTCAATATTTAATCCGCTTCTTTGCAGAATATGTATCGTATACTTGCATCGAACACTCAAGCTGCTGCAGATACATCTACCGCGGCTTGAGTGTCCGATGCACCTGGTATCCGATGCATCTAGCATACGATTCCGTTGGTATCTGTTGCATCTAGCATATGATTCCGTTGGTATCCGTTGCACCTGGTATCCGATTCACTTGGTATCTGTTGCACCTGGTATCCGATTCACGTGGTATACGATGCACCTGGATTCACTTGGTATACAATGCACTTGGTATACGATTCACCTGGTATCCGATTCACTTGGTATACGATGCACTTGGTATCGAAC
Source organism: Trichaptum fuscoviolaceum (assembly GCA_910574455.1). Taxonomy (NCBI): domain Eukaryota; kingdom Fungi; phylum Basidiomycota; class Agaricomycetes; order Hymenochaetales; family Trichaptaceae; genus Trichaptum; species Trichaptum fuscoviolaceum. Next base: position 5,780,631 of record CAJSYZ010000007.1, on the reverse strand, counting down.
TCATCTCATGGTCAATGATGAGCTTCGACATCACTTGTAAGTATCTAGTCTTATTCTTTTCCAAGTCCATATGCTTGTTTCCTTACAAGTGTCCAATACAAGTTAGATACCCGCTGCAAGTCGAGCCTGTCTTCTGTCTCATATTTTCGTGAGTTCCTGGTCTGTATCTTACTGTACTATTACTGAATCAAGTATGAATTATAGTTATCTTCATGCAATAACTCTCTATTTGAACATATAATGTTCGTGCCTCTAATGACATTGTTGTTAACTTAAGCTAATAGTAATACTTTTTACCTTTTACTTTTATGATCTACTTTACGACACGACTCTGTCTCTTTCCCCGCCACGAAGCGTAGCGTAGTAGAGGGATGTGTGGCCGCGAAAAAATTATCGAATTGTCAGCAAGTAAGCATTACAAATCACGAATCATCCAATCCCATGCCTCCGATCTTCGGAGAAAATCACTTCCGAAACCGTTTCTGCCTCATCGTCTTACATTTCTCATGCATACCTCTTTCGCTTCCCTTTTTATAGCCTTTCATATGGCTTTTACACTGTTTATTTACTTTTCTTTTCAGTCTTAACTTCATTAGCCCCTATCCCCTTCATTATTTGCTACATTGTTTTAGTTTATTACGACATATACCTCTTCAGTTTCTTTTTTTCATGCATCCGAGCAAAAGTGGTCGTCGTCTTCTCACTTGTCTTAGGCTTCACATGCCACAATGAACCACTGTCAACCTGCTCTCATTCCTTTGACGGACAGTGATGGCGGGTTGGCTTGTGGCTGGCGCATCCTTCACAACATAGCTCAACAGGCGGAAGGTGTAAAACATCGCGTGCACCCGCGGCGATACAAGTATGTACCCAATCACTCTTATTCAAGGATGATGCTTAAGCTCAAGTAGATTACAGCAGAACAACTGCTTCGGGAACCACAAGAGCGCCAGGAAACAGCTTTTCACGCGCCAAAACAACGCATTGAAGACTTTGAGGGACACTATGAATACCAAGGCCGGAAGCGTATGGAGTTCGAGGAGAGGATTCGGCGGACGAGGGGAAACTTGTATGTTTTCATGCTTGGGTTTATCTTTCAGGTGCTGACTTGAAACAGGAAAGAATGGAAATCCTACGTTAGTTGGGAGGTACGTACACTATCAAAATGACTGGAGTTATGACTGAAACTCAACGTAGGCGAGTCCAGGCGAATACGAACGTTCGCGCTCGGTATATGAGTGTACTCTCGATGTAGACCCACGAAGTGTCCAACTCTGGCTCTCCTACACGGAGATGGAACTGAAGGGGCGAAACATCCAGCACGCACGCAATCTGATTGACCGGGCAGTGACTTTGTTGCGGCGCATCGACCAACTCTGGTACAAATACGTGTATTTGGAGGAACCGCTCGGAAACGTCGCTGGCGCGCGTCAAGTGTTTGAGCGATGGGTGCAGTGGGAGCCAGAGGACAAGGCGTGGCAGGCGTACATCAAGCTGGAAGAGCGGTACTAAGAACTGGATCGCGCGAGTGCGATCTACGAGCGGTGGGTTGCTGTCCGACCTGAACCCCGCGTCTGGGTTAAGTGGGCGAAGTTTGAGGAGGAGCGAATCAGGCCGGACAAGGCTCGTGAGGTGTTCCAGATGGCACTGGAGTTCTTTGGTGATGGTGCGGAACAAATCGAGAAGGCACAGGCGGTGTTTAGCGCTTTCGCGAAGATGGAAACACGATTGAAGGAGTACGACCGAGCTAGGGTGATCTACAAGGTATGTACTCCCCAAACTTATGCGCTTCTAGGTCTTAAACACCCCTTAGTTCGCACTGGACAGACTACCTCGCTCCAAGTCCCAGGCACTCTATGCTGCCTACACAAAGTTTGAAAAGCAACATGGAATTCGGAACACCCTCGAAACCACTGTTCTGGGGAAAAGGAGGATCCAATATGAGGAAGAACTTGCGCACGACGGTCGAAATTACGACGTATGGTTTGACTATGCTCGCTTGGAAGAAGACTCACTGAGGTCACTTCGGGAGGAAGACGCGTCTGAGGACAAGATTGAAAGCGCGATATACCGGGTTCGTGAAGTCTACGAGCGAGCTGTTGCGCAAATACGCCCCGGTGACTTGAAGCGTCACTGGAGACAATACATCTTTCTGTGGCTAGACTACGCATTGTTTGAAGAAGTGGATACCAAAGTCCGGTGTTTCTTTCATGTCTCTTTTTCAAGTGCTAACAACCACCAGTACCAGCTAATAATCTTATAGAATTGCGGTAATTATTGCAACCCGTTCGTATAGTTACCGCGGTAACTTCGGCAGGCCTTCGGCAGCTCGTTCTGCCTTTCAGCTCTGCCTGGGCCGCGCGTGCCGGCGCAGCCTTGTCAGGGCTTCGCCCGGCAAGACAGCAGGGACCCGTACTCATTTCAAATATATAAATATTATATTCTAATTTAGAGTGCCTGGACTACAGTCCAGGCACTATCTACCATTTGAAATAGATACTTTAAATACAAAAAAGCACGCGCTAGGGCGGTGCTCGTGGCGGCCTTGCGCGCGCGCGCACGCGGCAGGGATATGCGCACCCCGTTCCCGCCACCCCCGATGGGGTGTGCAGCCCCTGCGTGGCGCGTCGGGCCCGCTGTCCTCTGGCCAGCTTCCTGGTGCGCGAGCACGCCGCAGGTGAGGAGAAGCGCAGCGCGCGAGCCCTCGCTTCTCGCTCCCAGACGCCGAATTGTAGTCGGCGACCTCCTCGTCCTCGGAAAAGATGCTCAGCTCGATTTCGTTCGTGAAGGAGGTGAGAGCTCGCAAGCGTCTATCACGCACGGCTCGATGTGTTATGGTGCAGCCGCGAAGAAAGCGAGCCACTGTCAGTCTAGCCTTCCAGCGAAACAGAATGAAGACTTACTTGGATTGCTGCAACCTGCAGCGCCGCTCCTGGTTCACTCCAATGTACCTCAGCCACGTCACCACAAACTCGCCTTGCCTGGCCGCCTTCGTAATGTCGCGGCACCGCCAGGGAATGCGCTGTCCGCACCGGAGTAGAGCTCTGCATGATGGGGTTCGCGATGCTCGCGAGTTCCTTCTGCTTCTCCTCATACTCCTGCTTTGATGTTTCCTGCGAGACATCGAGCCATGAGATCGTCTCGTTGACGCCAGTGTCCAGGATGGCCTTGTCCTCGGGCTCGAACTTGTACTTGAGCTTCTCGTCGATCAGAGAGTTAAGGAGGTTGTAGGAGTAAGACTTGAGATCTCGAAAGCTGCGCTTGCGCTCGCTTGTCCTTGAGCTTCTCGTCGTCCAAGGAGGTATGAAGGTGTTAGGAGTAAGTCTCGAGGTCTTGAAAGCTGCGCTTGCGCTCGCTTGTCCTTGAGCTTGTCGTCGTTCAGAGAGGTACGGAGGTGGTAGGAGACTAGGAGTAAGACTCGAGGTCTCGCAAGCTGCGCTTGCGAGACTACAGCTCACGCCCGAAAGGCGAAGAGGCTGCGGAAGCGAAACAAGATGGCATTTGCGCGAAGCAAACGCCTTCTTGCTCGTCGTCCATAGCGAGAGCTTGAAGAACAAAGCAGAAAGTAAGAAAGACGACGACGACGACGTGCGTGCAGATAGCGCGCCACGACCCTGAGAATCGCGTGAAATTGCTATATATGGTATGTCTCACACTTTTTACCTGCTTCAAACATATGAATAACATACACTTTGAATTTAAGATAGGCACTTTAATCTCAGGCACATTACTGTATTATCTTAAGTATATGCTAATGTATGTGCACAAAAAAAATGGAGGTTACAGGGTGTGCTGAATCGCGTATAATTTGAAGACTACACTAGAAATGCAAGATTCATGCATATTTGTTCCAATTCCTTGATTTCTATTATACTTTACACTGCTTTCATTACTTCCGTAATTTACAGTCGTATTCTATGTACCTTTATAAAGCTCTCATAAAATTGTGAGATTTCAAGATGAGTTCTAAGAGGCTATAAAAATGAAATAGTCTCAAAAGTAGGCCATTTTGAGCACTTTTGGGTCAAATTTCAACATTTGCAGCTAATTACATTGTATTAGTGACGCTTAAAAATTACAGATGTGCTAGTTAGCATTACTAGACATGCTAATGAGACATAATCAGGCGTTAGAATGAAAGTTATAAGAAAAACACTTGTGAAGTACACAAATGTATCCGAGTGTCGAACACATTTGTACAACTTTCACTCGAAGTGATGCATTCAAAGCACCACTTTTGAGTTCAACCACTTCCAGTACACCTATCACCAAAATTCTTTTTTAAACTTCATTCAATTGCTTAGGACTACTATTTGACATAAATTGAAAGTCTCAGAGCCACTCAAAAAAGTCGAAATGAATAAATACTGTTTGAACAGCACTTTTTAGCATTGTTATGCTACTTTCTCAACAACAGAGTACATGAATGCTATTAAAATAAATATGATAATTTACTATTATACTATCCATTGTGCGTAGCATAATGTGCCTGAAGCTAACTCAAAAGATGGTTTTGTTTTTGAGAGAAAAGTGTGTCCGCCGATGCCTCGGATAAAAACTCCGGGAATCGCCGGACCCACTTTTGAGGACACGGACGTGTCGAAGGCCACCTTCGACATCGTCTATAAATTGTGTGATTCACTCCTTACACACAATCTTTTCATGTTTCAAATGTATATATATTAAAGATTGTATTAAAGTAGTAAAATACATAATTTAGATGTTGTCACGACAAGCCTTCACGGACTTCGGTCGATTACCCTTTTCGGTCCTTCAGACGTCTCTCTCGTCTTCGGCCCTCTCTCTTACCTTCGGGCCTCATTCCTTTCTCATTGTTCTACCTCATGGCATTAGCATGCCTTACCACATTCCTTATTATCATTTCCTTTGATCTCCTTTCAGTCTAGTATTACATGTGGCCTGCCTCATTGCTCCGACTTTCTACCTATCAGATGTTCCCACGCTTTCGGACTGCATACAAGTAGCTAGTACTCATGTATGCTATTCCCTTGACTTGAATATCATAAGTCTTTGGCCTCCTTAGCTATGGGGGCAGGCTTTCAAGATCCACCTTCTCCTTCTGTCCCGATTGGACCGTTTGGCACGTACCGCCATCGAGGGCCGTTTGTCCTCGCGTCTTGAGGCCGTTTGTCTCAGTCGACTGCCCGTCGTCCGTTAGCCCGGGGTGTCCGTTTGACACCAAGCCTAGGGGTGGGCACCCTCGTATCTGCATCTAGTTCTCTGCTTCGTCTTCCTATCTCACTCTATTGTGCCACTAGTATTGCAGCCTTACCTTACCGAAGGTCTAGGTGGACGTAGCCTGACAGATGTCTAAAAAAACTAGGTTCAATGTCTCGTTCTCGTCATGTAATATTTGCGTGAAGCTTGCGTCGTCTTCTGTGCTTGGGGCACATCAAGGCTGATGTTCGCGTCGCATCATGCGCGCTTCAGGAGGCTCTCGTCGCTAGGACCAGCGGTGGGGTGCGCGGTGGGGTGCGGAGGTGTATCTGAAGGACCTGCAGCCAGAGGTGACCGTGAGGGTGTCTGCTGTGGCTGGTATCTCACAGTAGCTGATGTTGTGATGGATTACGATGGCCCGACGGCCGCTTGATAAGGTTTGGATCCTCTGACGTGGATTGCTTGCGCATGCGCTAGCTGTTGCTGTTGCTGAAGAGCAGACGCCGAGCAGCAGCTGTGAGAATGTACAAGCTGTGGATGGGGATTAGGCCGGGGAGCTTCCTGTTCAGAATCCGAGCCGTTCAACTCTTGCTCGTGATCGCGATCATCCTGGTATGACTGTTGACCAGGTTTGTTGAATGGAGATTCTGGAGACGGAGGCGATTGTTGCTGTCGGCGCTGTGATTGTTGCGATTGTTGCGTTTGCAGCGACTTCTGTGAGGAAGTTGGACTTGCTAGGATTTGCTGCTGCTGCTGTGCTTGGATTTGGGAGAGCGGAGGAACGGTGGATGTAGACTGCGTTCTGTGGTATCGTTGACCTTCTTCCTATGAAGATGAGGGTGAAGGTTTGCGCTACACGCTCGCACTGTACCCGTGCAAATTGTTAGTAACGGCAAGAAGAGCAGGAATGGTCTGACGCACCTGCCACATTTACGGCCTTCCTGCTCCTCCTACGCAAGTTAGATTGCGTCGACATCCTTCTAGCGTAAGTTATAAAAGAAGAGAAATGAGACGAAGAGAGAGAGACGACGCATGGTCGTGAAAGTGGGAGAAAAGGACAAAGACGGACGACGTGCATGACACCGTAGTAGTAAGCGCTGGCGCTTACTTTTGCGTAGTGTCGCAACATTAATTGTAAATTAACGGCGACGTCATATTGCAAATAAAAAAGATTAACCTCTAGTAATAGCTAGAAGCTATTTTATATCAAATTATGAGGGGCTAGGCCCCGGTAGCAAAATTATCGCGTTGCAAACGCGCCAGTGATTAAAATCAGGCTGAATTTGGTAATTCAGCCTGGTCCCTGACACGGGATGCATGCCGCGAGGTGCCGTGAGGCGGCACCCCGGCATTAAGCCGCCGCGAAGCACAAAAAAGCTATGGTCCCGTTACCGCGATAACTATACAATCGGGTTGCGATAATTACCGCAAATCTATTAGATTATTAGTTGGTACGGCTCTAACAACCGCCCACGCAGGATTATGATTGGACATGGCGAGTATACCAAACAGCGTTACAAGTGGTCCCCCACAAGCAATTCACGTTTGCGAAGCTGTGGCTCATGTTTGCGAATTTCGAGGTCCGGCGACTTGATCTACCTGCAGCGCGCAAATTGCTCGGTGCTGCAATCGGCATGTGTCCTAAGGAAAAGCTCTTTAAAGGCTATATCCTACTTGAGCTCGACGTAACTACAGTTGCTCTTATCATTTGCATGGTTTACTGACTTTGTCTTTCAGCTTCGAGAGTTTGACCGCGTGCGGACGCTCATTATAGAGTACATCGAATACAATTCAACGAACTCCTTGGCCTGGATCCAAGTCGCCCAGATCGAGGCGGCGCTCGCGGACTACTCATGAGCGCGAGCCATATTTGAACTCGGCACATCGCAGCAGCCGCTGTCGTACCCCGAAAACCTCTGGAAGGCGTACATTGACTTCGAGTTTGAGCAGGGCGAGCGACAGCGTACGAGGGATCTGTATGAGCGCCTGGTGCGCTTGAGTGGCTACGTCAAGGTCTGGCGCGCGTACGCAGAACTTGAAGCGAGCCCGATTCCTAACAATCAGGCCTCGAGGGAGGACAAGGACAATGAGGACGAGGCCGAGGAGAAGATGGTGGAGGGCGATTTGAACCTGGCTCGCCAGGTGTTCGAGGGGTCATACAAGGATCTGAAGAACAGGGGCCTTAAAGAAGAGGTATGTGCCCGCTTATTTGACATTCTTGAAGGTGGCTGATTTGTGTGCAGCGCGTTGTTCTGCTAGAGACTTCGAGCAGAACAACGGAACACCTGTGGATGTCTCGAAGGTTCAGGCCATTGTCAGCCGCAAGTGGGGGACGGTCGATGAGCGGGAGCCTCGAGCTGTGTGAGGAAAGTTCACTGCTTTGCCTCCTTATTTGTTTGGTACTGACTTTCCTTTGATTCCTTCACATGATGAACCATTTTGATCATGTGTATTTTATATTATTATATCACTTATAATTGTACTTACTTTGTCCTTATGACTTCCTCATCGGGAAAAGGGCTCCCAAATGGTAGCCGATTTCGGACGATTCCGGCGTATATAATCGGCTGTCGTACCGATTTAGCAATATCAGGGAGCTGCCATGCAGACGGCAGCATATCATCTGATATCATCATGCTGCCATCCGACAAGGCCTCCGTCGTACTGCCAGCACTCTGGTAATTAGATTATAGGTATGCTATCGGTCTGATGTAGTTATTAGATACAGCTAGAATCAAATATAAGAGTCTTAAAATCTACTGTATTGATGTGTCTGTCCGATAGCTGTTTGTACGAAGGTTATATGAGCTACATTTTCACACAATTGTCTTAACATTGGCGTCAGAAGGTGTTCTATTTTCATATAAGCTACTGTACAATGGTTATCATGGAATCCTCGATTGAATACCAGTCCATGGACTGCTTCTCTTTATTGCTCTCGAGCGCCTTCAGCACGCGCCGTCCGTCCCGGTACAGACCCAACTTCTCCTTTGGCAAAGCTGCGCTGTAAGCCTGCAAGATCGGCGCACATGCGCGAATGTCGGGAAGCAAGTCCAATCTAGTCATGACTAGAGCATGACACGGGTGCACCCGTAGGTACCCGTGATCCGCGAATGCAGGTACCTGCGCAAAAAAAAGTGCTACCTGGATCCGACCTGGATCCGTGGGAAACGGATCCAGGTGCACCCGCACCCGTTACCTGCAGGTATTGCAGGTACCTGTTGGCACCTGCAGGTAGTTAGCTATATGTAAAGAGATATAATAATATAATGACTTACCAGGGTAGACAGCCTTGCATGGACCACGGCCGATTGGAAGGCGTGGGGCTGCGGCGGCAATGGCGAAAGAAACAGTATGGGGGAAAGGAATGGGGCCACGGCGACGACGCTTTGCCAGGCATCCTTGGGCGGAGTTCACAGGCGCAGCATGTGAGCTAACCTTCGAGAGTAAAGCAGGTGTGGGCTAGGGTGCGAGTGCGTCATCGTTCGATGCCCGCTCGGAGGGCACCCTGGCTTGGGCGAATGTGGATGGGCGAGGAGAGGGTGAGGAGGCCGCGTGTCCGGGGCGACGGCGGTTGCGCCGGTGAAAGTTGGCTGACGACGCGTACTGCTTGTGAGACGGCATCATGAGTGCAGACGACAGTGGAATGCTGCGGTTGCCGGACGAGCAGCATGTCGAGGGCGACAAGCGGTGGAGATTAGCATGAGAGGGAAATGAAAAGGTGAAGAAGACATACTGCAAAGTATCAGCAAGCCTTTGTCTGACCGATTCCACCCAAGATTCTAGCCTGATCATCGCCAAGTTGGTGCTGGCATCGAATGATGGGACCGTCTTGCACACGCGTGCTGCGTCAACGGCGCCCTCCGTATGTAGTGCAAACACACCGCGGCCATAGAGCGAGATGTCGAGCTTGTAGAGGTTGGGACATACGACGACTGCGCGTGCGAAGGAAGTATAATATGATCTGGATGGTTGCAGTTGAGTGTGATGCACACCGGCAGGCGTGCAACGGTATCACCGAGCTCGCGGCCTCGTTCCGTCTCGCGGTCAACCGCGAGGGCGAAGGACTTGCGGGCAGTCTCTGAGCGCAGAGAGACGCGATGGACGCGTAAGCGCGGACAGCGCACAGCCGGCGCGGAAGCGGTCATGGCGCGCGACGTCGTTGTCGTAGTAGGCGGCTTCGGGGATCTCGAAAAGTATGTTTCATGTCGAGTAGAATGTATAAAAGTAATGGTACATCGTTGCGTTCGTCGCACTCATGACGAGTGCACGTGACTGCGCAGGTACTCGTGAGTACCTGCGCAGGTACCTGGGTAAAAAAAAGTCATACCTGGATCCGCAGGTAGCCGTGGGAAACAGGTACCTGCGTGCGGGTGACCCGTAACCGCAGGTTTCTTGGCACAGGTACCTACAGGTACCTACGGGTGACTCGCACCCGTGTCATGCTCTAGTCATGACTGAGCCGAGGCGAGTGACAAAATCCAGTGCATGAGTGCGGTAATTCCCCATCCTTGTCCTTGATAAGAAGGACTCTGTCCATCGCGCTGTGCAGCACCGACTGATGATCATCTGCGCATCGAGCTCGCCAGATGCCTTCGCGTCGTCGAGGAACTGCACGCCTTACTGAACAAATTTCTCGAGGAGCTACTAGGCGTCGGCGTACTGACCGCGCTGGGCCCAGACACCGAGGAAGGCGATGAAGAAATCATCGTGGCTGTGCCCGAGCGAGTACGTGATGGCGCCCGTGCGGTATTCCAGATTGAGGAGGTACGACACGGTCTCGTTGAACTCCTCCTTAGGAAGATCAGGATGGCGGCGGAGATTCTCGACTCTGAGCTCGAAGATGGCGATCCGGTCGTAGTCGCTGATATGCAAACCGTCGCAATCGGCCACATCCAGCAGAGTGCAGTATATTGAGAGTCTAGAGAGTGTGCCACAGATGGTGGCAGTCAAGAGCAGAGAACGATGGTCCGTATAGTAATGTGCTACGAGAAATATATACATGTGTGACAAGTCAGCCCGTATCTGAACCCAAATCGGGTAATGTGCTCGCCGCCATAATCACAGTCCTCAACACTCCCCCTCGGCGAGCACACTCTGACAAAAAATACAGGAAATAAAAACATAGAAATGTGAGAGTACCCGCAGACAAAAAGAACCAGACAATATAAGGCAGACACCGGGAGACAGACAGACAGACAGAGAGACAGACAGACATACAGTCACGGTGTGACGACAGTGTGACAGCCAAACTCCCCCTAAACGTAACATCAGACATCAAAATACATAATTATTATGGGCAAGCAAGGCCGATGCGGGAACCGGGGCTTGGAATGCCAGAGATGCCTTTTCCTGCGCAGTCGGGTTATTACTGTTGTTGTTATTGTTGTTGTTGTTGTTGCTGTTGTTATCTTTGTGTTGTGGAATTGCCTTACAGAAGTCGTGAGTATGTCCAGTCTCGCCACAGCGCCAGCACGCAAAGTCCGGCTTGCGAGGGGAACCGCCGCCGGCGGAACGGAAACGAGAGTGGTTGCCAGTGGACTTGCTCGTGAGAGCGGCTTCCGTGGACTCGGAGGCATCATAAGTTGACCGACGAGCTTCTTCATTGATTAGCCGGGAAATAATAAAGTCCAAGGTCATCACCTCCGGTGGTGTACCATCAAGGGAAATAACGAAAGATTCGTAAGAGGAGTCCAGACCCATCGTGAGAGCCAAAATAAGGTCTTCATCGTCAATTCGGACACCAATTTGTTCGAGGTCCCAACGAATTGATTTGACCCTGCTGATCCAGCCAGACATGGGTTCCAAAGCTCACTTCTTAGCCGAAAGGAAAGTTCTCCGAAGTGACAGTCTTGTAGCCAGACCCTGAGCCTTATGTGTCGCCTTGACAGCCTGCCAAATCACATGCGGGTCTTTATCTTGCATGTGGACCAATTGCGATTTATCGGCACGCTCAATAAGCATAGCGCGCGCTTGTGCCATTTTCGTTGCCGACCGCTTCTTCAGGGCCTTGTCCAAGGCATCTTGAATTTCTGCCGGAGTCTTTCCTTCTATGTCCACAATAGGCTCAATCATGGTCCATAAGTCCTTCCGAACTAAGGCAGCCTCCATGCGCATGGTCCATTCCGAGTAATTCTTGTCGTGCAGGCGAAGAGGCCCGGTGGCACCAGGCACCTTGTCAGCCTCGCTTCCAGATTCAGACATACTAGCTTCCAAATAAAGACAGACAGGCTTCAACAGACGGACAGACAGACACTGGCAGATGTAGTAGATGTATGCGGCAGACAGTTAGAGCAAGAGGCTCATAACCTATTGAGAGTCTAGAGAGTGTGCCACAGATGGTGGCAGTCAAGAGCAGAGAACGATGGTCCGTATAGTAATGTGCTACGAGAAATATATACATGTGTGACAAGTCAGCCCGTATCTGAACCCAAATCGGGTAATGTGCTCGCCGCCATAATCACAGTCCTCAACACAGTATAGGCGGTTGAATTTGGGGAGCATCTTTTCCTTTGCCAGTGCTTCGAGTATCGTGTTCCAGGCGGCCTGATTGGGGTGCGGTGTGCGCAGCAAAGGCTCCAAAGCGTGCACGGCGACTGTATTCTGCTCTAGCATCTGAACACGCGAGGGCCGAGTGTATGTCATCGCTCCGTATTGACCCAGTTATGAAGGCAGTATAGACCGCTGAGCAGGGAGGGGGAACATCGGCCGGGACGAACAGAACACTTGCTTTCGTGTCTATCATTTCCTCGAGAAGTGCAAAAGCCTTCACGGGCTGCTTCGCCAGGAAATACGCATCGGCTATCTTTATCCACATGAGCATTTGCGCCGCACGCGCCTGCCCAGGGCGTACGTCGTCGCTAAGGATGTGAGTCGAAAGATCCTCGATGCCTTCTGCAACGTCCCAGGAGACGCGACCCTCGGCCGAGGCCAAACAGAACTCCGTGAACACGTCTTGTGCTAATTATATGTCGCCGGTCGACACGTAGGTACTCAGGAGATAGCACATAGCATTGGGTTGAAAATGGGTGATGTCTTCGATATGGGTCCAGATACGAACTGCAGCGTCGACATTGCAATGAAGCGCGCAAGAACGGAGGAGAACATGATAGATTCCCTTTAAAGTTATCTTCCATACGAAGCAATTGAACCTGCTCCAATTCTGGTAAATCCAACGTGTATCTCTTGGCATTGAATTCACGCCGCCTTTGCCGCCATTCGAGCTGACCGATGACTCGTTGGACCTCCTTGTCACACTCGCACAATGCCAGAATCATAGTCTTGTAGGTGCGAACATTGGGAGTAATCTGACGAGTGAGCGTCTCATTGTACATCTCCAGCGTAACAGTAATCGGTTGTCCGGGGGCATGAGACAAGAGGAGTAAACCGAGGGCCATGATGTATTCGCGCGCATTTGGGGATGGGTGGGACATGCGTAGGATCATCACCTCTGCTAAAATACGTGAGGATCATGCATTTTCCGTGTAACCTCAAGCCTCCAAAAGACGTTGTAATATGATTATTTGCAGTGTGCAGCAGGTAAAATGGGACACGTACCAGAATGTCCGATCACTTGTATGCCAGCCTGCTGCACTTCCATCACCTTCCTCTTTCTAGTGCGTCCGCCCACCCTTCAGAGAAAAGCTCAGGGTTTTCCTCGGGTGATGCGATTGCTGTCGCGATCTTTTTGCGGCCTTTTAAATCGAGATTTGTCCGCCATGCACTCACGGTCTTTGGGACGAGGCTACGAGGAGTATTGAGGGAAGGAATAAACAGCCTCTTCATCCTTTGAATAGATGTATCACATACCTAGGCGCAAATGTACGAGCGAAGAGCACAGCTTCCGGCGCTCTGTCGGTCTTCACCAGCAGGTCGACGCATGCAGTCGCGTCGCCGAGCTGCAGCCGACTCGCGAACGCAAGGTTGTTTTGGCCCTTCTCCTCTACAATAAATCCTCAGAAACCTAAGGAGCTATTTAAAACGGTATGAATACTCACCGGCTTGCTCAGCGAGTTTCTTGAGACCATCCCGGTCGCCTATCACTAGCAGAAGGAGCATGAGAGCGCTCAGATCCCCTGCATTCTCAAAGCGTTCCCGTGCTAGGTCGAGGCGCCAGACGGCCAGCGCGCGGTCACCGACAGCCTTCCACTTCGACTCCGCCTTGTGCATGGGTGTTGTACGTGCAATCTCCAGGGCCGCGTCTAGATCGTTGAGTTGAAGTGCGAGGTCAAACTTGTGATCAGGGTCTGTTGTAACCTGTAACGCGAGCTCCTTAAGATCTGTGAAAGGGAGAGCGATTGAGTCAGTTTTTCTGCTGAATTCGATGGTTATCAAAGACGTACCTCGGGCTTCTAGGAAACGCGCGACTTTGCTCCGCTGCTCTTTCGGTACAGTCGGCGGGATCTCCTCCGCAGCCTCCATATCCCCACGCAGGATTGCACTCTGATACTCGGTGAGGTTCAAAGACAGGGAGTAACCGAACACTTTAATGTCTTTATCGGCAAGATAAACACGGTTGTGAGCGGGGATGTTGCCCAGCGGCTATCATTCCATGTTAGCGTGTAGAAGTCTAGGATGAAGAGAGGAAACTTGCTTGTGGAAGGCTCGTCACGGCCAAGTTTGACCACGACCACACCTTCGTCATACCCTTCGCCAACCTCGTTCCCCTGCGGTCGGACGGTAATGCACCATGCGCGTACAAGAGCGTAGCTCGAGGTATTTTCGAGGCGGTACGTGTCCGGGTACCAGATCTTGATCGTACCATCCTCCAAACGACGATCAAGGGCAGATCAGGGTGGAATGCGGCAAACGAGACATTGTTGGTGTGTCCCTCCAATGTCTGTAAACAGGTGTTGCTGAGGTAGTCCCAGACTTTTATTGTTCGGTCGTCACCGCTCGTGACAATGTATGGCTTGTCTGCACCGGGGTGGAAGTCGACGTAGGTGAAATTCGGCGTCGAGGAACCGAGCGACCACATCTTCACGGTGCGATCAAGACAAGAGGAGGCAAAGGTGTTGGTGCTCTTGGGGTTGAAGACAAGGTCATAATGTAGTGCGTGTATCCTTCAAATATCTTCAGAGACGATTAGACGAGGTCTGATTCTGAAGAGGTGGATGTACGCACCCGAATACACTTCCACTGTTCATCCCAGTCCCATGCTTTGATGGTCATATCATCGCAGCCCGTCAACACAATGCTAAGCATAGGATGAGCAACCAGGCATCGAATGTAATCAGGATGGGCCTCGAATGCAGTCACTTTCTCGTGAGTGTTGTAATTGAAGACCCGTAGCTGGAAGTCACGGACTTAGCGATTTGAGCCTTGAGGCACGATGATGCTGCGGAGTTTGAATTACCAACAAGACCGTCACGCGTCGCGTTCAACGAGCTCTCCTCCTCCCTCTCTCTCTCTTTCCCCTTCGTCGTTGTCCATCCATCCCCTCCTCCGACCATCCATCCCCAGGATGGCCTTCAAATCTAAGCATTTCTGCTGTTGATGGTATGTGATTGTATTATACTCATATTTTATCTTCTTTTTTTGATGATTTACTACTGTGCCACCTGAGTGTGACTGTATGCTTGCATACTATGTTACACCTGTGGCACGGTGGCAGTGTCGCGCGGGAACACGGACGCTGGCGCTCTGCAAACGACTTGACAACAATCCGTCCTCGGGAAAGGCGGATTCAGCCGCGTCTTCCAAGACATGGACATCTCCTACCGCGAATACGGCAAGAAGGTCGTGATCAAGCAGATTCCATGCGTGAATGTCGACCGAGACAGTCGGGACATGTTGACAGAGAAGAAGATCCTTTCTGACCTGGCTTTGCTCAACTCACCCTATTTTACCCCTCTTATAGAATGCTTCATGGACCCGCACAACTTCATCAACATCCAGAGCTTGGCCGCCGGCGGTACCTTGCGAGTTGCGATGAGCAACGCGAAGAAGCTGTTCCGCATGCATGAAATCAAGTTCATCATGGTGCAACTTGTACATCTTCGCTTCCTTTCCCCAAAGTTGTGTCTCACATTTATTTGTAGTGCTATGCCGTGGGCACCTTGCACAGCCAGGCCATTGTCCATCGCGACCTTATGCCCGACAACGTCTTCATGGATGAGCACGGTCGGCTCGTCATTGGGGACTTCGGCCTCGCACACGTTTTCAAAGGACATGCGGTAAGCAATGACGAGGTACTAACTTACAATGACTATTGGCACAGGACTAAGGGCAAGTGTGGCACGACGGGCTACATGGCACCAGAGATGCTTTGTGGCGACCATTACTCGTACAAGGCCGACAGTTTTTCCGTTGGCGTCATGTTCTACGAGCTTGGCTTTGGCAGAGTGAGTTTCGTCCGTTCCAACCCATCACCCTCACTGACACCGCCTTTATTAGCTGCCCTTCCATGGGAGGGATCACAAGGATCCTGAAGCAAACGCACATTACAAATACGCGTTCATTCCTCGATGGTTCCGCGAGCGCTACCCAGAGGCATGTCATCTGATGCGGTGTTTGCTAGCCAAGAACCCAGACCATCGCATCCTGATGCAGGATACCTTGCAGAGCCGGTACTTCCGAGGAGTGTAAGTCAATCAACCGTATCTGCGCCATTCTCTAGCTAACCTCCGCCGCAGAAACTGGGATCAGGTCGCAAATAAGACACAGCCTGTCCCCGCTGGTGGAAGACTGCACCACATAAGGTCCAGGAAGGCGCGTACCTCAGCATGTGCGTTCTTGTCGACGACCCGAAGGCTCCATGCGCTGGCGTCCTGACCCGCTGAGTACGAGTTCCTCGCCCCCCTTCGCTGGCGACCAGGGAAAGAATTTCCAGCCTGCTTTTCGCCCATTGCCATGCCAGCGTTCTCTCCCGATTTGCGAGAGGATCGTCTCGCAGTTGGCCTCAGAGTCAAAGAGATCCTCGTTCATCTCAGCCGTCAGCCCCACCAGTTCGCAACAATCCCATTGAACGAGCCCATCCCGTCGCCTATGCTTCCGGCAAGGAGCATTAGAGATGCTGCGCAAACAGCCTTGTCTTTGGCAGGTGAGCTCTTTTGCGCTATACCTTCACTTACGCTGATGCCGCCTTGTGTTACTAGTTGCCCTTCCGTGGTAGGAATTGCAAGGATCTTGAAGCCAACGCACTGTATGAGAGTGCGTTCATTCCTCGATGGTTCCGCAAGCGTTACCCAGGGGCATGCTCGATCTCCGACGTGCATCTGAATGACATTAGTATAGTGTATGATGTACAATAGCACGTTAATATTAATATAACTCATTATTAACCATCATCAGCCATTGACAACGGCCAGAATTAAATAAAAGAGCTGTCGGCGAGCCAGCATAGATACCCAACGATAGACCTGATGTAACATAAATTTGATTATAAGGAGTACTAATTTGTCATCGGAGCCGGCAGTCTGATGTCATTTGTAACTAAATATAAACTATATATGGCCTAGAATTCATGATCAGGGCCCATCATTCATTGGCATCGCTGTCATGACATGGTGCCTTGTATCTAAAGATAGCTCCCAGCATCGCTATCATGCATTATCATCGACACATTACGGTGTCATCGCTACCATGCTGCTAGACATTACAATGAAAGCTAGAGTATGTAAACTACATAATCCCATTAACTGCGGCAGAATTATTTACATAGGTCACCATAATGACAGCATATATACTAAATTTTAGTCACTATATGCGCAATACAAACACTGAAATCCGGTACAAACCCTAACAGGCTGCTAAGCCATGTATTGCATTTTACAGAATAAAAGAGCCATAATGCTGATTGCCTAAGATAGTAGCTGTAATCATGGCACACTTTGTATTGAATTTTACGTGCCTGATAAGGTCAATATATTTGATACTGGAACCCGAGATACATTAGGGACGATTTTACCTGTTATATTGTATGTTATTGTATGTAATCATATTATCATTTTAAAAACTTTTCCCTGATGCTTATACACTGATTTAAATAACCTGAATGTCTGATTGCTGATGCACTGAGAGCACTGAGAGCACTGATTTAAGTTGACGACACTGATTTCAGTAAGGCCCTTCCTGAATAATGAAACCACATGCCTGAAATCAGTAAATCAGTAACATTTTACTTTCCAGGGCTTCCGGAAATATCAGACCGTTTAAGTAACTTTAAGTAGCTGTAAGCAAAAAAGAAGATTCCCTGATGTGTGCGAGAACTCGGTACGGCGGAGATTTTCCCGATGTCCTTTAACACTCTCCCGACGGGCGCTTCATCTCCGTGGTGGTCGGAGACAGAGAGTCACTGCGCTGGCCCGGCCAAACAAGGTGTTCGGCAACGGCTCTTCCTTCGCATGGGCTACAGACTCAAATGTGTACGCTGTGTTGGAAAGGCGGACGAATGAGCGGGTGTACATGAACTTCAAGGAAAGGAGCAGTCTAGCAATGAAGGGTGCTGGATCGTGGCCAGTTCAAGCATGGCATGGTGAGGTGCTTGTGAAAGCGGTTTCATCGTCTTCTGGGACTGGTGAGATTGTGTGCAGGATCGTTCTAATCAAGGCTTTCCATTCGTGGCGGGGACAAGCTGGCTCAGACAGCGCTATATAATTGTCTTATAATTCTCACGACTACTGATGTATAATGCAATCCAATTTGTTCTGTAAATACTAAACTATGACATAACCTGACATAATAAATCTCTTTATATGGAAATGCATCATATGTGTGAATCGGATACAAGTCCAAATAAGGAAATGAATCGGATACACTGTAATGACAGATTACGATACAACTTATGAGCTGAGGTGCCTGCTTTCTTTTGAGTTTGTGATTTATGCAAGGACATCGCCTTCTGCACCACGGGCGCTTTTCATCGTAACGTACGTGTGCTAAGCACTTCCGTTGGGAGGTGACTTCGCACTTTCTGGCACTTTCTCGCATGGACGCAAGTATCCAGTCAGCTACAGTTTGATTGTCTTGAAATAGTGCTGTTGCTCGATTGATATGTCTGAACCGCCCGGGCAACCGGGAAGACATCGCTGATTATTCTTCTGTCCTAGAGTCTTTTCCTTTTCAATGTCCCGGTCTTCAATCGCACATCACCATCAAAATTCAGTACACCCACCCATGCAAATTGAAATCTGCCAACTACGGTCTCTACATTCGAAACAAAAAGATATACCCGGCGCCTCATTTGACGCCCATAGAATTCAATCAAGAAACGCAGTCAATCATCATCGACAAAGTCCTTTAACCCATTCATTCATGCCTTCATGCCCTCCTCCTCTTCCAGCGCTCTTGGGTCCCATTAGAAGTCTAGTCCAACGAGCAAATGGATATGTGGTCGGCGTGCTCCTCCTTATTTGCAGCGAGGACGTGTATCAAATCCTCCAATTCGGTGTGGGTTGTGCAACCGTCACCACATCCGCTATCCGTTGGTCCAAGCTCTACTCCTTGCGTGCGTGGTGCATCGCTGTTCTTGTGCGCGACGGCGTCTGATCCCTCCCGATCTTCTACGCGTACTCCGCAGCTTGGCTCTTCTGGAATGAGCGAGACGACAACCTGCTTCACTCCAAGCTCCAGTTCGGCGTCCGGTTCTGATGCTGAATCTACGTACTCGTCCATAATAATCCCTGCTTCATCCTCGGTTTCTTCTTCTCCTGGGTGACCTGGCTCGTGATGCCCTCCTACGGCATTGGATGAATCTCCCGCAGATGCAACGTCATCGGTTGATGGGCAGATCATAATCGTCTTGTACTTCGTCTCGCCTGTTGCAGTCTTGTACGCAAAATTGACCTCCGTCGGCAGACTGGCCTCTGTAGAAATGTTCCACCTATCCGCCTTTCCTGCCTCCAGAGAGACGGTAGCAATGGGTGCGGTTGTTGGTGCCACCTCCTTCGGCAACTCAAAGAGACGCTCCAGACAGCCCGCAACGTCCCAATCCCAATCGAGGTTTGAGCGGAGATATATGCCCCATTCATGACGCACCCGCCGTCTTTCTTCATAGTCTCTCGAGTTCTCCGACCACACTCTCAATCTATATATTTCAGCACCTAGAAAATGTACGCGAGATCATTTGTTCAGGTTCTGCAGAATGAAAATCAATCTTGCTCACACATTCTGGGGCTTAACCTGGACATGCTGTCCCGAATCTCACGCTCGAGCTCGTCAAGAGACGTCAAGAGGCGTTGATTTCTAGCTATGGAAGCCCTGATCAATGTGTCTGTGATGGTAAAATTTTCTCCGTGGAGTATTCGATTCCTTCGATTCCTTGGTAGTGCTTCCTCAGAAAATCCTTGAATTCTACGCATGGGACTCGATGATGCAGGTAATAGAGCTGCCAATATGGGTTCACTATATCGGGGTAAATTTCGGAGCCAGAAAAAAAATTGCACCTCCACGTACTGAAAGAGCAGATTGTTTACCGCAAGTTCAGTTTGCAACTTATGCGGTGAATACAATGCCGTATTTTTCCAAAGTCGCCGGAGTATAGATGTAGACAAATTCGAATCAAGCCAGCGCAAGAATGTCAAGAGCAGCATATGGCAAAGTTGCTGTGTCTGTTGTCCGCATGTATGCCGAGTAGAATTGTTATATAAGAACGGAATGAAGCGGAGAATGAAAATGCTGAAGAAATACACTAGTTCAACTTCTTCTGAGTGCCCAAAACGTAGTCCGGCTCGAGGTAAAGTTTGCACGAAGCAAATAGATGCTTCAGACATAATAGCAAAGGCATCCTTGTTCGGAGAACTGCTGAGCTCAATGAGAAACTGGTGTACAGTTCGTGTAGGGGACATACCGCCAAGAGTTCACAAGCTTCAGCAACGTCTCTTTTAGGTAGTATAAGCGTCTGATCCCAGTATAGTTGTCGTTATAACCATTTCTGAGTCGATCCTCACTAAGTCCAGGACGTGCCCGTATAAGTGTCATCAAGAAGAGATAACACTTCTTTTCCTGGGTATTATCAATCAACGTTAGAGCCGAGCTAGGATGGCCTATTTGTTTGTAAACAAGTTTGAAGAAGCCGTCTATATCATAATCTGTAGGACACAAGCGAATAAGTGCCAAAAGAGCCGCTGAAGACCGCATGAGTGAATTTGACCTGGAAAGCCTTTATGTATAACTTTCCTTAAGAGTATTTGACACACTCACCGTGTCTGATGAACTAGAGAGTCCAGTCCAGCTAAGTATACAGTCTTCAAATTGGACGATGGTGCGGATAAATTAAAATAGTAGAAGAGCAATCGTTTTAAATGGTGCTCCTCGATGTACTGGAAGATTCTGAGTGGCGAAAGAAGCGGCATTGCGATTCGGAATGCAATCTTTTCGATTCTTCTTCCAACAGGTTGATAGAAGTACTTGTCTATTGTATATCCAGCCCCGGGATTGTCGTCCGTCGTTGCCATCGTTGAAAACGAGCTCACGGAGCTTGCATCATCCTCGGTCGCGTCTTCATCGGGCCCATTGCAATAGCGCCCGAAGATTCCGTATTGTTTGAGGGCGAACGAAATGCGATCGATATCGTCGACAATATATTTACTATCCTTTTCGAGATCGCGGCGGGCTTTCTTCTCCTTGTGCTTCGCGATGGCTCGCTTGATTGCTTTAGACATAATGGTAGAGAGAGAGATAATATCAATGGACGTGGGACAAACTGTTCGTTAGGGAGGGGGGGGCTCCATCGTATTTAAGCTTTCAAAAGGCAGTGTTATCAGTAAGCACGAGGCACCTAGCATTCAAAGCTGTGCGCAGCCGAGTTCAATGTGCAGAACACGAGGATGTTTAATTTCCGAATGTCGAGCATATGAGATCAGACTTCTTCATTAGAAAGCACAACAATGCGTTCAAAGATAGGTTCGGATCTCTGCGAGAGTATCTATAGGACACAGATTCGCACAGCCGAGCTTCCTTGTGCTGTTCTGATGCTCGGCTTTAGTGTATGGTGGTTAGTTGACATGCCACTGCCAAACCGTACAGGCGCCTGCAAGAGAAACACAGCTCCAAATACAGCTGTGAATGCGTGCCTCGGCATAGACTAGACCAGAACTCGGTAATACCCTCTGTTTGAGAAGGTGACACGTGTCAAATTCGTCGAACCCCCGATAGGTTGAGAATTTCTGAAATGATGAGAAAGTAAAGGCCTTCAGGAGGATGCAACACTACTTGCAGGTGGAAACATCTTGCGAGAGCGTAGGCGCTCATTGCCAGTGCTGGATAAGACCGCGCTAGACTATTCAGGAAGTAGCCGTGATACTAATGTACTTGCGACAATGGCAGGAAGCTAGCGCCTTTTGTCTATCAATGGCTGTCAGCTTCAACGCTCGAAGAATCACAGAAAATTACATTTTGGTGCTGATTTTTCAAGAGATGGGTGGCACCTGGATCACGTTGCTTGTTGGTAATAAATGGCAAAACTCATCTCGCAGAAGCGATATGGGAACGCATCCATTATACATAAGATGAAAATGAGAAATTCCGAGCAATTCATAACCACTGGCAGCCGGAAAGCAAAGGACGAAGGACGACAAGTAGTGATTCCCGCTACACCCTAGCGGGTTCTAATAGCGTACTGACTTGCACCTTTCAAAAGCAAAACCTTATTTATCATGTGATTTAAGGTCTGGACCGGTCTTCGGGGAATATAAAGATCCGGTGAGTCAACTTGACGCATCGGAACCGAATACTAGTAATGTCTCGGATGTCCCCGAGAATCGTCTTCCTCACTATGACCTCCTCTTCGTCGCCCTTGCTTTCTGCCTCGTCCCCGACTACCACAAACAAGCAGAACAAAATATACTTTCCCTATCCTTGCTCTCATTTTCAATGTCTCCCATGACCATTCGGTGTGACTTGCAGCCAGTGTCTATCTCAAGAACACGATCAAACGGCGATGGGAGGGTGAAGACTCACCGTTGGCTGAGGCAGAGAAGACGCAACTAAAGGGTAAGCTGGTCCCTGCAATGATCGCGCTTTCGAGTCCAGTGGACAAGACATCACGAGCGCAGGTTGCAGAGGCCGTGTCCATTGTTGCAAAGTACGATTTCCCCGAGCAGTGGGCAAATCTCATCGTTCAGCTCGTCTCATCACTCTCACCCGACGCTGCAAATTATCCAACAAACATTTCTGTTCTCGAAACCGCTCGCTCGATCTTCGCGCCTCAACATGCTCGGACTCGCTCTACACGACGATCAACTTTGTTTCGAGCCGCTTCTCGGGCACCTTCCTTCAGAACTTCGAGCTCACCGCCACCAATCTGCTGAATTGGTCGGGAATTAAAGCGATTGCGCAGGGTCAGTTTGTGCTTTTGTCAATCTTCTACTGCTAGTATTTGACGTGTCAGGATCTGCCGCCCACCTTTGAAGGTTTCTTGCTTGGGACCCCGAGAACATTCAACATACGCGGTGATCCCGACGATATGCGGCACCCTCTTTCCCCACCCAAATCAAAACTTCGATCTTTGAGCTCACCGAGCTATATCTGCATCGATACCCGGAGGTCCTCACCTTCGAATACCGTACCGGCATTTGTCACGGCGCTGTGGAGACTTCTCGGTGGAGGCCAGAGATCAGGAATCGCATATGACGGACTGCTCAGCCAGGGACCTACGCTTCCTCAGCACGGTCACCCGGTCAGTAAATTACGAGGCGACGTTTGTGGAGAGGGAGGTGATAAATGTTTTGATCAAAGGCGTAGTCGTGCCCAATGTCACATTACGAGGTGCGCAAATTTTTTCTTTCATACGCTTGTCTTTTTACTGAAAGTATCTCGACCCGCAGAACACGAAGCGGAGCGATTTGAGCACGATCCTCTGTAGTATGTCCGAGTCGACCTTTCTTTTGCGGCCTCCTCCTCGTCCATCGGCGGCCTGACTGCGGAGGGAATCACGCGGCGCTGTCAGAGCCAGCTTGTCCCCGCCACGAATGTCGGAGCAAATCATGCGGAATGCATTGAATGTGGTAAGCAAGATGTCCGTACTTACCGTCAGCTTATGAGCTTTGCCAATAGCAGCTTCTGCATCAAGATTGAGCATCTCAGCGTATCCACTTCTTCAGGCTCCGACAGACGATCAGCTATAGTACTTATGGTCACTGCATCGACAGTCAGAGGTCCTAGGTTCTCGTCTGTAGGCGACAATGCAGGACATATTCCCGCGGCTGTGTTCTTGAGTTCAGTGACAGAGCGAACCGGTACAGAGAGCGGGTCCAGCCTTTTGTAGGACCTTTATCTACCGAAGACGATGGAGTGGACCCGGTCCACTCCATCGTCTTCGGTAGATAAAGGTCCTACGAAAGGCATACTTGGAGTTGAAACAATTGACAGAAGTGACAAGTCGCTATCACCATCTTCAGGGAAAGGCACGTTGCAAGAGTCGACGCTATACTTTATTTTCTCAGCACAGGCAGTCACAGGCATAGATCTGGTCAGAGAGGCACGATGGTTATCGTCACTCGGGTTGACTGGGGTATCGGTTACAGAGTGTACAGTTTGGTTCAAGGCATACCGGATAGTTGATCTCGGCGGCTCCTCTTCAAGGAACGTTGGCGACAAAACTTCAGTAAGAACAAATACTTCATCGGCAGAGACTTCAGGTAAAGCAATAGCAGAGGGATTGACAGAGAGTGTCACATTTACAGCCACTGGACGGTATAGAACATCGGCCAAGTTACCATGAATGAGCGCAAACAGATAATTGTCGAGAGGAATACAACAGGAAGAAGGGAGTTGAAGAGAGCTGGAAGAGGAAGGGTGAAAGTGTGTACCTGCTCACGGAGGTGGCAACGGATGGTGCAATATCGCAGGTGAGTGAAGCTGTTCATTCAGAAGGAATGGTGAATAACATTGGCAATCAATAGCAAGGTGTCACAAACACGAATGCTCTTGAAGATGTCGTCCAGTTCTTCTCACAGCACATATACGAGGACGTACAGGTCGATGAAAACTCTGTGCATCTAATTTTCCAGGTTGACGCGATTCGCTTTTTCTATGCAGTCCGAAATCTAGTGTGTAATCAACCTTTCATGCAAGACAAGCGCTAATCAACTATACAGTTCACAAACGAAAATTTCCTCTCCGTCCTTCCTCTTTCCGTTCGTCATCTGCGCTCACCCAACTATGTCTGCTATACGTATACAGCGACGACCATTGAGCGGATATCGTTCATCAAGCGCGGCTCATCCTTACTGTGCGTAAATCGCTTTGTTACGCCGAATATTATCTAATAATTTCAGCAGCTTCAACCAGGAAGACATTCGGGAGCTTGCACCTGAAATCATCAACACAATTGAGGCGGGTGGGACACCGGAAAAAATTGCAGAAAATGACTAACTGATGAAATGTAAGTTTACAATTATCTCGAGCTTATTCTCTCATTAACGATAACTGTAACAATCGTAGGTGTCATGCGTGTTATTCTGACCGCACGGACAGCAATAGCCTCAGACCATAAACGACTGCTTCATCGTCTTGTTGCTATCCTTGCCGCGATTCGCAATAACCCAAGCAATCCGAACTTCGATCAATATATCTTCGAGAGTATATCTGCTTCAATCAGGTGAGGTATTTGAAACTGAAGAACATGCAACAGCCTCTGATCGTCGACTTATACATTGGTTTACAGTCGGCTCATCGCGTCAAACATTGGCAACATTTGAACAGGCTCTATTTGGTCCATTCACAATCATTTTACAACAGGACATTGATCGTAAGCAACCTTCCTTTCAGACACCTACAGAAACTAATTCATCTTTTGTGCAGAATTTATTCTGTGCATCTTCCAAATGCTCTCGCAGATGCTCGAGCTCCACGACAATGATGTTCCTCCGGATTACCGCTCCAACCTCCCCTTCCTCCTCCAGCCCGCTTCCTGGGCACAAAAAGGCTCATGACCATCCTCGTCCGCCTCTTGCGCCTTCCTCACTCAAGACGCCGTGCAAATGGCGCAGACCGACCAGTTTATGGCCATCCTGGCCGTTATGCAGCAGAAACTCATTTCCATGCGTGGGGTTTCGAGCTACTGCAGAGCGTCGTGAGGTACATACGAGCGTGATGTTGAAGCTATTAATGAAGAGTGTGGTGAGGATGCTCTTGACACGGGTACAGACGGCCCGGACGGACGCGTACGTCTATGACTTAGTCTACTTCTTTGCGTTCATCATGGCAATTCTTGTAGACAGTGTCAGTAGCAACTATAGATTGCCTTTCTTTCAATCATTAAATAGCTACCATAAATTTTAATCATTATTATATATATATATATCATAAATAAAATTTTAATACATTCTCAATCTAATGAAATAAGCAAAACCTGGGTAGCGGGCTCTGCTGTGCACCCACAGCGTTCGCAATTATTGTGCAACTTCAAGCGTAAGTCGAAAAGATGACGTCAGCAATGTCTTTTTATCGGAGACTGAAAGTAACACTCTTCAAGTTGTCACCGAGACTCGATTCAACCTGTTTCCTCTCTTCAACTTGCTATTTCCTCCTAATCTCGGCGACATCGTACGACTGCAAAATGTCATCAATACTCGCGTTATACTTAAGTTGACAATGAAAGTTTTCGGGCCAAATGTTGTCGGAGAGGCGTTGTACATGTCAAGGACGAGCGTAGCGCAATTGGCACGAGGAGGAAACATTGAAACAGGTTTCGGGAGAGGTTGTGAAAGAAGATACGATGGTGGTTGTCGTGGGCGCGACAGGCGAGGCCACGGTTAACACACTGTACGTCGTTGAACTACATATCTTTTCTTTATCTCACTTTTTTTTGCTGTACAGTCCTTTCACTCGTACGCCTTGCAAGTGTCCCGCCAATACCCGGGCTGGACGAAAGCATCGTTATACTGCCCCGTAATCAGTACTTGAGACTTGGTGTCATGTCCCTAGAAGTCAATTCAATTGCTAGAAGAGGAAACGTTGGAAACTCTGCAACCCTCGGTATAACAGCCCCCTCACCGAAGACGTTGAGCATGGTCCTTGTTCCCCTCACGTCTCACCGACCCCGCACCCTCGACATCCGGACAAAGAACCCCTCTTGGCCTCGTTATAAATGCTCAACATAAATTGTTCGTCGCGCTGTGCAGAAACAAATGTGGACATCTTGTTCGTTGGTCCGGATGAGAGTGAGGAGAATAGGGGGTTAAGAGCGGTGTACGGTGCGTCTCTAAGCATGGCTATTTCTGTCACCCTGTTTCACCACTAATCACAAACCCAACAGGGTTTATCAACCATAAGCAGGCCTCGTTGACGATGACCACCGTCCATTATGGTTGTTCTGCACGGACCTCAACATGGTTTACGCAAACTGGGCACGGAACGGAGGGAAGGTCCCCTTTGATGTCGGCGCCGTCTTGGACTCTTGGTCACAAGCTGTAGGGATCGTGGCCGCGTCTATGTCACCTTCCTCGTTCCTAGACACCCCTGCTTCCCTTCATCACCCGCAAGTCCAGAGTCCCGCTCCGCGCGGGGCTTGTCATGAGCATGGTCATCGTGTGATCCCGAGCTCCTATGTTGTTGGTGAGGTGTAAACTTGCCTCATGGGAAGCATGGGTATGGAGGCATCAGGTTGGCTGGTGGTGAAGGTGGAGATTTGATCTGAGCTTCTGGTGATGGAGTACACTCACAATGGGATGTCGGGTCTGGATTTAGATTGGCTAAATTTTATACTAGTACGTGAATAAATTCAGGATTTGACCACATCATTGCACTAAATAATCAGGCTTCTTCGATTTTGAGAATCACCATGAGGCATGCGTGTTTGGGTCACGGGTGTCTCTCATTGTATATGTGCCACTGTCAAGGACTCCCGTCGGTCCACTCGATGAGACTGGCTCGAACTCGCCCGGACTCGAGATGGGCTTGAGCTCGAGCGGCATGGTGTTGGACTTGCTGATCTGAGCATTGTCTCCCAACCTCTTAGCTCTGCTTCCCGGCCCTTCAGGAAGGTGGTGAAGACATCAAGGGGAGTCCGGATGCCGAGAAGCGTGTTCACCTCCCATGGGCCACCGAGTGGCATCTAAGCGCATCAAGACCCTGGTTCTCTCTGGGTGTGACATATACCCACAAGCTCCTTTAGTCAAGACCGAAGCATGCCCTGTTTTCCTGAGCTTGACTTTGGTTGACAGTGCTACTGGCTCATCAGTTTCCTCAGCACAATACAACAGAAATCCTCACGGTAGTCGCATTTTAAACAGCAATGCTACATACCTTCACGTTAATCGTGGGCCGAGCAGAACCAGGGGCATCACGTTGTGAGATGCCCATGAATTGGTCCCTGGAGAGGTTAGAACCATGGAACAGGGAAGAGGACGAACGGTTCGCATAACAGCAGATAAATGCGCGGGCTAGGTAAACCTCACCAGAAACATCGTACGCGTTTTTTCCTGCCTTTCATCGCTAATCTCACCTTATTTATCTTCGATAGTCTTCTCCATCTTCCTCGCACGCCGACATTCCTCGAACGACATGCCGACTGACCGAAGCTGGTAAAGGGGCTGACTCCCACCACCTCATTTCCCGTATTCCGCTCGCACATCCTCCGGCTAGACGAAGCCATCATCTCACCGCCAAGGATCCTGTAGATCATGGCGCTCATTGATCTAGCAGCAGATTACGAATCGCCGATGTGAACGGTGCAAGCAGGGCAGAGACGTCAAGGATGCTCAGCACGGCCCTCGCTGGAAGTCATCGATATCATGTACCCGTATACACCATTGTCGCCTATCCGGATGAAGAGAAGGAGCACGGTATTAGGAAGCTGAGGGCGGTGTGTGCTGACTTTGAACTCTTCCTCGTAATACTAGCTGACGCATGTGTTATAATGAGATCAAATAGGTTTCATCAATGCGTCCTTTGTCACGTCTCATCTGGCCTCGTAGATGGGCACAAACCTATGCTACTACATCAAACGCTGCTCGATACCGTTTACATCAAAACATGCACACGCAACGATACACAGAAGTGTCGATCACCTTCACGGGTCTCAAGACGAAGCTGTATCCTTTACCCGCTCCGAGCCCGCTGTACGGATAACGTCAGGATCAGGATTAAGCATGGCATACGACGCTATACAAATCCGTCTTCTTCATGGAAAGCGTGGAACTCTTACAAGCGTACATACTCACCAGTACGGGGGATAGCGCATCGCCAGACCCACACGAGGTCGGACATCACACTAGCCCTGCCGATATCGGAGCATGCGTCATTGGCGAGGGGCTGGTCCCGACTTCACATGAGGCAGGGATGTACGCTAGGTTGGAGGTTGGATTGAGCTCTTGCGATGGGACGATGGATTTGGCTGGATAGACTTGGAATCGGAAGCGATGGGAAGGCTGTGTATTAGTGCGTGAATAAGTCTTGATTGCATTGAATGGCTGCATCTTTCTGCGCATCTAGGTTCCTTAGTGAAGAGATGAAGCGTCTTGGTCAGGCGCTTATGAGCTGTGGGACGTCAAGATTTCCCTCTGTACGCTCTTTAACAGCTTCGAGTATCAGCTCGTGCTCGTGTGGACACAAGGAATTAGTTCCAGTCGAACGACTCACAGTTGGCTTGAAGTTAGGCGGCCAGTGATCCTTCTAGAATTCAATAGACGACACTATAATGCTAGGCCTTCTCCGTCTCCATCTCGCAGCTATGTGGCCCGACCAGACTGGATTACGATACGTGAGTATCATTTTTTGTTTTTGCCTTTCATAATGGGCCGTGAACGCGCCTTCGGTTTTCCTTTGCCACACACGGGCAGCTGGGTCTCACCATCGATGCACGGTGATGAGCATAGTGAGGACATCTATAAGGAGGTGTGGATCGTGTCACGATGAGTGGCTGACAATGTGTGTGGTAATGTGGATTTGTTTATGACTGTCTTTGACAATGTCCTGATAGCCAGTTGTTAGGCCGCTAGAGAACAATAGCTAGTTGCCTTCTTGCCGCGAGGTGGTGCCCACCACAGGATATGGAAGTTGTGGTTGTGGTTGAGGTTGTGGTTCCATCGAGTGGGTATTAAAGCCTGCGCATCTCCTGTAGACATCGCCAAACATCCCCCTGGCGTCTAGTTGCAGACTCTCCTGTATCGAGCATGCCTTCATCCACGCACATCCGCAGCTTCCCGAGCGAGATTCTTCAATTGCGCCCCCTCACGCCCAATGACAGACCTGCACTCCTTAGCCTCAGCTCACTGGATTTTGACCTCATGGGCAATACACAGGAATTTTCGTCTTTCGCCCAGTGCATCCGTCTTCTTGGGAACGCTCCGAACGTGCACTCGCTCACCGTTCGCTCCATGTCAGGGAGCACCGCTGCCCCGGCACAGCTACTTCGATTCGAAAACCTCCGGAACCTTCGTGTCATTGCTGCGGCGGGCCAGCTCGGCACAATTGGAAAGTTCCACAACCGCATCTTATGCCCAAGTTTGAAACAACTCATTGTGCAAACTGTGAACGACGAAGGCAGTGACGAAACTGTCCCTAGGTTCATCCTCGATATTCGGGACCTTCTGCAACGCTCCAAGTGTACACTGGAGGTTCTCAAGATCCAATCACGATTGATTCCTGAGGAATGTATCATTCAATTGCTTTTCCGGACTCCCGACCTTCGAACTTTGGTGCTCTCAGACTGTGATGATCTCAGCAATTGCCTTTTGTCTGCTCTCTCGGTGCAGGGGCAACTAGATTTTAACATACAGATTACCGTGCTACCGCGCAGTACCGCGCGGTACTGCGGGAATTACCATGCAGTTCCGTCGATTTTACCGCGCACTTCAGCGCCATTACCGCGCCGTGCCTTCCACATTACCGTGCAGCTATCTTAGACTACTTTGTGGAAGTGAAGCATTAGATAGTGCAAATAAATGGTTTATAGCAAACAAAATATAATTGTGGTTATACTACTACTAGTAGTACATGACTCAAAATAGTGTTCCAATGTTTTAGACTTTTTCTTGTTTTCTCCCATAACTCAACAAATAGTTGGCGCGTACAGAAGTTAAGAATATGCATCGAAAGATCTTAATTAGTAGCTTCCGTCGATACAAGTTTCAAGATTTAATGCAGAGAATTGACAGAGTTATTAATGTCCGAACATAGAAACTAATTGGAAGTTTGAACACCAATAGCTCCGTGAATTCTCTGTTTTAAATAATGAAGTTCATATCGACGGAAGCTACTAATCAAGATCTTTTCATGCATATTCTTAGCTTCTGTATGCGCCAATTATTTGTTGAGTTATGGAGAAAACAAAACAAAAAAGACTAAAACTCCGGAACACTTTGAGTATTGTCCTATAATACAGGAGTTAATTAGAGACTGAATACAATGATATGGAGCTGCACATTTTCTACATATTCTCAGGTATCACTCAGGACTGTACTAAATTAACATGCAGTTCCGTGCCATTACCGCCGACTTTACTGCGCACTACCGTCGATTTTAACGCGCACTTCCGCGCCATTACCGTTGGTTTTACCATGCCTACCATTGATTTTACCATGACTTCCGCGCTATTTCAAGAATTTTACCGCCCTTCCATTCAACTACCGCGGACATTTACCGCGCCTACCGTACAGATTACCGCGCTCCCTTTGAACTTCTTGTTTCTAACTGTATGCATCTTTGACATGTTTGATTCCAATAAATTCGGAATATTACTGAGAAAAATATGTCTTGTCGCATACACCCATGGAACGATGAACATATTTTTTTGCATTTTTAAAAACTTACAATAACCCGTAGAGCCTTTCCGAAGATGAGGGGGAGACGTGGGAAAGTGGGAGGAACTGCGCGGAAGTACTCGCGGTAATGGGCGGTAAATCGATCGATTTACCATTTACCGCGCGCGGAACCTGCATGTTAAAATCTGTAGGCCGCTCGGTGCAGTGTCCCGGCAATAGGTGGGGCTTGGACAAGCTACGAAAAATCGTCTTTGATAGGTGTACTTTTGCAAATGAAGACGGTTATAGTGACGAGGAGTTCGCGGACGACATGATGGAGATGATGTGGTCCCGATTGTCCAGTCAAGCCACACCTGGCAAGGACCTCGAAGTCATATTCAGCGAGTGTGGGATCGAGTTTGATATCGATATGATCGAGCAGCTGGAGTTGATGGAGGAGCAAGGGCTAAAGTTTAGCACGGAGCACCGCGCCAGGGTTACTGAATTTGATGATGTGGACGAGGTTCGAGGCGGATGAATGCGTCACACACTATTCACCTCTATTTAAATAGCTATTACACATATAAAGTTCATCAATGTATATCCGAAGAGCAGTGTTAATATGCAGAATCATGAATGATTATGGCGCAAAGTAGTTGTGAGAACAGTGGTCAGTAAAAGGCCGAGATAGAGGAATTAGGAATTAAAACATCAACACAAAGCACCGTATCCGCTCCTCTGGTAGATTTAACTTCGTTCGTGCATATATATACCTTCTTACTTTGAAGACCTAATCCGAACAGAAAGAGTAGAGATCCTCGAGATTGAACTAAAAATCCCTCTCTTTCTTGACCCACCGCATCATGACGCCCTCGTGCCTACAAACAAGTAGACAGAATGGTAGCCAGTATTACTGTACATCATTTGAAAATGCGGAACGAATGTTCAGGAGGATGCGTGTGCAGCAACTACTGTGCAGGACTCGTTGAATTCTGACAGTCGAGAGTGATGGTAAGCGCAACGACGTGCAGCAAACTGCAGGTTAGATACACACGTAATAATTAGTAAGTGACTTTCTCTCTGCGAACGGATAAGCACGGAGTCTTATTTTAAAGTGGACTGCTTACGGGGCTGACAAGGACAACAATTAAATTGGCAACAGAAATGCCTATGCAATGTCAGAGTCGAGCATATGAAATATAGAGAATAACGGACAAAGGATAACGACAAAGTATAGTATTCCTGTCCATGTATTCGTCCGTCAGTCTTGACTCTTCGTCAAGCCTATAAGATGTCAAATACGCACCGTCTCGGTACATCACCATTACGGCGGAGCTCCGGGAGTTTGCACCTTTTTTCCGCATAAGATAGAGATGGTTTAGAGTCCATTGAGAAACATAGTACCTAAGAGTGTCTCCCATAGAAGAAGGCCAAGCGTAACTACAGTATTTCCGACTTTCAGAGATACAAACTCAAAATAAAACCTAAACACGCACTGGATTCGGTAACAATGACTATTATGAGGCCGATGTATAACAATGGGTTGGAGTCGGTAAATACGCAGCCTGCATATCCAGGCACGTTTAACACTGGGAGAAGGGTCAAATGGCGTTCTTTCGTTATAGTGAGGTGGATTTACCAGATACATTTCGCAAGTCCCAAGCCTCGATAAATGTAGCGCTGGTAACGGCAACCTGTGCAGATGGGTTAGGTCCATGAGAGCGGAAAGAAACACTACACAAACGTAGCACCCACCGAGATAAGTAGGGCAAAAATCACCGTCACCATCCGAGAGCGACCCCAAATAGCCAAGGTGCGCAGCATCAATATCGCTACTCAGCAGATGAGTCTAAGAAGTATTATCAAGTATCTTCGACCCACCTTCTGCGAAGATGACGCCATAGAGCCCTGAGTCTGAAGAAAGCTCAATCGTGAATCTGCTCATGCTTATTGCGGAATTCGCTTACATCCAAAAACTTGTGCAGATACTCTGCAGAACTAGTTGTTTCGGGTAGGTCTATGCCTGTGCTTCATCTGTGAAGGTCAGACTTACCTGTGCACTTCCGCCAATCGTCACAACTGTTGGCTGTCAGATAAACACCAAGGCGAAGAGGCAAGACGTACGGTAAGAGCAGAGTGTGACATCTAGAAAAGGAGAATAGCGGTTGAGAAAGTAGAGTACCTTCGAGACGCTCATTCGAGAAGGCCAGATGTGATCGATCTATGAGGGCTCTGTCAGCCTATATTGTATAAGTGAACAAATGGCATATCACTGTACTTCATCTTTCAGAGTCAACTGAAAGTCATAACACTAAGTGAGGCGTTAGGATAGGTTTTTGGATTGCTCTCAGAGAAACTTACGAAAAGGGCTAGTCCAGCCACTTGGACAAGCATTAGCAATAATCGGACTCAGAGCCTGTAACGTGCCATACATATTGCATACTAGAGTCCGTTAGCGGGAAATAATAAAGTTGAAGTCTCGGAAATATACAGTACCTTCAAAGTTTGGTATTGTAATAAGCTATCTTCCAGGCCGGAAAGCAAGCTTTCTCGAGGTAGTATGTCGCTCATGGATGAAGACAGTTCAGGGATATTGTGCAAAGTGATATTGAAAAGCAGGCTCTTATAACTTCACTCCGTATCGGATACTAGGCAGTGTTCTCAACGATGTAGTACCAAGCAACCAAAAATTAATCAAGCAGCTAATACAGATGAGGTCGAAAAGAGCCTCACCTGAGACAAATGGCCACAAGCAGCATAGAACAGATTGCTGTAGTTTATATATCAGGTAGATCATCTTCAATAATACGCGTCAGATTTCAGAAGCACAATTCATCACGAATTGTGCGCTCCTACAATGTATTGAGCCACTTCGACCGAGATACGCTCGCTGATAATCCAAATACTTCCGCGGCGGGTCTGAAGTAGGCCCTTGTTGATAGCTTGACTCAAGAAACTAGGATCAGAAGTGTAACGATGCTAGAGTGGAGGAGAACTACCTGTATTTGATGCGCACAGCGAGAAACCTTCAAGTTGCCAGCGCACTTGAATTCGTGCCTCTTATCGTTTTATCAATGCAGCAATGATCATCTTTTAGCTTTATTTGTGTTGATGGACAGCTTTGTTCATGGGAGATGATGAACAGAGTCACAGTCACTCGGTAAGTCTCGTATGATGTCATCCTCCTTCCCAGGGTCCCTATGACCTCCACGCCACATGTAATTACTATATTAAGAAATGAACAAACAACCCAAACTTTGAAACTTGGAATTTTAACGAGGTCATAGGGACCCTGGCAGAAATGTATTCGTAAGCAGCGTCGGTCACCGCAGGGGATCCGCGTGATGGCGCGCGGCGTGAGAAAACGTTAAAAATATATATTTGGTAACTGTACATACGGCACGTACGTTAACGTCGACCAGCTTCGATGTCGCACATGAGCAGTGGCCGCAACTATGCCGTTATCAAACGGGGGTTGCGGTCCGTGGACATCGATCGGCTTGACTCACATTCCCCGTGGGTGAAGCTGGCTCGGAGACGCACGCAAGAGGTATTCGGCCGCGATGTGAGGCCGTGTCTGTGGCAAGTAAAAGTTGCACTTGCCGTTCTCAAGGGAGATAAGCATGTGTTGTCTATTGCACGAACAGGCTCTGGTAAAACACTCACATTTTGGATACCGATCCTTCTTACGGACGACGGTATAACAATAATTGTTGTTCCTCTTAATTTATTGGCAAAGCAGAATGTCGACCAGCTGGGACTGGTTGGAATAAATTCAATAATGATAACCGCTGAAACGGCTACACCTGCTAATTTCGAGGTATGTACATCCTATCTAAATTAAGTCTATCTCTGGATTAATGGATGTGTAGGAAATAGAAAAAGGAAGGGTTCGGGTTATTGTAACAAACCCGGAACTTCTAATGAAGTCAGATAATACTGTTCCGGGCTTCGCAAGGCTATTTCAGAAGCCGGAGTTTACGTCCAGAATAATAGGCCTTGTTATCGATGAGGCTCATTGTGTTGCTCAATGGGGTTCCTTCCGCCCGGAATACAAGGAGATCAGCCGGATGCACTCCGTACTTCCTGGTGTTAATTTTCACATCACATCTGCTACCCTCCCTCGATTCGTTCTGGATGACGTACTCGGTATCTTGCACATCACCCGGGATCAGTTGTTTGTTATGCACCGAAGCAATGACCGGCCGAATGTAGCAATAGTCGTCCGGGAGATGCAGCACCCCTTGGCCTCCTTTGCGGACTTGGATATTTTAGTAGATGCTTGGGCGGCGGGTGGAAGCCCCCCTCCTAAGTTTCTTATCCTATTTGACAGCATCAGTGACTGCGTTAAAGCCGGCTTGAGGCTTCGATCTCGACTTGCGGCTCATAACCGGGACAAAATTAAATGGCATCACTCAGACATGTCGGCAGAATTCCGTGTGGAGGAGCTAGAAGCTCTGAAAGCAGGTCTTATAATAGGTCTCTGTGCAACAGATACCCTTGGTATGGTAAGTAAACCATTTCATATATTTCAGGAATGTACTGGTTGATCCGCCGAACAGGGAATGGATATTGCGGATTTTATATTTGTGGGACAATGGAAGGTTGAACGGCTTACTATGTGTTCGTTCATGCAACGCTTGGGCCGAGCTGCCCGCAGTCTATCATTAAGGGCAACATTTGTTTTATTTGTCGAACCGAAGTACTTCAACTATCGAAGACAGTCGACTACCCGCAAGCGTACACTTCACGGCCCAGATGGCCCAGAAGGTCCAGAGCAACATCCTTGTAGCCCCAGCCAAATTCCCTCGAATAATGGTGTGCCTTCCCAAGGCCTTGACAACCAAATGCAGCCGACTGATGCATCAAGCCGGGTGCGGACCCTTGATGAGATCAAAGAAGACAGGAATGCCGTGTATGCTGAATTCTTCCACACAAGTCAGGCAATATCGACTACAAGTTCAGCAAATTCGAAGCCCACCGGTGTCATAGAGCCAGCAATCGAAGATATAGTTAATGCAGAAGACAGGGAGCTTGATTGTCGAAGGACACCAGAAGATATAACCTTCGAAAATGGCAAACTGCGTACGTAGTTAGGAATTTACGGTTTTCGATCAAGCGCTAATCATTACTTAATCAACATAAAGATAGCAATCATCTCCTTTGCGATGATACAATTCCCTCAGGCTGCCCACGTTGCTCGCCCCAGGCCCCGGACCCCTGCTGCGACCTGTGTAATCCACAGGTCTTTGACGACCTTTTTTTTGCTCGTGAGCCGCCCCCACCCGCCCCCCCGAAGCCCGCAAAGAGCGCTCTCAAGCGCTACGCGAAGGACGAGCGCGACATGGCCCTCTGCGAGCCTTGAATACCTGGCGACAAAAGGCCACGGTCGAAAAGTTTGGCGAGTCCGTCCTAAGGGACGTAGGCTCGGTTCTTGTGCTTTCCGACGGTCTACTGGAGAGATTGTTGGATTGCGCGCACTATGGGAAGATAGGGACGTTGGAAGACTTACGACGTGAGGTGAGCTGGAGCTTGGTCGATGAACTCGGACCAGACGTGGTCAGGATTATCCTTGAGGTCAACCCCCCTCGCCCTCGAGCTCGAGCTAGTCGTCCGACTGGCGGGACACGTCGAGCGCGCCCTCTCCCTTCCAGGACAGCGTCTGCGCGGCCCCTGGCGACAAACTCGCGCATTCTGAATTTGTCGCAATATACGCCGGCGACCATTGTGAGTATCCTTTGTATATGTGATTGTCTACAGATTTTCCAACCTCATTTCTATTGTAGCCCCCATCGTCTTTTTATGCGAACCCGTTGTTACTCCCTTCGATTTCGGACAGCCTCCAGCGGCACGCGAATGGCGCGTCAGCGGCCGAAAGTTCGACGGCCACAGCCTCCACCTCTGCACCTTTGGTCAGCCAGCAACCTGTGGCTAAGAGAGTGCGCTGTAGTCTCTGTGGTCAGGAGGGACATAATAGTGCGTAATTTTTACCTCCTTTTATTGATTGATATGTGTACTTAAATTCGAGCAGAACGTCGACATCAGAGGGAGACAGCATAGCTTGGTTTTATTGAACCTGCATATTCTCTCCGGAAGCTGCTGTAGATGGGTGCACAATGGTCTTTGAAACGGCTGAGCGGTTCTCTTTTCTTGCATATGCTCTCCGGAAGCTGCTGTCAATTGAGAGCATAGTATATATCTATTGTTATTTATTGCTAAGTACAATACATTAATTATAATGTCTCTTTCATATATCCAGTCGTGTGCAAAGCCTGACATTTGAAGTGTAAGCGTCAAATAGAAGATTTATCAACCAATGGTCAGACTCGCCTAACAATATCTAATCTTCAATGAGCTCAACCGCAACATCATCCTCGGTCACCTCTTCTTCATCGCCATCAACCAACAAAGAAAGGCTATTAGTGCCGGTTTTTGAAGCTTCGTTTTCGAATTTTTCAATTCCGATCCCGACATAATTGGGTATGTGATGTTCAGCAGAGCGACCTTCTGTTGAATATGTCAGGGTATTGAGTTTCTGGGATAATCGAGATAGAGCCGCGAATGTCGCAACAAGATCAGGATCACCGTGTCGGGTCGTCTTTGGTTTGAGAGCATATTGATCCTCGACAACCTTCTTGCAATCACGATATAGTTGAATGAGTATGGATTCCTCAATAATCCGTTTAACAGTGTAATTAGAACCGGAGCCTCCATAGATAACCTTTGTATATAAGTTATTGATTTCTAAAAGCCAATCCACTCCTCGAAATCCCATTGGTTTTCCAGTTGGATTGCAAAGCCAATTAGATCGAACGGCTTTTTTGAGACTCTCCGGGTACACAAAGTTAAGATCAATCAAGAACTCCAACAAATTAGTTGCATATTTGTGTTTCCCTGTCCCTTTGAAGATCGGAATCCATCAATGTAAACACACTTCGACTCGTCCGACGTCTCCGCTTCGAATTGAGTGTGCCGTCTCTTCATAGAGGAGAATGTAGTCAATACGAGTCAACATGTTCTCGTACTGATAATCCCGTTTTAAGGAACCGCTAAATCGCATATTCTCGAGTGTGCGAGCTGGGGATGCATATTTTAATGCGAGTTCTCTGGAAATCGATAGTATTTCTTGAAGAGTTGGTTCCCGGGCTGCATATTTGTCCAAGGAATCGCAATCCAGCCATCGATTGTGCACATAAGTGCGCCAGCACTCCAAACGGTCTGCAATTCCAACGCGAACAATACAATCATCCATAATGTGAAAGCCGGCTTTGTTAGAGGAGATCTTCGATGTAAGACTTGGATAGAATAGACGAATAAATGCAAGCATGGATGATTTGTCGGATTGGAGTTTTGCTGGAGAGATAAAAATGCGCCAGATAGCATCGGCACATGCAATCTTGACGTGAAACAGTCCGGGAATAAATATAATGAATTGCAGACGTCGACGCGACGATCTTTCGATTGATCGACGGATCTGCCCTGACTGTATGCGCTCCCATGTGCCAAGATCCCCGT
The DNA here is from genome assembly GCA_910574455.1 of Trichaptum fuscoviolaceum. Taxonomy (NCBI): domain Eukaryota; kingdom Fungi; phylum Basidiomycota; class Agaricomycetes; order Hymenochaetales; family Trichaptaceae; genus Trichaptum; species Trichaptum fuscoviolaceum. The sequence goes on along the minus strand of CAJSYZ010000007.1, from coordinate 5,742,313 downwards.
GAAAGAAAATAACAACTTCTTCTACATCCTGCATCTCCGGGATGTCTTTAAGACATTTCTTGAGTTCCTCTATATCCCAGACACCTGTCTGTTGCATTGCATTTATTATGGCATTTATATTGCCATCAACCGTGGAATTCTGGTAGTCCATTGATTTCAAGGGTGCCGACTGTGTTTTAAACACGGGTATCATGTCGACTCCCCTCGGAGATGGAATCTGGCTTCGGAATTGATGGAAGTACTCTGGCCCATGCGTGCATAGATCCATGGAAATTTCCAGCGGCAGAAATCCTCCTTTCGATTAAGGGACCCGGATGTCACGGTTTCGGGACGCAAAGTAAAGAGTAGAGCGGGATGATATATTGGAAGTGCATATTTGCGTCTGTCATTGTAGCGAGACCTCTCCCATAGATAGGTTGAGTGTTTAAGATCTGATATATTGGTGTGTGCGAGGTTGAGAATGAGTCCGGAGGTTAAATGTACCAATTTCGAAAAAGGCTCGTCTACTGTCCCAGTTGAATGTTTTAATGCGACATCGAAGTTTCCAGGGTATATCCGACCAGTAGAGATTGGCCAAATGTACGCAGATGCTTTTTGGATTCGGATGCCAAGGAGTGTATTGCATTGTTAATTGAGAATGCTGAAATGCTTGCATTTAATCGCCAGACAACATCGATTACTCGCTCGGGTGTACTGCAAGCATGCAAGAATATTCCGTTAATCGATGCAAGGAGATTGCAATGTTGGTTATTCGCTATCAGAAGACTCGCGATGTGCATGGATGTCTTCTGTAAGATGATGTATTGTTAACAGATATATATCAAATATATAACATAAACTGACCAGATTAAATATTCGGAGCCTCCATTCATCATCCCCCCTTGCATTAGCCCCTCCTTCCGATAACAGAAGACTCTGCATGAGGTCCCATATATTAGGGGCCATCACAGACATCCTGGAGACCAGTTCTCCAGATGCAAAGTCAGATATTTGATGGGCTGTTGCATTGGAAGCATTGAAATGAAATCCGGCAGACTTGTTTGTAAGTCTCTTGATTTCGCCCTTGTATATCTCGGTTGAGAGGGATGTAGCCCACTTCAAGCAAGTACTAGCGCTTCTCCGGTGTTGCGCAAATGCGAGAAATATCGAGTCGGCATTGTCAAACACATCACGGACTAGAGAGCCGTATTCGGACGTAAATTCTTGATCATATTTGATCAGATTGACTATGAAGTCAGTTATTGAAAGATCTAAGTGCTTAAATGTGTCCAGAACTGTCTTGTATTTTTGCCAGTCATTGAAGCTTTGCCAGTTATCCATGATCGAAGCTGGTCGACGTTAACGTACGTGCCGTATGTACAGTTACCAAATATTTTTTTTTAACGTTTTCTCACGCCGCGCGCCATCACGCGGATCCCCTGCGGTGACCGACGCTGCTTACGAATACATTTCTGCCAGGGTCCCTATGACCTCGTTAAAATTCCAAGTTTCAAAGTTTGGGTTGTTTGTTCATTTCTTAATATAGTAATTACATGTGGCGTGGAGGTCATAGGGACCCTGGGAAGGAGGATGGTATGATGTCCGCCCGAGCGAAGTCGGCACTGGCACCAAACACGACCAAACATGCCACTGGCAGTGATTATCTCACTCGGAGACGCCAGCACCGGTTAGCACACTTACACATCGCCAACACTTTTGCTCATTGTCAACAAATTTTGAACAAAGTTGTGGATAGGACGTGTGATGACAGCTTGGTTGACGCAAAGGAGGATGAGAGCTTCAGTTCGGAGTTTGAAAGCCTGACTCGGAGTCGAAGTTGTCAATCAACTCAGATCATCCACATCATCCAACCAATTCCTTCGCCTTCAACTTACTATCTCTCGTCACTTCGTTCATCATTGTTTATAGTTCAAGATAATTTCAAAACTCGCGTTGGACTTCGGACTTTAATGCAAGCGTTTGAGTCATCCGTCTACCGTGGGACCAGGACAGTCGGAGGCAACGCGGTAGGACGTGGTTCTAGCCGAGGTCCGAGGACCAGCCAGCACAATAGGGCGAGGGGAGGAGACGTTGAAAGAGGTCTTGGGAGAGGGGAGAGGGAAAGGTGGGATTGGCTCTGGCGGGCGTGTGTGCGGAAGACCACGGCTAACACACTGTACGAGTTTTAACTACATCTCTTTTGTTGAAGACTGCACTCGCATGAAAGTTCACCAGCGACTTCCGCTGCTGCGACGGTGGGGACGCCGTCCTCCTCACGTCCCTCCGGCCTAGCATCCTCGCAATCATGGATGGCCAGCCCCTCCGCATCCCGCTTGTTGTGCTCGATATATTGCTGCCACACCGCGGCGGGGTGATAAACGCGCATGTCATGTTCATTGGTCCGGTTGAGAGCGAAGAAAATATGAAGCTTAGAGCAGTTTGCGGTGCGTGTCTGATTTTGCTCAGTAGCGGTCGCTATTCTGATTTTTTATCCTTCCTTTTCCTCTCGATATCACAAAATCTCGATCCTGACTTTCCACCTTAATCCATCTCAGAGCTCATCAACGCCTCCTTCATCCAAGCTGGCCTCATAGAATACGAGCACAGGCCGCTGAAGCTTCACTACTCATCAACACAGTTTACCGCAGGCCACGTGCACGGGACGGAAGGCGCGTGCCGTTCGACTTTGAAGCCATCTTAGCCTCAAGTGCTTTCAGGGACATCTCCGTTCCACACGGATGCAAACGAAGATCAAGCTTCAAGCTTCGATCCCACCTTCGTGCCACCCCTTTCGTCCACGGGCATCATACGATCGACCCGTGCCCGCCAACCAGTCCAAAGGCCAACCCCACGCACGGCTCGAAAAGAGCACGGGCATCGAATAGACCTGGGCGTGTATAATGTTGACGAGATTCAGATCTGCCTCATGGGAAGCTCGGGTTTGGAGGGCGAGTACATTAGTGTTGGAGGTATCAGGTTAAACGGAGACGGTGGTGGAAGTGAAGGTGGAGTTGGAGAATCGATCTAAGTCCCGGTGAAGGGATGTAGGACCTGGTTTCCGAATAATTCGGAATTGATTTCACTGAAGTTTGTATTAGTACGTGGATAAATATTTGTTTCTATCTCATCAATGCCATCGTTGTGCTGAATGGATAGGGTTCTTTACGGAATTGTGACATGCGTGAGCAGCATCACGGATGTCTCTCATCGTTTGCGTAGGTGCGTCAAAACCTTCAGTCTTTTACAGACTGGGCATTGGGTCGTCAAACGTCTGGCTAGTGCTCCCGCAGATGCGATCATTCGGTTTGCGTGTGCTCGGCGTTCAGTATTCCAGCTGCAACTCGGGTGACAAGGAACCGAGGACGCCGTCCCGTGCATACTCGATCAATCCTCACAGCGCTCGATGCCGAGAAGCGTGTTAGTCTTCCCTGGCCCTCGAAGATCAATCCAAACACTTCTGAGATTCGTGCATCCCGGCTCTTGCCCTCCGAGTGGGTGAAACGAGTCTCCACGAGCTGCTCTTAGTCCAGCTCAGCCATGCTCGGTTTTTCCCATGCTTGACTCCAGTTTACACTGGGACCTGTTCATTAATTTCTGGATCTGACAGTGATGTTGTCTGGTTGGTGCTCGGGATGGGAGCTTGTTCAGTGGTCCTCAAATCTAGCGATTTCTTGACTATTCTTGCTAAAAAGCACGCCTTCATCGAACGTCGCTCTCAGAAATCAGTACGCACTTTCGGGCAAGCTTAAAACCTATTTCTCATCGCTAATTTAAATACAAAACAGATATTCCCGGCGTCTCATTCGACGCCCATATCGTTCAGTCCAGAAGTGCAGTTGTCAATGATAAAGTCCTTCATCCTATTCCATATCGCACCTAATCCAATGAGCAGATAGATATCTGGTCGGTATATTTCTCCTGAGTCGCCTCGAAGTTAGTCATCAATTCATCGAAACCGTTCTCGCTGGAGCAGACGCCACCGTCACCATCGCCGTCACCTTTCACTCCATCCTCAGTCTCTCGCTCTCGCAGCGTATCGCAGCCACCCTCGTCCACAACGGCCTCTAAGTCCTCTTGGGCATCTTCGACTGCTCCGCTGTGCGGCTTCTCTGGGATCAACGGGACCTCTTTCTGCTTCTCGGCACCCTGCTTCATTCCGAGCTCTGATTTGGTCTCTGCACTGTAGGTCCCATTCCCTGGTTTATCATCGGCTTCTTTGCGTTTGCCGTGAGGCTCTGGCTTGATGGTCAATATTTGGTCTTGGACCTCAGCATCCTGACCCAGCTCACCGGTAGATACGACATCCTCGGACGATGGACAAGAGACGAATGTCTTGTACCTTGTCTCGCCCGTGGGAGACTTGTATGCAACCCGCATCTGCTTCGGAAGACTTATCTCTGTAGAAAGGTTCCACGTATCTACGTTTCCTCCGTCCAGAGATACAGCGGCGATGGGCACAGGTGGTGCTATTGCTTCCTCCGGAAGCTCGAAGAGACGTTTCAGGCATCTCGTTGTGTCCCCGTCCCAATCATAGTTCGAACAGAGATATATCCCCCATTCATGTCGTGCTTGGCAGCGTCGCTTGTATTCCCTCCAGTCTTTCGGATTATCATCCTTTCTCGCTCTCAAAAACTCTTGCGTTGCCTCGCTTTGGAACACATTCACACAACGCGCTTGACTGTGCGTATATTTAAGTTTATCAAGGGACATCTTGCTCCCTAAGATGCGAGATTGTTTGTTCAGGTTAAGAAGACATAATTCAACTTGCTCACTTGCCTTCGGGAATTGGTCTGGACTTGCTGTCCCGAATCTCACGCTCGAGTTCATCAAGAGACGTCAAGAGGCGTTGATTTCTAGATCTGGAAGCCCTGATGAATGTTTCTGTGATGGTCAAAGGTTCTCCGCGGTGTCGTCGATTCCTAGGTAGTGCTACCTCGGGAATTATTGCAATTGAACGCAGGTCATTCGTTGATACAGGGAGCAGAGTTGCAAACATGGGGTCACTATATTGAGGTGAATATCAGAGCCAGAAAATAAATTGCACCTCCACGTACTGCAAGAGCAAACTGGCTATCGCAAGTTTAGCTTGCAATATATGTTGTGTAGTCCTGTAGGTCATTTCATATGGTAACTTGCGCCTAACATCAGACAAACACGAATCAAGCCAGCGCAAGAATGTCAAGAGCAGCATATGGTAAAGTTGCTGTGTCTGTTTTCCACATGTAGGCCGAGTAGAATTGTTATATATGAACGGAATGAAGCGGACAATGAAAATGAGGAAGAAATACACTAGTTCGATGTCTTCTGAGTGCTCCAAAAGTATTGAGAGGTGTAATCCTTTGAAAGCTTGCACGAAGTGAAGAGATGCTTCAGACATAATAGCAAAGGCATCCTTGTTCGGAAAACTGTAGAGCTCAGTGAGAAACTGGTGTAAAATTTATATAGGAAACTTACCGCCAAGAGTTCACAAGCTTCAGCAACGTCTCTTTTAGGTATGAGTGACTGATCTGAGTATAGTATTTGCTGTTATACCCAAGCTCATTAAGACCACGAAGTGTGCGATTAAGTGTCATCAAGAAGAGATAGCACTTCTTTTCCTGTGTATCCTTATCAATCGACAATAGAGCCAAGTTAGGATGGCCTAAATGTTTGTGAACACGGTTGAAGAAGTAAGTTATATTATCTTCCGTAGGACATAAGCGAATAAGTGCCGAAAGAGCCGCTGAAGACCGCATGAGTGAATTTGAGCTGGAAAGCCTTTATATATAACTTTCCTAAAGAGTATTTGACACACTCACCGTGTCTGATGAACTAGAGAGTCCAGTCCAGCTAAGTACACTGTCTTCAAATTGGCAGATGAAGGTCGTTGGAGTGGAAAAGTGTAGGAGAGCTCTCCTTTAAAATGGTGCTCCTCGATGTACTGAAAGATTCTGAGTGGCGAAAGAAGCGGCATTGCAATTCGGAATGCAATTTTTTCGATTCTTCTTCCGACAGGTTGATAGAAGTACTTGTCTATCGTATATCCAGCCCCGGGATTGTCGTCTGTCGTTGCCGTCGTTGAAAATGAGCTCACAGAGCTCGCATCATCTTCGGTCGCGTCCTCATCAGGCCCATTGCATTTGCTTCCGAAGATTCCGTATTGTTTGAAAGCGGACGAAATGCGATCGATATCGTCGACGATATACCTGCTATCCTTTTCGAGATCGCGGCGGGCCTTCTTCTCCTTGTGCTTCGCGATGGCTCGCTTGATTGCTTTAGACATAATGGTAGAGAGAGAGATAATATCGAAGGACGTGCAGGCGGAGATATATGAAGGACAAACTGTTCGAGAGGGGGGGCTCCATCGTATTTAAGCTTTCTAAAGGCAGTGTTATCAGAAAGCACGATGCACCTGGCATTCAAAGCTGTGCGCAGCCGAGTTCCATTTCCGAAAATCGAGCATATGCGATCAAACGTCTTCATTAGAAAGCACAGCAATGTGTTCAAAGATAGGTTTGGATCTCGGTGCAAGTGTACAGAGGACACAGGATCGCACAGCCGGGCTTCCTTGTGCCTGTTCTGATGCTCGGCTTCGGTACATGGCGGTTAATTGAGTTGCAGTCGGTACACGATCGGAAAGCTGAAGCGCTTTGGCAAAGGAAGTCAAAGGCCAAGTTCCAGGTTCTCCAGCCACGCCACTGTCAGTAAGGACTGGCGCCTGCAAGAGAAACACAGCTCCAAATACAGCTGTGCATGCGTGCCTCGGCATAGACTAGACCAGAACTCGGTAACACCATCTGTTCGACAAGGCGACACCTGTCAAAGTCGTCGAGCCCCCCGATGGTTTCAGCATTTCTGTAATTATGAGAACGATAACCTATAGTAGGATGCAACACTACTTGTAGGTAGAAACATCTTGCGAGAGAGTAGGCGCTCATTGCCAGTGTTGGATAAGACCGCGCTAGACTGTTCAGGAAGTAGCCGAGACACTAGTGTACTTGCGACAGTGGCAGGAAGCCCAGCGCCTTTTATCTACCAATGGTTATCAGCTGCAAAGCTCGAGAAATCACAGAAACTTACATTTCGGTGTTGATTTATTAAGAGACGGGTGGCACCTAGATCACGTTGCTTGTTGGTAAAAAATGGCAAAACTCATCTCGCAGAAGCGATAGGGGAACGCATCCATCAAACATAAGACGGACAATGAGAAATTTCGAGCACTGCGATTGACCATGTCATAACCACTGGCAGCCGGAAAGCAAAGGAGAAAGGACGTCAAGCAGTGATCGTGCAACTTCAAGCGTAAGTCGAAAAGATGACGTCAGCAATGTCTTTTTATCGGAGACTGAAAGTAACAATCTTCAAGTTGTCACCGAGACTCGATTCAACCTGTTTCCTCTCTTCAACTTGCTATTTCCTCCTAATCTCGGCAACATCGTACGACTGCAAAATTCCTTCAAGACTTGCGTTATACTTAAGATGACAATGAAAGTTTTCGGGCCAAATGTTGTCGGAGAGGCGTTGTGCATGTCAAGGACGAGCGCAGCGCAATTGGCACGAGGAGGAAACATTGAAACAGGTTTCGGGAGAGGTTGTGAAAGAAGATACGATGGTGGTTGTCGTGGGCGCGACAGGCGAGGCCACGGTTAACACACTGTACGTCGTTGAACTACATATCTTTTCTTTATCTCACTTTTTTTTGCTGTACAGTCCTTTCACTCGTACGCCTTGCAAGTGTCCCGCCAATACCCGGGCTGGACGAAAGCATCGTTATGCTGCCCCGTAGTCAGTACTTGACACTTGGTGTCATGTCCCTAGAAGTCAATTCAATCGCTAGAAGAGGAAACGTTGGAAACTCTGCAACCCTCGGTATAACAGCCCCCGCACCGAAGACGTTGAGCATGGTCCTTGTTCCCCTCACGTCTCACCGACCCCGCACCCTCGACATCCGGAGAAAGAACCCCTCTATGCCTTGTTAGAAATGCTCAACATAAATTGTCCATCGCGCTGTGCAGAAAAGGATGTGGACATCATGTTCGTCGGTCCGGATGAGAGTGAGGAGAATAGGGGGTTAAGAGCGGTGTGCGGTGCGTGTCTAAGCATGGCCATTTCTGTCACCCTGTTTCACCACTAATCACAAACCCAACAGGGCTTATCAACGCATGAGCAACCACCGTCCATTATGGCTGTTCTGCACGGACCTCAACATGGTTTACGCGAACTGTACTCACGGAACGGAGGGAAGGCCGTCTTGGTCACAAGCCGTAGGGACCGTGGCCGCGTCTATGTCACCTTCCTCATTCCTAGACACTCCTGCTGCTCTTCATCACCCGACAGTCCAAAGTCCCGCTCCGCACGGGGCTCATCGTGAGCATGGACATTGTGTAACCCCGGGCTCTTATGTTGTTGGTGAGGTGCAAACCTGCCTCATGGGAAGCATGGGTATGGGGGCTGGTGGTGAAGGTGGAGATTTGATCCGAGCTTCTGGTGATGGAGTACACTGACAATGGGATGTCGGGTCTGGATTTGGATTGGCTGATTTTGTACTAGTACGTGAATAAGAACAGGATTTTATCACATCATTGCGCTAAATAATTAGGCTTCTTCAATTTTGTGAATCACCGCGTGTCTGCGTCACGGGTGCCTATCATCGTATATGTACGCGTTTCCAGGACTCCCGCCGGTCCACTCGATGAGACTGGCTCGAACTCGCCCGGACTCGAGATGTGCTTGAGCTCGAGCGGCATGGTGTTGGACTTGCTGATCTGAGCATTGTCTCCCAACCTCTTAGCTCTGCTTCCCGGCCCTTCAGGAAGGTGGTGAAGACATCAAGGGGAGTCCGGATGCCGAGAAGCGTGTTCACCTCCCATGGGGCACCGAGTGGCATCTACGCGAATCATGGCTCTGGTTCTATCAATGGTTGCGACGTGTCCCCACAAGCTCCTTTTGGTTATGACTGAAGCATGCTCTGTTTTCCTGAGCTTGACTTCGATTGGTTCATCAATTTCATCAGGGCTATATAACAGAGATCCTCACCGTAGTCACATCTTAAACAGCACTGCTACCTTCCAGTTTATTGTGAGCCGAGCAGAGCCAGGGGCGTCACGTTTTGAGATGCACATGAGTGGAGTCCTGGAGTAGATCGAACATGGGGAGGAAGCATCAATGGAGGTGGCGAAAGAGGACGAATGGCGAGGGGAGCCATAGGCAAGGTTTACGCTGGTTCAGGCGAGTGCGCGGACTGGCTATACCCTGCCAGAAACAACGTACACTTCATCACATCTGTTCTCGGTTCTTGTCTTATCGATTCCTTCGATAGCTCATACAGTCACCTCCATTCCTCGAATGACATGCCGAATGACCAAAGGCCGGTAACGGGGCTCGCTCTCACCGCCTCATTTCCCGTATTCGACTCGCACGTCCTCTGGCTGGACAAAGTCATCATCTCACCCACCGTGGATCCTGTAGATCATGGCGCTCGTTGAAGTAGCAGTGGAGAACGACTCGCCGATGTGAACCTTGCAAGCAGGGCAGAGACATCAAAGATGCTCAGCACGGCCCACGGGGAAAGTCATCGACATCAGGTACCCGCGCCGTGGCCATGGTCGCCTGTCCAGAAGAAAGAAAGGAGTGTGATACAAGGGTGCTGAGAGAGGTGTGTGCTCACTTTAAACTCATCGTCATGTTAATAACTGACGCATGCCCTACAATGAAATAAATTAGACCTTATAAACGCCTCCTTGGTCACCTTTGAACCGTCCTCTTTGATGAGCATAGACCTCTGTAAAGCCTGTACAAGGAAGCGCCGCTCGCACTCACTGTCTCAGATGGAACTTTATCTTCTACCGGCTCGCTGTGCAATGATCAAGAGTTGCTGATGACGCGGCAAAAACCTTCCTTCTCTCTGGACCTCCCACAAGCGTACAAACCCGGACACAAGGATTTAGTCGTAATCGACACCAATTCGGCTTGAACTTGGACGCCTAGTGTTCCTTCTAGAGTTCAATTGACGACACTACGGTTGGTGTATACCGACTTTGGCGCCCAACCAGCCCAGATTACAGGGTGATAATTCAAGCAAATCTTGGGATTGAAAATGCGTAAGTATCATTCTTTGGGTTTACCTCTCATGGGCCGTGAGTGTGTCTCCGATTTTCCTTTGTCAAAGGTTCACCATCGATGCACGACGATAATCATCTATAAGGAGGTGTGGTGGGTCATGCACAAGGAGTGACTGACAATGTGTGTGGTAATGTGGATTTATTTATTAGTGTTATTTAGAATGATCTAAGAGTTCATTGTTAGGTCATCAGAGAACAATAGTTGCCTTCTTGCCGCGAGGCGGATGCGGCAGATGTGGTTGAGAAATGTGGTTCCATCGAGTGGGCTTTAAATACCACGCATTCCCTGCAGACCTCACCAAATATACCTTAGCATCAATTATGCCTCTGCCCACTCTCACCCACAACGTTCCAAACCAAAGAGTGTCTCAGGAAATCATCCGCGGGAACCGCACATCGTTTTTGGAGCAGGCGCCACGCAACATTTCGGATGCCCGATGGTTTAACAGTCTGCTGCATCGGATGTTCTCGGAGAATGAGGAGGTCACATCGATCTCCTTTTATCCACGCGAGTTCCATCCGACAGGCATACCGTACTTCGACGATAATCTAGTAGAGTGGACTGGCCCGTATACGCCAGCTAATTTTACCGAAATGGATCTCATGCGCTATCTGGCACATCATATCAATGCAGATCGGTTCAGGTGGAAGGAAATTGAGCTGAGCTTCAGCTTTGGCGGACCCTTGCGTCACCGTGTCGGTTCGACAGACAACTCGCAGGGGCGATTTGTCACGTTCGGACCGTTCCCTCGCATTGAAAGACTGTTGCTTACGGCGCCCACGGACTGCTTCCCAGTTTTGCAGTCCCGTCTCGACTTATCGGACAGCCACCAACTCAGGACGCTCTCCCTTCTGGGCGATTGGCACTTTTACGACAGCTTGCGGCCCATCGCACCCAATGGCACACCTGCGCTCCCGAGCCTGAACACACTGGAGCTTGTCCTCATGGGTGATACGGAGGCATTCTCGTCTCTCGCCCAGTGCATGCGTCTTCTTGAGAACGCACCGAACGTGCAAACGCTCACTGTTTGCGCCATGCCAGCGTCAGGAAGCACTGCTCCTCCCGCACAGCTGCTTAGACTCGAAGGTCTCCGGTACCTTTGTGTGGTCGCTGCGGCGGGTCAGCTCGGTACGATCGTAAACTTCCTTAATCGCATTCAATGTCCGAGATTGCAACAACTCGTTGTACTAACTGTGAACGAAGACAATGACGAACATGTGTCTAGGTTCATGCTCGAGATTCAGGACCTTCTACGACGCTCCAAGTGTACATTGGAGGTTCTCAAGATTCAATCACGTCTGATACCTGAAAACAGTATCATTGAATTGCTTTTCCGTGTTCCCGACCTCCGCTCTTTGATGCTCTCAGGCTGTGACGATCTCAGCGAGAGAATGTTGTCTACTCTCTCAGTGCGGGGTCCCGGAAATAGAGGGTGCTTGGACAAGCTGCGCAAAATCGTCTTCGATAGGTGTACTTTTGCAAGTAAAGACGGATATAGCGTTGAGGAGTTCGCGGACGGCATGATAAAGATGATGTGGTCCCGATTATCCAGTCGGGTCTCACCTGGTCTTGGCGAGGGCCTTGAAGTCGTGGTCAGCGAATGTGGGATTGAGTTTGATGTCGGGATGCTCGAGCAGCTGGAGTTGATGGAGAAACAAGGACTGAGGTTTAGCACGGAGCACCTCGCTTTGGTTGCTGAATTTGATGATGTGGACGAGGTTTGGAGCGGTTTCACCACTCACTGATTGTTGCACTACGGAGTACAAATTACATTTATTAAAACTGTCAATGAAGAATGTAAATTCAAAATATTATTTACAGCTGCGCAATCTATACATGAGCGATTTTACTGTACCCATAATCCAACCATAAACCGTGATCTTCATCTTTTCTCATATCACTTCTCTTCCTTGTGAAAAGGCTATGTTTGCGATCGATCTATCAGTTAGGCCTAGGAGTGATTGTGTTTCGTATCCCGCAATTACCAATCAAGTGTGCAAAAGGATGCACAAGCAGCAATAGCTGTGCAGGACGTGCTGAATACTGGTGAGTAAGGAAGTATGTACTTGAGAATTAAAACCTGATATTAGTAAGTAGGCTCATAATATGAAGAAAGAGTGTAATCTAGGCTATACAACTGTTAGCATGAATAATTTGATATTGTGATCACTACTTACTGGGCTGAATAAAATGGCAATAGTATTTCAGACTGAAATGCCTAGACCAGAAGTGAGCCTGGCTTTAGGAAACACCATGTGAGACGGCACAAGATACTATACTGATCATGGGTAGCAGGAGAATGCACCAGTCAAGTGTTCAAATACATGTTGGCGTATGAATATGCACGTTAGCTCAATACTAAAGGGTGCACATCGAAACTACGTACATTGTTACGACCTGGGGGGAACCTGGGGGCCGGGGCGCGTTAGCGGCTTCCGGGGCAAGGCCTGGGAGAGCGCGCGGCAGCGGAGAAGGCGTAGGGAACCGTTAAGGACGCTACAACGCGAACGGAGTCGCGCGGGAAGCGGGGCGGCGGGGGCGAGACGCAAGGGGGCTCGAGGCGAGGACGGGACGGAGTCAGAGTCGAGGCGGGGAAGGCAGAGTCGAGGCGCGGGGAAACAGAGTCGAGGCGCGGGGAAACGCGCAGACCGGGAATCGCAGAGCGGGATTCTGGCGGGAATCTTAGGGCGGGATTCGTTCGGGAATCTCAGACCGGGATTCGTGCGGGAATCGCAGAGCGGGGTTCGTTCGGGATTCGTGCGGGAATCTCAGAGCGGGATTCTGGCGGGAATCTTAGAGCGGGATTCTGGCGGGAATCTCAGAGCGGGATTCTGGGCAGGACTCAAGGCGGGATTCGCAGAGTGGGATCCGGGACAAGACGGAGACAAGAGAGCCAGAGAGCAGGTGTGCTCAGGACGGGAGCAGAGAGCTCAGGATAACCGGGATCTCAAGGCAACACTTCTGTATCAGGAGGAGGTTCCCTAAGGAAGCACTCGACAAGTTAGCATTGTAAAACTACACTAGAGACAAGACAGAAACACACCTAAGGAAGCACTCGACAAGAGGACAAAAGTGAGTGCTCCTTACGGTGGCGACAGGTATTTATCTACTGGGCAGAATCTACAGGGAACGGGCATGCACAAACGCGCAACTAACTAGTTACACAATCTTGCGGGCGAAGGCCGCGCATACAGTGACGTGAATCCGGGATTCGGGATTCGGTGCGGGAACATCTGGGCAAGATCTACGGGAACGAGCGTGAAGCATGGTCAAGTGAAACAAAGAGAACTAAAGGAATGTAATTGTGCGCGAGGTATCAAGCTGGCGCACAGGCAGCGGGGTAACGAGCGTGGGGGGCGGATGTAATGCATACATCGTCTCGGGATAAGTTGCAGGCAACTTCTGGCGTGGATCAGGGTCGCGGGAGATCGACAGGGACCAACTTCGAAGAAGCCGGTGCTTCGATGTCGTAACGAAGCCTAATCGCGAGGCGCGCGCGGGGCAGGGCGACTAAGGACGAGGTTCGAGTCCTTGCGGACAATGAGATCAATCCTGCACACGGGGTGGCGGGAATCTGGTCTACGGGCCGGGACAGTAGTTAGCTGGCACGTGCGTGGCCAGGCCAATCACCTGGGGCTATCTCAAGACGAGGTTAGCATCGAGGAGCGGGGAAGCTAAGGGGTTTCCCTTGGACGACGGGAAACTCGCGCGATTCGCGACGGGATCCTGCAGGGAATCTGGTTCGGGTTTCGACCGGGTTTCGAGTTCGGGTTTCGACTGGGAATCGAGTTCGGGTTTCGACCGGGTTTCGAGTTCGGGTTTCGACCGGGTTTCGAGTTCGGGTTTCGACTGGGAATCGAGTTCGGGTTTCGACCGGGAATCGTAGCGGGAATCTTTAGAGAATCAGAGCGGGAACTTAGCTGGGGTTGCGATGGGAGTCGCGGCGGGATAGAAGGCGGGAATCCTGCGGGGGATTTGCGCAGGGATTCGAGACGGGACGCGAGGCGGGAAACGAGCGGGTTTTCGACTGGGATCGTGCGGGGGAAAGGAGCGGGATTCCAATCTGGACGAGTGGGGGAGTCTTGACGGGACTCCAACCGGGAACGAGCGTGGGTTGCGGGATTGTCAGAGAGGACGCTTGACCGCGTTCGCGGCGAGGCGGGATTCCTGGCGGGGCAGGCTGTGGACGAACAAGGGCAGGTCGAGAGGCACAGGATGTCGAAGGGGTTAGCTAGGGCACCGTGGCAGGACGAGCGCAGGGCAGGGTTCGTGACCGGGCAGGATTGCGGGACAGCAATCCTTGACCGCTGTCGTGTTGGCTTACTCAAGGCCAGACAGAGGTCGGCTTTGGACGCAGTGGATCAATCTCCTAACTGCACTTCATGACTGTGGACGCGAGGCCGGGATCTGGTATCCGGGCATAGTCGAGAACCTACGAGGTCTGGGATAGCTATGGCTATGGCTATGGCTGTGGCAGGCTATGGCTATGGCTGTGGCTATGGTGAGTGACTTCGGGACTATGGCGAGGTACGGGGTTCGCTGTAGCGGGGAACAGAGCATGACGGGAGCGGGGAGCGAGCGGGGGATCATCCTAGAGTCAGGGGAACGACGAGGCGGGCTAGGGATGGATCGAGACACAGGGACGAGGCGGGGGACTGACGAGGAGACGTGGGCGCGGACAAGCAGGGGCGAGGAGGTCGTAGCGGGGCGGAACTCTTAGCAGGAGAATGCATGGCGAAGCAGAGGTTCTTCTGGGATCAGAGAGGGGGGGATCCTTTCGGGATCTAGCCAAGGTCGCGATTTCGGGTTTCAGTATACCGGGTTCTGTTCGGGATTGCCTTAGACATGTTGGGGTCCTGGGGGATCCCGACAGGAACGAGCATGGGTTGCGGGATTGTCAGAGGGGACGCTTGACAGTGTTCGCGGCGAGGCGGGATTCCTGGCGGGGCAGGCTAGGGACGAACGAGGGCAGGTCGAGAGGCACGGGATGTCGAAGGGGTTAGCTAGGGCACCGCGGCAGGACGAGCACAGGGCAGGGTTCGTGACCGGGCAGGATTGCGGGACAGCAATCCTTGACCGCTGTCGTGTTGGCTTACTCAAGGCCAGACAGAGGTCGGCTTTGGACGCAGTGGATCAATCTCCTAACTGCACTTCATGACTGTGGACGCGAGGCCGGGATCTGGTATCCGGGCATAGTCGAGAACCTACGAGGTCTGGGATAGCTATGGCTATGGCTATGGCTGTGGCAGGCTATGGCTATGGCTGTGGCTATGGTGAGTGACTTCGGGACTATGGCGAGGTACGGGGTTCGCTGGAGCGGGGAACAGAGCATGACGGGAGCGGGGAGCGAGCGGGGGATCATCCTAGAGTCGGGGGAACGACGAGGCGGGCTAGGGATGGATCGAGACACGGGGACGAGGCGGGGGACTGATGAGGAGACGTGGGCGAGGACAAGCAGGGGCGAGGAGGTTGTAGCGGGGCGTAACTCTTAGCAGGAGAATGCATGGCGAAGCAGAGGTTCTTCCGGGATCAGAGAGCGGGGGATCCTTTCGGGATCTTAGCCAAGGTCGCGATTTCGGGTTTCAGTATACCGGGTTCTGTTCGGGATTGCCTTAGACATGTTGGGGTCCTGGGGGATCCCGACATACATAGCATACCGGAAGCAGCAGGACAAAGGACATTGTGCCAATTCAAGCCTACTCCCAGACAGTCCATGAACCTAGCATCAGAACTGCTACAAGGTTTGAGTAGCTTGACAGCCAGATTTGTTGGCGATAAGAGGAGCCATGCTTCGGCAAACCAAGCATGCCTTAGTCTTCGGCCAAGGAGAGCTTGCGGGGACACCTCACGACGCACCCACGCAGCTGACCAGAGCTGAGATGCACATATCTGAAATACCACTGATTCCAGCTCCGATTGCCATTGGAGGTGAACACACTTCTCTGAGTCGGCGTCCGGATTTTGATTGGTCCATGCTTGGTTTGTGAAAGAGTTAGGCACAAATGTATGTGCATGGACTAGCATGTAGAATACCACGGCGTCCAAACTGCAGCAGGTGAGCTCAAGCCGACAGGATTCTTGCCTCTGTGCTAGAACGAGCCAGATGCTTGAGCCACAACAAATGTATAGTCGGAAGATCTTCAGACGATCCAAATCTAAACCGCACGCTCCTCGGGGATGATCACATATCCACGCAAGGTGACCTAAGCATTCAGCGCAATCAAGCTATAGATTATATTTATTCACATACTAAGCTGATTCACGTCCACAAGAACTTGAAAGCAGACTCCGCATCCCAACGCACCACCATCTTCACCTCCATGTAACCTGAGTGCCCAAATACTGATGTATGCACCCAATGAGCCCAGGCATCCCGTAACGCAAATAAGCACATCATCAATGACTTACGAGCGAAGATCGACGTGATGTCCGTGCTTATATTAAGCTGCACGGGAAAGGACAGAGGAAGAAGAGTCTAGGAGTGTACGGTTGTGAGTCGAAAATTCGCTAGTGGGGATTTCTGAACACCGTCCGAGTCCAGCGTCTCCGAGTCTGCAGGGACGTCCCTCTCGCTAAAGCCCGGAAGATGTATTCAATAGTCAAAGACATCCACGACTGCACCAAGGAGTAAGCACGTACAGCACTGTGAAATCAATCGAGGAGCTTCATAACACACTTAATCCAATGAGCAGATCGATATCTGGTCGACCTGATTCCCCCTGACCATCCCGAGGTCCTTCATTGCCTCTTCCCGACTGGACGTGTCTGCGGACGTGCCACCGAAACCATTATCCGTCACTACAATCTCTGTCTCTGGGACCTCATCCGCGGTGTCCTCTGAACCCTCCCCGGGCCTGTCTTCCTGCATCCCATCTCCTACCTGTTCAAAGCCTCCTACCTGTTCAACATCTGCAGCAGATGTCCCAGTACTGCCCACACGCACGAAGGTCATATACCTCGTTCCGCCCGTACCCGATGTATACGCAACTCTCATCTGCCTCGGCAGCCTTCCCCGCATGTTCGTAGAGAGGGTCCACGTATTCGGATCCATCACATCCAGGTCTACCGTGGCCATTGGGGCTGCTGGCGACCCTATCTCCTCCGGGAGCATGAATAGCCGCTCCATGCAGCTTGCGGTGTCCCAGTCCCATTCGAGGTTTGATCGAAAGTAAATGCCCCAATTGTGGCATATTGCACGCTCTTTATCGCGTATGCCTGAGATTGGTGAGTTATCGAGTGAAGGCCCGGGTTGTTTGAGGTTTTGTCTCGACAGGCCTGGTAAAAGAATGTGTAAGGTCACTGTCTCCCTGTGATAATTCCGTTAAAAAGAAGGGCTTAACACACCATCTCGTTTATTATATGCATTTGTGTTGGTAAGGACTTCTAGTTCTCGCTCAAATTCATCCCAGGATCCCAGAATGCGATGAGTTCTAGCGTTCGAAGCCCTGATTTGAGGTCGCATGATGGGAGGTTCCGGAGAACTTCCATATCTAACTGTATTGCGTATTCTCCTGGGGAGTACAGACCGATATATTGTCGGAAGCTCCCGTACTCGCCGGCTCGATAGAGGGAATAATGCCTCCATACTTGAGTTGCTATATCACCCCGTATTCAGTATGGACACAATCTGATTTACAGTAATTTGTGAATACGCACTGAGTGAGCAATCCACGTATAGTCGCAGCAGCTTCCAGCGCAGGCAGGCTGAACGTGTCAACATTCTGGCTCGTATTAGCACAGTAATAAAAAATCGAATCCAGCCAGCGCAGGATCGTCGGGAGGATCATGCAGTATGACTCCCGCACACCCTCACCAGAATCATGCTTGCTAGCAAGATGACAAAGGACGGGGATGGACTTCAGGAAGAATACGCCAAAGAAGTAGACTGTCTCGCAGAATCCGGGGATGTGGTAATGACGGTGGTTCCCGTACTCCAAACGCGAAGGGACCAGCCGGAAGGCTAGCTTGCAGAGGAGGTAGGCTTCTCGAATCGCAGAGAGGTGGTGCCTTCCGGAAGCTCTAAGAAGCATGATGAGAGAATCGCCCGAGGTGCAATCAATAGATAGTATGTAACACATTACCGCAATGATTTCACGATTTTCAGCAGGCCTCGCCTTACGGAACTAATGTCGTCAAAAGAGTCAGATGCTAAGGGGAGACCTGAGCTGGCTAAGTCGAACGGGTATCTCCATGAAAGAGCAATTAGGAGAAGATAACACTGCTTCTCCTGCCAGTGGGCATTATTGTCCTGCAAATTGATAACCATGTTGAAATGATGCTTGAAGTGTTCGTAGTCCAGGACATGGGCGAAGAAAGATCTAAGGTATTCGTTCAGGGGATCTAAGCGTATGATAGCTGATAGAGCCGCTGCAGATTGGTGGCGTGACTTCGATCTAGCAGTGGTCAGATTTTCTTCGTATACTGTAAGTCACTCAGTGACGCACTCACTGGAACTGATGTACAAGAGCATTAAGTCCATATACATGTATCCTAGGCAGGCGCTTCCACCTATCCCGATAATGCGCACTCGACACGACCAGCGAGCTGCTTAGAAACGAGTCTTCTAGATACTTGAGGATCCTGCCGGGTGGAAGGCTCGGAAGTAAGATTCGGAATGCCATCTTTTCGATCCTCCGACCGACTGGCTGGTAGAAGTACTTGTCTATCGTTAGGCCCGCTCCAGGGTTGTCGTCTGTTGTCGCAGTTGTCGAGAATGATAGTATGGACACCTCATCCACCGAGTCCGAGTCACAGCTGGTTCTGAAGGCTTTGCCGTCAAATAGCCCAACAGGTTCTGGCAGAAGATAAGCGGCTGCACCTAGATCGGCCTTCAGATACTTTCTATCTCTGTCGGACTTCGAGCGAGCCGCTTTATCCTTCAGATTTCTGGTGAGCTTCTTCATCGCGATAGGCAAGATATTGTGAATGAGCTTGTGTGAACGATGTGAGGATAGGTCCGATAGGACGTGTGCCAGTGTGTGGGCGGGGAGCGTGGGTTCGGAGTTAGAAAGTCCGACTCCGATCAACTCAGATTATCATTTGACCAGTTCCTCTGCAGCCTACTATTTTGCCAACTTGTTCAACTTCATTCGCATCACAAAACAACCGCAAGGCTCGCGACATACTTCAGTCTTAAATGCAAGCGCTTGAGTCAACCGCACGCCGTGGGACTAAGGCAGTTAGACGCAACGCAATGGGAAGTGGTTCAGGTCGAGGACGAGCTATAGTCCTCAAAGGTCGGGTCGGGCCGGGTCAGAGCATCTTTTGGCTGACCCCCGACCCGGCCGGGTCAGCATTTTGAGGCAAGTGCCCGACCCTGACCCTGACCCTCTCTGACCCTCCGGGTCGGGTCATTGGGGGTCGGGTCAAGGTCAACCAAAGGTCGGCCCCGGGTCGGCCCTATAAAGTCTAGTAAGCATGAATATCACTAACTTAAGCTGACTTTTAAGTACTGTAACTACTAAATATATGTATATGTTAATAATACTTAATTAGATACAGTCTGTGAAGAGATATGAAGCACCGACTTTTAATTTCACTAATTTCTCACGGTTCTTAAAAGACCGTTGCTACTCTTTTGGGTAGTAAATTACCATTACAAGGTGCTTTAAGTAAGTAAGAACAGATACTATTACTAAAAGTCAACTTAGCTGCCTTAACTGACTTAAACTAAGTTAACTTGCTACTATTGACTACCAAAATGGGTATTAGTAAGGGTCGGGGGTCGGGTCGGGCCGACCCGGGTCACAGAGGGTCAGGTGTTTCTCTACATTGTCTGACCCTTGACCCGGCCCACCTTGACCTCTCTGTGACCCGGCCCTGTATTGACCCGGCCCACAGGGTCGGGTCAAGGCCGACCCCGGGCCAATGGGGGTCGGCCCGACCCATTGAGGACTATAGGACGAGCACAGCACAATCGGATGAGGGGAGGAGATGTTATAGGAGGCATTGGTCGAGTTCGAGGTCGAGGTGATACTAGCTCTGGCGGGCGCGCAAGACCACGTCTAACACACTGTACGACTTTTGATAATATTTCTTTTCCTCCTCTCATCATCGCTGAATAGTCCTTTCCATCCCACTCGTACGCCTTTTTTCATCTTCAGATTCGCTGAATATCTGAAGGCGCGATGAAAGGGACACATCCCTGACCTTCGCACGCGTGTTTCGACCTTCACCTCTTCGTTAATTGCAATCGACCCACCCATACCGGACTGGACGAAAGCATCGTTATACCACCCCGAAGGTTGCACTTGACGCTGGGGGTCATGTCGCTGGAAGAAGACTCCCCTGATACTTCGCCAGCCTCTTCTGCTACTACGACGGCGTGGACACAGAAGACTGTGAGTACGGCCCTTGCACTTCTCGCGTCCCTCCGACCCCACGACCTTGCAATTCTGGAGAATCAGCCACTCCACATCCCGCTCGAAGTTCTCGATATAATGCGGCCGCACCGCGGCGGAGCAAGAAACGCGCACGTTATGTTTGTTGGTCCAGACGAAAGCAAAGAGAGTGAAGCGACCAGGAAGTTAAGGTCAGTTTGTGGTGTGTGGTCTATGTTACCCAATTTCACACTACTGTAACTGAAAAACTGTAGAGCTCATGAACACCTCGTTCATCCAAGCCGGCCTCGTCGAAGACGAACACAGGACGCTGAAGCTCCACTGCACGCTCATCAACACGGTTTACCGCCGACCACGCGCACGCGATGGGAAGCGGGTGCCGTTTGACTTCGACGCCATACTGGCCTCGGACGCTTTCAAGGCAATCTCCGTGCTAGATGGAACAGATGCTGCCGCAAGTCAATCTTCAAGTTACGAACTCACCTTCGTGCCACCCACTTCGTCCTTGGGCGTAAAGTAGATCACAACAGTAATGATCGAGAAGACTGCCTTTGTCTTCTCCGCTCTTTAAAGTTCAATCTAATCTGCGTTCTTTAAGTTTGCAGACCGTCGTCCGTCGTCGTCGTGGGTGGGATCAAGGACGAACGCGTGGCACATCATGATAGCAGTGACTCGGACATTCAAGGTAGTCCGTGACGTGTGACATTTTGGCAAGAACTTGAAGTTGCCTGGCAGTGCCAGTGGCGGCCCGGCGGACACTGGCAGTGCTCTAAGCTCTCGCTCCTTTCAATTGAACCACTGCAATCACCAAGGGGTATCTTCAGTTCGGTTACCTGCCATTTTCTTCACTATAGAATGCATCATAGCGCCCACGTCGCACTTCATGTTCAATGCATGCATTCGGCTCAAGCGTGCACTGTCATGACAGGGGAGCGGAAGGCCGCGAATCGGTGATACGGAACGTGCTTCGGGTCGAGTTCGAGCGCAACATGACTGGACTTGAGGAGGAGAAATTGAAGGTGGTGTTGGCAGAAATCGTAATCAGAGCTTGATGGTGACCTTATCAGACGTAAGCAGGCGAGGCCACGTTTAACACACTGTACCTCGTTCATCTTCGCCTACTTTCTTTCTCTTACCTTTGCTAAATAGTCCTCTCAATCGCACTCACACGAGCTCTTTTCATCTTCAAACTCACAGAACATTAGAGCGCTATGAAAGGGCCACATCTCTGAATTGCGTTGAATTATTACATCTCTTTGCATACTGCGCTCAGGAGTCCATGGCAGAAAGAACGTATGACAAGAACTCCTCTCGCTTGGTTCTTGGGGTTTGAGTGTCTGGCTCTAGCTGGGGTGCGGGCATCTAGCATTCCTTCTGGGATTTGATTGATGACACGCCATTGTGGACTCCGGCCCAGTGTGCGCACTCCAATCGCTTGAGTCTAACCTGTCCGGATGACAAGAGTGGCCTCAAATCACTTTCTGGATGCTGAGAAGTGTGTTTGTCTTCCGTTCACCTTCATGGAACGCGAAGCCCTTATTCGTGGCAATAGCACGCATCCCGGCTTCAGTCCTCTTTGTAGGTGAGACAATCCCTCACAAGCTCCTCTTAGTCAAGACAGGTGCGCTAATTTTCGCCTGCAGTTGACTCCACACTATGTTGACAATCGCTCATCATTCTATGGTGATAGTGGGTACTAGAGTAGGTCACATTTTCAATAATCCCCAACATTAAGCGACTTTATGAGAATTGTCGCTACAGCCTCATTGTACGTCAGGATTTACTACGCTCTTTTGTGCTAATATAAAGTCCATCTCTCACAGCTAAGTTAATTACAAAACACCTATACCCTGCGCCTAATTCGAACAACATTCGGACAAGAAACACACTCGACTCTATCAATGAGGTCCTTCCACCTATCCATTCATGCCTTAACACCCTCCATCTGCTACATACATGAATTGAAAACCTGCATAATGCACCTAGTCCAATGAGCAAATCGATATCTGGTCGGCGTATTCTCCATGAGCTTCTTTGTGGTTCTTCATTGGATGCTCCAAAAGATCCTCGATGGTGCAGCTGTCACTGTAATAATCATACCTCAGTCCAAGCTTCTCTTCTTGTGCTGATGATGCATTGCTATTCTCGTGCGTGATAGCCCCTTGTCCACCCCTGGATTCTTTGATCTCTTCACAATTTGGCCCTTCCAGGTTGAGCGAGTCTCTATGCCTCACCTGCGTCGCTGCATGCTTGGAGTCAAAGTCGGTCTCTGTCTCTGGTGTGGCGTCGTCGTTCATGAGCGCGATAACCCCTGGTTGATCCTTGACTTCTTTGGACTCGTCGTCGGCCTCTAGTGCTAGCGGTCAATGTTTCGTGTCGGACCTCGAAGACCTATTGAAACTCACCCGTAGATGTGACATCTTCGGAAGATGGACAAGACACAAACGTCTTATACTTAGTCTCACCCGTTGCAGACTTATATGCGATCTTCATCTGCTTTGGCAACCTTGTCATCGTGAAGACATTCCATACATCCGACTTCCCTGTGTCCAGAGATATAGTGGATGCAGTATGCAGCTCCACTTGCTCCGGGAGCTCGAAGAGATGTTCCAGGCAGCTCGCCGTGTCCCAGTCCCAATCGAAGTTAGAGCGGAAATATATACCCCATTGATGTCGCCGTTGGCATGCGAGCTTAAATTGTCTCCACTCCCAATCACCCATGTTCCTTCTCGCTCTCAAGAATTCTTCTGTTGAATCACTTTCGGGTACATGTACACATCGTGCTTGACTGAGTGTGTATTCCATATAACTATCAGGAATGTCTTCCCCTAAGACAAATTAAACGAATTGTGAGTTTTTTTCTTCTCATAAGGATAAGACATAATTTGTACTCTTGTCTGGGTAGTCTGGCATAGACATGCTGTCTCGAACCTCACGTTCAAGTTCGTCAAGAGACAATAAGAGGCGCTTGGTTCTTGGAATTGAAGCCTTGATGAGATTGTCCAGTATGTACCGATGGCCACCGGACTGTCGTAGATTCCTTGGTATTTCACCTTCATAGAGTGGCTCTTTGACACTCAGCCAATGCAGTGACGTTGGAAGTAGTAACGAGAATATCGGGTCACTATAGTATGGTAAATATTAGAGTATAGAGATAGAAATATGTATTCTTGGACGCACTGCATGAGCAAACCATATATTGCAGATTTAATGTGCAACATTCTCGGCATGCAGATTGATCTTGTTTGATTGAAAAAATCGGCAATGTTACACAAGGCCGAATCAAGCCATCGTAGGAATGTTGAGAGCAGCATGTGGTAAAGCTGCTGTGTTTGTTGTCCACAGTTAGCGTGTGCGGGCTCGTAATACATAAAAGGGATGAAACGGACAATGAAGAGGATGAAAAAGTAGATAACCTCAATTTCATCTGCGTTCCATGAAACATGTACGACCTCTGCGAAGTAAATAGATGTATCGGAGATAATAGCAAAGGCATCTCTCTTTGAAAACCTGTAGAGCTTAGTGAGAAACAGCGTGAAGTTCATACAAAGGACTTACCTCCAAGTATGTATGAGCTTTAGCAACATCTCTTTCCAGAGTGAGCAATCTCTTTCAAGGAGAACATGTGCAGGATTACTTTGTAGTATAGCGGAGCGTGCTCGTGTAAACATCACCAAAAATAGATAGCACCTCTTCTCCAGGTTCTCATCGCCAATATGCATTAGAACTGAGCTGGGGTGTGCTATTCGATTGTGCACATGTTTAAGGAAGTTTTCTATACGGTAGTCTGTGAAGCTCAAGCGAATAAGAGCCGATAGGGCAGCTGAAGACCGGATGAGTGAACTAGATCTACAAACTGTTGATTTTCATATTTTCCGTCTGGTATGAGAACACACTCACTGTGTTTTATGAAATAGTGTGTCTAATCCAGCTATGTATACAGAACTCAGAGCGGTATACTTTCTTTCAGGTGCAAGGGTATCAAAGTTGAGCTCTCCCTTAAATAAATGCTTCTCGATGTACTGAAAGATTCTGCCCGTTGACAGGTGTGGCATTGCAATTCTGAATGCCGTTTTCTCTATCCTCCGTCCGGCAGGCTGATAAAAGTACTTGTCTACCGTCCAGCCGGCCCCAGGATTGTCGTCCGTCGTCGCTGTCGTTGAGAAGGAGCTCACGGAACTTGCATCATCGTCATCGCTTTCGTCTTTGTCAGCCACATTGCTCGGGTGCTCGAGGGTGGATGCAATCAAGTTGAAATTGCCAATGATATATTTGCTATCTTCCTCGAAACGACGACGGGCGTTCTCTTTTTTGCGCTTGGCGATGGCACGTTTGATTGCCTTCGACATGATGATGAAGAAAACTGATGTGGAATAGCCTGAATGTGTAGTAGATATAGGAAGGACAAGTTATCGTTCGGGGTTTAGGGTGCAGACGTGCTAAGCATCCTAAATTATCCGGCTTCTGTATCCCTGATTTCAATGCATATAACACGAGGTCTTCTAATCTCCAAATCCGTGAGTCAAGCATGGCTAGACATCAGACTTCTTCATTGGAAGGGTCCGAGAATAGAATTGGAACATCGGCTGCGCATATTTATGGGGGGTCACAGAATCGCATTGTCGGGTTTTCTTCTACTGGTCTATGTGCATTTATTGGCCGGTAAAGAATGGAGAGCTGCAGTAGTTGGAAACTAGAGAATGGAAGACAGATTTCAAGACACCGAGTTAGATTGTACACAGGCGCCTGTCTGGCAGTGGCATCACTGAAGAATCTAGAAATGCACAGCTTCAAGTATATATAGCTGCGAAATTGTATAGGTTGCAACCCTTTCTTGATGGGGTTGATCTTTCTACGTTCTGATAAGTGAGTGTCAGTACGAAACTAGCGATTGTCTTGAAGTAGAGAAAGCAGAAGATATACCGGGTGGCGAATACATTAATTAACATCAGGTTTGAAGTTGCTTCTAGACGTAAGAAGCCAATAGAATTAACCAGAGCCGCCAGATCAAATCGACTGTCTTTTTTTTCTTGGACTTCAAAAGTGAATTTGCAGTGGTGGTATAGTAACGGTAGTGGTCAATGGTTAAGAGATGAGACACGCGTCGCGACGCGCGATATTCAAGTTCAAATTGCCGGTGTGACCGTGTGACACTCCGAGTCACTGGCACTGCCAGTGGCAGGCTCAGGCTGCGGCACCACTGGCATAGTAGTATGCCAGTGCGTGCCAGTGCTCCGAGTCCCCTCTGCCACTGGCACTAGATTGCAGTTTCTTCAGTATTACCGGCCGTTTCCTTCATCGTAACATGCATCATAAGGCTCTCATCGCACTTCACACCCAATGCAGGCAGTCAGTGCGAATGTTCACCGTGGCATTAGGAGAGTCGAGTTAGGGTCGCGGTCGAGCACAACATGATTACGAGGAGACATTGAAGGAATTGTTGGTAAATGGTGTGGCTGGGACATGATGATGGGTTTATCAGACGTGCACAGGCGAGGCCACGGTTAACACATTGTACGTCTTTCAACTACGCCTATTCTCTCTCTCACCTTTAAGTAGCCCTCTCTACCGCACTCGCATGAACTCTTTTCATCTTCAGATTCGCTGAGTATTTGAAGGGCGCGATGAAAGGGACACCTTCCTGGCCTCTACACGCGTGATTCGGCCCTCACCTCTTCCTTGCTCGCAAACAACCCACCCATTCGCGGGCTGGACGAAAGCATCGTTATCCTACCCCGAAGGCTGCACTTGACGCTCGGGTTTATGGCGCTGGAAGGCGACTATCGCTAGCCCCTGCTGCTAATGCAACGGCGGGGATGCCGAAAACGTTGAGCACGGTTCTTGCCCTTCTCACGTCCCTCCGCCCTCGCATCCTTGCAATCATGGAGAATCAGCCACTCCGCATCCCGCTCGAAGTTCTCGATATAATGCGGCCGCACCGCGGCGGGGCAAGAAACGCGCACGTCATGTTCGTTGGGCCGGACGAGAGCGAAAAGAATGGGAGGTTAAGAGCGGGTCTGTGGTGCGTGGTCTATGTTACCCAGTTTTACCACTGTAGGTGAAAAACTGTAGAGCTCATCAACACCTCGTTCATCCAAGCCGGCCTCGTCGAAGACGAACACAGGCCGCTGAAGTTGCACTGCACGCTCATCAACGCAGTTCACCGCAGACCACGCTCACGCGATGGAAAGCGCGTGCCGTTTGACTTCGACGCCATACCGGCCTCAGACGCTTTCAAGGCAATCTCCGTGCCAGATGGCACAGATGCTGACGCAAATCAATCTTCAGGCTACGAGCCCACCTTCGTGCAACCCACTTCGTCCTCGGGTGTGGCTTCTTCCGCCCATGCCCACCGTCCAGTCCAAAGGCCGACCCCACGCACGGCTCAAAACGAGCACGGGCATCGAATAGACCTGGGCGTGTATAATGTTGACAAGGTCCAGATCTGCCTCATGGGAAGCTCGGGCTCCGATGGCGAGTACGTTAGTGTTGGAAGTATTAGATTAAACGGAGATGGTGATGGAGAATTGATCTGAGACTCTGATGATGAACAACACTGCTGAAGGGGCTTTGTATTAGTACGTGAATAAACATTTGATTTTATTGCATTACTGCATTGAATGGTTGGATCTCTTAGCGGAATTCGCTCGGGCGCGTGGTGTACGGAATGTACGTCAAGACATCCTTCCGCGTGGTTCTTGGCTTTTCGAGTGTCTGGCTCATGCTCAGCGCTCGAGCATCCGGTCGGCTCGAGCTTGGGCATCCAGTGCTCCTTCCGGAATTCGATTGATGATACGCTATGATGTACACCGGTTCGAGCGTGCTCGCTCTATCCCGCAGCGCTTTTCTCGACAGAATAAGGCGGCGGACCTCAGTCAGATTTCCGGATACGAGAAGCGTGTTTATTCTTCCAATCACCTCCTATAGGCCTCGAAACCTGGTCCTAGGGTATCTGCGCGCCTTAAGGTTCTGTCTTTATAATGGGTTCGACGTGCCCTTACAAGCTTCCGTTAGTCAAGACTGGGGCGCGCTCGTGTTTGCCTATGATTAACTCCAGTTTACGCTGGCAGCCGGTCCAGTGACGCTATCTAGTGGCCGCTTCTTCAGTATTCCCCAACATTAGAAGATTCTTTGAAGACTGTGCCTATGTCCTCATTGTACGCTCTCTTGTGCTGACATAAAAGCCATTTCTCATTGCTAATTTGAATACGAAACAGATACAGATACACCCGGCGCCTCATTTGGCGCCCATGACATTCAGTCAAAAATCGCAGTTTACCATAATAAAGTCCTTCCACCAATCCGCTTCGCAGATCTACGCCATCCACCTCTGAAATCTGATCGAAGACCTCCATAGCGTGCCTAATCCACTGAGCAAATAGATACCTGGTCGTGGTGCTGACCCGGAACCGCCTCGCGGTTCTTCAATGATTCCTCCAAGCCGGCGTCTCTGGTGCAGTCACCACCATCACCGTAAACTTCCGGTCCCTCCTCAGTCTCTTGCGCTGGTAATGTATCGTAGCCACCCTCATCCACAATGGCCTCCAGTTCCTCCCGGGCCTTTTCAGCTGCTCCGCCGTGTGGCTTCTCTGGAATCAGCGAGACTTCTTTCTGCTTCGCGACTCCCTGCTTCACTCCGAGCTCTGATTCGATCTCTGGGATTGGTGCTGCACTGTAGGTCCCATGTCCTGGTCGATCATCGGCTTCTTTGCATTCGCCGCGAGGCTCTAGTATAGTGGTCAATGTTTTATCTTGGACCTCGATGATCAGTTCCAACTCACCTGCGGATACGATATCCTCGGAAGATGGACAAGAAATGAATGTCTTGTACCTTGTCTCGCCCGTGGGAGACTTATATGCAACCCTCATTTTCGTCGGCGGACTGGCCTTGGTAGTGGAGAGATTCCATGTATCTACCTCCACCGCGTCCAGATGTATCGCCGCAATGGCAGCAGCTGGTGGTACCACTTCCTCCTGGAGCTCAAAGAGTCGTTTGAGACAGCTCGCCGTGTCCCAGTCCCATTCGAGGTTCGAGCGGAGGTATATTCCCCATTCATGTCGCAGTCGGTATTGACACTGGAAGGCTTTACAGGCTCTGTCGTGCCGTCTTGCTTCCAGAACCTCTTTTGTTGCATTGCTTCTGAAACCACGCACAAGTTGCACGTGGTTGCGCGTAAAATATGTTTTGTTAGACATCTTATTCTCTAAGAATAAAAAATGCAAGATCGTTTGTTCAGGATATGAAACATGAAGACCAAGCATGCTCACTCGCCTTTAAGAATTGACTTGGACAGGCTGTTACGAACCTCACGCTCAAGCTCGTCAGGAGACGTTAAGAGGCGTTGAGCTCTAGGTATTGAAGCCTTGATGAGGTTGTCTATTATGGTCAAATGTTCTCCATGGTGTCGTCGATTCCTTGGGAGAAAACACTTGTCAAATGACTTAAATTCTTTATATATATGCATGCGATATGATGTTGCAGGAAGTAGTGTTGCAAATATGGGGTTGCTGTATCGGGGGACATATCAGAACACAGAAAATGAACATGTGATTCCACGTACTGCATGAGCAAATCATGTATTGCAAGTTTACTTTGCAACAAATGTGGTGTAGTAGAATCACATGTCTTAAAATCAGATCTGGCCACAAATTCGTACAAAATCGAATCAAGCCATCGCAGGAATGTTAAGAGCAGCATGTGTGGTAAAGCTGTTGCGCCCGTTGGCCGCATGTATGCTGAGCAGAATTGTAATATATGAAAGGGATGAAGCGGACAATGAAGATGGTAAAGAGATACATAACTTCCCAGTATTCTGAGTCCAATGTAGGTGAGGGCCATATTGCATAGTATCCATACACAGCTTTTGCGTAGTAAAGAGATGCTTCAGACATAATAGCAAAAGCATCCTTGTTCGGAGAACTATGAACGTCAATAAGAAACGGCTGTGAATTCATACAGAAAACATACCGCCAAGCATTGACTAACTTTAGCAACGTCTTTTTTAAGGATGGGTGATCTTCGAGTAGGTTATTGTATCCAAGTTTACGCCAACAAAGTTTAGGAGTGCCGATATAAGTGTTACCAAGAAAAGATAGCACTTCTTTTCCCAAGTGTCATTGTCAGTTGATGATAAAGCCGAGCTAGGGAGCCTATTTGATTGTGAACAAAGTAGTAGAAGCAGGTTATACGATCATCCGTTGGACATAAGCGAATAAGAGCCGAAAGAGCCGCAGAAGACCGCATGAGCGAGTTTGATCTGAAAACTGCTTGTTTATAACATTTCTGAAGAGTATTTAACACACTCACTGTGTCTGATGAAACAGAGAGTTCAGCCCAGCCAAGTGTACAGAATTCAGATCAATATGATTTGGAAAATATTCATTGAAGGAGAGCACTCCTTTAAAATGGTGCTCCTCGATGTACTGATATATTCTTCCCGGCGAAAGAAGCGGCATGGCGATTCGAAATGCAATCTTTTCGATTCTTCTTCCAACAGGTTGATAGAAGTACTTGTCTACCGTATATCCAGCCCCAGGATTGTCGTCCATTGTCGCTGTCGTCGAAAACGAGCTCACGGAGCTCGCATCATTCTCGGTATCCTGTTGATCAGTCAGATATGAAGAGCTGCCGAATATCCCACAATGATCGAGGGCCGATGCAATCAATCTGAAATTGTCGGTGATGTACTTGCTGTCCCTTTCGAAGTTACGACATGCTATTTTATTCTTGACGTTTCCAGTTAGACGTTTTAAGACTTTTGACATAATGATGCAGTGAGCTGGAGACGAGAAGTAGAGATCGAAGTGACGGATCAAGAAGGAAGTCGGCGACAAAGAACTTGGCCAGAGTCGAAACCCCAGGCTTATGAATACTCCAGAGCTAGTGCTAATCAGCGCAGGTTATCATGTGCTCTACCGGAGACCTGTACGCAGCCGATTGGAGTAAAAGGGGGATCAAAAAGAAGCAATGCTATCTTTATTGGCCAAGTTGATATTAATGTTGATCGAGAAACAGGTTTCCCATACTATCCTGAATGAGGGCAGTGATTCACTAATAAGGAGCCCCATGCAGTGTACACCGCATCTCCCTAGTCGGCCCATTGAACGTCCAGAATTGAGTATGCAATCATGTAAAGAGAAAGTCGTACCTTTGTTCTTTCTGACGTGACACAGCGTGCCGCAAAGAAGCCGGGACATGTGTGAATAGACACGGACGCTAGCCTCCAACATTGGCTATTGCAATGGGCGCACTGTCATGGCAGTGAAAAGCGGTTTGATTTGGCGCTAGGAATCCTGGGCTAGTGCTTGTGGTGTGCGTATTGGTGGAGCTTGAGTGGACGTAGCCAGAGATAAGGAGGTGGTTTTGTAGCTGTGAATATCAGTATCACCGAGTTAGTAGGACAGTCGGAAATTATTGTTCTCGGACTACCCCGGATAAAGTGTGGCAAAAAGGGACAGTGTAAGATTGCGCAGTATGACTTGAGTGAGTCCGGATCACGGCCAGCTTGCGTATCCACGAAACTCCAAGATGAGCGCCTCTTCTATTTGTGCCTTTGTTGGTTTGAAGCCAATTTGCCAATGATCGGCACAAGGTAGAGCAACCTCAGGAGAATAGTTTAAACTAATACAAGAAATCTTGTCAAAGTAGTTTAAACTAAACTAATAGTTTAAACTTACTAATATGAAATTAAAATTTGCAATACTAGTATCATGTCAGTGTAGAGCTGCGCCGAGCGGTGCGTCAGTATCGGTATTGTCCGAAACGTGAGAATTGAGTACTACTTCTGATTCCACTGGCACGTGCCGGTGACAGAGTACGTCACGATTGCGCGGGGTACTAAGTAGCATTTAGACGGCTGCGGCGAAGGCAAGGGTTGCCTGATCGTCTGTTCACCTCTTAAGCTATGCGTACTGCCTTGGCGTGAGATGGAAGGGGATGACTTCAGATGCCCGTGAATATCTCTGGCCGTGATTACTCCCCCGAATGTTACAGACAGCTCGGATTGTCTACCTGAAATTTGAGTTATAAGCCCGATTTCGTGCACAGCACGAAGGTCAATTGAGAAGTCCGTTGAGGGTTGAAGCGCCAGCATGCCCCTAATCCTTCGGTCCAACTCAGGAGCCGCCATCCTGGACGAGATGAGATGGCGAACCATCTGGAAAATGTGGTTTCCACTGTCATCGTCTCTTCGCCGTAAACAGGCCTTTCGAACTGTACTCGATAAGTCTAGCCCACGCAGTTTTCTTAGCTACGCATATGTCTCGCATTTGAATATGTATTTAAATTCACGAGTGGCAACTGATACTCGACGGGTCCGGACGCATGTGTGTGCGAGGCTCCGAAATCGGAGTGCAACGGACAATGTGGTGATCACACTCAAGCGCTCTGCGGCGAACACAGTGAACGCCTCGTCCTTTTCCCTATGGCACTGAGTAGATTAGACAGGTTGTCCAGAGACATCGCAAGGACTGGATTGGACGATTCGGGGTTGGAGGCCGCAAGTGTTCGACGTATCTTCTCCGCTTCCTGAATAGCAACGAGTGCCGAAGCCTCTTTCCTACGTCACTGAAACGAAGAGACAGGTTGTTCAGAGAGCTCGCAAGAAATGTGTTGAACGTTTCAGGGTTGGATGCTGCGAGCACTCGATATATGAACGTTGAAAGCGACACAGTCATGACATAATAGATATAGTAACAGACAGAACACCATGAACTAGTAGTACAAATATCAATCTACTCATTCCGCCACATGTTTGACTTGTTTTGTTTGGCGCGAGTGCTTTGATAGCTGTCAAAGTGGTCAGTATAGAGTCCGAAGTAGCAACGGCAGCACGGAGTCTCACCTGATCTTCGCTTCTATCAGAAAAAGGGGTATACTTCCAGAACAAACTAAGTTTTTCAAACTGTTTTCGAGCCTGGAATGCAAGTGCTCTGAATTGTTCAGCCTTCGATAAGGCAAAGGATTCCTGGTGGAGCTTCTGGCTTTCGGCCGCTTCGACAGCAATCATCGTCCACGCAGCATCCCAGTAATCAAAACCTCTTATCAAACGTCGAAGTTCTTCCTCCAGCAATTCAGCTTCTTCGCACCATCGATCCCGGACGGCACGGGCATGGAACCAAATTACTCGAGCATCTACCAAAGTGAGCGATGGCAATACAAATATATCAATGTTATTAATTACCTTCCAATGCCCATTCCGAAGGATCTTGGCCCTCTTCCCCCTTGTGAACCAACCATATCCAGCCAGGTGCTTGGCCACCTTTCCCAAGAGCTGGAACGCTAGAGGTGGAAGGCCTATATAAATCTTCTCTCGTCAAAGGTAGGAATCGTTTGTCATCTGTCGGCATCCCAAGACCGAGCATCTTCTCTCTAATGGTAAGATACTCGTCGAACCAGAATTCCTGTACCTTCTTCGCATTGTTTACTGCAGTAGACCCACGCGTCGTATTCTTTTCACGCTCCTTTAGATGCCTGTTTTCGCTTGATAGAGCCCGAACTTTGAGTGTCGCAGACTTGATAGTTTGAATTACTTCACATGCGTCGCCTTGCCGCAGAGTCAGCTTGTATTTTGCTATCTCTTCAAGGCCAAGAATTTTGCGCTCCTCGGGCGTGAGATCAGATGGTAGGAACAGATCAGCATCCTTCGCGGTGCCGGATAAGTCCTTCTCATCCAAGAAATCACCAATTTGAGGGATAAGAGCACGGTATTGAACTCTCCAGGACGCAATGAATTCTTCCAGGTCGTCCTCCGTCGGTTGAGGTTGATCCTCGAAATCTAACCCTTTCTTTATTTGCTGCCTTCAGAATATTTGTGACTAATCCCATCCAGTAACGAGACGGATAACAACATACTGCTTTCGTTGAATGCGCAGTGCTCTTTCCAGCAACACTGCCATCTTTCCCTTCAACCCCGTATTTGCAGTCCCGCTAGCATTGACGATTAAGGTACGCAAACTTGCATCCTTGCTGGACACTGGTATGGATAATTAGGAAGTAACAACGGATTGTTATATTAGACGACTCACGTGTCAGTTTAGATCTGTATGGACTCTCCCACTGCTTGGTCTTCGAATTGTATACCGGCAGTATAGACATTTTGGTCCACATTTCAACAACTTCATCGCCAAACGTTTCCCGCGCGGACTTGTCACCGACAGTGAATGCCACACGTGCTTTGACATATTCTTTGACGGTTTTCGGTATCTTCTGTGAAATATCATCCGCTGTTCATTTGATGGATATATGTGAGTAGCTATCTTAAATATTATAGGCACATCTCACCCATTTTGTACAGCTTGACTCGATTCCAGTGTGAGAAGAAATCATCGAGCGTCTCGTCACGATGGCCGGGGGTCATCTGCTTTGTGCTCCCCGCAGCTTGGTTTAATTCGGCCCAGAGCCGTTCAGCTGCCTCTCCGTCCATGCGACCCACATTGTTGCGGAAATGAAGGTTGTAACACCATTGACACTTCTCAACATGACACAAGCAGTGCATTTTGCCAATGAGGAATTCGATGATACTCACATCAAGCTCTGGGAACTCCTCCTTCATGCGCTGCTTTAAGTTAATCTCGTACTGACAGGAGACATCATACGCGCAGACGATTCGTTCCACGCATTTACAACTCTCTAATGCACCACTAAGAGCGAGGTCCACATTTATGAACCTGGTTAAGCATAGTTAGCTTTATAGTACAAGGCCTCCGCTTGTACGAGCTTACCTTTCTCCCCGCTGAAGATTGACAACACTTTTCGGAGGGATGAGATCGTGCCTGCATATGAATGCCACTACGCCGGTGCTCGTTTGCTTGACAAATTGTTTTCTATTCCAGTTCTCTGTTACGGAGAACTCTCTACAGTCACCTTTCTAATTGCATATGAGTACAAGGCACGAGACTGGTGAAAAATAACTTACGGCAACTTTTAACGCCTTGTGTTTCTTAACGTGTTCCAATACCTCATCATTCCTCTGCATATAACCTCTCCCGTGCCATAACGAACGATCATGTGGGTTGTTTTTCTTCAGCAAGTTGATCAATTTGAAGTTGCCATCTACGCTCAAGAATTTCGTTCGCAAGTGTCTCATATGAAGAAGTTTACCGTCAGCTATATAATATATATAGGTTCAGGCGCAGGCTTACAATGGTAAAGTTTCTTGACCATCTGTTGACACGTTGATGCCTGGTATGGGACAGGCCAAGCAAACATCGGCGAAAGACCCGCTGGGTCGAATTGCTAAGTGTTTGTCAATACCGACTGTCTGACCGCTCTCGCGTTCGGCTCGTAGGTAGCGCCAATACCGAGCTATGCGCGAGAACCTGTTTGTAAGGTCCTGTAGGGTGCTTAGTAGAAAACAAAATGTCGAAGATCGCAAACTAACGTGAACTTCGAATGGTAGTTCCGATGTCTTTTCACAAAGCACTTTTGCGTAATCGAATGCAGATTTCTTCGATGCGAGTGCGATTAAGTGAAAGTCTTGCAGGCTGCGGATCGTGAATCCTGCTATTGGAAACTTGACGGAAGAAGCGAAAATACCCCCCTCTAGAAGTTGTAGGAAATGTGACTTCATGTCTCGGCAATAACAGTACATAACCCTGAGCATATGCGTGCCGTTTATGTCCGTTACGCGAATCTTGGATGTGGACGTCTCGCTGCTGGCGTTAGTGCACCGGTCTCCTCCGTGTCCCATACAGTGGACCAGTCCAAGTTGATACAGGCTGTCTCTGACGAAGTGCTTCGCGCTCCACCTCTCTATGGTATGGAGTGGCTCACTTCTATGCTTCTCGACGATGCATACTTTGCACCAAGTCGTGTTAAGCATGCAGTCCGTGCAGCGATAGATTCGGGGTTCTCCGGATCCGCATTCGCAAGCACGCTCGACTGTACCGCAATAATGAAACCTCTTGATAATTTCTTCCTGAATTATGGCTTGCAACTCGACGAATTCCGATAACAACTCTTCCTGAGTCTACGTAAAGGTTTGTCAGTCAGATTCTCCACTGATGTGCAAGGATTGTACCTGGACACGTGGTTGTTTATCAGATGACGGACGAGGCAGTTCTTCTCCCGCCGCTCTCTTCTCTGGCCTCTCGCCCATACCGGCATTAGACACAGGAATGGTATGATCATGCCCAGGACTGCCACATCCTAGCGATGGCGCGCTGAACGGATCCGCATCAGGCGCAAGTGAGTTAGCGACTATGGTCTTGATCTGACTTGGACTGAAGATGAGTTGTGAGTCGGAATGAGTGCGAGCTAGAGGGGTGGAGTGTTGTCTGGGTTTTTTAGGGGATCCAAACGCGAGTCGTCCAGGAGTCCTTGGTCTTCCAGACAATCGGAATACATCGTCGCTCGGATTGCTATTGTTGTCCTGCTTTTAATAATATGAGTTTACTCTCACTTGAAACGAATGCTTTCGCTCTCACGTTCGCTTTCTGAGGTGTGCGCTCTTTCGTCTGATCCATTAGCGATTGTGCTATATTATATTAAGTGCCACAATTTGGCAATAATAGTACTAATTCTAATGGTACTTATTCTTACAAAAGTAAGAGCGATGAGAGAGAAAAAGTCATTTGAAATTCTACGCTGCCGAGTAACCGTTCGCATATCCTACTTAGGGCCGGTCCGTAGCGTTCGGTGTACTCAAAAAACGACTTAGACCGGGTCTGTATAGTCCGCGACACGTGTTACATCCGCGACAGCATACGACATAGACGTCTTCGACTTTCCGTATCCTATTCGCACTGATATACCTGTCTTCTCTTTCTTCTTGTTACGAATGAACTTGACTCCGTGGTGGATTTCTCCAACATCTGCCCCGCTCAGAACAAGGACCCGATCAACTGCCCTAGGCTGACAAGCAGTAAGATTGCGTACCTGGACCCATGCTTCGTTCAATTTACCATCCCGAGTGCGGTATGAGAGATAAATCTCATCGTTAGAGTTGCGCCCAGCTTCATTGACGCGGAATGACGAGGTCCGTGTTGTCCATGCCATTGATCCGGAGACATCGCGTGGGCTCGAACACCCTTCAACGAATCTGAAGTAGACTCGCATACGTGCCATGACTTGGATGACCATAGGGTGGTTAACCCAC
Organism: Trichaptum fuscoviolaceum; assembly: GCA_910574455.1. Taxonomy (NCBI): domain Eukaryota; kingdom Fungi; phylum Basidiomycota; class Agaricomycetes; order Hymenochaetales; family Trichaptaceae; genus Trichaptum; species Trichaptum fuscoviolaceum. The sequence continues at coordinate 5,705,796 of CAJSYZ010000007.1, read as the reverse complement.
GTCGGCGTAACTGATGTAATGGTTATCCTGGTTAAACACTTGTAAACCTTCCATATACGAACCTGAAGGTGACGACGGATCTAGTGCTGGCGGTCCCTGTATATCGAGCGGTATCGCATGGCCAGAATCTGGTGCCGGTGGTCTCAGTGTTGCCTTCCGATGTTCGCGCGTCTTCACCTTGATCAGCTCTACATCGGGCGCCTCGCTGTCATCAAGGCAGCGCAAGGTTGCTCTACGTCACGGATCGGTGGTGAGAACAGCGTCGAGCTGGGTTACGAGTTATCTTACATTGAGACGACATCCTTTAGGGGAAACGGTAGAGGCTGACACATGCCATCGACCAATACTATCGCGTGCGCTCGCCCGTTCGCCGCCACGAGCGTACCGAACGATTTGAACTTGGAATCCATGACATATACTTCGTGACTCTCACTGCACATTACGTTTAAAGCCTTGTCTATCTCGGGTAGCAAGTCCACACCGGCTGCTGTTGCCTTTACTATCTCGGAGTCAGAGGTTGACTCGAATGCTTTTCCAAGTAGTAATTCGCGATTTACAGCGGGTGGTTCCGCATTCCCATCCTTACTCGGGAGAGGGCAGGGAACTGGTAAAGACTTAGGAGATAATGGTGGCCTAGGGAACGGGTTGCATAGTTGGTCTACCTCTGTATCGTAAATGCTCGACAATGATCAGCTTCGATTCGAAACGTAGTTCGCAAGGGCCTTTTTGACCGATACTGTATCATCGAACACGGTACCGTCAAGACGAGCAAAAGTTTCCCTATTGAAATGTTATTCGGGCTATGCATACGGTGCAGGAAAGTACTCACGTGTTCACCACCTCACTCAGGGAGAAAATGTTGCTCGTTATCTCCTTCGAGAGGGGAACATCAACTTCCACAAACCCCTTCGAATACACTTTTGTAATCGGTCCCACTTTGCCTCTCGTCGTAACATACACCATTTTTTTCAGTAACGCATGGTCCTCTTTTCCCTCTGACGCTAGAAGATTCATAGTGGCGAATGTTAGCGAGGGTGGGTATGTTTTTTGCGCATCGTCTGTTTGCACAAAATCCTTTGGCACTTTCAGCTATGAGCATAGTTAGTACGTATATGGCCGACATAACATCGTGCGTACCTCTCCACGTGCTCGCTCATCGAGTAAAATCAAGACATCTTCGCCTTCTGCCATCACAAATCCTTTACGACCGGTCTCATTTCCAAGCCGTACCACTACCGTTGTCCCCGCGGAGAAATGCCTATGTGCATCAGCCAACCGAAGTTTGATGCCCTTTCGATGGTCACGGTCATTTGTTATCCAAACATCGTCTCCAGACAGATACGTTACAGTCCCTTCGACGTGCAACCCCTCCGTAGAGACACCTCCGATATGATCTCCGTATCGGATAAAGGATTTGTTCGTGATATAGCGAGTGTCGTACCCAAGTAATGTGAAATAATACACGTCCGATGCATGGGGCTGAACTGGTATCGCTGCATGGATCCCGTACGCCTCGATAATCCGCAGACCATTGTGCAGATAGACCTCTCCTCTGAAGACAAAGGAGTCGTTTGTCGGGCCAGGTTGTACGTTGAAATTAAATATCGACCGGGCAACTTCTTCTGTCAACAGTCTCTGCGGAGGGCGGCTTGAAGGTCTTTCTCTCCGTGCTACCCGCTTCCTCAATGAACGGTCCGGTTGACTCCAAAATCGTGGAACGACTGCGACCCGCAGTACATCAGAGTCTGCGACATCAAGAATGATTCCTACGTCGTCCTTGAATTGGCCGCATCTCATACGAACCCAAGAGCGTCGCACAAAAACCTCTCCACTGTCTAATGTTGATTGAATAAGGTGTAACACAGCCCCTCTATCCTCCCATGGTACCACTTTCATTCCTAGACGTTGACACCCATGAAATTCGCATTGCTTGCAATTCCCGTCACTTGGTCCACCGTTTCCGCCAACACATATATCCTCCTTCTAAGTAATCGCGATGCCAGCACTACGCAAGGTCGCGGTGCACGCTGTTGCAAATGCGCGGCTGCCCTCAGCTCTTGACCGCCCTTCATTAGACATCTCAGCTACGTGCATATGTACAGTCCAAACAGCAGTAGCAAACCTTCATTGGCAGGAGAAACATGTGAAGTCCGCGTGTCTCTTCATCGAGTCCGTCCACATTCTCGCGTGGCTGACGTTCGGTCGGAATTCTCGCTGTGCCACGAGCCAAATTGCGATATCTGTTGGCTAAGGTTTCCAGATTTTCCAATGCGACGTCCTCGGACGCTCGGATCGCTGGGGATGTGCCATCTCTGTCGTGCTCAATTTCCAGGTCATCCTCCACCAGAAAGCCATCTATATCACGCTCAACATTTGTTTCTTTTTGAGTCTTCGTCTCCCTCACCTTCATCTGACATATAATCCTCCTCACTTTCCTCGCCGACATCCTCGCGAGCTTCTACGTCGATAAATGACCACGCCTCCGTCACACGCATGCGCCTTCTTTTGTGCATTCTGCTACAACACAATGCCAATTTAGAGTCTTCTACATAAAGCACATTTCTGTTCCTTACTCCCAGAGTATATTCTGGCTTTGTATGCCGACTCCCTTTTGACAAATTCAATGATCAATCTATGTGTTACTACGACTCATGGCGACTGTACGAAAAGTAGAAACGCCACGCCACAGGTGGCCATTTGCCCGGCTCGATCGACGTGAGAATCACCTGCCTATTCAAGATATATCCTCGATTTGCATTCTCACGAGGGGTCGGCCGGTCTTAAAGGGAAACGGTCGATGCATCAAACGCTGTCTGCTCTCTCTTGACTACCTTCCTGAAGCATACAGGTTAATAATCTTCTTTTCATTTCCGTTTACGAATCTTGACTTTGGCTCTTTCTACTTTGTGTCGAAGTACCGACGTTGCCGAATTCTGGGTCTAGTCTAGGAGTATATCTGGTCAATATTATGTCTTCACAGTACGACCCTAGCCCGTGAAATTGGTGCTCGTTGTCTGTGCGGCGTGTTAGTGCGATGGCATCGTAGATTGTTACCCGTTGACGAAGCTGCTTTAAATGCCCAAAAGAAAGATGTGGGTTCACCAATAACATTTAGATGCATATTATTGTTAACATGTAGTTGGTTGTTTCCCCAAATTTCATGCTGTCGTCTTCGTTATCATTGAGAGTGGTGCTGTATACACGGCGGTCAGGGCCGTGGGCCATCCTGATTGCGAAGCGTACCAACCGGTTTTAGCCTCGGACTCGGAAATTACCGAGTCAGTAACAAAATGGTTACCGACTAGGCTATATATGGCTCAAACTCCAACGCGAGGTGATTGATGTGCGCACACTCAGCTACTTCAGTTTTATTCAAAGTTAATGCAGTCCCATTCACACAGAACGAACAACACGAAGGTCGTTAAAGATGGTCATAAACATTTCTTTCATAATCTTTGGCGCGATTAGGCGGAGTACATAAAACGAGAACTTGCAAAATAGAAAAAAAAACAATCATCGACGTCTGGAAACCGTCGCCCTGAACTCTGCGCACACCATAGAGAGCGTGTCCGCCGCCCACTCGAAATCGGCGCCCGCCTGCAACCAGTCTTGAAGCACATCGGGCTCATCGACATACCGAACTGCGACGATTGCATAGTTCTTGGCAATGTCATCCAAGAACTCTGCGCACAGCTCCATGCGCTCTGCAAGCTGTCGGGAGGTGTACGCGTGTTCTACGAATAATGTGTCAGTCCTAAAGCAATTCCCCATTGATGGGTCACAACACTGTACTCACGAGCTAACACGATATAGGGGCTCTCCCTCGCCTTCTTGGCCCTCATGCAGGGAAGGATGCACATGAGGAATTTCCTCCAACGTGGCGTCTGCGGCCTCAGACGCAATCCATTTGCTATTTACGGTGTATCGGCTTGGGTGATGAAGAGGGTTTGAGAAAGATGGAGCTTACCTGTTTCCATTGTTGTGGATGATGGGCGCAAAAATCGAATGATGGTGAGAGCGGTGGTAATGTGGGCGGCGACGTGTGTATGGTTGCGGGATGAGGTGAGAAGCACAGTCGCGCGTGCAAAAGGGGGCGTACAACATCTGCTTCCGTAAGCCCTTCACAGGCCGCACCCTTTTTCGGATGTATACTGATGTACGGTTAATTCCAAGATACCGGAACCAATTGGCAACGTGAGGCTGGGCCCAGAATTTCTGCAGAAGGTCAAATCCCGCTGACTTTCGATGATGTTTTGGTATCTTGTGTCCTTGCCAGTGGGCTAAGTTTACTACTTCGTCCCCATATGCCCGCACTTACCGGCTTCGCACTCGGAAGCACTGCTCATATGACCGGCGTAAGATTTGATTCCGTAGTCACCGCGTGCCAACGGCGCCTCAGGGTGCGGCATGACGTTTCAGCCTCGTTGTTGCGGAAGTATATGAACGGCCTACTCTCCTGACTGGCGCGCGCCTACCCTAACCCCCCCCCTATCGTTATGCCTGCCGCTTTGCCCCCTATCTTGCTTTCCTCCTCCAATGGAACCTCACAACTTTCGCGCAATATAATCTGCTTTCTCCTCTTTCTAATCAGCTCTGTAGAACTACCGCTTCAGCATCGGCATAACCGCCCTCCCGACTTGTTGTCTGTTTGACGCTTAGGGTGATGCCTACAAATGTAGCAATGGTGTAGACACTATGCAAACTCTGCGTTAAACATACAGACTGACTGTCAGAGTAGAGCTTAATATATTCGTGGGTACTTGACTGCATGGTCAATGACGGAGTTTGCAAGAACTCTCAGGACAAAGGCGATGGAAGCCATAGTGAGCTGATTTCACGATAGTGTTGAGGGTTCTCATACTTACTCTCTCGTACAGCCTGCTCGCCAACCGCCAGAGTTCGGAATGCCGCCTTTCTCAATCATGCGCGATGTTACCCGCGCGAAGGCCCGGTTCAACTGTCCTCCTTTGCTACGTTAGCTCGCGGAAGTTTAACACCGAGTATCTATATGGTACAAGTTACGGTGAGTGATTACACCCTCCAGCTTTACCATTTCCTTCCACTAATTTTGGCACTCGAAGATGGGGATGGAGTACTACGCTGCTCAGTCAGCGAACAAGCGAGTATATGGCGGTGGACTATCGGGCCCTTTGCTGTTGGATACTCGCTTCTCCGCATTCTCTATCACGCTCAATCCTGGTGTTATCTACGTGGAAACTGAGGATGAAGTCATGCTAAAGACCGCCACCGACTTTCATCCTGATTATCATTACCTGTTGCTCGAGAAGTTGGACAGGTGCAGTGCACTCAGAATTAATGATCTGCGCTTCGGCAATGCGCGTTTGCGCTTCTCCCGTTTTGGGTCGTGGGTGCGGATTATCAAAGGTCATTACTCAGGTGATCTTGGGAGGATTGTCGAGTTCGGTGTCTCGTCGTCACACCCCGCTGACAGGCCCGTATGGATATTGGTGCCAGCCCGTATGAGGTTTCATTGTGCTAGCAACTCAAAATGCATGACCATGCTCGCACCCGATGGACTCCCCTTTGCGCCCAAGGCATACAACCTATCAAGAAGTGGCTAAAATCGTTGGCGAATCGAAAGTTTTCTTTCACGGAGAGAACACGTTTGAAGTCTTCCATCATATTTTCGTCAATGGGCTTTACGCCTTACCTGCAAAGTCGAGTGAGTTCCGGGCCATATCATTTGCCGATCCAGCCGAGGCTTTCATCTTTGCTCAATCAAATGTACCCGTTCACGACATCACGAATCGTGCGTATCTGCGGGTTGGCGACTCTGTCGTTATTCATGACAACTGTAGCATTCCAAAGCTCCGTGGCCATTCTGGCAAGGTCATAGTACGTGCGAACAACCACCTCTCCGTTGAGCTGCACCATCCGACGCTCGAAGGGGAATCGCGAGTTTTCGGGTTGGCATACGGGGACGTCCATATCCAACTCTCTCCAGGCACGTGGGTCTCGATTGAAGCTGGGGAGCATGCCGGCCGATCTGGTGTTATTGTCCTCGTGTGTCAGGGAAGGGCTTGTCTTCTAGTCCAAATGCGGACACGGGTTCCTTCGTCGAGCTGGAGGACATCAGTGGAAATTTCCTGAGGACGCTACCTCCGAATTTGGACGTGCTTCGGCGGGGCTTTTTCGGCTGTGGTCAATATCCTTGCTGTCTTGAGCGTCTGATCGGTCATCCCGTTGCTATCGTTGGAGAACTTTATCGAGGAATTGGGGTCCTTGAACACGTGTGGAGCAGTCGCGCAACTGTTCGTCTGCGCAAGGGAGTGTACGTCGCACTTCAACTAACAGACGTGATTTCTATGTATGTCTTGCTATTTCTCCTTCAATTTGCATCCGCGGCTAAAACGATTTACAGGTGTAATTGGAAGACTCTTATGAATGCCTTCTCTCTACCCGATGGTCTCCAGGACCACTTCCTTGGCTCCCTTACATCTGAGAGCCCGGTAGTTTGGGTATTTGGGGGCGATCACACGGGAATGGGTGAGCTGGTTGGCTTTACCGACGGCGTGGTATTGGTTTGGTTCCCCGAGAAGCCGAATCCTCGTTTTCAGACCGTGAAAGCTGATGATGTGTTTTCATTGTAAGAGACTGTCCACTACTTTGTCATCAGGTATTAATGCGACTGTTCAAGTGCAACGTCTCGGACCTTGTCCAACGTTGAAATGAATAAAAGTCTACGGGACCAGGCTTTTTTGGAATTTTCAAATTACATGGGTGCAATCGTTCCTTCCACTTCTCATCAATATTCACTTTCGGTACCCGGAAGACCGCTGTCGATTTATCCCGAGGGCGTTCAGAACGTTCCGCTGGAAACAGATATGTAGCACGTGAAGACTTACCTGCGTCGCTTGCCAATGGTAAGGCTCACGTCTTTCTGCTTTTTAATTTATACAAATGAAAACGGAAATGAAAGTTAACATATTTTCTTGCCTTGATCTCAGTTATTCGTTTAACTGTCCCAATTTGTCAGTCGCTATGGGGCTACGTGCATCGGTCCCCTCTTAATAGCCGGGCGAACGCGGGACGATGTCAAGAATGCGCAATGCTACAGGGCCTAACGGCAGTGGTCACTGGAAAGAGGAAGGATGTTGATGCTGCGGTAACTGAGAAAGGAGAACAAGTTGACCAGTGCTCACATCCGTGCTGCTTGGAAGTCCGAAGTTTGCCCGTGTAGTTCGACGTATTCTGGTGCCACCAGCTCAGCCAAGTTACGATGACCGCAACTATGTGTGGCTATTGTCTGACCTGTAATTTGTCAGTTACTGCGGGCTCCCGGTCTACCCTGCACATGCCGTGAAATTTCGGGTTTTGCTTTTTGCGGTGACGCAGCGAGCCGCCGGACTTTAGATCTGACAAGGTGATCCGTTCAATTTTTGTCGAGTTTTTTTTCACTGACTGCGAATCCAGGCAATAAAAGGACGAGGATATCGCATTTTTTCGCCCATCTGTCCACTTCATCCTTCACCTTCCTTCATTTCCAGTCAACACATCGTCGCTCCCTCGCTTCCGCTATCTATCAACTTCAATATTGATATCCTTTCCGAACTCTTGATACCTTTTTGCTATTTCGCTTCTGCCCCCATTCACGTCATTCGAAACTATTCTTCTTTCATTTAATTTCGCCATGTATAAACTTGTCCTTGATGATTTTCCTTATCTTTGTCGTGTTGGCGCCCCCTACGCGTCGAGAGATGGTGTATTTCCGTTGGATTTCTATGCACCACTGGTTGATATGATTAGTATTGACTCTGGGCGGCTCCGTGTCGCCCTTCACGACCACGCCATACTATGCAAGGGTCGGTTCACAGGAGGTACCCGATGCAGTGGCGATCCGTTAAAGCACTACGTGTTTTTGGAGGTCAGACCAGTGCTTTTTGGATTACTTGTCGTCCGTGTAAGCACCCAAAATGTTATGCGATGTTTCCTTTACTTATGCTGTTGTCAGTGTCAGGATTCGAAACGCATGTTCCTCTTTCAGTTCCAGTTCTCCAAGCAGGAGCTCGTAGATTTCCTCGCAATAATGGAGTCACGGGTTCTTGCGGATTATCGTCACTTTAATTTCGTGCTCGTTGATGCGTACAAGAGTAAGTTGGAATATCTGCGAGATATCGTTGTGCAACGTCCGAACGACTTTCTGCTCGAAACTCCTTACTCGAGTCATTATGGCCGCAACTATGCTACACATCGTCTTGGTGCCACTACCAATCATAGCATTTTCCACTACGCGAGTTCTCCCGGACCAGACTTATCCCCTCCCCCACCTATGCACCTGTACACGAGCAGCTCGCCGGTACGCAACAACGAGCAAATCACTCATCGTCACCAACCGACAGCTTACCTCCACTCTCCGAGACGGGGGTCGCCACCGACTGCGATCGTTCAGACTCCAGCGACACCCGCGCCCGAATCAACCCCGCCTCGGCGTGTTTCTGATCACGTGGTAGAATCTTATCCCATCAGTCCAGTCATGACCTACCACTCCGACTCTGCTTCCGATCTTGGTCAGACTGCACAGACCCCATCTCGGCGTGTTTCGGATGACGTGATAGCATGTGTTTCCCCAGTGACGCAGCACCCCGACGGCGCACGTACATTGTCTCCCATAACATCGAGGGATGAAGGCAAAGGGAAAGGGAAAGGGATAGAGAAGAGCCCTCAGCATTCACATACGTCGGATCGTGCAGGTGGTGGGCCGGCGACTGTGGCCAAGAGGAAGAAGCGCGGACGGATGCTGATCGCTGCTCTTCACACGGTAGAGCTCAATGAAGAAGCTGCGATGGCAGTTGTTTATAGGAATATTAAACGAGCAGCTGCTCTCCTTCTGAAGGAGGACTCCGGAGCTGTGGACATGGTCATCGAGCAATTCGGAGATATTGATGGAATGTCTGAAGGCAGTGATGCAGAGCATGCGAGTACGCAATCTCCGGTCGCTCCACCTACATTGGTCACATCGGGGTCGCCTGCTGCTACGCCATCGCGGTCTTATGTATCGGAGTCGCTGTCATCATCTCAGTCCACGGCAACGGATGCTTCTCTCATTGATCCGTTCGAAAGGCGAGATCTGAACCAATATACTCACTATCGCCTTTCCTCGCCTGTGTCGCCACCGTCTATTCCCGAGTCTGATCCATTTCAAGGGCGTGTTCTGACACAGCATCGCCTGACCTCATCCGGACCGTCGTCGCAGTCTACGCCTTCTACGCCTCCTCCGGCTCCGAGGCCGCGAGGCAAACAGAATCGCTTGCCCAGTTCATCGATCTCATCCAAGTCGTCCAGCAAAGACCCTAATCCCAAACCTACAAAACGCGTGCGCATTCTCGAGCCTTCACCTGCATCATTGCGTACACCAACATCGGCTCAGAGTTCCAAACGTCGATGGACGAACGGTCACATGAGTACCGGCGGTCGACCTCCCAAGAAAGCCGGCGAATCGCGCCATCCAGAGCCTCCGGCTAAGTGGAGTTTGTCCACGTTTCTCGACGACGCGGATCGCGAATTGGCCTCCTCGCCCATTGACAGCTCTCCAGGACGTAAGCGCCAGAGGATCGAGGAAGCACCCGAGGCAGAAGACGAACACATGGATCTTGCTGTACCGGCTAATGAGGTCGCCGTCGCTGAGGGTGTAACCAGCGACGAAAGTGTTCCTGGTACTCCCGTCATCGACCTAACGCAAGATTCGAGCAGCGATGAAAGTGCTATTCTTGTTCACGACCCCATCACTTTCATTGACCTTACGCTGGAATCAAGCGATGAAGAGGGTGACGCGCCCCAGCGTCAGAACCCCCCTGATGTCATTGACCTTACGGGAGATTCGTCGGACGAGTCGCAGAGAAATAATTCGGACGACACGCTGGTCAACAGAGCTTAGGCAGCGGACACGAGCATTAGTAATGGTAAGTAATGGACTACACGTGTCCATGTTATAATTCTTTTTCGGTTATGTTGAACACTCTTCCCCCCGAACTTTGATTGTGATTTTTTTCTCTGTTTAATCCACTATTGATAAGAAAAAATATCCCGACATTCGTTTTGTTTCATCTTTAATCCCTCTCTTGCGATACATTCCTTCAGTTAGTTTAGAACTTCTATACCTTTCATCTTTAATCCCTCTCTTGCGATACATTCCTTCAGTTAGTTTAGAACTTCTATACCTTTCTCATCCCATTTTCCGCTAGCTCGTTGATAATCGCCCCATTTTTTGGCTCTTCCGACAAATTCGTAGTTTCCTTTTTTCCGTCATCCCAAATATACACGTTAACGTATGAAAACAGACATATTCACATTTTTAAAAATTCCATGCTACCATCTAATTTCAATATCTTTTCTTCGTTTGAAATTCAGTAGTACAGTTGGTGTAGTATACCCTGAATACGGGCATCCTGGCCTCCAGTGCCGTTGTCGCAATTCAATTTGTCGCACCAGATGTGGTCAGCAGACTGACAATTTGCGCCGAATATGCAAAGGTAAGCATATTGCCATCTACCCCAAATGGCCACCACCGTCTACCTATCCTACCTCACTTATCCCACATACTGATCGCATTGCATCCTTGTTACGATACTTAGGAGTGACACAATTTCCACTGCAAACCCGCCATGATCCCACCGGTTGAAAGGTTAAACCGTAGATGCACACTTGCTGCACGAGTCCAAACCAAAAGCGGATGCCAGCAAATTGGTGGCGTCGATCCCGTTTTTTTCACGGAGACGGAACTTGAATGAACCGAATTGTATGTAATCACATGTTTTACTTAATGTAATCGCATTCGTACCAACCACACGCTCTCTCATAGCATTTAGCCTCTGAGTTTTTTCTTGAAGACCGGATGACTTGGCGATAGAATTAGTTAGAATGACGTTTGCAAGCATAGGTGTGAAGCGCGATGAAGACGGGAGGACGGCTTGTACGCGGAGAAACTAATTAATCCGATGTCAGGAGCGATCTACTTCAGACAGAAAGTGTCAGAGATGTAAGGAGAGGGACAAGTGTGTGTCAACGCGTGATTTCGAAAAGAATCCGTCCATGGAAAGAAAATTATGGGACCAAGCATCCGACGAGGTCAAGTCGTCGGGACTCCAGACTCTTTGGCCGGCTACTAGACAGAGAAGGCCGAACATAATCTGTACGCATCTCAACAGCCCAACAGCCCAATTGCATCTCAACAGCCCAATTCTCGTCCCCCATCCCCACTCGCTTCCTCATTCCGCCTCCTTTCTGACCAGCACACTTGTACAACACTATGTCTCGAGACCTTCTACCGCTGGATGCGCTTCAAACTGTCTTCGACTTTGGGAAGAAAGATGTGCCGCAGGGAGTAGGCAGACCTCCCTTCTATACACAGGTCAGGCACGGAGATTTTCTCCGCATTTGCAACGAGCATAGGCCAGAAGGGAAGGAGGCACGGCATCAGTACAATGCGCAAGTGATAGAGGAGTTTGTCCGTCAGTACGCAGAGGATTTCCCTGACTGGACTGACAAGAAGTTACGAGATGTAAGTGTATCGGCTGGAGTCCAGCAAATAGTACTGACTACGCAAAAGAAACTGCAAGACCACATAAAGAACAAGTTCCAGCGAGAGAAGGCCGAGGACAAGATAAAAGCCGCAGACGCGAAGGGTGGTGAAGCAGGCGACAAAGGTCATAGCCGGGGTTGGAACGCGCGGTAACAGCTGCGCTGGGATTACCCGTGACGATGCCTTCGGTGACTGGGAGGATGCTTTTCTTGAACGAAAATCGGTCTGCCTTAACGGACAAGGCACACGCATTAGAAAGTCCAGACTTCTCAGGCGGCCCAGCCAATGCGTCGAATAAGAAATTCGCTCACGTGTTCAACGAATTGGTGACAAAAGAGTACAGGAACCTCCCGGAAGCCACCCGTGTCGAATACGAGAAACGTGCGCAGACGATCAAGGAGCAAAACCAGCAGGAACTGCGTCAGCCTTTGACTGCTACAGTCATGTATGAGTGAGTTCCCTCAGAAAGTTTGTGTTAACGAACCGCGTGTTCACTTCTCGCCGTAGAAATCAAAATCGGCTCGAAGACGCTATCAAAGATCTGCTGACACCACTCGTCGGTGAAGATCGCTGCTCTGTGGGAGATGCGATCATATTTGTCGGATATGCCTTACCTGGAGAAAAAGAGGTCAAAACGGGAAGGTAATGCGCGGTCTTCGGAGTAGAAAAGAAGTGCTGACATATTCAAACGTTCGATAGCGTACAGATCAGTAGGAATGCGCCCGAGTTCTCTAGGACACCTGCATACATCTCGAAAGCCTGCAGGCATGATTGGGACACCTTTGCTCTACATTATTATGCGTCGCAAGGATTATATGTTGAAGGTATGACTGCCGCATATGCAAAACAAAGAGACTTATTCATGCAGTCTCCTGTACAGACACGAGTCATACCGACATCCATGCACCTTCAGAAGTCGACTCGGAATCCGTGCAGGACAATGCTGATAACGGGACATGCGCAACGCCTATTGCCTTTTCGGGACAGAAGAATATCAGTGAAGGAACGACTATCACCCAGAACTCTGAGACGCTACCATCAAAGGTCGGAGCTGCGTTATTGGAAGCTCGAGCAGCTGTACATGCAGTAGGAACAGCTGTGATGAACCAGACAACAGACTTTGACAAAGGGCCCGTCGAACGCGGTAAGTCGTCTATTGCCATATTCGGACGACAAGCAAATGACATTTTTTTGCTGAAGCAGACATCCATGAGGAAGCCCCTATTCGGAGCTTGGAAGCACAGACGGTCACACCTGTAGGGGTAGACAAGGTCGATCATGCGTGGTCCGATGAGATGCAGGTAGAGGACGAGATGCAGGTAGAGGACGTCATTGGTGATCAGAAGTCCGAATCGGGTAAGGTTATATCACATGAGCGACTTTAACATTGATTGAATTTATTGCAACTTGTAGAGTACACCTTCGCCCACGCACTTAATGGTGAGCTAAAGCTCTCTCCTAAGGAGCTTGAGCTGCTCGCCGAAAGGGTTGCTAAGGCTATAGCCGCGCAGCACGGGACAGCAGAACCTGGCACGAAAGCCGGTGAAGCTTATCCTGAAAAGCAAGTGTTGGAGATTCCTGGTGATTCAATTACTGGGGACTCGAGTGACGCGGACGCGGCACATCAGGGCTCACAGACAGAGACTCTAGGGCGTGCTCGAGGGATGCGCGGGTCTCGCGGGCGCGCTCGAGGTACTCGGGGGCGCGCTCGAGGGTCGCGCGCGGTGGTGACAAGTATTGATGTGGTCACAGAGACTCCTGAGGATGTGACAGGGACTCTGGGACGTGCTCGAGGGATGCGCGGTTCTCGTGGGCGCCCCTCGAGGGACGCGCGGGATACGCGGAAGGGTGACGGGTTTCGATACAAACGCCCCGGGGATCGCTGGTACAACCAGAAGGCCGAAGCGGAATGCAATAGACCCTCGGATAAGAGACCAGGCACTCTGTGATGCAAATGAAATTGCGAGGGAGAGACAGCGGAAACAGGAGTAGATAGATATGCAGTAGTAATCGTAGGCTTGGTAATGATGTAATGAGACCAATGACGTTGAGAAGCACTGAAGTTTGCAAGTATGAAAGGGTGAGCTATATCTTTCAGTTGTATATGCAGATGTGTACAAGTGTAATATGCTCAGACATTATCACTGCAGTTTCGCAGAAAGAGTTTGGCGAAGCAATACACAGATGGAGTGTATTGCAAGCCGACTCTTAGCATTGCTCTATACCAAAATAGGCAATAGCATATCATCTCACCATACCATCATGCGCTCGTGTTCACCTTCCGTCCTTCCCTCCGTCCATCTTTCACTCTTCTGACCGCCCAAGGACTTCGTTGTATGCTATCTTCACATACATCATTGCGCGAGGACCTTCGATTCGTGACTGGCGCCGCATTGTACATTCATTCACCCGAAGGTAGGATGTTTGCTCTCATGGCTATGACACTGATTGCATTGACCGGACCTGATATCTCTTCCTCCGCAGTTACAACCTTATTCTTCGTACAGAAATTAAATCAACATGATTATCAGATGGAGAGCTTCAAAGCTTCAAGACCACTGCGGCGTCAGAAGATACAGAGGAGGTCCCTAAGACGAAATGCACACAGTCCTGAATACATTGGTGCCGACAGAGACCATGTGTCCCGGATATTCGTCCTTGAGTCAGGACCATCTTACGAACATGGCAAAATGCGTAGTAAATGTGAAGTTGGAGTAAGGAATATAGCAACGTTAGTAAGCAGGGTTCCTGACGATCGTACACAGCAAAGACTCATTATGCAATACAGAAAATAGCACGGAATGGTATTCCAGCTCATCACGTGGAAGCACGTAAATAGATCACAAGAATGGGAGCCAAAGTAACCTCACATACACGAGGCCGACACAGTATATGAGTAAAGCAAATTGATTACTCGCAGAATGTGATCTCCATACCAGGGAATGTTGAGAGAGCGAACTCAGCAAAAGACAAGGACTCAGAGATTAGGAAGGAAAGGGATGAACTGATTGATGGTCTTGAGAACGGCGGATACGAACCCAATAATGGGAGCCGAAGGAAAAGATACTTTCGAAGCCTACGTCGAAAGTGATCCTAGCAGTCAAAGGAATGGATGCTTTTGACATAGTACGTGTGTCTGTAACACTGACTGTCGATAAGCTAACAATCTATACCCAGCTTCCGAAGTCAAACAATAGCAAGGGACGCCGATTGGATGCGGTACAGCCGAGTGATCAATTTCATCTAGATTTGGAACGGGATAGCCAACGGATCACATGGAATTAAACTCCGAGCAGACTGAGTTGCCGAGATGTTGCCGCGACAGCGGGGCGACTCCACAATGCGTCAAACGGATATCTTATCTTATCGCCACGCGAGATGACGATTACATCAATCTTGAACGCCGACCATATCACCCGTGCGGGAAGCAATATTTTCAAATCACCCGGCGTACACCATTCAAAGATGAAGGTACATATAATATATATTGCGTCGAATATCCGATGGAGGAGCTTGAATCGGTTATGCAGAGGAATAGTAGTCAGATGTACATAGCACCTTTGCGCATGTAATGCGCCTTCCTTTAGGCGCCTTATTCGAGCGCTTCCAACGGCTGCGCCATCAGCATCGCCTCAAGGTGCTGACTCGTCTTCCTTGACGCTTTCAGCCACCCCTGGCACGCTTTGGTCTGCTCCTTCGCTTTCTCCCCCTTCATCACTCTGCGCCCTCGCCTACTTCCTTCAGAACCCAGCAGCAATGGACTCTGGCTACATCCACCAAGTCGTTCTCAAACTCTTCAGGTGCATGGACCGCGATACCTACCGAGTCGCACTTACCCCGAGCCGCGGGCGATACTGCTGGGGCGACGACAGGACATATACGAACGCCCCGTTTGAGAAAGACATCTGCGAAATTGGGGTGTCGGTGTTGATGAACGTGCTGGCCGCAACCGGCGTGGAGTTCGTGAGGATTTGGTGAGAGTCTTTAAACAAGTGGGTGTCTGCTATGACTTACTGCTCGAACGAAGCGGGGGGATACACCACAACGAGCTCGATCCTCGAGACCACGTCACCCTGCATCTCTATAGGCTGATACCGTCACGACGCGCAGGTTGGAAGTACGTGTTTCAAGGGACCGCGCACTTGGTCTACAACGAAAATCTTGAGGTGTGTCCGACGATACCATGAGTTTAAAGGTGGTGCTCAACGATTACCAGGTGTTCGACATCGATAAAACAACGTTTGGGGTACGGGGGAGACTTATGGGGCTGGCTGAATATGCGAGTCTCTTCGCTTTGTAACTAAAATGAATGCTCTCCATTGTGGCTTTGGCGAATTGTTAGATCTTTCTGATCTGTGAATTGTCTGGTTTGTATAGTCGTCTTGCTCTGTTTGTGTCTGATTTGTATAGTTGTCTTGCTCTGTTTTAGCCTACAAAAGTAAATAGCATGTGAGTGTCGTTGGGCGAAATGTGATGTAAAAGAGGGTGATAAATTGAGTATGAATGACATCCCTACGTGGGGTACAAGGGTAGGATGCGTTATTAGTTATAAATTGTTGAATACCTCTGATGTCGCTTCATCCAGGTTACAATGGAATGATTCAATGATGGCGAGCAGTTCGAGACTGAACTTGGGATGAAACCTATAAGGAGTAGCTACTTGCAGGATACATTTGAAATGGTGAAGGATGGAAAGCGCGGACATATCACTTCATGTTAAAGTCTGTCAAGCCATCTAACATGTTAGCATTTTCGTGCTATAACTGGCTCAGCTGTACATCGTCGAGGAGCAATAACAAGAAGAGGAAGGCGGAGATGGAACTTGAGGGTAGAATGTCCCGTTGTTTTGATGAAACAAATGCAAAGATGAAAAATCTGGTATGAAATCCTATGCTAAAAATGCTGTTACTGAGTATGCATTGCAGATCAGGGGTGGTCGATTAACTGTGCTATTCAAATGTCATTGCGATCTCGATCAGGGACGTCAAGTATATCTTGATCAGGAGGTGAACCACTGACGTCATGATTTTCCAGGACTCAAGACGGTGGTCAAATTGCCAATCCTATTTTTGTAGCGTAAGGTAGATAGACTTAAGGAGTCACTTGCCGGACATTTGCAGATATAGGTAGGACACATATGTAATGAACCGGGAACCGAAGGGCCTATTATGATGATGAAGTATTGCTAGTTTGGGTAAGCGCTGTTAAAGACATGTAACTGACAGAGACCTTCCCACGAACTGGACAAAGTGAGAGACGTATGGGTCAGTGTCACGTGCCCGTATGTCGGGACAAGTCTTTATGTATGTCAATTATTTTGTGTAGGACGGGTTGGTAGGTATGTGGAATGTATTGTCGAGATAATTTCTGGACGAAATGAGAGTCAATGGGTGTGATGGTTGCCGGTGGTCGAAAACCCAGAATTAACGAGTCTGTACCGATCAGCATTGATCTCAACAGAAACGTCGTGCTAGGCGTAGACAGGTTGAGACTAGGAGGCTATTCATGGATAGCAAAAAAGCGGACTCACACTAGATACTATTGTCGTGCACAACACTGGGATGCCATAGAGAAAGCAGATACGTGTTTCAAACACATAAGAACTTCGACATTCCTTTGGTAGAGTTTAGATGATGCAAGAGGCACACATTCGTATTTAAGTCTGAGGACGTTTATTGTAGTCGCAATTAAATACACGACGAAGCCAGGTACAAGACCCGGGGAAAATGATAGCACGCAAAAAGACACGCAAATGTAGGGGAAGTCCGAAGTGAAGTCTGTCGAAATGCAAGGAAGCAACATTCAATGCGACACATTGCAAGCAATGTCCTTCAGCATTGCGAGCTCCTCTTGAATCTCCGCTTGACGTGCTAACAGTCTAAGTTGTAGTTCGACTTCGACTTCATGTTGGATGGTCTAACGCGGGAGTACATGAAGAACAGAATGTCAGATACATAGTAAGTCTGAACCGTATTGTGTACGCACATGTAGCTGATTCTGAAAGTCTTGTGCGGTAGATTTGGCCTTCTTCACCTTCTTCTTCATCTGCCGCACGCGTACAAATCTCGCTGTCGCACCCCATCCCTCCACTTCCTCCAGCTCATGTACGAGTTGTGCCACGTCCCTGTCGCCATATTGCATCAGCCAAGGAGTTGAAAGTGAAAGTGGAGAACGTACCAAACGAGCTCATCAAGCTTCGATTGGAGGGAGGTCTCGGGGTCTGGCATCTCGAGGAGGGTGGGCATGAGGGTGTCGGAGAGAGATACCCGAATGGAAGTGATTTTCTCTTTCAGAGACTCGGCGGTCTGGGTAGATAGCGGATGGTTAGCCTTGTCACAAAACATAAGAACATAGAAGGCGCACCTCTCGCCATTTCAAGGCAAACTTCACCGGCTTCGTGAAGAGCTTGCCGATGAAGTTGGTGCCCAGAAGCTCCAGCGCCAGCAAGAGGCCGAGTTCGAGTATGTCGAGCGCATCTTGACGACGATGGTGTTGGTGAGGGTGAACAAGGACGGGAATGGTTGACATGATGTGGATTCGAGTGAGCGATGAGGGATATGTGAGGTAGATTACGTAGAATTTATACGGAGGAGGGCAGACTGTATAATGGACAATGGTGAGGAAGAGTCGATGGTCGCGTTTGAAGGTCACGCTCATTTACGGCATAGCACTGCAGTGGTCTCACGGACAGGTATCCTATTATTAAAGAAGCGCGCTGCTTCCTGGAACAAATACAGGTAAGTAAAAAAACTTATGCTCTATTGGTTTAGCAAAAGGCTGAATGTATGCTTGTGTACAGAAATCCGTAAGAATATACTTGTCTATCGTGAAATACCCGTAAGTGAACATTGTAGCTAATTTATTACGATTTAATCTGAACTAGTGCTTGTCAGACACGAATAGGAATTAATTTTGATGGCATTACAATGTGTACTTAGCACAGTCGAATGTGCAAGATAATAAATCAAGTTCTCGGTTAGTATTTCAAAGCCTAAATTCTAAATTCTAAACACACGTGGCTGAATTGGTCAAAGTATAATATAGATTATTTTGTATTTAATACTACGCGATACCCTTGCATTTGAAAAGTGCAATGTCTGTTAGTTAGTCTGAGCTCGTCTGTTTCCGCGTACTCGTAGACTA
Source organism: Trichaptum fuscoviolaceum (assembly GCA_910574455.1). Taxonomy (NCBI): domain Eukaryota; kingdom Fungi; phylum Basidiomycota; class Agaricomycetes; order Hymenochaetales; family Trichaptaceae; genus Trichaptum; species Trichaptum fuscoviolaceum. The sequence goes on along the minus strand of CAJSYZ010000007.1, from coordinate 5,687,114 downwards.
CAAAAATAAGATTCAAGCCCCTAAACTTATGTCCGGTGACCATAACGCGAAGCTGATGTCTCGTTATATTTAGATATGCCAACTCTCGGCAATGCGTCCTTTACGCCGCATGCCTCGGCGGAAATGAAACGAGCATATGGCCTGGGCCACGTTTATATTTGGACATGGTCCGGCACAGCCGGTCTCTATCCAAAATGGGCAATAGCATATCATCTCACCATACCATCATGCGCTCGTGTTCACCTTCCGTCCTTCCCTCCGTCCATCTTTCACTCTTCTGACCGCCCAAGGACTTCGTTGTATGCTATCTTCACATACATCATTGCGCGAGAACCTTCGATTCATGACCGGCGCCGCATTGCACATTCATTTATCCCGAAGGTAGGCTGTTCGCTCTCATGGCTACGACGCTGATTGCAGTGACCGGACCTGATATCTCTTCCTCCGCAGTTACAACCTTATTCTTCGTACAGAAATTAAATCAACATGATAGTCAGATGGCGAGACTCAAAGCTTCAAGACCAGTGCGGCTATGCGGAGGAGGTGTTAGTGTGATTGGACTAGGAGAATAGGTGTGTTCACACACAGACTTTTTTTATCCCCTTCTTTGCATCATCTTTGTATTCAACGGCACGTTCTGCTGCTATCTTCTCCTTCTCTCAATATACTGAACTTTAATTTCAGCCCCGGAACGCCGTCTTTGTAGAGGCTCTGCGCGCCGCTTGTTTTTTGTCCCTGTGTCACTTGAAGCTTAAGTTTGTTTCTTCGACCGTCATTTCGTATTCGCCGCGCTCAAGACCATCAATCAGTTCATCCTTTTCCTTCTGAGTCACAGAACCCTTGCCTTCTGCTGGGTTTGCTCTCTCGTCGTTTCCTGGTACCGATTCTTAGGGTATGGAGATCACATTCTGTGAACATCGGATCTTCTTCTTTCGACTTTCTATCCTCGCATCAGAACCGCCTTAACAGCGGTGGGAACTATACATTGCTATGTTTTGAAGCCTTTCTCTTTTCATATCAAAATTGCCATCGCTGATTATATTATCCGACGCCTTCGGACGTTTCGACCTCTTTATCCGATTCATTTCATCAACGCCGGAGCGCTTGGATCAGTATACACAGCTGTAAGCCTAGAGAATGGCTCGTTCATGGCTGTCCTTATGATTTGCTTCCTAGATGTCACGAAAATGCCTCGCATTTATAAGCAGTTCGAGGACGAGCCATGTACAGCGGACGAAAGTGTAAAGCAAATGTACGCTATGCAGTTGCTCGATGGAGTGAAATACCCCGGTGTCAGAGGAACTATTCATCGAGATATCAAACCCGATAGTGAGTTTTCAATACAAACATTCTCATTGCACCTATACTTATTATCCGGACACATGCATCTTGGACCGCGACGGTCTTCTTAGGTTCGTGGACTTTGGAACTGCAAAAGTCACAGCGAGGGCCATTGTTCGCAAAATCCTACCAGACCGGTGCCGTATATGCCATCATCATTGGAGATAGCCCTGTCAACTCGGGGTGAGTGTAGATAGATTCTCAAGGACGTGACTCCATCGCTGATATGCACTAATATGACACAGACACCGATAATCCTCAGAAATTTGTGATTTTCGACTGGGATACGCGCTCTTATACCATGCTCAAAACCGGGTCTGTTGGTATTATCGATGCACAGTAATCTCTCAAAAATCGCAGTAATGGTGGAGAGAGTCTGTACTGGTCTGGAATAGCATACCATGAGCTCACACTACGGCCGAGGGTGCTCTGGATTTGTGTAAGTGCTCTATCTTTGACTTCTCGCTTTCAATGCGGCGGATCCATGCTCACATTTTCCCTTCTTCTGGATACAGCCCGTCCATAGTTTTCGAGACGACCCGCTATTTCTCCTCCATTATGAGGCATCCGGTATATTCTCTGGCTATAAGCGAGGCTCTTGAAAGCGTATAAAAGCTACGCATTTCTCTGTGGTAGCCAGCATCAAACACACAACGACATTTCCCTCTATCAGTCCTACAACCTCTTGCTTGCACGACCTCTAGCACGACTTCCTTCACGACTTCCAGCATGTACTTCCAGTCGCTCTCCACTGCTATACTCTTTGTCTTCGGGTTGCTCGTCAGCGTCACGCAGTTCGCGTCCGCCGGACCTATTATGCTGACGCCGCGTGATGTATGGGACCCAACGATCACATCCCCGGTCACTGTGTGCACGATTGGCACCAAGCAGAACGTGACGTGGTCTCTCGCTGACGAACCTGTCAATATCACAAACGGTATAGGCATGGTCATCCTCGCCAAGAGCCAGATTCGATTCAACGACGCCCCTGGCGGATTCCGTACGTGCATGCATTCAACAGCTTATACAGCTGATTGATATGAAGTCTGACTGTATTTTACAACAGAGGACCCTCTTGCATTGGGTTTCGAAATTCGCCTCGGTACCATCGAAATCACTGTCCCGGACGTCACTCCGGCAGATGACTATGAGATAGTCCGTACGTATATGTAGTTGCATCAGTACCCAGTGCCACCCGTCGTCGGCCCTCAGCTGCTCGGCCTCTTCAACGGCGAGCATTCCGAATTCGCACATGCCGCTACGGTGAACAATAGCTAATAGTGGTGGTGTAGACTTGAGTATTTCTGGTGTATATATAAATCCCGGAACAATATAAAGTGCAACTTCGCAATCCATACATGGTCTGGCTTGTATCGGCGTGTTATCATCCGCATGACAGATACATTGCCCTCGGAATGGACTACCCATGCGATTCTGCAACTTAATTTTTTGCATATAGTCAACAGATAAGAGTATATGTCACGCAGATCTAACACTGTTAAATTTCTAGGTGGTAATGACGACTCAGGTCGAAGACGCAAGCAATAACTCACTCTCCGGCCGGTGACCGGAAGAAGGGCTGCCACTGTTAAATCGTGATATAGTGCTGAAGCATTTACTTAAAGAAAGAGCCTAATAGCGAAATGGTTATGATCGCTTGGTATTTGATTAAGTTCCTCTCAGTAATGAGTTCGAGTCTTGGTGATGTTCATTACCTTTTTGTAACTTCATTAAGTCTCAGAGTTCACGTGAACAGTTTAAACCATCTAATTTAGTTTAAACTACTTAGACAAAAATTCTTGTAAATAGTTTAAACAAAAGAGCTGTGGTGATTGCAAGGTAAGCCACAATTCAACTACAGACATAACAGCTATACTGACTTGCTGATCGCCTATTCAGCAGACGTATCTATCTGTACAATGGAAGGATGGATTTCTCGAGGAATTGGGTGAAGTACAAGACAATGACCGATTCACCGCCATTATTTCACAATTTTTAGCAGATCTTGCCTTACGGGGTTTATTAGCGGGAGATCTGCATTGGAGAGGTGGATTGGATCTCTCCCGGGAAGGGTTGTGAGAAGAAGGTATTTTGATCTACATAGAAAGTTTCCGGGTGGAACGTGGGTATGCATTAAGAATCCAAGTTATTATGGTTTGAATCGAACTCACTGGAAATGATGCATGAGAGCATCAAGCCCGGAAACTTGTATCCTAGGCAGGCGCTTCCACCTATCCCGATAAATTACACTGAGAAGCTAATCCTCCAGGTACTGTAAGATCCTGCCGGGCGGAAGGCTCGGAATGAAGATTTGGAAAGCTATCTTATCCTTCGGCCGACTGGCTGGTAAAAGTAATCTCTATCGTTCCGCCTGCTTAAGGGTGGTCGTCTGTTGTCGCAGTAGTAGAGTATTATAGCATAGACCTTCTCTCACATGAGTCTGATTCCGGGTCTCCATTGGTTCGGTTCCAAAGACTCTGCCGACGAACATCCCTACAGGTCCCAGAAGATAAGAAGCTGCACCTAGATCGGTCTTGAGATACTTTTTATTTCTCTCGGGATTCGAGCGTGCCGCTTATCCTTGAGCTTTCTGGTAAGTTTCTTCATAGCGATAGGCAGGATATTGTGAATGAGCTTGGTGAAGATGTAAGGATAGGACGTGTGGGCGCGTAGCAGTGGGTTCAAGTTCGGAGTTTGAAAGTCCGGTTGTCGATACTAAACTCAGATCTTCCTAGGCTTTAATACAAGCGTTTGGGTCAACCGTCCACCGTGGTACCAGGGCAGTCAGAGGCAATGTTATGCGATGGGAATTAGTTCAGGTCGAGGACGAGCACAGGCTGCACAGCACAACTGGATGAGGGGAGGAGATGGTATAGGAGGCGTTGCTCAAGGTCAAGGTCTAGGTAGTGCGGACGCGCAAGACTACGACTAACACACTGTACGACTTTCAACTATATTCGTTTTCCTCTTCTCACCATTGCTGAATAGTCCTCTCTATCCCACTCGTACACCCTCTCTTCAACTTCAGACTTTCTGAATATCTAAAGGGCGCGATGAAAGGGCCACATGCCTGTCCTCCGCACGCGTGTGTCTGGCTTCACCTCTTCCTTGCTTGCAAACGACCCACCCATACCCGGGTTGAACGAAAGCATTGTTATACCGCCCTGAATGCTGCACTTGATGCTGCACTTGATGCTGGGTGTCATGGCACTGGAAAACGACTCTACTGAACTTTCGTCATCCTAGCCATCACCGGCTGCGACATCGGAGGCGCCGAAGACGCTGAGCACAGCTCTCGCACTTCTCGCCTCTCTCCGATCACGCGTCCTCACAATCCCGGATGGCCAGCCCCTCCGCATCCCGCTCGAAGTGCTTAGTAAAATGCGGCCGCATCGTGGCGGAACGAGAAACGCGCATGTCATATTTGTTGGTCCAGACGAGAGTGAAGAGAATGGGAGGTTAAAGGCGGTTTGCGGTACGTGTCTTATTCTGTTCTATGATGGTCGTATTCTGATCTCCAATCCCTACTTTTCCTCTGGATGTAACAAATCACGACCCTGATTTCCCTCCTTAATTCATCTCAGAGCTCATCAACACCTCTTTCATCCAAGTTGACTTCGTCGAAGACGAGCACAGGCCGCTGAAGCTGCACTGTACGCTCCTCAACACAGTTTACCGCCGACCACGCGCACGCGATGGACGCAGAATCCCATTCGACTTCGACGCCTTCCTATCCTCGGACACTTTCAAGCAAGTCTCCATCACCCTTCCTCCCGCCAATTCCACGATCGTGCCATTTTCATCGTCCACTGACATTACCCCTTCGACCCGTGCCCGCCAACCTGTCCAAAGGCCTCCCCCGCACCATGACCATGGTCATCGAATAGAGCTGCCTGATGGGAAGTTCGGGTGCGGAGGGCGAGTACCTCGGCGTTGGAGGTATTAGGTTGGACGGAGATGGAAGCGGAAGCGGAAGTCGAGAGTCCATCTGAGTATCTGGCCTCGGCCTGGATTTCAATGGGATGTTGGACCACATTTCCAAACAGATTCTATTTTGGAATTTGTATTAGTACGTGAATAAAATTATGATCTATCTGCATCACTACATTAATTATTTGGGCTTCTTTTGAGTTTGTGATTTATGCGAGGACATCGCCATCTGCACCACGGGCGCTTTTCATCGTAACTTACGTGCGCTGAGAACTTCCGTTGGGACGTGACTTCGCATTACCGACTTGTTCTCTCACGGATGCGAGCATACAGCTTGATTGTCTTACATTGCTGCTATTGCTCGGTTAATCTTTCTGAACAGCCCGCACAACCGGGAAGACATCGCTGATTATTCTTCTGTCCCAGATTCTTTTCCTTTTCAACGTCCTGGTCTTCAATCGCACATCCCCGTCAAAATTCAGTACACCCACCCATGCAAATTGAAATCTGCCAACTACGGTCTCTACATTCGAAACAAAAAGATATACCCGGCGCCTCATTTGACGCCCATAAAATTCAATCAAGAAACGCAGTCGATCATCATCGACAAAGTCCTTTAACCCATTCATTCATGCCTTCATGCCCTCCTCCTCTTCCAGCGCACTTGGGTCCCATTAGAAGCCTAGTCCAACGAGCAAATGGATATCTGGTCGGCGTGCTCCTCCTTAGTCGCAGCAAGGGCGTGCATCAAGTCCTCCAATCCGGTGTCGGTGGTGGAACCGTCACCACATCCGCTATTCGTTGGTTCAAGCCCTACTCCTTGCGTGCGTGGTGTATCACTGTTCTTGTGCGCGACATGCTCTGATCCCTCCCGATCTTCTACGCGTACTCCGCAGCTTGGCTCTTCTGGAATGAGCGAGACGACAACCTGCTTCACTCCAAGCTCCAGTTCGGCCTCCGGTTCTGATGCTGAATCGCCGTATTCGTTCGTGTTAACCTCTGCTTCATCCTCGGTTTCTTCTTCTCCTGGGTGACCTGGCTCGTGATGCCCTCCTACGACATTGGATGATTCTCCCACCAATGCAACGTCATCGGTCGATGGGTAGATCATAATTGTCTTGTACCTCGTCATGCCTGTTGCAGATGAGTTCTTGAGGACTCTCCTTACGGACTCATGGTACGCTCTTTCGTGCTTATAGAAAAGCCAATTTTCTCAATGCCAATTTGAATACAAAATAAATACAGATACACGCGGCGCCCATGTCATTCGGCCCAGAAATGCAGTTTACCGTCAATGATAAAGTCCTCCCATCTATCCGTCTATTCAGCTCTACGAAATCCTCCTATTCCATCGATCGAAGACCTCCATAGCGCACCTAATCCAATGAGCAGATAGATATCTAGTCGTAGTGCTGACCCGGAACCGCCTCGTGGTTCTTCAATAGTTCCACCAAGACGTTGTTTCTGGTGAAGTTACCACCATCACCGTACCCCTTCGCTCCCTCCTTGCGCTGGAAGCGTATCGCAGCCACCCTCGTCAACAACGGCTTCTAATTCCTCTCGGGCACCTTCGTCTGCTCCGCTGTGCGGCTTCTCTGGGATCAATGAGGCTTTGTTCTTCTTCTCGCCACCTTGATTCACCCCGAGCTCTGATTCGATCTCTGGCATTGGTGCTGCATTGTCATCGGCTTCTTTGCGTTCAACGGCGGCCTCTGGGTAGTGGTCAGCGTCTTGTCTTGAATCTCAAGGACCTGTTCCAACTCACTGGTAGATACGACATCCTCGGACGATGGACAAGAAATGAATGTCTTGTACCTTGTCTCGCCTGTGGCAGACTTGTATGCAACCCTCATCTGCTTCGGAAGACTTATCTCTGTAGAAACGTTCCACGTATCCACGTTTCCTCCGTCCAGAGATACAGTGGCAATGGGCGCAGGTGGTGCTATTCCTTCCTCCGGAAGCTCGAAGAGACGTTTCAGGCATCTCGTTGTGTCCCGGTCCCAATCATAGTTCGAACAGAGATATATCCCCCATTCATGTCGCACCTGGCATCGTAGCTTGTATGTCATCCAGCCATCCCAAAATTCACCCCTTCTCGCTCTCAAAAACTCTTCCGTTGCCTCGCTTTGGAACACATTCACACAACGCGCTTGACCGAGCGAATATTCACTAAAATCAAAGAACATCTGGCTCCCTAAGATGTGAGATTGTTTGTTCAGGTTAAGAAGACATGATCTAACTTGCTCACTTGCCTTCGAGAATTGGTCTGGACTTGCTGTCCCGAATCTCTCGCTCGAGCTCGTCAAGAGACGTCAAGAGGCGTTGATTTTTAGCTATGGAAGCCCTGATGAATGTGTCTGTGATGGCCAATTGTTCTCCGCAGTGTCGTCGATTCCTTGGTAGTGCTTCCTCGGGAAGTCCTTTAAATGAACGCAGGTCATACGTTGATACAGGAAGTAGAGTTACAAATACGGGCTCACTATATCGGGGTGAATATCAGAGCCGGAAAATAAAATGCATTTCCACGTACTGCAAGAGCAGACTGTCTATCGCAAGTTTAGTTTGCAATATATGTGGTGTACAGATCGATCTCATACTCTGATGTAACTTGGTTGCAAGTAAGGACAAAGCCGAATCAAGCCAGCGCAAGAATGTCAACAGCAGCATATGGCAAAGTTGCTGTGTCTGTTGTCCACAGGTAGGCCGAGTAGAATTGTTATGTATGAACGGAATGAAGCGGACGATGAAAATGGTGAAGAAATACACTAGTTCGATGTCTTCTGGGTGGTCCAAACGCGACAAGGGTTCGAATACAGCTTGCGCGAAGTGAAGAGATGCTTCAGACATAATAGCAAAGGCATCCTTGTTCGGAAAACTGTTGAGCTCAATCAGAAAGTGGTGTAAGATTTATATAGAAAACTTACCGCCAAGAGTTCACAAGCTTCAGCAACGTCTTTTTTAGGTATGAACGACGGATCTGAGTATAGTTGTTGTTATAACAATGTCTGAGACGATCCCCACTAACACTAGGATGTGCCCATATAAGTGTCATCAAGAAGAGATAGCACTTCTTTTCCTGGGTATCACTATCAATTAACGTTGGAGCCAAGCTAGGATGGCCTATTTGTTTGTGAACAAGGTAGATGAAGTCGGTTATATTTTGATCCGTAGGACATAAGCGAATAAGTGCCGAAAGAGCTGCTGAAGACCGCATGAGTGAATTTGACCTGGAAAGCCTTTATTAATAACATTCCTTAAGAGCATTGGACACACTCACCGTGTCTGATGAACTAGAGAGTCCAGTCCAGCTGAATATACAGTCTTCAAATCAATTGGATATAGTGGGTACGGAGAAAAATAGTAATAGAGCTGTTCTTTAAAATGGTGCTCCTCGATGTACTGAAAGATTCTGAACGGTGAAAGAAGCGGCATTGTGATTCGGAATGCGATCTTTTCGATTCTTCTTCCGACAGGCTGATAGAAGTACTTGTCCACCGTCCATCCGGCTCCACGGTTGTCGTCCGTCGTTGCCATCGTTGAAAATGAGCTCACGGAGCTCGTTCCATCCTTGACGGTTTTGTGTTCGTTACCTACATTGAACGGGGCGCCAAGGAGATTCAAGGCGGAGGCAATAGGACCAAAATCGTTGTTAATGTACTTGAGATTCCTTTCGTAATCTCGGCGGGCTCTCTTCTCCCTGCGTTTCGCGATGGCTCGTTTGATTGCGTTAGACATGATGTGAAGAGTTGGTGTGAGATGGCTTGTAGACGTAGACTGATGGGGGCAAGCTTGTCGTTAGGGGGCTATGGTGCGGGTCTTTTAATGCCACGGCCGCCCACGCAAAGGCAATGCTACTAGTATCTGCAAGCACATTGTATCCATCACTCATACCTGTGCATAGGCGAGCGCAATGCGCAGAACACGAGGTCCTCTAATCTCCGCAAGTCAAGCACGGTCATGGATATGAAATCAGACGTCTTCATTTTAAGGGCTGTGTTTACTGATTGAGTCGTATCTTCGGCGCAAATGAAATGTCTAGAGGGCACAGCCTGAGCCCGACTTTCTTGTGCATTTCTGATGGCGAGCTACAGTGGGAGGAGATGACTACTTAGCCGGCACATGATTGGAAGTTGATGTGCCTTAGCCATGGCTTAAAATGGAATCCGCTGGCAGACGCCAAGGTACCATTGACAAGGATTACTTAGTACTAGTTCAAGTCGTGCCACTGTTAAACAAACGGCACTGCTAAACACAAGCAGCGCTACCAAACACAAACAGCACTGCCAAACAAACATAGGTCAGCTTTCAACGCATCTATGGACATAATACGGAGAAGAAACTCTTGACCACCGAGACGAGGAATGCCAAGGACAATGCAATGAGTACCACTTACAGGTAGAACCGCGCTTCGCAGGAGTGTAAGCGCGCAGAATAAAATAAGAGAGCGCTTGATTGTTCAGAAAGTAGTCTGTGATGCTCTTCTCAGGCGCATCATGGAGATGCAACTCGTGACGGATGGCTAGCAGCCGACCACCTTGTTTCTGCCAAATGTTATCAGCTTCGGCGTTTGGCAACTCAGACAACACTTACACATTACAATAGGATGCTTAAGTTCCTAAGTTCTGCATTTTGGACATTTGAAGATGGGTGGTATCTGGATTTATACTGCAGGACAGAAGAGCTCGAGACACGCAACCATTAAACATGAGATGGAAGCGAGCTGCGAAAACAGAAAACTAAGGATGAACATAAATTGAGCGTGCGAATTTAAAGTTAAATTGAGACGTCATCCATCACAACTTGAAGAAGTTGTGTTCGATCTTCAAGTTGTCGATTTTCCTGTCTTCAACTTGCTATTTTTCTATATTCCGTTCAACATTGTTAATGGTTAACTCCAAGACTCACGTTGTACCTCTGTTTTGAATGCAAGTTTTTGCGTCAACCATCCACCGTGGGATCAGGGCTGTCGAAAGCAACGCGATGGGAAGAGGTTCAGGTCGAGGACGAGCACAGCATAATTGGACGAGAGGAGGAGATGTTGTAGGAGGCGTTGATCAAGGTCGAGGTCGTACTGGCTCTGGCGGGCGCGGGCAGACAAGACCACGGCTAACACACTGTACGACATTCGATTATATTTGTTTTCCCCCTCTCACCATCGCTGAATAGTCCTCTCAATCCCACTCGTACGTCTTCTTCAACTTTAGACTCGCTGAATACTTAAAGGGTGTGATGATAGGGCCACATCCCTGATCTCCGCACCCGCGTGTCTGGCTTCACTTCTTCCTTGCTCGCAAACGACCCACCCATTACCGGGTTGGACGAAAGCATTGTCATACCGCCCCGAAGGCTGCACTTGACACTTGGCGTCATGTCGCTAGAAGATGATTCGCCTAAACTTTCGTCAGTCTCTTCTGCTACTACGACGGTGGGGACACAGAAGACGGTGAGTACGGCCCTCGCCCTTCTCACGGCTCTTCGACCCCGCGTCCTTGCAATCATGGATGGCCGGCCCCTTTGTGTTCCGCTGAAAACACTCGAAGTAATGCGACCTCCGCGCGGTGGGGCGGAGAACGCGCACGTCATGTTCGTTGGTCCGGACGAGACTCATGAGAGTGAAGAGGATAGGAGGTTAAGAGCAGTTTGCGGTGCGTACTTTTGTCGAATACCACCCACTAAACCCACTAAAACTGAAACACTTCAGAGCTCATCAACACCTCGTTCATCCAAGCCGGTCTCGTCGAAGACGAACACAGGCCATTGAAGTTGCACTGCACGCTCCTGAACACGGTTTACCGCAGACCACGCGCACGGGACGGAAGGCGGGTCCCGTTTGACTTCGAGGCTATCCTAGCATCGGACGCTTGCAAGGAAATCTCCCCTCCCACCCTGTCCACGATCGTGTCACCTTCATCGTCTTCCGGTATTACTCCAGCGACCCGAGCCCGCCAACCAGTTCAAAGGCCAACCTCGCGTGCGGCTCAGAGTGACCACGGCCATCGAATACACCTGGGCGCGTACGATGTTGACGAGGTTCAGATCTGCCTCATGGGTAGCTCAGGTGCGGAGGGCGAATATGTTAGCGTTGGGGGTATCAGGTTGGACGGGGGTGGGAGTGAAAGTGGAGGGCAAGAGTTGATCTGAGTTCTGTGCTGCTCTGAAAAGCGATGGGACGCAGGGACTCGGCTTCCGCGTTGGCTCGGACTTCGTATTTGTCCAACATTTGTAATAGTAAGTGAATGAAGATACTGTTTTATCTCATCATTATGCTGAATGGATAGAATTCTCTTTACGGATTAATGGTATGTGTGAGCAGAGCGTGTTTTGACTTCATTGGGGGGTTTCTCATCGTCTGTGTAAGTGTGCCAAAACAGTTAGTCTGTCCAGGCTGGGCATTGGGGCGTCCAACCGTCTGGCCAGTGTGCCCCCAGAGACGTGACCATCTGGCTTGCGTGGGCTCGGGTGGCAAGGAATTGAAGACGCCGTCCCGTGCGCTTCTCTCCCCAAGAACGAGGATGACTTCAAATTAAATCCGGGTGCCGAGAAGCGCGTCCGCCTCCCATGGCGCTCGGAGCCCGATTCAGATGCCTGCAAGTCGTCGGCTCTGGCTCTCTTACTGGTTAGTAACATGTTTTCGATCTCCCCTTAGTCGAGTCTGAGCCATGCCCGGTTTTCCTGAGCTTGAATTCAGCTTACACTGACAGCCGTTCATTAACTGCTGAATCTGTCAGTGATCCTTGTCTGGTCGGTGCTCGGGATGAGAGCTTGTTCAGTGGAATCAATTTTAAATTATTTCTTGATAATTTTTGCTGCAATGCACGTCTTTATCACACCTAATGAGCCCAAGGAATGGGGCACAAGTGCCTGGACACCACCGTGAGGTGACCGGGCAAATGTGCTTGGGGTTTGGCTGAGGGTAAGTATTTTAATACCTGGCCCAATAGCTCGAGACCTTCTATAGATCTCGAGCTATTCGGCCAGGTGACAGCTAGGACCCTGGAAAGGGTCCTTCCGGTCACCGGTGTGTGTACACCGCCGGTCCCTCACTCCAGGGTCTAAGGGTCACCGGTTGTAGACACAACCGGTGACCCGGTTGCCCTACCCCGACGCGCCACCCGCCCATCTCCCTTCCCCGTAAGCCCGTATCTTTTTAACTACATCTTCAAATATTATGCCAATAGTATATTCAGAATCGCATTTGTCTGTAGTATCTTTATGTACCATTAGAATTAGAGTTAAATTTAAATGCAAATTTTAATTCACTTATCTCTTTGAAAGTGTGACCATTCCCAGGGAGCGTGCGCGTGTGTCTCTATACCGAGACAAGTTCACACGCGATTATTACGTGGTTTCATTGCTTCCTCGACATTTCGGAACCTTTTCCTTCTTCTTCACGAACTATGATGTTGATCTAAGATGATCCGATGAAGGATCGTCTCGCACATATAAATTGTACGAACGGATGTGTTTATATACTCCGTATCCTTGTCTCGCATGTATGTTGTAGACACGCATAGAGACAATGCGTCTGAGTAACTGGGAGTTTCCGTCTGGCTATTGATGATGGCACTAGTCTAGTATTGGAGTACTTAAGTATACAGTATAATCGCACGGATCTGTACATTCTTTTAGCTATAGACCACACGGCCGCAGTGCTTTGTCTACTAATTACTCTGTGTACCTAAACTACGGATTCTGGTACAGATTTGACAGTCGCGCGCAGTTAAAGTAATTAAGCGCCATCGGTTAAGCGCCATCAGGCGCGTTCTACACGTGCGATCGACGTCAGATCGACATCTATTATTATCTATTATAACTATTGTGGCCTGGTCGTCTTTTCACTTCCATCTGCACTTCTGTACTGTAAGGCTCGTACCTGCTCTCCTATCTCTTTATAATTTTAGCGGACTTTCTTTTACAATGCGAGGCCAACGCCCAGTCAAACGAGGACTCAGCAAGCGAGCTATCGTCAAGACCGGTAGCGGAACGCACGGGATAGCGTCAAGCACTCGCTTGAATCCTCGAGATGCGAAACACCGATTGGAGGAAGGAGCAGCGAAGCGCAGGGAAGAAGTTATGGCTATGGACGCCTCTGATCGAGAGGCGACTCGCCTGATGATAGCGGATCGCTCTCGGCGATCGGACGCAATATTTGAGGGCTCGGAAGAAGACTCGTGCAATACGATACCCATGGGCGATGAAGGGTTGTATTCGAGCCACGCAGGTGGGGAGGAATCCTTGCTTCCAGACTTGAGAGAGTCATGGTTTGGTTCAAAATTGTACGTTTGCTTTAGAGCTTATTATTGAAACTTCACATTCGTGTTCTTCGCATTCCTTTACCCGACTTCCACGCATCTTCTTTCCGTTAGGACTGCCTTCTTCTTCTTCATATCGAGTCAAGCGATTCCACGCGTTTACCAATTCTATGCTCGAGGTTTGGTGAAAGAAGATTGACAATCGTATTTCAGGCCCGGAAAGCGACAGTTCAAGTACATGGACGATCGGACACGAAGAGACCGCACGCAAAAGAGGAATGATGCTTTTTCAAAGCAGACCCCTTTCCTTGTCGAAGCATTTCTTTGGCATCAACACCGGAAGGATGAAGATTTGGGTCCGGAGATCGCAGACGGCGAGCCATTTGAAATGACTGTGATAGGCTTGGATTGTGAGTTATCAGAGTCGTCTTGTCTTCGGAAACTAATATAGTCTAGGTTTTCAAATCAAAAAATTCAACCGACTGACGCACTCGCAATGCGTGAATGAAGATCTCCTTCGCCAAGGCTTTCTGGGTTCTGCGCCATGGACGCCGGCGTATGCGTTCTCAATCCAAGCTTTAGAAGATTTCCGTCAAAGCAACCGTGCGTGTCCCCGCTTCAGTATACAAGCAATGACGAAGAAGTTATGCTTGCAAAATAATGTGAGTCTAGATGACCTTCTCTATAACCTTCTCTAAGACAGCATACAGATTCCATTTGAACGATGTCTCAACCCGCATCTCCGGATCGCATTTGACGTCTATCTTGAAATTCAAAATGTTATCGACAATCGCATAGCGGCAGCCCTACAACGAGACAGCAAAAATTGGCGCGTCCGAAATATATGCCCCGCGTGCATGTACGAACTTGAGGGCGAAGCGACTCTTCGATATCGTCGGCTTTTTTGTATCGATGGCAACAACTCGCTCAAAAGTGTGGACGATGCTCTGAAGAGTGGAGTCCCTCGAGATGACGATCGCGCAGGACGAAGGGATATCTGGGTCACGCAGACAGAAGTAGATGTATTTGAGAAGGACAGTTGTCTTGAGGAGGAGGTGTGTATTAAATTTCATGATATTAAATGATATAACTAAGTCTAGTACAGCGAAGCGGAGAGAACAAAGAAGAAGACGCTGACTGGGATGACACGGATGAGGAGCTCGAATTTGACAATATGGCAAAGTCATCTCAGCACGCGCGCAATGCTCGAGCAAAGCGATTGGCGAAACAGGATCAAGACAGTGGTATTATAGAGTGCAAGGAGCGCTGGGCAAATGCGGGGCCTGATGCCCGCAAAAAAATGTTTGGTATGTATGCGGTTTCTGGAATTGTGGCATCTTTCTGTCGCCATGGATTTTTGCTCCTTTTGTGTGATATGATTCGTTCGGGCGAACGGTGCGTGCCCTTTTTTTTGTTGGTCAGCTACTAATTTTTTTTGCCAGCCGGAAATACCCTCTGGCAATAACAAAACGACTCATAGAAGAACACGGGGACGATATTGCAGTTGGTTACGACATTGGCTGTACATTTAACGCGACAGTCAAGCGAAGCAGCCTTGCCGACTTGGCTCTCAAGCATCGTCTTCGATATGTTGTAAATCTCTTCCACGGACATGCGCACAACCGATTGTGCCAGGTAAATCATCTTCCACTTTATATCGAAGGCTTAGGTATAGAAGACTTCGAAGGCTGCGAACGCGCGTTCTCAGCATCAAATGCAGTCGCGGCAAGTTCTCGCTTGTCCACTGCATTTCATCGAACGCAAGCTATCGAGCAGCACTTCATGTCCTGGGACGATGATAAGTATGCCGAGCTAAGTATGTTCTCTTGTACTGGAAAAGACATTTTACTGAATATTCTTTAGGTCAATTTATTTACAATAATTATAGACAGGCACTCGACATCATCAACACGAACCCCGGCTTTATATCTGCCGCGTGCGCGACTCTGGGTGTCCGTGAAGACGATTTCGAGACATTCCTTGAAGAGGAAAAGACGTACTTACAAGACTTACGTCGCGGACCAGCAGCGCCTCATCTTGATATCGAGTATGTAGCAGCATTAGAGGAGCTTGTCAAACGACAGTAAGTGATTTCAAAAATTCTCTATAATTTGCAAAATTTAATATGAAATACAGGGTGGCCCGAGATACGGCACGCTCGTTATTTGATATCGAAAATATTGCTTCAAATGGCCAATCATCAAGTCAGGCCATAATGGGCCGTCGCGCGGCCGCATACACCCTTGCCAGCGGGAAACTCGCAAAGTCTGAGCAACGGGTCCTTCTATCCGAACAGGCACTCGGAATCTTGGAGGTCGACCGCTGGACTGAGAAATCAGTCCGTTGGTCAACTACCAAACGTTTTTTGCGGGAACGCGCCTACCGGCGCCAGTTAGATTATTTGGAACGGTTAGTGGTCCAAAGATTAATGGAACTTACGAAAGTGAACATTAGTGGTACCGCCTACAAAATGAGGGCGCATATTTCTCAAGCCTTGAAGACTCGCTCGGCGACAATCCGAAAGGCAGTCGACCGGTATAATATCCTTGCCGACGCAGTCAAGAAACCTCGAGTTCAGTATGCGAAGGTCGTCCAGTACTCTTTCCTTGGCGAATTTGATTTGCTTCGCGACACCCGACACGATGTATCTTCAAAGACTTGGTCGAAGCCCTTATGCCGTGAGGCAATGGAAGCATATTTCAAGCTCAGATGTGCTCGCGATGAGATCAAGAGGCTCGATATCGAGGCTCGACGCTTGACAACACATCTTGTTGACGAACGAGAAATCTTCAAGATCGCGCACGAAGCCCTCAGAATCTCAAGTCCTATGCTTGCAGCCGAGCTCCTGAGAAGATGGCGCTATCGATCGGCGATGAACGAAGCTCATTTTGAGCGACTGCAGAAGCTGACGGAGCTGCCAGGGTGCACAGCAATAATAAAACCGGGTAAGCGAATAAATCGTGTTTCAGCTCGAGACTATGATCTGGTATGCGCGGATCTTCCAGTTGGTCCTCAGGCAATAATGCGCGGTAGTGGAATGGAAGGGAACGAAGACGATGGGGAGGAGTTCGGGTTGCAATATGAGGAGGACGATGCAATAGCTTACAGTGACTTTATTGCGAGGGACGACTTGTAACCTCTAGTACTTGTAGATTATCTGTACATAGAATAATATATGCTATTATATCTACACCTAGAATCGAAAAGTAGCCTGACAATAATTAGCTTGGAATGGCCACTTTTCGATTGACGAAGTTCAAATGTGCACCGTGATAATCAAGATCGAAAACAAAGGTAGCTGAGATTCTCACCTTAACTATCAGAACACGGATTCACTAAGCTTTTTGTCCCTAGAAATAGAATAAATGTGTTTGAAAGTCAAGCTATCGAATTGGACAAGTTATCTGAGTCGAATGTCCTTGAACTCTGATTAGAGCACTCAATCGACTTGCAAATGTCTTCGAAGACTTTCAAGACTCGATGCTGTATGAAAAGGACACATTATTGAACTCAAGTAATAGATAGACGAGGACAACGAGTAGATTTAAGGAAGAGTCATGTAATACTACTCGAGGGTCTTGAGTGTAGGGAGAACCAAGAGACGAACGTGCGAGTGTTAGTATGTACACCAATTACATTATGAGACTTGCAGCACAGGAAAGATTGCTAACTACATCATGTTCATGTTAGTTAGACTTTCATTCATGTCCAAAGATGACAGACCTTGTAATCAGCTTGTATTACTTAGCTTATCCTTTGAGCTTGAGTCCTATGTCAATGTACGATTGTCGTGCACATTCAACTTGCATCTTGCATCTTGCATCTGTTGATGGGTTTTGAATCTTCGTCTTCTACTAGATTGGATTCTGAAGGCTAATCGATTGAATTTGATAGTATAAGGAGCTCTTATATATCATATAGCTTGCCTGGATATTGTAGATGATCTTGGAGAGTGATCGAGACTTGCAGATTAGATATTGTGAGCATATTTCTGTTATTCTGGTGCGTATATGCAGTCCCTGAAAATGCCAGAAATAGTAATTAATTACGTTATCAAACAAGCAATCACAACGTGTACCATTATTGTCTTCGCTGTCGTCGATCCCAGAGATCACCATCACTGCCATACTAAGAATTTTAACTATGCCACAGGTAAGCTTTTTAACACTCTTTCCTTACAAAGACTTCACTAACCTCTTAAACAGTCTGATAAAACCGTCAAAGTTCAAGTTCCCCAGGTCAAGTTGGACTGGGAGTCGATCGAAACTGTCCGCAAAGGCCTCGGGTGTCCTCCGCCATCGACAATCTTCGGGAACTCGCTGGCAAACCTGGCCTTCGAGGATACCGACATGGACACGCGCATGCTTGCAGCATCGCGTGCATTTATCACTTCGGGGATCTCAGAAGGCCCTATGGCTGTTGAAGGGGGGGGTTCAGTGCATGCGATGCCTGACTGGTACGATCCGTACCTTGCGAGAGATATTAGGAAGGACGTGGCGGACGCAGTGAGTTTCTTATTATGATATTTTTTTTTCGAACCTGATTCTGCTTCTAGTGTACTGCTCTTGACCGATTGTCGGGCGGTATGACGCTTGTCTTCCACTACGACGGAAGAGTTGAGAAAGGATTCCAGTTGTCGGTCTCGAATGCCTTTTTCAATCAGTATATCACGCCAGCAATGTTTCGAGCTCACAAGGCAGAGCTGAAGGGGCCTTCTGAGCTCATGTCTTGGATTTTCATGAACAAGATCATGCCCGTCATACTGGACTCGAAAACGCGCCGTTTACTACAAATCAAGGCTACGTACGACAACACGGGCGGTGGGCTCGAACGTCCCTTAAGCCGGTCTGCCCCAGTCCTCCCCCGTGGAATCGTCGACAAATATTACAGCAATCTTGTCTCTTCTCGAGCTGTCTTCCCTCCAGCGGAGCTGCAGGACATGATCAACAAGGCGATCTCGTTTTGTGGCACGTCGGCGAATCACGGTTGTACTCAGCCCGCAAGGCTACCTTATCCGCCTATTTCCACCAGTTCTACAGATGATGATCTCGTCCCTCGAAGTCCGTCCAAGATGGCCTCACAAAGCAAAGTCGCGTCGTCTGCGTCTGCAAGGAGATTCTCCCCTGGTCCATCGCGCCTCGAGTCAAGCAAGACTCATGTCGCGAAGAGCCCTTCCAAGTTGACCATGGGTCTCTCGTTCAGCAAGTCCGCCATCCATCCATCCATCCATCCATCCATCCATCCTGCAACCCAGCCAAACTCCTCCTCCGTCATCTCGAGTGGCAGTCGCATTCACGTCTTACCGGCATTCCCTTCCACAATGCAACCGAGTTGCATGTTTCCATCCCTGCTGTACCCACTCGACTCGAACCCGATTGCCTCGAGAGAAATCATCAGGGAAACAGGCGAAAGTGTCGGCGGTTTCACGGGTCTCTGGGTCGATGCTTTCAGAGCTGTTCTGCCACCCCACATCAATCTCCACATTCGCAAGACACTCAATGGGTCAATAAACGAGAGCAGCTGGGTCCTTCAATTTCAAGCATTCCATATGCTTTTTGCCGACTCAGTCGATGGGTCGTCTACATTGATAAGTTCTCTTTTAAATGCCCTCAAGATCGATTACTCAAACTACAAGATAGTTCGCGCGTATGAACAAAGTTTGAACGGCCTGAGTGACGATGAGGCCGAAGATGATGAAAGCGACGGAGTTGAGTTTGCATGAGTGTGGCTATGGTACGTCGTCTGAGCTTGGACTTCTTATCCTATACTAATATCTGCATTGACTTAGTTTTCCATCAAATCCTCTTCCTCTCGTCTTCGCAGGTTGGTGTTGCTGTTGAACGATTTTCACGTAGCTGATGTTGGTGAGTCGGCAACGGTGCCGATCTGAGTACGAAGCTCTGAAAGGGTGGCAATGGGATGTCAATGAGTATACTGTCATGTCGAAGCTTGCGCATGTAACTTGGATTGATATAATATATACATTTCGTCTTTGACTGGCTTGATAATAGAGTTGCTCTGTCGCCAATTTCCAAAATACCTGACTATATGCACTTTGTTCCTGTCACTGGGTGTGATTGCAATTTCAAGAAAACCCGAAAAAAAATCTGACCAAATCACAATTCTCTTCTTTCACTGCGACATGGCTCGCTTTCGCCTTCAGCCTAAGGCTCGAAAGCCTCGAGCAAAAATCAGCAAGGAGGAGCGTAAATCAAGGTTATTGGCCCAGCAGCAGACTCGAAGCAACATAACACTGGACATAATCGCTTTTCAACGGCAGATTGCAGAGGCATCACATAATATTGCAAGTAAATACGGAAAGACTCCGTTGTCTATTCTGCAGCGTTTGCACGCTGGAAGCCGCAAGACTTTGTTGCATAAAGGGAAGCCCACTTACACAGCATGGCATGCCTTCTGCAGTTACGAGACTAAAGCTTCTAATAATGGTGCGCAGTTTGCCTTTCGATTGGCTCGGTGGCTGATCATCGTCACTTATTTTAGACAAGGCTGTGGGAGAAAAGTCGTCGGTCGTCGACTCGCAAGCCTTACGTGCAGGTTACAACCTCCTCTCAAGCGAGGAGAAGGAAGCACTACTCAAGAAGTTCGAAAATGAGAAGGAAACATTCTCCAAAGCTATTCGAGTTTCGCCGGGCTCAAAGGTGAAGGATGCAAGCGATACAATGAAGCAGGTTGGGTTCATGGTGAGTTCTGTCCATCTTGTCTCTATCTACGACATGCTCATTATTGCTTCAGCTCGAAGGCCTCACCTCGCGATGCAACACTCGCTCTGTTGTTATGACAGTCAGAGGTGACTCGTCATTCAACATGAATCCGTATATTTGGACGTCCGGTCCAGAAACGAGCGATTTCTTTGCGAAGGTCGCAAACATTGACCTCACCCAAGTAGCCATGGAATCGAAGGATATTCAGTTGGCGGTGGGACGACAACAGGGGCGGCGAAAAGCTATAAGGAAATGGTCAATAATCTTTCAGCTGAGGCGTCGTCCTTGATTCTGAATGGCCTAAGTGCGTATGCAGTTTCTCTTTCCTTCGAATGTATTGCTGACTTTTCTTATAGAATCTATCACCGAAAATTCGTGTAAGCGCATGAACTATGCCAACTATATCGGTGATATAGTTTTGCGGCACTCAGTCATTCTCGATGGATGGCCTTTCCCCGCCATGAAAAACCCATCCAAACTGGGTGGAAATTTGGTCGACCTTCGAACACTCCTTGAAGCTCTTCGTTCGGACCCGCCAACCTGCTATTGGCGTGATGTGACCGCTGAGGAGATTGAGATATTCAAGAGCAAGCACGAAGCAGCTCCTCAAAAACAACGGAAGCGACGAACGGACGCAGGCAAGAAGAGAGCCGCAGACGAGGACGCTGAAGACACAGACAAAGAGAACGACGATCGCTCTGTGCAGGCAGGAGAAGTAGCTAAGAAGCCTCGCGCGAAGAAGGCACGCATATCTGTGCAACCTGAAGCTCAGCAAGTAGCGATCAGCGCAACCGGCCCTTCGATCTCGAGTCCGCGCGCGACGCCGTCTGGTTCTACCATCTCCGGTCCGCGCATGACACCGTCTGGTTCTACCGTCCCAAATCCCGCATCTATCGCATTCGACCCTCTTGGTACATCGAGTCCTGCTGCGACGCACACAACGCCGTCTGGTTCTCTGATCCCATTTGGATCGCTAACGATGCCGGGTTCCCAGCAGAGTTCAGTCTCTCTGCCTTTTCCCTCCGCACCGCCGTCTGGTTCTCCCGCCCTTTTCGGCACCCTTTCACTTCCTGGATCTGTCGCAGGCGGATCTTACAACCCATTTGATCCCTTGTCCCTTCCGAGTGGGAGCGACATCTTTAATTCATTTGATGAGAACGATCTCAGGCTTCCAAATTTCCCTTCTCTCTTTCCCGGCCCCGGAGGACCTTCTAACTTAGACTCTTATAATCTAAATCTTGATTTTTAACTTAGACATTTGATTGGATACTTATGATTAATATAATCACCCAATTCTGTTCCGAACCTCTCGATGAATTCGCGACTGGCTTGCGAGTCTACCTCAATACCACGTTAGAGTAAATTGCAAATTATTGTATATAATTATTCTAATTCTATCAATATATACAACTAGTTCTATAAATTACGACCCCATACGTGCAGAAACCATAAGATTTGAATGCGTTGTTGTCGAGATACGGGCTTGCGGCGCTGGGAGGGAGGGAGGTGCGGGACTTAGAGGCGCGTGGGGGGCGGGAGAGGTAACCGGGTTAACCGGTGACCCTTAGACCCTGGAGTGAGGGACCGGCGGTGTACACACACCGGTGACCGGAAGGACCCTTGCCAGGGTCCTAGCTGTCACCTGGCCGAATAGCTCGAGATCTATAGAAGGTCTCGAGCTATTGGGCCAGGTATTAAAACACTTACCCCTCAGCCAAACCCCAAGCACATTTGCCCGGTCACCTCTCGGTGGTGTCCAGGCACTTGTGCTTCAGTCCTTGGGTTCATTAGGTGCTTTATCAAACATCGCTCCCGGAAACCAGTACGCACTTTCGCGCTCGTATCAAACTCATTTCTCATTGCTAATTCATCTAAATGAACAGATATACCTGGCGCCTAATTTGACGCGCACAACATTCAGATAAGAAACACAATGAACCATCAACGATGAAGTCCTTCCTTTATCCATGTGGCCTGTACGCTATCTCCCTTCTCCATTGATTGACGACCTCCATAGCACGCGACCTCCATGACACGTCTATTCCACTCAGCAGATAGATATCTAGTCAACGTTCTACTCCGGCTTCGCCTCACGGATCTTCATCAATTTCTCTATATCGTCTTTGTAGGCCGTGCCATGACCACATCTGTTATTCATTGGTCCAAGAGCTATATCTTGTATACGCGGTGCACCGTAGCCCTCGTGCACGATGAGCTCTGATCCATCACGATCTTCTACGCGTACCCCACAGCTTAGCCCCTCTGGAATGAGCGAGACTACTTCTTGTTTCTCGACAACCTGCTTCACTCCAAGCTCCAGTTCGGCCTCCGGTTCTGATTCTGAATTACCGCATTCGTTCATAATAATCCCTGCTTCATCCTCGGTTTCTTCTTCTCCTGGATGACCTGGCTCGTGATGCCCTCCTACGACATTGGATGATTCTCCCACCAATGCAACGTCATCAGCCGATGGGCAGATCATAATCGTCTTGTACTTCGTCTCGCCTGTTGCAGTCTTGTACGCAAAATTGACCTCCGTCGGCAGACTAGTCTCCGTAAAGATGTTCCACCTATCCGCCTTTCCTGCCTCCAGAGAGACAGTAGCAATGGGTGCGGTTGCTGGTGTCACCTCCTCCGGCAACTCAAAGAGACGCTCCAGACAGCCCGCAACGTCCCAATCCCAATCGAGGTTTGAGCAGAGATATATGCCCCATTTATGACGCTCCCGCCGTCTTCTTTCATACTTTTCCCAGACCCCCAAACTACTTCTCGCTTCCAAAAACTCTTTCGATAATTCACTTTCATCAACATACACACGTTGCGCGTGAAGGCGCGCAAAGTCAAGCGCGCGATCGTCATACGTGCGATAGTCATACGTGCGATTTTTATCACCTAGAAAATGTATGCGAAATCATTTGTTCAGGTTCTGCAGAATGAAAATCAATCTTGCTCACTTGCTCTGGGGCTTGGCCTGGACATGCTGTCCCGAATCTCACGCTCGAGCTCGTCAAGAGACGTCCGGAGACGTTGAGTTCTGGCTATGGAAGCCTTGATCAATGTGTTTGTGATGGTCAAATGTTCCCTGTGGTTTCTTCGATTCCTTGGTAGTAATTCCTCAGAAAGTCCTTCACATGTACGGATGCGACTCGATGATGCAGATAATAGAGTTGCAAATATGGACTCACTATATCGGGGTAAATTTCGAAGCCGGAAAATAAGTTGCATCTCCACGTACTGCAAGAGCAGGCTGTCTATCGCAAGTTTGACTTGCAACGTATGTGGTGTACAGCTCCATCTCGTCCTTCTCATAACCCAAAATGTGTCTTCTGCAACTAATGTCAAACTCAAATCAAGCCAGTGCAAGAAAGTCAAGAGCAGCACATGGTAAAGCTGCTGTGTCTGTTGTCCACATGTAGGCCGAGTAGAATTGTTATATATGAACGGAATGAAGCGGACAATGAAAATGGTGAAGAAATACACAAGTTCGTGGTTTTCTGAGAGCTCGGAAGAGTCGGAACTGAATGAGAGTTCCAAGTGTATTTGATCTATGGCTTGCGCGAAGTGAAGAGATGCTTCAGACATAATAGCAAAGGCATCCCTGTTTGGAAAACTGTTGAGCTCAATGAGAAAGTGGTGTAAAATTCGTGTAGGACACTTACTGCCAAGAGTTCACAAGCTTCAGCAACGACTCGTATAGGTATGAGCGACTGATCTGATTATAGTTGTTGATATAACCATAAAGTCTGAGTCCATTCTTACTAAGACCAGGATGTGCCCATATAAGTGTCAGCAAGAAGAGATAGCACTTCTTTTCCTGGGTATCACTGTCAATCAACGATAGAGCCAAGCTAGGTAGGCCTATTTGTTCGTGAACAAGGTAGAAGAAGTAGGATATATTCTTATCCGCAGGACATAAGCGAATAAGTGCCGAAAGAGCCGCTGAAGACCGCATGAGTGAATTGGACCTGGAAAGCCTCTATAAATAACTTTCCTTAAGAGTATCTGACACACTCACCGTGTCTGATGAACTAGAGACTCCAGCCCAGCTAAGTATACAGTCTTCAACTTAGGCGAATATATTGGGTAGTGGAAAGGTTTGTATTTGAGCTGTCCTTTAAGGTGGTGCTCTTCTATGTACTGAAAGATTCTGAGTGGCGAAAGAAGCGGCATTGCGATACGAAATGCAATTTTTTCGATTCTTCTTCCAACAGGTTGATAGAAGTACTTGTCTATCGTATATCCAGCCCCGGGATTGTCGTCCGTCGTCGCTGTCGTTGAAAACGAGCTCACAGAGCTCGCATCATCCTCGGTCGCGTCTTCATCGGGCCCATTGCAGTGGTGTCCGAAGATTCCGTATTGTTTGAGGGCGGACGAAATGCGATCGATATCGTCAACGATATACTTGCTATCCTTTTCGAGATTGCGGCGGGCTTTCTTCTCCTTGTGCTTCGCGATGGCTCGCTTGATTGCTTTGGACATGATGGTAGAGAGAGAGAGAATATCGAAGGACGTGCAGGCGGAGATATATGAAGGACAAACTGTTCGTTAGGGGGGGCCTCCATCGTATTTAAGCTTTCTGAAGGCAGTGTTATCAGAAAGCACGAGGCACCTGGCACTCAAACCTGTGCGCAGCCGAGTTCAATCTCCGAAAGTCGAGCATATGATATCAAACTTCTTCATTAGAAAGCACAGCAATGCGTTCAAAGATAGGTTCGGATCTTGGCGAGAGTATCTATAGGACATAGGATCGCACAGCTGGGCTTCCTTGTACTGTTCTGATGCTTGGCTTCAGTGCATGGTCCAGGTTCTCGATCCACGCCACTGCCAGGCCGTACAGGCGCCTGTAAGAGAAACACAGCTCCAAATACAGCTGTGCATGCGTGCCTGGGCATAGACTAGACCAGAACTCTGTAACACCATCTGTTTGACAAGGTGACACGTGTCAAATTCGTCGAACCCCCTATAGGTTGAGAATTTCTGAAATGATGAGAAAGTAAAGGCCTTCAGGAGGATTCAACACTACTTGCAGGTGGAAACATCTTGCGAGAGAGTAGGCGCTCATTGCCAGTGCAGGATAAGACCGCGCTAGACTATTCAGGAAGTAGCCGTGATACTAGTGTACTCGCGAAAATGACAGGAAGCCCAGTGCCTTTTATCTACCAATGGTTATCAGCTTCAAAGCTTGAAGAATCACAGAAACTTACATTTTGGTGTTGATTTATTAAGAGACGGGTCTCATCTGGATCACGATGCTTGGTGGAAAGAAATGGCAAAACTCATCTCGCAGAAGCGATTGGTGCACGCATCCATTATACATACGACGGAAAATGAGCGATTTTGAGCACTTCGATTGATCATGTCATAACCACTGACAGCCGGAAAGCAAAGAACGAAGGACGACAAGCAGTGATCGTGCAACTTCAAATGTAAGTCGAAAAGATGACGTCAGCAATATCTTTTCATCGGAGACTGAAAGTAACGATCTTCAAGTTGTCGCCGAGACTCGATTCAACCTGTTTCCTCTCTTCAACTTGCTAATTCCTCCTAATCTCGGCGACATCGTACGACAGCAAAATTTCTTCAAGACTTGCGTTATACCTAAGATGACAATGAAAGTTTTCGGGCCGAATGTTGTCGGAGAGGCGTTGTACATGTCGAGGACAAGCGCAGCGCAATTGGCGTGAGGAGGAAACATTGAAACAGGTTCCGGGAGAGGTTGTGGAATAAGATACGATGGTGGCTGTTGTGGGCGCGACAGGCGAGGCCACGGTTAACACATTGTACGTCTTTGACCTACACATCTTTTCTTCATCTTACTTTCTCTGAACAGTCCTCTCCATCCCACTCATACGCCTTTTCCTCATCTCCAGACTCACTGAATATGTAAAGGGCGCAATGAAAGGGAAACCTTCCTCACCTCCGCGCACGCATGTCTGGCTTCACGTCCACCCTGCTAGCAAGTGTCCTGCTGATACCCGGGCTGGACGAAAGCATCGTTATACCGCTTCGAAGGCTGCACTTGAGACTAGTACTGGGCATCATGTCGCTAGAAGAGGAATCGTTGTAAACTTGCAACCCTCGTATAACAGCACCGAAGACGCTGAGCATGGACCTCAATCTCCTCACGTCTCACCGACCCTGCATCCTTGCCATTCGGAGAAAGAACCCCTCCATGTCCCTCTAGAAAAGCTCAACATAAAGTGTTCGTCGCACTGTGCTGAAAAGATGTGGTCATCATGTTCGTCGGTCCGAGAGAGAGTGAGGAGAATACGGGGTTAAGAGCGGTGTGCGGTGCGTGTCTAAGCATGGCTATTTCTGTCACCCTGTTTCACCACTAATCACAAACCCAACAGGGCTTATCAACACATAAGCAGGCCTCGTTGACGTTGAACACCGTCCATTATGGTTTTTCTGCACGGACCTCAACACGGTTTACAGCAAACTGCGCTCACGGAACGGAGGGAAGGTCTTTTTTGATGTCGGCGCCGTCTTGGTCAAAAATTGTAGGGATCGTGGCCACGTCCATGTCACCTTCCTCATTACCAGACACTCCTGCTGTCCTTCATCAACCGCCAGTCCACAGTCCCGCTCCGCATGAGGCCATCGTGAGCATGGACATTGTGTAACCCCGGGCTCCTATGTTGTTGGTGTGGTGCAAATCCGCCTCATGGGAAGCATGGGTATGGGGGCATTATGTTAGCTGCAAGTGGAGATGGAGACTAAATCTGGACTTCTGGTGATGGATTACACTGATGGCTATTGATTCATCAATTTCATCAGGGCTATATAACAGAGATCCTCACCGTAGTCACTTCTTACACAGCACTGCTACCTTCCAGTTTATTGTGAGCCGAGCAGAGCCAGGAGCGTCACGTTTTGAGATGCACATGAGTGGAGTCCTGGAATAGATCGAACATGGGGAGGAAGCATCAATGGAGGTGGCGAATGAGGACGAACGGCGAGGGGAGCCATAGGCAAGGTTTACGCTGGTTCAGGCGAGTGCGCGGACTGGCTATACCCTGCCAGAAACAACGTACACTTCATCACATCTGTTCTCGGTTCTTGTCTTACTTTCGATAGCTCATACAGTCACCTCCCTTCCTCAAACGACATGCCGAATGACCAAAGGCCGGTAACGGGGCTCGCTCTCACCGCCTCATTTCCCGTATTCGACTCACACGTCCTCTGGCTGGTCGAAGCCTTCATCTCACCCACCGTGGATCCTGTAGATCATGGCGCTCGTTGAAGTAGCAGTGGAGAACGACTCGCCGATGCGAACCTTGTAAGCAGGGCAGAGACATCAAAGATGCTCAGCACAGGCCCGCGGGGGAAGTCATCGACATCAGGTACCCGCGCCGTGGCCATGGTCGCCTGTCCAGAAGAAAGAAAGGAGTGTGATACAAGAGAGAGGTTTGTGCTCACTTTAAACTCATCGTCATGTTAATAACTGACGCATGCCTTACAATGAAATAAATTAGACCTTATAAACGCCTCCTTGGTCACCTTTGAACCGTCCTCTTTGATGAGCATAGACCTCTGTAAAGCCTGTACAAGGAAGCGCCGCTCGCACTCACTTTCTCAGATGGAACTTTATCTTCTACCGGCTCGCTGTGCAGATGACGCTATGATCAAGAATTGCTGACGACGCGGCAAAAATCCTTCCTTCTCTCTGGACCTCCCACAAGCGTACAAACCCGGACACAAGGATTTAGTCGTAATCGACACCACGTCTGCTTGAACATGGACGCCTAGTGTTCCTTCTAGAGTTCAATTGACGACACTACGGTCGGTGTATTCCGACTCTGGCGCCCAGCCAGCCCAGATTACAAGGTGAGAATTCAAGCAAATCTTGGGTTCGAATTTGCGTAAGTATCATTCTTTGGGTTTACCTCTCATGGCCGTGAGTGTGTCTTCGATTTTCCTTCGTCAAAGGTTCACCATCGATGCACGACGATAAGCATCTATAAGGAGGTGTGAGTCATGCACAAGGAGTGACTGACAATGTGTGTGGTAATGTGGATTTATTTATTATTGTTATTGAGAATGATCTAAGAGTTGATTGTTTGGTCATCAGAGAACAATAGTTGCCTTCTTGCCGCGAGGCGGATGCGGCAGATGTGGTTGAGAAATGTGGTTCCATCGAGTGGGCTTTAAATACCATGCATCCCCTGCAGACCTCATCAAATATCCCCGCAACCAGACTACTAAGCATCAATTATGCCTCTGCCCACTCTCACCCACAACATTCCAAACCAAAGAGTGTCTCAAGAAATCATCCGCGGGAACCGCACATCGTTTTTGGAGCAGGCACCACGCAACATTTCGGATGCCCGATGGTTTAACAGTCTGCTACATCGGATGTTCTCGGAGAATGAGGAGGTCACATCGATCTCCTTTTATCCACGCGAGTTCCATCCGACAGGCATACCGTACTTCGACGATAGTCTAGTAGAGTGGACTGGCCCGTACACGCCAGCTAATTTTACCGAGATGGATCTCATGCGCTATCTGGCACATCATATCAATGCAGATCGGTTCAGGTGGAAGGAAATTGAGCTGAGCTTCAGCTTTGG
The DNA here is from genome assembly GCA_910574455.1 of Trichaptum fuscoviolaceum. Lineage (NCBI taxonomy): Eukaryota > Fungi > Basidiomycota > Agaricomycetes > Hymenochaetales > Trichaptaceae > Trichaptum > Trichaptum fuscoviolaceum. The sequence continues at coordinate 5,658,296 of CAJSYZ010000007.1, read as the reverse complement.
CGGACCCTTGCGTCACCGTGTCGGTTCGACAGACAACTCGCAAGGGCGATTTGTCACGTTCGGACCGTTCCCTCGCATTGAAAGACTGTTGCTTACGGCGCCCACGGACTGCTTCCCAGTTTTGCAGTCTCGTCTCGACTTATCGGACAGCCACCAACTCAGGACGCTCTCCCTTCTGGGCGATTGGCACTTTTACGACAGCTTGTGGCCCATCGCACCCAATGGCACACCTGCGCTCCCGAGCCTGAACACAATGGAGCTTGTCCTCATGGGTGATACGGAGGCATTCTCGTCTCTCACCCAGTGCATGTGTCTTCTTGAGAACGCACCGAACGTGCAAACGCTCACTGTTTGCGCCATGCCAGCGTCAGGAAGCACTGCTCCTCCCGCACAGCTGCTTAGACTCGAAGGTCTCCGGTACCTTTGTGTGGTCGCTGCGGCGGGTCAGCTCGGTACGATCGGGAACTTCCTCAATCGTATTCAATGTCCAAGATTGCAACAACTTGTTGTACTAACTGTGAACGAAGGCAATGACGAACATGTGTCTAGGTTCATGCTCGAGATTCAGGACCTTCTACGACGCTCCAAGTGTACATTGGAGGTTCTCAAGATTCAATCACGTCTGATACCTGAAAACAGTATCATTGAATTGCTTTTCCGTGTTCCCGACCTCCGCTCTTTGATGCTCTCAGGCTGTGACGATCTCAGCGAGAGAATGTTGTCTACTCTCTCAGTGCGGGGTCCCGGAAATAGAGGGTGCTTGTACAAGCTGCGCAAAATCGTCTTCGATAGGTGTACTTTTGCAAGTAAAGACGGATATAGCGTTGAGGAGTTCGCGGACGGCATGATAAAGATGATGTGGTCCCGATTATCCAGTCGGGTCTCACCTGGTCTTGGCGAGGGCCTTGAAGTCGTGGTCAGCGAATGTGGGATTGAGTTTGATGTCGGGATGCTCGAGCAGCTGGAGTTGATGGAGGAACAAGGACTGAGGTTTAGCACGGAGCACCTCGCTTTGGTTGCTGAATTTGATGATGTGGACGAGGTTTGGAGCGGTTTCACCACTCACTGATTGTTGCACTACGGAGTACAAATTACATTTATTAAAACTGTCAATGAAGAATGTAAATTCAAAATATTATTTACAGCTGCGCAATCTATACATGAGCGATTTTACTGTACCCATAATCCAACCATAAACCGTGATCTTCGTCTTTTCTCATATCACTTCTCTTCCTTGTGAAAAGGCTATGTTTGCGATCGATCTATCAGTAAGGCCTAGGAGTGACTGTGTTTTGTATCTCGTAATTACCAATCGAGTGTGCAAAAGGATGCACAAGCAGCAATAGCTGTGCAGGACGTGCTGAATACTGGTGAGTAGCAGAAGTATGTACTTGAGAATTAAAACCTGATATTAGTAAGTAAGCTCACAATATGAAGAAAGAGTGTAATCTAGGCTATACAACTGTTAGCATGAATAATTTGATATTGTGATCACTACTTACTGGGCTGAATAAAATGGCAATAGTATTTCAGACTGAAATGCCTAGACCAGAAGTGAGCCTGGCTTTAGGAAACACCATGTGAGACGGCACAAGATACTATACTGATCATGGGTAGCAGGAGAATGCACCAGTCAAGTGTTCAAATACATGTTGGCGTATGAATATGCACGTTAGCTCAATACTAAAGGGTGCACATCGAAACTACGTACATAGCATACCGGAAGCAGCAGGACAAAGGACACTGTGCCAATTCAAACCTACTCCCAGACAGTCCATGAACCTAGCATCAGAACTGCTACAAGGTTTGAGAAGCTTGACAGCCAGATTTGTTGGCGATAAGAGGAGCCATGCTTCGGCAAACCAAGCATGCCTTAGTCTTCGGCCAAGGAGAGCTTGCGGGGACACCTCACGACGCACCCACGTAGCTGACCAGAGCTGAGATGCACATATCTGAGATACCACTGATTCCAGCTCCGAGTGCCATTGGAGGTGAACACACTTCTCTGAGTCGGCGTCCGGATTTTGATTGGTCCATGCTTGGTTTGTGAATGAGTTAGGCACAAATGTTTGTGCATGGACTAGCATGTAGAAAACCGTGGCGTCCAAACTGCAGCAGGTGAGCTCAAGCCAACAGGATTCTTGCGTCTGTGCTAGAACGAGCCAGATGCTTGAGCCACAACGAACGTATAGTCGGAAGATTTTCAGACGATCCAAATCTAAACCGCACGCTCCTCGGGGATGATCACATATCCACGCAAGGTGACCTAAGCATTCAGCGCAATCAAGCTATAGATTATATTTATTCACATACTAAGCTGATTCACGTCCACAAGAACTTGAAAGCAGACTCCGCATCCCAACGCACCACCATCTTCACCTCCATGTAACCTGAGTGCCCAAATACTGATGTATGCACCCAATGAGCCCAGGCATCCCGTAACGCAAATAAGCACCTCATCAATGACTTAGGAGTGAAGATCGACGTGATGTCCGTGCTTATATTAAGCTGCACGGGAAAGGACAGAGGAAGAAGAGTCTAGGAGTGTACGGTTGTGAGTCGAACATTCGCTAGTGGGGATTTCTGAACACCGTCCGAGTCCAGCGTCTCCGAGTCTGCAGGGACGTCCCTCTCGCTAAAGCCCGGAAGATGTATTCAATAGTCAAAGACATCCACGACTGCACCAAGGAGTAAGCACGTACAGCACTGTGAAATCAATCGAGGAGCTTCATAACACACTTAATCCAATGAGCAGATCGATATCTGGTCGACTTGATTCCCCCTGACCGTCTCGAGGTCCTTCATTGCCTCTTCCCGACTGGACTTGTCTGCGGACGTGCCACCGAAACCATTATCCGTCACTACAAGCTCTGTCTCTGGGTCCTCATCCGCGGTGTCCTCTGAACCCTCCCCGGGCCTGTCTTCCTGCATCCCGTCTCCTACCTGTTCAAAGCCTCCTACCTGTTCAACATCTGCAGCAGATGTCCCAGTACTGCCCACACGCACGAAGGTCATATACCTCGTTCCGCCCGTAGCCGATGTATACGCGACTCTCATCTGCCTCGGCAGCCTTCCCCGCGTGTTCGTAGAGAGGGTCCACGTATTCGGATCCATCACATCCAGGTCTACCGTGGCCATTGGGGCTGCTGGCGACCCTACCTCCTCCGGGAGCATGAATAGCCGCTCCATGCAGCTCGCGGTGTCCCAGTCCCATTCGAGGTTTGATCGAAAGTAAATGCCCCAATTGTGGCATATTGCACACTCTTTATCGTGTATACCTGAGATTGGTGAGTTATCGAGTGAAGGCCCGGGTTGTTTGAGGTTTTGTCTCGACAGGCCTGGTAAAAGAATGTGTAAGGTCACTGTCTCCCTGTGATAATTTCCGTTAAAAAGAAGGGCTTAACACACCATCTCGTTCATTATATGCATTTGTGTTGGTAAGGACTTCCAGTTCTCGCTCAAATTCATCCCAGGATCCCAGAATGCGATGGGTTCTAGCAATCGAAGCCCTGATTTGAGGTCGCATGATCGGAGGTTCCGGAGAACTTCTATAACTAACTGTCTCGCGTGTTCTCCTGGGGAGTACAGACCGATATATTGTCGGAAGCTCCCGTACTCGCCTGCCCGATAGAGGGAATAATGCCTCCATCCTTGAGTCGCTATATCACCCCGTATTCAGTATGGACACAATCTGATTTACAGTAATTGTGAATACGCACTGAGTGAGCAATCCACGTATAGTCGCAGCAGCTTCCAGCGCAGGCAGGCTGTACGTGTCAACATTCTGGCTTGTATTAGCACAGTAATAAAAAATCGAATCCAGCCAGCGCAGGATCGTCGGGAGGATCATGTAGTAAGATTCCCGCACACTCTCACTGGTACCAGAATGATGCTTGGTAGCGAGACCACAAAGGACGGGGATGGACTTCAGGAAGAATGCGCCAAAGAAGTAGATTGTCTCGCAGAAGCCGGGGATGTGGTAATGACGGTAGTTCCCGTACTCCAACCGCGAAGGGACCAGCCGGAAGGCTAGCTTGCAAAGGAGGCAGGCTTCTCGGATCGCAGAGAGGTGGTGCCTTCCGGAAGCTCTAAGAAGCTTGATGAGAGAATCGCCCGAGGTGCAATCCATAGATATGTAGCACATTACCGCGATAATTTCACAATTCTCAGCAGGCCTCGCCTTACGGAACTAATGTCGTCAAATGAGTCAGATGCTAAGGGGAGACCTGAGCTGGCTAAGTCGAACGGGTATCTCCATGAAAGAGCAATTAGGAGAAGATAACACTGCATCTCCTGCCAGTGGATATTATTGTCCTGCGAATTGATAACCATGTTGAAATGATGTTTGAACTGTTCGTAGTCCAGGACATGGGCGAAGAAAGATCTAAGGTATTCGTTCAGGGGATCTAAGCGTATGATAGCTGATAGAGCCGCTGCAGATTGGTGGCGTGACTTCGATCTAGCAGTGGTCAGATTCTCTTCGTATACTGTAATCCAAGAAGTGACGCACTCACTGGAACTGATGTACAAGAGCGTTAAGCCCATATACATGTATCCTAGGCAGGCGCTTCCACCTATCCCGATAATGCGCACTCGACACGACCAGCGAGCTGCTTAGAAACGAGTCTTCTAGATATTGGAGGATCCTTCCGGGTGGGAGGCTTGGAAGTAAGATTCGGAATGCCATCTTTTCGATCCTCCGACCGACTGGCTGGTAAAAGAACTTGTCTATCGTTAGGCCCGCTCCATGGTTGTCGTCTGTTGTCGCAGTTGTCGAGAATGATAATATGGACACCTCATCCACCGAGTCCGAGTCACAGCTGGTTCTGAAGGCTTTGCCGTCAAATAGCCCAACAGGTTCTGGCAGAAGATAAGCGGCTGCACCTAGATCGGTCTTGAGATACCTTCTATCTCTCTCGGACTTCGAGCGTGCCGCTTTATCCTTCAGCTTTCTGGTGAGTTTCTTCATCGCGATAGGTAAGATATTGTGAATGAGCTTGGTGAACGACGTGAGGATAGGACGTGTGCCAGTGTGTGGGCGGGGAGTGTGGGTTCGGAGTTTGAAAGTCCGACTCCGATCAACTCAGATTATCATTTGACAAGTTCCTCTGACTTCAGCCTACTGTTTCGCCATCTCATTCAACTCATTCCTGCGCTCCCGCACGCTCCCGTCTGCTGTTGACTATCTAGAAAGAAAGGCTTCCTCGAAGGATGCTGAGGTGAAAAATTGGGCTGGCAGGTTCTTATGGGAGAAGCCGCTCTAGAGCTCGCTGAAAAGGTCCTTGCTCTAGAGCGACTTAGGTTGCCGAGGGGCCGACGAGTCAAGCCCAAAACCGAAGGGAGGCGCAGCCTCTGACGAGGAGAAGCCTCGGCAAACCCACAAGGAAGGCTACGCCGACCGAGGTCTCCATGCTAGATAGTGCTACCCATGTAAATAGATAATGGAGTGCAAAACTTACCTTACTTCCGTTCCACACCCCTGGGGCTTTGATATAGCAGGTGGCATCTGCTGCTTTTATAGCGGGTAGCATCCTCTGCTTTGCAAGCGGGTAGCGTCCGCTGGTGACCACTGTTAGACAATGATTCGGGTGGCACGGATACGGCCTCGTCCGACTGGGTTGCACGCGTTCGTAAGGCCCAAAAGGCATGAACAAGCAGTAATGTTCGTAAGGCTCAAATGCATGAACAAATGTAGCGCGTGTTTGTGAGGCACAAAGGCATGAACAAAATGGAGCGCATGCTCGTAAGGCCAAAAGGCATGAACATAATCATGAATGTTTGTATGGCCGTAAGGCATGAACAAGTTCGGGTGGCACGAATAAGGCCTCGTCCAAGTAAGCTTTGTTATAGCAGGTAGCGTCTGCTGCTTCGAAAGCAGGTAGCATCTGCTGCTTTGAAAGCGGGTAGCGTCCGCTGCTTTGAAAGCGGGTAGCGTCCGCAAGGCCTTGAGCAGTAAGTCGGGTGGCACGATTAAGGCCTCGTCCGAGTAAGCTTTGTTATAGCAGGTAGCGTCTGCTGCTTTGAAAGCAGGTAGCATCTGCTGCTTTGAAAGCGTGTAGCGTCCGCTGCTTTGAAAGCGGGTAGCGTCCGCAAGGCATTGAGCAGTAAGTCGGGTGGCACGAATAAGGCCTCGTCCGAATGGCTTTGATGGAGCGGGTAGCGTCCGCTAGGTATTAAGGAACTAAGGCGGGTGGCACAAATAAGGCCTCGTCCGACACAAGTGTTGTAAAAATCGTGGTCTTCATCGTGTCTTGAGGCTCGAAGTCGTCCTTGTTGTTGTGGTCGATGATAAAGAGGCACGACGCGACTTGACGTGTGACGTTCACATCAGGGAATCTTCTTTTTCACTTAAGGTTACTTAAACGGTCTGAAATTTACTGAAGCCCTGGGAAGTGAAATTCTACTGATTTACTGATTTCAGGCATGTGGTTTCATTATTCAGGAAGGGGCCTGCTGAAATCAGTGCCGTCGACTTAAATCAGCTCTTCAGGCATTCAGTCTTCAGCATTCAAGCATATCAGAAGTTTTTTTCTGGCATTCGAATTGCAGTGCTCAAGTGTATAAGTGTGTAAGGGGCTCAAGTAGTTCATTCCATAAGTAATTCATCATTTAATCATATAAGCAGACTTTTTTGTCTGTCGGTTTGCAGTACTCAAGCGTGTAAGTGCGTAAGAGGTTCCAGAATTACTTCATTTCCACAAGTAATTTAAGACAATAAGTAGAAATCAGTGCATCAGTGTCCCTCAGTAGCTACACCACGGCATCCTGAACCAGATTATATTTTGCCACTTCTACCTCGCTGGCAGGCTGTTCCTCGGCATATTCAGAGAACGAATGCCACTGCAAGTTGGTGGTAGTAAGAGCTTGAATACAGTGGCGGGGTGATGGGTCAAAGCTGAAGCTCACCAGAGATCGACCTGCTCTTAAAAGTCTGCGCCGTCCGTAGCCGAATCCCATAATGAACCCTCGTCCTCACGATCGCCTTCCCCGTCCTCTCTGCCTGCGTCATTCTCCTCGCCCTCAAAACCTCCACTGCGTCCATAACCCATGCTGAAATTCTCGTCCGCATCCTTGTTCTCATCCTGATCCTGATCCTTGTCCTCCTCCTGATCCTTGTCCTCGTCCTCGTCTCCCTCGCCAAGCACACTCTCGTCCTCCATATCGTCTTCCCTATCCTTGAAATCCTCGACTTCTTCGCCGTCATTATCCTTATCCTCCTTGCACTTACTACTTCTAGTAGTGCCCTCGCCATATGTATACTCGCCGCTCGCATCCGCGTCTCCAACGTCAAGATACAGGGAGAAATCCCTGCCAGTGACACCCGATCCAACAAGTTCGGTGTTCTTTCCCGCACTAAAATCTTCAATGGAATTGTAAGCTGCTAGGCGGGATCGGACCTTCTCCCAGTTTGATTCAGTAAAAAACGAGGAATTCGACAATAAGTTAACATAGTCGTCCGTATGAGGCTGCCACAGAGCACTGGTGAAGTACCACTCAGCACCACCAAACTCTTCTTTGATCTTTTGCAACCGGGCCACCTGCTTGTCGATTGCAACCTTGACCTGTTCATGAGAAGTTCAGCGAATAAAGCCACTATAAGAACTGAAGTAGATAGATACCGCGGTTGCCGCAAGAGCGAGGGCACCGATAGGCTTTCCTATTGTGTTTTTGTCCAGTACTTTATGCCGACCCAGGGCCAAGACTAGGTGTACGGACAACACTGAGATTACGAGATCAGAGCAGAACAACCCTTGCTTCTGTAATTTCAGAGTCAATGCAGGGACACGAAGGGTGACATGGGGCAAATTTTCACATACCTTATCCATACTATGCCAGCGTTCCCAGAGGAATGGTTCAGCTTTCTTCTTGTCGACCATCGTCTGCAACATCTTCACAATTTCTTCGGTCTCCACTGACTTAGAACGCTCGTTGCCGACGAAACTCGAAATTGATTGTTTGGCTTTCTCGAACAATTTCTTGCGCCAACTATCAGAGCATCTCTGGGCTGCCTACAGGGCAGATCATACTTGATTCAAAATGGCCGATGTAAGACAATAAGGGATGACTCAACTAAAGAACAGATGTCGGCCAATTGCGTGTCGTAACTAAGTTTGACAGAATCAAACACCTTCCCCCACAAGGTTCCGATGGACTTATTGTCCGGGTTTTGCCATGGAGTTGTGGACTTTCCAACTGCGCGATACAGTGAAGGCAGAAGAATGTGAGTCCAGCCTGCCTGAGTTCCGGGAGGGAGACACTGATTCGTTGCCCTTTTTTTGCCGGGAACGCGGGATCCCTCCCTTCCGATACTATTTCTATCCTTGTCTTCAAGCCCTACAGATGTCTGCATTTCTGCAAGTTAGTGGATGTATATCATAGACATGATTTGATTAACGCACAGAGCTAGTAGTCTGAGAGACTTTGCGATGACCATCATGAGCCTTGATTGCAAGCACTTCGGGTTCAGGACTGATGGATACTGTCGTCATCGCAGGTGATTGTGCTCGTGGTGTTAGCGACACCTCACAACCACTTGCCTGTTAAAGGAGCCATGAATTAGTACACGAATCAATTGCAGCAATTAGCTCACACTTGCAATATGTTGCACATGAGCCGCCAGAGACCTCTTCAAATTGCGAATAGAAGTAGAAGATTTTATCTGTAGCAATTAGAGGAATTGTTACCAAGAAAAGCTCGAAGAGAATTGAATACCAGTATATCAGCCTGAGAATGACTGTCTTGCAGTTTACTCTTGTTACTAGTAGTGAGGTTCAAATCCTTGTTGCTTAATCAGAAATGATATGAAATGGAGATTAGAAGGATTAACACTAACTGTCGAGGCAGCCTGTGATGACGGCTTCTTCATATACACGTTCATGCTAGTCTGTTTTAGATAGTAAGGAAGTGATTTGAATATTGGGTGGAAATGCAAGAATTACCACGGCATGCGAGTTAGAGTCCGGCGGTGACTTCCTCTTCTTATTATTCGCGATCATGCTGTCCTACAATAAGCAAAGCTTAGTAGACAACCAGATCCTTGCCAAAGAAAGGGGTGCAGAAAGTTGTCCTATTGAGTGTCAATGCCTACACATACCTGCATCTGCAGATACAACGCCGGCGATTGCTCTCTATGTCCATTGACAGTAATACCCTCCTGACGAGATGACAGGTGAGTAGTGAGGGGGTAAAAGCAGAATAAACTTACCGTTACATCAAGCTGGGAGTTGGCGATTCTCTGCATTTTCGCGCCCTATTCAGAGTACGGTTTGGTAAGTAATGAAGTAAAGATATGTCGACGCCGAAGGACACAAGAAAGTCCGGCACCAGATCCATGCTTTGATGTGAAACACTCACCTGAACGGCCGATTGTCTCCTGATATTCTTCTTCTCCAGAGCACAAAGAAGGAAGGATAAGTAGCGCGAACGAAGCAAGACATTATGATGCCACTTACCAACGTTGTAGGAGCCTGCAAGTCGGAGAGAGTGTCGCGGGATAGCTTCCTTTTCTTTGATTTATTGCTAGCTCCATCCTAATACGATACAGAAACATTGTTAATTAGCCATCGTTGTGCATAGGACTCCACCGATGCATAGTCTCTATGAATCGAACGATTTCTTTGAACTTTAAGCGGCACTCACATTGGCTTGGGGCGGTATTGTAAGTCTCCTCGCGTCCTAATTAAACGCACAATCAAAATATTAAGATTTCATCTGCCAGTCTAATGAATGCTTTAACCAACTCACATTATCAGTGTCGGAGTCAACAAGATGTGCCGTCTGTCGCTCGCTCGCAAAGCTATTCTTTACACCTTGAAAACTCGTGAGGGTTACTGTCTCTCCTTCATCCTCCCAAGGACTAAAGTTTGCATCCTCTTGCACCGAGGCGGGGAGCCTAAATTTTCCTTGTGTCAGCCAGGCTCACAACTTGAAACAAAGATAAGGATGTGAGCATTATAAGTGAAGAAGCTGCAACGTTCGGGTTCATGATGATCTTGAAGAAGTGTGGCACGGCGGTGACCCGCCGGGCCGCCACGGTCGCTGCCACTGGCAGTGTCACTGGCGCACGCGTGGCACGCTCAAACTGCCACTGGCAGTGGCGGGCGCATTCAAGATATCAGTACTAGTACTACTAGTAGTAGTAGTAGTAAGTAGTACTACAATGATAAGCTTCAAGTAGCTGAGTTTAAATCAAGCTTCACACTTACTATCAACTTGAATTTGTTTGAATTTGAAACTCATCTTTCGTACTATGATGCGAACGGTTGAGTAGTACGACTTCAAACTCACAAGTCAATATCTTCTACTATCTTCCCTGCGATCTCAGGATTTCTGCCCTCTCCGCCGAAGAAAGTGGATCCATCTGTGTTGTGAAGTGCCCTGACAGGTCGCTTTGTCTTATCGTTCCGTTTCGACGTATTGGGCGAGTCTATCATGTCTGTATCCTCACCAGAAAGACTGCTGTCCTGTCCTGCAAGCGTACTATGATAGCCAGTGCCTCCTATGATACGACTTGAAGCCTTTGCGCCCTGCACACAAGTACAGAAAGGAAGTGCACCTCTGGTGTCCTTTTTCCTCGCCTTTTTTGCGCGCTCTCTATCTGGTCCATCGGAATTGGCTGCATCATAACGTGAGTCAATATGTTCATCTTTCAAAACCTAAAGTCGTAAAGGTAATGCAACTTACGAACATAAAAGTTTGCATTGCCTTCAGCTTCACAAAAGCTGTCTTTTTCCTCGTTCGTTGAACCTGCAATGCCAATATCTGGTAACTCGACTGTCGCTGTCTTGAAGATAAGGACTCACTAGCTTCAGGAGTGTCTTTCGGTTTTTTTAGCCCTCGTTTGTCAGTGCCAGCCAGCTTAGGTGCAGTTGAGCCCATCTGGGTGCGAATGTCAAGAGCCTTCGACAAATTCTTCTCAAGCTCCATCGTCTCCAGTATTGCTGTTTCCTGTTGCTCTGCTGCAGCTCTCTTTTTGCGTACCTTCTCAGATGCCTCTTGTTCTTTTGCTGCCCGTTTCTGTTCCGCATCAAGTTTTCTCTTCTCTCTCGCATCCGCGGCTTGTTGAGCCGCAGCTTCGCGCAGAGCTGCCCGTTCTTCCTTCTGTTTTTCCTTCTCCTCCTTTTCCCTCAATGCCTCACCACGCTTTGAGGCCTGCTCTTCTCTCCTTCTCTCCTTCTCTTCTTTCTCCCTCAATACCTCCTCTTTCGTTTGACGTGTTCTGAGTTTATTGACTATGGCTCCCGGGTGCTGATTGCTATTCTTAGCCCGCGTTTGTCTTCGAGTTGACATTCTTGTGCAGTGTTTCAAGTCGAGGCACGCTGACAGGTGCTATGAGTTTCGATGGTGAATCGAGTTGGCAAAGGTGCAAGTTGTAGTTGAAGTTGGAGATGAGGGCGCCTATTCAAAGAAAATTTACGCCCACTTGCACTTGCTGGCACTGGCAGTGCCAGTGATTGGCAGCCTTCAAGTTAGGCTGACTCGGAATGAGCCTGACTCAGACTCGGACTTGGACACTCGGATACTCAGGCTAGCTCTATTACTAGTACTATCACAGTGCTACTGGTACTAGTACTACTCACTGGCACTTGCAGGCTCACTGGCAGGCTGGCGGCGGTGCCACTGAGTCACTGACAGCCTGAGGCTGTGACTACTCAGGCTACCGGTACTACTACTAGTAGTACTACTAACTTCAAGTTGTTACTACGCGGGCGTCACCGCTGAGCGTGCCATTCAACTTTAAATTCAGCGTTCAAGTTACTGGAACTAATGCCGGTAACTCGGCGAAGGCCCAAACCCGTTCATCTTACAGATATCTTCCCCCCGACTATTCGATGCACCTTCTCCTTCTGCAGCAGGAGGTTCAAGAATCAATCCGCAAGGACAAGACATGAATATTCAGCTCACCCGTCATCATTTGCAACAAGACCTGCTGCTTGTGGTTACGACTTGGATTCCTCACCCAAGCGACCCGCACGACCTTCGACACCTCAAGCTCTTCCCGGCTCTCCTGAACTTCCAACAGACTTGGAGGGCCATCATGAAGATGAAAGTGGCTGCAACTCTTCAAGTTACGACTACGACATTTCTATACTCACACAGGATATCTCGATGCTTAGCATAGGCCGAGACGAGCTGCTTCAAGATTTAGACGGTCCTGATTGCCTGTCCCATGCTGACACTGGAGATGACGAACTTGAAGACCAAGACCTATCTTCTGCTGATCTGGACTCCGACATTGGAGATTATGAAGAGAACAATGATAACTTATAGGTGTATCACAGATATTTAAATGGTGCGCGCTAAGTATGATGTCCCCAGTTTACTTTAGCATTCTGACACCAAATATCGTGCAGCCACTCCATGCAATGAAGAAGGGAACTTCTTAGAAAAGGAAGAACCGCCCGTTTCACGGAACGAACCTGCGTCAAATGACTGGTTTCCCTATTCGTGCCGAGCAGATTTCGAGCTCGCAGATTTTCTCTATCGCGAAGAGCAAATGTCTGCTGGCAACATAACAAAGCTTCTCGGAATTATGAAGGCTTATCAACTAATTCAGTCCACGGAGAACGCAAAATCTATTAGATATCCCGAATTGGACGCGACAGATCCCAATGATGACTCAAGTCTGGATACAGCTGGTGCACTGCTCGATGGAGATGCACAAAATTTGTACAAGATCATTGACACTACAAAAGTCGGTGATGTATCTTGGAAATCCTTCAGTAACTTCTACACTAACGACAATGGCCAAAAAGCGACAAATGAGAACATCGAGTCATGGAAGAGGAAAGAATATGATGTATGGTATCGGGATCCTTTGGAAGTAATCCGAAATTTGGTGGATAACCCGGCTTTAGAAGGCGAATTTGACTTTGTCCCGTTTCGTGAATTTCAGACAAAGGAGGACACCAATAATATCAATGACAAAGAACGAGTTTTCAGAAATTACATGTCCGGGAATTTTGCTTGGGAACAGGCTGTAAGTCATGACTCATTAACTCGCACAGATACTTATTATCCTTGACTTAGAACAAGATCTACGCAGAAGATAAAGCAGTCCATGGATCTATGTTCGTCCCGGTCATTTTAGGGAGCGATAAGACAACGGTTTCTGTTGGAACTGGCAATAATGAATACTATCCTTTGTATCTCTCGATTGGGAATGTATCAAACAAGGCCCGGCGGTCCCAGAAACTGAATACAGTCCAGCTCATAGCATTTCTGGCAATACCAAAGAGTATGTGTTAATAGTGATCTATTCAATTGACTTCTGATGCTTTGCAGCTGAGCGGCAATACGAAAAGTCAGATGACTTCCGGCACTTTCAACATCAGATCTTTCATTCGTCTATATCGAGGATCTTAATCTCGCTGAAATCCGCAATGATCATGAACACTCAGAAAACCATTCTCCGGTGCCCTGATGGTCACTTGCGTAGGTCGGTTTTCGGACTCGGCTCATATATAGCCGATTATCCGGAACAGGTCAGCCTTTGCGCCATATGTACTGGATGGTGCTGCAAGTAAGTACTACCGCCCTCAGGCTTTCCTGAAATCAAGCTCTGTGGTGATGACTTACTTTCGACATTATAGATGCACAGCGCCTCACAAGGACCTCGATAATCCGGAATTTGTATCAATTCCTCGAACAAAAGAGCTGCACGAACGATTGATAGAACAGGTAGACGCCAACAACATGAATAAAGCAACAATTCGGAAAGAGTACGGATTCCACCAGGACATTGTGGTACGTGCTTCAAATTATTCATTGGATGCGTATATTGCAACTGATACGTTGCTCCGTAGCCTTTCACCAATGACATTCCGCGCGCAGATATATGCGATCTCATATCTCCGGACCTGCTGCACCAAATCATCAAAGGCGTGTTCAAGGATCATCTTGTCGAGTGGATATGTCAGAGCTTGACCACGTCAGAGCTGGATATTGTGGATAAAAGGTGATTTTTTTCGCAAGTTGTTTAATGTAAATACCATTGCTAACATCCGCGTAGAATCAGAGTTGCTGCTCCTTTTCCTGGACTTCGCAGATTCCCCGAAGGCCGAGGCTTCAAGCAATGGACAGGCAATGATTCTAAGGCACTTATGAAAGTATGTGACCTTTTTATCTTATTCGAGGCAGTAGTTTCCTGATATTTGATGCAATTTACTTAGGTGTATCTTCCGGCTATCGTGGGCATTGCACATGATGATATGATTCGCACATTAAGTGCATTTCTAGACTTCTGTTACCTTGTGCGTCGGTACACGATTACAGCCTCAACTCTTGATCAAATCAAAGCCTCTTTGGATCACTTTCACCGTTATCGGCAAATATTCATAGCTAAGGGCATCCGGGATAACTTTTCACTACCACGACAGCATGCTATGGTCCATTATCCAACATTAATCCCTCTGTTTGCTGCACCGAGCGGGCTGTGTTCATTGATTACAGAGAATAAACATATTTATGCGGTCAAAGAAACGTGGCGACGCTCGAACAGAAATGATCCCTTGTGTCATGAACTCAATTTCCTTTTCTTTTTATTTGTCTTTTCCTTTCTTTGTCATCACTTATGCATTCACGCGTAGTCATCTTCTTTTACTTATCACTGACGCTACTTAGTAATCCATGGAACCTTCTGGCATAGTAGCTTAGTAACGGGGCAGTGCGACACAGCCACACCCTGCAGTATATAAGTAGACAGCTTCGCTTTTGTTGTACTCTAGCTTTGATCTGATCTAACCTCCGGTTAGCAGTAGCTAATATACTTCTTTTATCCCTCAACCTTTCTTGCTGAGATTGAGTAGAGGCACAGCCCAGTGGTCGTTGTTGTCACTGCTAGCTGTCGCTGATATAAGATCAAAGCTACCCTTCTCTGCCCTTTGTCTCTACTCAACACACATCTATTCATCACTCCGTTCCCCATTCCTCATTCCATCCCGTAACCACTATTCCCACCCATTTACAGATTCCCTCTCCTCGGGTCGTTTCTAAACAGACTCCTATCTTTGCTACAACCTCTGCTGTTGTTGTTTTGATCCTGCATAGCAGACACTGGTGGATATCTGGAAACTTCTATTGATTGTGAAGTGTCACCCCTGGCCTTAGTTCGCCGGTTGACTAGTACACCTCTCTCAATCAACACCGCCTGCGGAGTCGAAAGACTGTCTGACCAGCGGTGTCTTGCGAAGTCCAGACGGACCAACAGATACTGAGTGTGCTTGTATCTAGTCCTTTAACGACAGGCATTGTTAATCTGTAGCCAGATACGGGCAACGTCTGTTATCAATTTTATTCTTTTTACAGATTTCATCCTGGCGCTCATACTGCGCCTGTTCTTCCTGAACGAACTCGTGTTCCAGTGCCGTATCCCTCTCATCGACTGTCGCCCTGCTATCCACCTCTATATTGAACTCTACATCTTCCAAATCCTGTTACACCTCACTCCTCCTAGAATTCCTCAGCCGCCACCAGAATGAGTAACACCGAGCGGATTCTAGCACTCGAGAATGCAATCAACGAGTTGAGAGGTACTATCCAAACTCGGGAGACAGAGATATTGGAAGCCGCTATACGAGAGAATCAGCTTCGGGAGGACGTCCGAGTACTGCAACAACGTTCCACTCCGTCACACGTCACCAAAAATCTTGCTGTCAAACCGGAACCGTTTGATGGCACCAACTACAAAGATTTTATCCGCACTGTTCATGTCTTTCTTAGTGCTCATGGAGACGCCTATCATCTATCCTCTCAGAAAATCCTGTTTGTGCTCAGTCTTATGCGCGGCGGATTAGCTGGAGAGTGGGCACAGAACTATGTGGATTCGAAGACAGTGGCGGGCACATTGACAATTAATGACACTTGGAACACGTTTCTCGAGTCCCTGAAGACTACTTTTGGTGATCCCAATGAGGCGATGCATGCGCAGACCGCGTTGATAAAGCTAAAGCAAAGCGGTGCGAAAGCGGAAGAGTTCTTTGCGCAGTTTGACGTACACCGGCGCAAAGCGGGTTACATGGACGGTTATGATGACTTTTTGATCCGGCTACTCGAAATGGCGTTAGATTCCTCCATCGTACAAAACATCCTCAGCATGAGTGAATGCCCTATTACGTACGAAGGATGGAAGACTGCGGCGCTTCGCTTTGACAATCAACGTCGGCGCCTGCAGGACGTCATGCGGACTCGTCAACAACCAATGGTTCGTCGCCCACTCCATGCTCCACCTCGTGCCCCTTATGCTCCACCTCCGGTGGCCCCACAATTCCGACCTCCACCAGGACCTCCACCTGTCACTGATAAGCGAGACCAGACAGGAGTCACCTTTGGAGGTCAGGGTCAGCCCATGGAGATCACGATGGATCGAGCTCGCCGGAACAACCTCTGTTATCTCTGCAACCGACCTGGTCACATTGCACGTAATTGTCCATCGCGCACTCTCAAGATCCGTGAGATCATCCAAAAGATGGATCCAGAAGAGTGTGCTGATTGGAATGACCAGTTCCGCGCTATGGAACATCGGACAGAGTCGGAGTTAGCAGCCGGGTACTGGGACCAGTCGGATCAGTTAACGGAAGAACACGCAGCGGAAGCCCCTGTCGACGGACAGCAGGATTTTACGAGCCCTCAGGCATGAACGTGGTATGCACTGAGGATGAATTTTTCGAATCTGGCACCTTTTATTCGGACTCTTTTTACTATGATGACCCGGTAGTTAATTATGAAGAAAACCAACAAAACCATAAAGAAAACGAAGAAAAAACAAAAACAACAAAAATACGTCTTGTAGAATTTTCCTGTGATTTTCCTATCAATGTATCGTCTCGTTCTAAATCCCCACTCAATAAAAATATTTATAAAGAAAAAACAACGCCGTCCAATGTAGATAGTAACGATTGCTTGTTTTCCTCTTCTTCTTTTAATATTTCTTCTCAATCCTCGGTGCCAGAGGAGAAACCCAAACCCACGGTCGAAGTCCCACATCCCAAGCGGAACCGAAGAGACCTTCCTATCCCTCACACCGCGGCATGGGTAGTGAAGCGTCTTAGGGAGGATAAGCTTGCGGATGCCTTGACGGTATTGCGTGTATGGACCCCTTCTTGTCGGCAAGCAGAAGTCACACCAGAGCTGGTTCCCCTCATAAACAGTCTCAATCATGAGGAAGCTCTTGCTGCTGTAAGAAGTTTAAAGGGTAATAAACGCTTTATCAGAAAGACGGGCACGTCGCAGCTCACGCTGCCGGTATTATTACATCGGTTGGATAATTTGGAAACGGTTAAGGTTAAGGCGTTAGTGGATAGCGGATGCACCGGTTCATGCATTAATCGCGAGTTCGTAGAAGCTCATCATATTCCTACCAAGAAACTACCTATTCCGCTACCAGTCTATAACGCGGATGGAACTCCCAACACAAATGGAGCCATTACGGAATATGTAGAGATCAAAATGTCAATCCATGATCACTCAGAGCTAATTGAACTTGCGGTTACCAATCTTGAGAGTACGGACCTCTTCATCGGCTATGAATGGCTGAAGCGTCACAATCCAAGCATCGATTGGACAACGGGAGAAATATCCTTTACCCGTTGCCCTGATGATTGTGGCTATATTCCAACTCTCGGAACGGTGGAAGATGAACCTGAAGCGGATAAAATTGAGACTCTGGAAGAGGGCGATCATATATTCTTCTTTGACTGGGAAAAGTACGTCTCTGAGACACGAGAGAGACGAAATCGGTTGCGAGCTGTAGTACAAGAAGTAGCCGCCGATTTCATTGCAGAATTCCCTACGGTCTTTAGCGAAGAAGAATTCAATCACCTCCCAGAACGACGCCCTTGGGATCATGCAATTGAACTCACTCCCGGGTTTGTACCCCGCGATTGCAAGGTCTATCCATTGAGTCTCAAAGAGCGTGAGGCGCTAGATGAATTTCTAGAAGAAAACCTGCGCTCTGGCCGCATTCGTCCCTCAAAATCTCCTATGGCATCCCCTTTCTTCTTCATTAAAAAGAAAGACGGCAAGCTTCGCCCTGTTCAGGATTATCGAGAGCTCAATAAGGGTACAATAAAGAACAAGTACTCTTTGCCACTCATTCAAGAGCTCATCGATCTGACAAAACAGGCAAAGTTCTTCACGAAGCTTGACGTTCGATGGGGATACAACAATATTAGGATTAAAGAGGGCGATGAATGGAAGGCTGCATTCCGCACATGGCGTGGTCTATTTGAGCCTACAGTAATGTTCTTTGGCTTGACTAATTCACCGGCGACATTTCAAGGCTTCATGAACGAAATACTCAGAGATCTCATCAATGACGGACATGTCATAGTATACTTGGACGATATTCTCATATTCACACAGACGAGAGAGCATCATGATCGTCTTGTGCGACAAGTCCTGGAAATACTTCGAGAAAACAAACTCTGTCTGAAGCCTGAAAAATGTCTATTCGCGCAGTCGAGCATTGAATATCTAGGCCACATCATTGGTAATGGCGAAGTCCGAATGGATCCGGCAAAGGTAGCAGCAGTTAAAGATTGGCCAGAACCCACGAACAAACATGAGCTACAACAGTTCTTAGGGTTCTGCAATTACTACCGCCGATTCATTTTAGGATTTAGTCATGTTGCCAAACCACTACATGCCTTGACAGGGAAGGTGGAGTGGGAGTGGGGTACCGATCAGAAGGAAGCGTTTGATCGTTTAAAACAACGTATCTGTGAGGAACCTGTTCTAGCGGTGCCTACAGATAACGATCAATTCTGCATTGAATGTGACTCTTCAAACTTCGCCAACGGCGCTATCTTGTCCCAGTACATTAATGGAAAATGGCGTCCAATTGCATTCCGATCTCGTGCACTCAATGCTACAGAGCGCAACTATGAGATTTATGACAAGGAATTACTTGCAATTATGGACTCCATTGACGAATGGCGACAATACTTATTGGGTGCTAGACAACCTTTCCAAATCTGGACCGATCATCTCAATCTCCAGTATTTCAAAAAGCCCCAAAAGTTAAACTATAGACAAGCGCGTTGGGTCACAGAACTTGCGGAATACGACTTCAAATTGTTCCATAAGCCAGGATCTCAGATGACGAAAGCAGACCTTCTCTCGAGACGAGCAGATCATAAGAGGGGGGAGAATGACAACGTTGACGTCACTTTGCTCAAACCAGAATGGTTCGTCAATGAAGTTTTGGTCGAATCTTTAGATGAAGATTTTGTCAAACGAATCATGAGAGCGAGATCCTCTATGGACAGAGTCGTACGCTTGGCCTTAGCAAACAAGGAAGATCAATGGGAGGCATTGCCGGATGGGTTAGTACTGCGACAAGGACGCATCTATGTTCCGCGAGACCAGAAACTTCGAGAAGATATCATATGTGCACATCATGATTCTCGAATCGACGGACATCCAGGACAGTACAAGACAGTAGAACTGATCACTAGGAACTACTGGTGGCCAGGAGTACACTTTGATGTCCGACGATACGTTTCAGGTTGTGACACTTGTCAGCGTACAAAGCCACATCGAGCAAAACCCAATGCACCTCTAAATCCCAATGAAGTCCCTTCTAGCCCATGGGAGATTGTATCAGTGGATATCATCGGCGAACTACCAGAGTCGCAAGGTCACAATGCGATCTGTGTTACAGTTGATCGATTCAGCAAGATGATCCACCTCACGCCAATTGATACATCTCTCACAGCTGAAGGCATGGCAAAGATTTATCGGGATCAGATCTTCAGATTGCATGGTATTCCACGGAAGTTTATCCATGATCGCGGGCCGCAGTTCGAAGCCAAGTTTATGAAGGAACTCTACAAACTTGTGGGCATCGAAGCAAACTCGTCAACAGCTTTCCATCCTCAAACCGACGGACAGACAGAGCGCATTAACCAAGAAGTTGAACAATACTTGCGCATCTTCATAAATCATCGTCAGTCGGACTGGGTAGAATGGCTATCCTTGGCAGAATTCGCATACAACAATAGGGAACACTCCTCAACAAAGCAGTCACCATTCTTTGTCAACTATGGACGTCATCCGTATACAGGAACTAACCCTCGACGCGAATCCACCAATGAGTCAGCCAAGCAGTTTGCAGATCGGATGCAACAGGTTAGAGAGGAAACTCGATTGGCTCTTGAGGAGGCAGCGGCACTCATGAAGCGGTACTATGACCAACGACGCGGACCATCTCAGGAGTATAAACCGGGTGACAAAGTCATGTTAGAAGGCGTCAACATATCTTCTACACGACCCATGAAGAAGTTAGGCGATAAACGTTATGGACCCTTTGTCATTGAAAAGAAAGTTGGCAAAGCAGCGTATCGTCTGAAACTTCCACCCCATTGGAAGCGATTACATCCGGTTTTCAATGAAGTACTCCTGACGCCATATAAGGACCCAGTCTTTCCTTCTCAGCGACGAAAGCCTCCACCTCCACCAGATCTTGTGAAAGGCATAGAGGAATGGGAAGTCGAAAAGATCCTCGACTCGCGGGTCTATTATGGCAAATTACAGTACTTGGTTCACTGGAAAGGGTATCCGGTATCGGAGCGTACTTGGGAACCTGCAGCAAATGTTAAACATGCTCAGGAAGAGGTCGAAGAATTCCATCGCTTACATCCGGGTGCTCCTCGTACGGTGACACGCACTCGTATGGTCGAGCTTCTAGACATCATGGAGAAACGAGAACCCACAGAGCCTTCTTCGCGGCTGGGACATCCGCCTTAAAGGGGGGGGTTATGTCATGAACTCAATTTCCTTTTCTTTTTATTTGTCTTTTCCTTTCTTTGTCATCACTTATGCATTCACGCGTAGTCATCTTCTTTTACTTATCACTGACGCTACTTAGTAATCCATGGAACCTTCTGGCATAGTAGCTTAGTAACGGGGCAGTGCGACACAGCCACACCCTGCAGTATATAAGTAGACAGCTTCGCTTTTGTTGTACTCTAGCTTTGATCTGATCTAACCTCCGGTTAGCAGTAGCTAATATACTTCTTTTATCCCTCAACCTTTCTTGCTGAGATTGAGTAGAGGCACAGCCCAGTGGTCGTTGTTGTCACTGCTAGCTGTCGCTGATACCCTGGGCCAGATGATCACAGCAAACCAACAACTCAGCAAACTTATTGCATCGAGGTCAGACTTCAAACGGCGTGGAATGCTAGACGATACGCTATCCGAGGCTACGTGGAAAGTTTTGCGAGATGTTCTGCGGAAGAATATGTCAGAGCCGGAGGAGGATGATGCTGAGAGGATCCCGAATCAGAGGGAGCAGTTGCAGTGTATTGGTGTGGCAGGAGCAGCCAATGATACAGATGATTTCTTCAATGGCACTGTGGGTAATCAAGGGCACAACGAAATTGCTGACCTGGATGATTTCAGCACTTCATCAGTGGAAGGACTGCAAAGTAGTGTTGTTCTTCATGATGTGGAAAATACAGAACATCGGTTTTGCTTAGGTGGTAGAAGTGATCCTTCGAGCTTGATGTTAATGGCTTCGAAACAACGTCAGTAACACGAGCTTCAAATTGTGGCGCTGGATATCTGACTTATTCGTTGCTATCCTTACAGAGTCCAGTAAGCTGTACCCCAAACAGCTCAACGCTCTTGCGGCGATAAAAGGCCATCCGGAACTCCGACAGCTCCGACGACTCATCAAAATATACTTATTCTGCAAGTACGAAAGGTGCAACTTGAACGAATTAGGATACTATGACCTCGGAAGCGCTTCTGAAAGCCTGATAGCCGAACAACAGTTTGCACTGGACATGGGCAATGACATTGCCATCTTCCATTCAGCTACCGCGTATTTCGCCTACCGCGGCAAATCAATTCCTATAGAGCAAGCAATGAGGGAGGTGATCAGGTCCAATCCCTCTTGGCGCGGAAAACCACGACGTGATGTCGTTCTTGTCCAAGTTAGTTCTCGCAAAAAGGGGTTTGCAGGGATGCGAATTGCTCGGGTTATGCTTCTTTTCTCCTTCACCGCCAATGGAGAACGTCAGGAATGCGCCCTTGTCCAGTTTTTCAAGAACATTGGAGACTCACCTGACAGAAAAACAAGAATGTGGATAGTCGAGCCAGAGTATGAGTCAGAGACCTCTACCGCGTGCCAGCGTAGTACTATTGGAAGTTGCCGTCAACCGCTGACTCGGACTCGCCGGAGTGACCTGAATGACACCTCCAACTCGGAGTCAGGCTACCCCCGTCACGGTGACTCAAAAACTCCAAAGTTATCCGTGATAGCTCTAGGGAGTATCTTCCGTTTAGCTCACCTCCTTGGGGTTCCAGAGGGTGATGAATGTCCTCCGAAGTCATTGACACCTGAGGAGTCCCTGGACTTTTACAATAGATTCTATGTTAACCGATTTGCTGACATGCACATGCATGAAACATTGTACGAAAGTAGGCAACAATAAAGATAAACCCTCATTTAGCTCACAAAGTACCTTGAAACTTATGAAGTAAGGATATAACATTTAAATGTTCAGTGACGGATTATGGTACTAGCTATACTAGAATTGTAGTGTTACTAGTCGGTGCATCTTAGACTTCAAGTTCAAGTTGGATCATGTCGGATGCCACTGTCAGTGGCAGTGGTCAAAATTTCCCACTGCTGCAGTGCACTGGCAGCCTCAGACTGAGTACTACTACTACTGGTACTAGTACTAGTATGAACATAGAAAACTTCAAGTAAAAAGTGTACAATAACATGGAACTTGCCAACAACTGGAAATGAACCAATAACCTGCCTCAGGCTGCTACTACTACTAGTACTACTTCAAGTTCTAATTTAACCATCTTGAAGTTCAAGTTCAAGTTGAACACAGACTACTAGTAGTACTAGTCACGGTAGTACTATCAAGCATATGCTATGAATAAATAAATAATTTTCTTTGCAGTATATAGTAGTAATCAAGAAAACGATGTCACATAGTTGCTACTAGTACTAACTACCAATAGTGCAGCATAGTGCGAGAGGAGCTTTAAGTTAAACTTGAAAAGGGAGTAAGCACTGGCATAGAATGAGTAGTACTAGTACAATCCGAGTCCTTGACTTTTGTCATAAACATAGTAAAACGAAATAAAAATTTAACACGGCCACAACTTAAACTTGAATCGCGCGCTGGTGAACCCTAGAACACTTCGTGTCGGGGAATGGTCCAATATGCAACCGCCAGTTACATTGCCGAGCTCATATTGACATCCGAGTCGGTGTCCGTGATGGGATCCAATTTGTCGAGAAGAGCAAATAGGATTCCATAATCTGTTAAATAAAATGGACCATAATTACGAAGTAAATCGTCGACTGTCTTCAGGAGTAAAGAGTCAAAAATTTGCTCTACCGGAATAAGGGCATGATCGATGTGTTCCATATCTTCGTGGAGAAATTCGGCGGCCCTGTCGAGTCTTTCCTTGTCTATATCTTTGCGATCAGCATCGTCAAATCGCCTAATGGCTCGAGTCACTTCGATAATGCCCAGCCTAGCAAAGTCCATCTCCCTGGAGAAGCGCTGCATTGCACCATCATTCATGAGCAACAGATCCAGAAGCGAATCATCACAGAGGATGATTAAACATTTCCTGATCCAGTTGAACCTGCGCAGAACAACCGAATAATTTCCGTATTCGCGCTGGATTTGTCGATTATTCTCCAATGAGGACGTTCCACCATCAGCCGAGTCGACGCCAAGAATATCCATTGACTTCTGAATGAGTCGATGAAAGTCAGCTAGAGCAGCTTCTCCACCGGCACGTTCAAGTTCACGTTTCCATCGACGCCGAGCCTCTCGTGCTGTTCCGGATTGAAAGACAGTCGGAGTCGCCTGAGTCACAGAACAATTGACTTCTGCTTCTGAGAGTTGACCAACGGGCGACTTTGGCAATTGTTCCGCACGGCATTTGTCTAGGAAGACGATCCAATCCTTGCACTCGTTATATGACCAAATAAGTAGGGGGAGAAAGAACTTGAGCGCAAGCCTTGGGTTTCGGGGCCTGCTTGTAGAGCCTTTAAGATTCACGCCCACGACTGGCGTAAAGTGCTTCAATTGAGCAGAGAGTTCACGACAAACATTTTCCTCGAGCTTTGTGCCTTTGATGTCGATCCTTATGGCAGAAAAGACAGATTTTGTCTGTATCAATCGATTGCCAGCCTCCTCATCCTCAAATTTACGTTGCCAACGCACGATTGCATGGTGTGAATGATATCGGGCGACTAAGCAAGACAAGAAATTATCCCAGATGACGTCCCCAGTGAAAACATTGATGAGTTTCCCTGACGGGAAAAAGCCGGGAAGAACAGATATGAACGCCGTGGCGACAGCAAGTCTTGATTCCTCCACACGCTTGCGGATAAGCAGCTCAAGTGGCTCCTCGGGCTATAGCGCATTACCATAAGAACAAGCGGTTAGAGACGTGCATTCAAGCTTTTGATTTAATTTGCAGCTTACCGTATAACGCATCAGGATAGCTAGTTCTTCACCTAGCTTGAAGATCATGTCCGTGTACTGGTATGTACTGATCCGAAACTGGTCTAGCATCACAGCTGTCTTCCTCTGCAGAGCCTGTGCTTCCCTAACCCGGTTACTGATATACTGATTTGATGTATCAAAGTACCTCCCCAGCCGATCAGCCAGAACAAGTGTTTCCTTGAAATCGTTCGACGAAAACCCGAAGCGATTTGCATGCTCTAGCTTGGACTCTAAGCTTTTGGTGATTGACTGGACCACCGTGCTATCGATATATGCTCCCGAGCGATAACCAAAGGGTAGGTCCTCTGACAAGTCATTGAAGATAAGCCAAACCACACACTGAAATATAGATAATATGTGGTCCTACCGAACTTAACCTCTACAGGATTTGTATACACTTCGTATTCGCTCTTGTCTTCGATGATTGCGGACTTTGAGCTGTGAGTGTTGAGACCAAAGCTGGATTCTGAACCGTCCTCGTCCTCGTCTGTGTCCAAGCAAGAGCTTGGAGTATTCCCGAGATCAGAACTTGACATTTTGGAGATTTGATAGTGACTGAACGAAGAGCCTGAGCTACTTCAAGATCAAGTTGGCAGTGCAGTGAGTACTACTACTAGGAATACTGCTAGTAGTAGTATGCCTGAGAGGAAAGTAATGGCAAGGGTTATTCAAACGGTGAGTGAAGTTGGAATGAAGGTCAAGTGTCGCCACCGTGGCATGCCACCGGCAGCCTGAGTAGTACTAGTAGTAGTAGGCTATTACTAGTAGTAGCCTGAGTGAGCCACTGGCAGTGAGTGCCAGTGAGCCTGAGGGGCAACTTCAAGTTATTACTAATACTACAGTACTAGTAGAAAACGGGCCGAGCTTCGCCGGCAAGTCCCTTACTCCGAGTCCGAGTCCCCCATTTGTCAACTTGAAGATGTTCGCACGGGAGGCAGATTTCCCTGAGCGTTATCACGCAATTCCGGAACGCAGTGCCCTTCCTCCCAGAACTAGTAGCCTCACTGCCACTGGCACTGCAGTGGCAGCCTCAGGCTCAGGCTGAGCCTGAGTCACGGTATCACTGCCAGTGGCGCCACTGGATGAAGGATTTAGGACACCCGAAATTGAAACCCATAAGACCCCGCTTGGCACTACAGGCTGGCAAGCATTTAGGGAGGTTGAAGCCACCCGTCCACCGCCGGCCTTGAGCAGAAGTTCTGCCGGTCCATGGAGTCCCGCGGTATAACTTACCTTTGAACTTGAAGGTAAGGTATCAGGGTGTACTTATGATATCTTACCTGATACTACTACTAGTACGGTAAGCAAGGCAGGCATTTAGGACGACTGTCCTAGACACGGACCATCTGGCAGACCCTTCCCCTCTGCTAGATCCTGGAAATTTAGGGCCCAGGCAAGACGGAGAGTTTGGCTCCGAGCCGTGCCGTTTAGTACTAGTACTACATACTAGTAGGACGAAAAAGCCGTTCTAAATCCTTAGTACGGGAAGCATAGCCTGAGTATGGTGGCTTCCGACTCAGCCTGAGCCGCAGGCTGCGTCACTACTCTAGTACCATCATAATGATGATCACGGTGCCTCCGCATCATCATGCCGTGAAACACAAACAAGTATAGTACTACTATAGTACTATCCGGCGAGGACTCGGACTCCGAAGCGAACTGCGGCGGCCGAGCTGTCAAGTTGCTGAGATCATCAACTTCAAATTCGACTAGTAAGTACTAGTAGTAGTAGTAGTAGTACTAGTAGTTACGGTAGTAGTACTACTCGCGGCGGGTGCACTCATGCTGTGGCACTGCCAGTGCCAGTGAGGCTGGGAAGTCCTACTACTAGTAGTAGTAGTATCACTGGCATAGTAGTACTAGCCTGAGTACTTAAATTTAAATATAGTACTACTCTTCACGGCACTCCGTCAGCCTGAGTCACGGTGTGGCCTGCTGGCAGCGGTAGTATCCGACTTCCATCAACTTCTTCAAGTTCACGTTCCGACGGTGAATAGCTTTTAGTTGCCACTGGCAGCGGACCCCATCATGATGCCCCCCACATCATCTTGAAGCCAGCAACTCAACGACTATCCCTTCAGAATGTCTGTTGTCCCTCACGCTAACATGCCAGTGCTACCTGTTAACACTGGCATCCCGGGCCAGCAAGCCACTGGCACTCAGCCTGAGCCTCCCGGGCCAATCGAAATCAGCCTGCTGCTGGGTCCAGATGATGCCAGACGAGCTGGTATGTAGTACATGTCTCAAAAACTAGTATTAGTAGTAATTTCAATTCTTTCACAAAAAGTCCAAACAGGAATAGTTTCTTTCGGCAAAAATGGAGCCCATCCGTGGCCCGGGCTTATAAAGACGCGGTCAGACATGGTGAAATGGATTGAATTTCTCAAGCAGATGGTACAGCGAGATGACAGTGGCAAATCAGCAATCAAGTAAGTGTCATTCATGTTGCCAGCCTTCAAAGTATGTGACCAGGACATTCTCTTGACAGCCTGCCAGTGAATGGGCCCGGCGTCTCCATGTCCGACTCGGAGTCTCTTGCAAGTGCAGGGCCCGGGTTGAGGTCACAATTGGAGTTTGAGGTCGGACTAGGAGTTGGCAGTGGCAATTTGACGTCTGCCACTGAGGCGGAACCAGACACATCCAATTTGGAATTGTGAGTAGTGTTGCCAGCCTGAGCTTAATTGCATCTTGATGACATTCCATTCTACTGTCAGCGAGGCCGCCAGTGCCGGTGCCACTGGCAGTGGGGTGGCAAAACCTGGGTCGGACGTGGACTCCAAGCCGTCAAACAGTGTCGAAGACTTGAAAACGAACCTGTGAGTGACATTGCCAGTCTGTGTAGATTGCTTCTTATCTCTTTCCTATACCCAACTAGCGACTTGTCAGTCACCATGCTCAATGGGATAGGGGGCGACTTGGACAAAGCGGGCAAGGAATGGACGGACATTGGAGGAAAGCTGGTCGAGACTGCCAAAGTTCTCAACCAGGTGATAACAAAACTCAAGCATGGAGCGGCAGCTCGGGCGGCGAATACTGATGAAAAAAAGAAAGTGGAGGAACGGCTGGAAGTGGCGATGCGGAATGTTGAGGGATATCAAGATCTTGACAAAAAAAAGGAAGATCTGAAAGCCACGAAAAAAAAGGCGGCCAAATCGGAGAACACGGATCTCAGTACGGTTTACTCGAAGACAATAAAGAGCTTGGAGGAGAAAGTCGAATCTCTCTCCAACGAGATACAACATATAAAGGACCAGGCAGCCCTGAATTACCCGATGCTTGCGAGGGCTGCAGCTGAGGAGGGCATCCATGCGCTACACTCCGTCATGGCAGCTAATGTTAGCAAAAGGCTTGACAGTCAATTTGATATGATTTGAAGCACCACCGACAAGGTGCATCAAATGAACGAAAAGCTGGCTCGTATGGAGACATTGGATGCTGAACGGAAGGCGGACCAGACATTGGATGCTGAACGGAAGGCGGACCGCTCCAAAGACGACCTTTTGACGCGGACTATAGCATCGTTCGCTGTCATGATACGCGAGCTTCAAATCATTGCCGTAGCAGCTGAATCGGTAAGTCATCTTGAAAGCTATTGCAAAACAAATTAAACTCATGAGTTCTCACATAGAGCGAAGCGGCAGCTTGTAGTATTAAACTACGACACGTCTTCGAGGACGCCAGGAACATTCTTTATATGGCTTTTGCCATTGTTTTCCCAAACAAATTCAAGATCGAATCGGTTGCCCCTTTTGACATTACTGGTGATGGCGGTGTCAAGACAGCGGGGCTCATCAGAGGTGTAAACGAGCTTTACGCTGAGTTCACTGCCCAACCAACCATGCGCCGGAACGGAACGGTTCCCATTGCAAGGCATCTGTTTGATGACCTGCTCACCGCTTTACCTCAAAGCCTCATATCCTCAGAGGAAGCACGCTACGAAGAGTGGTTAGCAGGGATTGAAGACAAGTTAGCAGACTTCCGCGAGGAGGATACGACATACAAGGACGCGGTTAAGGCGAAAAGCGAAGCAAAGGAGTTGGAGGAGACGACAAAGGACCCAAAGTATAGTGAGGAAAAGAGGGGCCGGGCCGTGAAGACACTGAAGGAAGCCGAAAAGAAGCTGCAGAGCTTGGTAGAGGGCGCGAGAGCAGAGCTTAAATCCAAATACCCCTTCACAAACTCCTGGCAGCCGTCGCCTGACGCAAAACCCATCGAAAAGTTCCGTTTCTTTCTTGTGCGCTTCTATCTTATCTTCGAATTCCATCGAAGGTTGTATGTCATCCTCAATCGCAAGCTGAAGAAGTTGGATTCACAACAGCTAGCCACCACACTCGACGAGCAGGAGTCCACATGGGATGCCAGCATAGATGACTTTACGTGCAAACTGTTCCCAAATCTTGATCCATCAGAAGAGGGTGTCCTCGATCTGAAGGACCTGCCTAAGTTCTATTTCGAGGAATTCTTTGCAAAGATGGCCGAAGAGGGCGACATCGAATACTATGGCTCTGAGGACATACCCCATGCGTCGGCCAAAGGTTTTCCTCCAAAAGCTCTTCCAGCTGATATACAGCGCAGTTATGAGGAAGTCTCAGCTTCTTTCGACCAATTATCCTTGAACACACTAGTGGAAGTTGTCAAGCAGGCGAATCTCACGGAAGTCCCGGTGCCAGTGCGAAAGTGGCCGGAAAATGACGAAGACCAAAAAAAATTATCAAAGATCCTGCATCTGGAGAAGTGGCGAAATACGCACAGGGAGAAAGCTGTTATCCTTTCCAACGCGATGCAGATGATTACGTCTTCTGAACATGTCGTTTTTGAGGTGATGAACGAGACTCCACTCAGGCAACATTTGAATAAACTTATCCACGACCGACATTATTATGGTGATGACGAATCTCTCTCCAAATTCATAGAAAACGCACCATCCGTACTGCACCTGACAGCGGGGGAACCACTCTTTACCTATGAACAGCAGGACGTGCTTAAAAGGATATGCAAGATAGTGGGGAACCATGGCCCTTATGGTCGGGCACCTCAGTCTTATGTGGCTCTGCGCATGGACTGGGCAAAGGAAGTGCGTGAGCAAACACGGAAGCCTCCTAGTTCCAAGGAAGGATTTGTGAATCCTTCCAATCCTCTTTACAAAGAGCCATTTGAGTTTCGGATTACCGGCGAAGGCGTATCTCAACTCAAATCTTTGACGCCCTTGTCCTAGTATACTACTACCCGTAGTATATGGTCACGGTATAAACTTCGTTGAGTCTATCTGTCTTCCTGATAAACAATGATGTTTTGACTTTGTCTTTCCGATAATAGTAAACAATGATGTGTCGTCTTTTTCTTGAATAAAACGCCTATGTCTTGCTTGATTGTGTGATGATATGACCTTCAACTTGAAGATATTCTGTAAATACTGATCACCACATCTCATACGATGCAGCGCATCCCCAGGCTGCCAGGAGTATCTACTAGTACTAGCCTACTACTAGTACTAGTAGTACCCGAAGGCTTGCCAGTGTTTGTGTTGTGCTTCTACTTTAACATTTCGGGGACATACACCGTGTTAAAGTTCCTCTGGCTCAAGTTGCCTTCAACATCACTACTTCATCCCTTCAATGTTCCGGGGAGCAAGATGAAGAGGACATGGACGGCAAATTCTTCTGCCAGTGATGTCTGAGTCGGAGTCACTCAGGCTCACTAGCACGCCGCCGGTCACGGTGACTTCAAGTTCAACTTGAAGTTGTAGCACTCACCTAGCAGGCTAGCACTCAGTTGTCGACTTCAACTTCAAGTTGTTGCTACCACAGGCATAGTACTTGGTGGACATTGAAGATGCTCAACACTGGCCGTAGTCACCATGCCATACCATCGACTTGAAATGACAGCAACGTTGTTCAGACCGACCCTCCCAGCCCCCCCACTGGCAAGCTCCACAGCAGCGTTATACAGATCAAGCAGCGTATCACATACTAGGCTCGTCAACGATCGTGTCAAACAGTATCAAGACATCCTTTGCCTTCTCACAACCTTTGCCGTCTCCGAGTTACGCTACGTGTACAGCAGAATGGGGCCGTCTCTAATTTGTCCCAATTTTAACCCATCGCTTAGCGACATTGTGAGGATTGGATGGGCAAGCGTGAAGGAGGATGCTTTCACTAGTTTGTTCAAGTTCTGGATTTGCAAGTGGATGGTTTTCACACTGGCAAGGACTCGGAGCAGACATCAATTAACCTTCCACACAAACAACTTGAAGGTCCGCGACACTCCTATTTATTTCCTATTATTCAAACTAACGAGCATATGCATTAAAGGCTGCTCAACGACAAAGTCTCCTCAAACTAACAGATGTAGTGTCAAATATATCAAGCGTGTGCATACTAGTAGTACTACTACTACTGTAGTATGTAGCCGTGCTGTCTCGTTCTTAAAATGATGGACACGTGCGTTTACTTATTCTTCAGGAACGACGACGAATCTCATGCGTGCTAATGACTCCAACTCTGGTACTACCACACGTTGTTGACCAAGTCTACGATCACACTGCCCCGTGCTCCTCAGGCTGTTCTCGATGTTTTGAAATCTTACACAAATCTCCAGAAGCGCGATCAGGAGGTGCATCTCCGTCAAACTCGCTTTCTATCTTTGATGGTCCTTCCCCGTCTGCTCCCCGATTAACGCAGGAACAGGTATAGCTGGCTCATCTTCTACAAATGGCGGGTTGGATGTCGCCCTCGGATGATTCGTCAAGACTGTGAATGGCAAGCCATCGATATCCACCGCCTTCGTAGCAGCTCGTGCCACGGGTTTCGTCATTTCTCAACATGCTAACACAACCTCTGCGGGGTCTCGCCCCACGCTTCCGCTTTTGCCAAATGCCTTGCAGGCCACTGCATGCCTCCTGCTCCGCCAGCACCTTAACGTCCTCTGCTGACCGCTGGGCGGACACCCGCTCCCAAGCCGCCTGCCTGTCCCTGAACTCAGCTCTGCTGTTTTGCGCGCACCCGTCAGAGCTCATGGGCCGGATCAAAATAATGTGCGCCCGCCGGGTCTTGACCAAGAACGACCCATAGCGATACGGAAAGACTCTCTGTTGACCCGTGATCAGGTTGAGCATCAGCGAGGCCAGCCATCCGAACCTACTGCCGTCCAAGCCTTCACCTGCGACTTCTCAACCAGCCAGTCAATCCGTCGCAGGTTCAACCGGTGCTCTTGCTGGACCATCATCGGTTAAATCGCTGAAGCCTATGAATAAACTTTCGAAGGATAATGCTAATCAACAGCCGGCAATTGTGACTGTGACTTCGGCGGATGATGGCAGGGAGTTGCTGCAACCGCGGAGTTGGAGAAGGCGAGGGAGAAGGATTGGAGGATCAGCACCATGTCAGAGGCACAGATCATGGACAAGATGAGAAGTGTGGTCAGTCCCGACAATCCGAAGTTGCAATATAGCAAAACTAAGAAGGCTGGTCAAGGGTGAGTATAAAACTGATTCACTCTGAAATTATTATCTAAATGAGTTCTTCAGTGCAGCTGGGCAGGTCTATGTTGCAAAACATCCTGTAAATGGCAAAAAAGTTGTGGTCAGGGAGATCGATCTCTCCCGCCAGCCGCGCATCGAGCTACTTTTCATCGAAATTCTCGTTATGAAAATATCTTAGCACCCCAACATTACCGATTACCTTGAAACTTATCTCGTCAAAAAGAATGGTCGTTATGGAATTAGTGGAAGGTGGTGCTCGCATAGATATCATTGAGAATAATCAACCAGAAGAGGAACACATCTCTAGTATTTGCCTTGAGGTATGCATGCTTCATTATGTATCATTTTGAATCTGCTTTAACTATAGTCTGTCTAATTTCTAAGATGTGCAAGGGCTCTGTCATCTTCACGAACAGCATATTATTCATCGTGATAGCAAGTCGGTTACTTGCTTTTTAAATGCACACAGTTGTGTCAAAATCAGTGGGTTATCCCGTAATGATTATCTCCCAACTTGCTGAAGAGGGTACTTTGTTACTTGCAGCCGACTTTGGTTTCTGTGCCAAACTTACGGACCAGAAATCAGTGCGCATCAATGGTTGACACACCGTACTGGATGGGTCCGGAGGTTGCCAAACAAAAAAGGTTGACATCTAGTAGTCTCTCGGTATCATGGTTATCGAAATGATTGAGACTGAACCTCTATACCTGGACAAGGAATTGCTGAAGGTCTTGTACCTCATTGCTACAAATGGAACACCTTCTCTTAAGACACCCGATACTATTTGTAGGGAACTGAAAAGCTTTCTGAGTGTTTGCTTGTGTGTCAATGTTACAGTCAGGCCTTTGCAAAC
This sequence comes from Trichaptum fuscoviolaceum, assembly GCA_910574455.1. Lineage (NCBI taxonomy): Eukaryota > Fungi > Basidiomycota > Agaricomycetes > Hymenochaetales > Trichaptaceae > Trichaptum > Trichaptum fuscoviolaceum. Next base: position 5,625,474 of record CAJSYZ010000007.1, on the reverse strand, counting down.
AAGCGATTGGATGTATGTGAATGCACATTTTTTTCATTGGTCTTGCTAATGTTCTCTGCGGTATAGCAAGAGTTCTTGAAGAAATACAGCAGGCGAAGGAGTTCGAGCGGTCGAACAACCTTCGGACATCAATCAGGACGCTTGAGAGGCAACTTATGGTCGCAAAGAAGAAACTCGTGAAGGAGGTGGAGGAGGGAGCATCTAGGCGACATGCTTTCTCACCATGCTTCGTGCGCAGACGCTTTCCGATGACATCAAAAGGTCAAGAGCAAGCGCTCGGTATACTAAACACCAGGTTGTTGAGTGGCAGCGCAAAGCCGAAGTTTGTAAGGAGACATTTGAGGAGGAGAGGGCAGTCATGATGCGGGAAAGACAGAGAACGGAATCAATGCAGTAGAAATTGGAAGATGCGCAGACCAGAATAGGCGCACTCTCGAGGTAGAGTAGACGAAGGTTCGCAAGGTTGGGGCACTGCTTGAAGAGTCTAAATCGAAAACCTTTGGATCGGAATTGGTGCTCGAAAACAAGAGAGTGTTAGTCCGAGTTGGGAAAGAGAAGCACAGAGGAAATCCGGTGGTTTGTATGTTTGAAAGAAAAAGGTGAGCAGAATGATTGATACGCTCTTGATGACGAGACGAAGGTTCGTGAAGTTGAGGGTCTGGTCGGAGGGTCTCAGGCGAAAGCCTCTGGATTACAGTTGCCACATGCAAAGGCGAGTTGCAGGCCTGCTCCGTCAGCACATCATCGTTATATGCTGACCGCTGGGTGGCCCGCCCCTCGCGCTCCAAAGCCGCCTGTTCCTGAACATGCACTCAGATTGCCGAGTTGCGCGCACGGGTCAGAGCTCAAGGGGCGGATCGAAATAATGTGCGTCCGCCGGGTCTTGACAAGAGCAAACCGTATTCAAGTTGCTACGGAAAGACTCTCTGCGGACCCACGATCAGGACGAGCGACAGTGAGGCCAGCCGTCTGAACCTCCCGGCGTCCATGTCTTCACCCGCAACTTCTCAATCAACCAGTCGACCTGTAGCAGGTCCAGCTGGTGAGCTTTCCGGGTCAGATGGGCGTGTTGGAGTGCATGGGCATTGATATCAAATTAATGTAGCTTGTTAAGATACACGTGTAATGAGTGGTGGCTTTGACTTCTATACTGAATCTGCTGATGAACTTATCTTGTACTTGCCATTTTACTTGAACTGTGCACGCTCGTGCTTAAATCTCACTTGAGCCTGGCTTAGCGCCTGATGTGTAACTTTCCTCCTTATGCACTGATTTTGTCCTGAAACGCCGTGTTCTAAGGCCATCAGGCAGCCAGGCAACACTTCAACCCATTTACTACTAGTAAGGAACTTGAAGCTTCAGGACAGCCGCCGTACTAGTAAGCGATTCCTGATGTATTACACTTGAGCACTGAAATCCTGACTTGCATTCTGATGCACTGAGAGACGGCTTGCATCCTGAAACACTCCTTATTTTAGTGAGATAAGGCAATCAGTGTATTTTCAGACGAAGTAGCGACCCTTCAGACAGGTGCCAGCCAAATCAGGACACGTCAGGACGCGTCAGTCGCCGTAAGCAAAAGGAAGTTTCCCTGATGCACGTGCTCCCGCTTGTCACGAGTCGTGGTACTTCTTCGAAGTCCTGTCAACTTCGTTCGAATTACAAAACAACCTCAAGGCTTGAGACATACTTCAGTCTTTAATGCAAGCGCTTGAGTCAACCGCACGCCGTGGGACCAAGCGGTCGGAGGCAACGCAATGGGAAGTGGTTCAGGTCGAGGACAAGCACAGCACAGTTGGATGAGGGGAGGAGATGTCATAGGAGGAATTGGTCGAGGTAGAGGTGGTACTAGCTAACACACTGTACGATTTTCGACTATATTTGTTTTCCTCCTCTGCTCATCGCTGAATAGTCCTCTCTATCCCACTCGTACGCACTCTTCAACTTTAGACTTGCTGAATACTTAAAGGGTGGGTGTGATGATAGGGACACATCCCTGACCTCCGCGCACGCGTGTCTGACTTCACCTCTTCTCTGCTTGCAAACGACCCACCCACACCCGGACTGGACGAAAGCATCGTTATCCTACCCCGAAGGCTGCACTTGACGCTGGAGGTTATGGCGCTGGAAGGCGACTATCGCTAGCCCCTGCTGCTACTGCAACGGCGGGGATGCCGAAAACGTTGAGCACGGTTCTTGCCCTTCTCACGTCCCTCCGCCCTCGCATCCTTGCAATCATGGAGAATCAGCCACTTCGCATCCCGCTCGAAGTTCTCGATATAATGCAGCCGCACCGTGGCGGGGCAAGAAACGCGCACGTTATGTTTGATGGTCCAGACGAAAGCAAAGAGAGTGAAGCGACCAGGAGGTTAAGGTCAGTTTGTGGTGTGTGGTCTATGTTACCCAATTTCATACTACTGTAACTGAAAAACTGTAGAGCTTATCAACACCTCGTTCATCCAAGCCGGCCTCGTCGAAGACGAACACAGGACGTTGAAGCTCCACTGCACGCTCATCAACACGGTTTACCGCCGACCACGCGCACGCGATGGAAAGCGGGTGCCGTTTGACTTCCACACCATACTGGCCTCGGACGCTTTCAAGGCGATCTCCGTGCCAGATGGCACAGATACTGCCGCAAATCAATCTTCAGGTTACGAGACCACCTTCGTGCAACCCACTTCGTCCTCGGGTGTGGCTTCTTCCGCCCATGCCCGCCGTCCAGTCCAAAGGCCCACCCCACGCACAACTAAAAGCGAGCACGGGCATCGAATAGACCTGGGCGCGTATAATGTTGACGAGGTTCAGATCTGTCTCATGGGACGCTCGGGTTCGGAGGGCGAGTACGTTAGTGTTGGAGGTATCAGGTTAAACGGAGACGGTGATGGAAGTGAAGGTGGAGAGAGACTCTGATGATGAACAAAAGGGGTTTTGTATTAGTACGTGAATAAACTTTTGATTTTATTGCATTACCGCATTGAATGGTTGGATCTCTTAGCGGACTTCGCTCGGGCGCATGGTGTACGGAGTGGACGTCAAGACTTCCTTCCGCGTGGTTCTTGGCTTTCGGGTGTTTGGCTCATGCTCAGTGCTCGAGCATCCGGTCGGTTCAAGCTTGGGCATTCAGTACTCCTTCCGGGACTCAATAGATGATACGCTATCATGTACTTCGGCTCGAGCATGCTCGCTCTATCTCGCAGTGCTTATCTCGCCAGAATAAGGCGGCAGACCTCAATCAAATTTCCGGATACCGAGAAGGGTGTTTATTCTTCCATTCACCTCCTATAGGCCTCGAAACCTGGACCTATGGTATCTGCGCGCCTTAAGGCTCTGTATCTTCTAAATGGGTGCGACTTGTCCTCACAAGCTACCCTTAGTCAAGACTGGGACGCGCTCGTGTCTGCCTGCGCTTGACTCCAATATGCGCTAGCAACAGGCGTGCCAGTGATGCTGTCCGGTGGCCTTCCGGGGTGGCCGCCTTCTTCTCAGTATTCCCCAATATTAGACGATCTCTTAAAAGTAACCCACCGGCCTCTCTGTACGCTCGCTTTGCTAACATAAAAGCCATTTTTCATTGCTAATTTAAATACGAAACAGATATACCCGGCGTCTAATTCGACGCGCACAACATTCAGACAAGAAACACAGTCGGCCATCAACAATGAAGTCCTTCCTTTATCCATGAGGCCTTTACGCTATCCACCTTCTCTATTGATCGACGACTTCCATGACACGCGACCTCCATGACACGCCTAGTCCACTGAGCAGATAGATATCTGGTCGACGTTCTGCTCCGGCTTCGCTTCGCGGTTCCTCATCAATTCCTCTAGATCGTCCTTTTCGGCGGTGTCTTGACCACATCCGAAATCCATGTGTCCAAACTCTATCTCTTGTGCTGGCGGTGCATCGTAGCCCTCGTACACGACGAACTCTGATCCGTTCCGACCTTCTGCGCGTCCTGCGCAGCCTGGCTCATCTATCATGAGCAAGACTTCTTCTTGTTTCTCGATAGCCTGCTTCACTCCAAGTTCTGTGTCGGTCTCTAGCCTTGGTGCTGAGTCGCCGCTCTCGTCCGTGATGACCACTGCTTCAACCTCGGTTTCTCCTTCTCCCGCGTAGCCTGGCTCGTGATACCCTCGAACAACAGGGGATGATTCTCCCGCAGATGCGACGTCATCGGTCGATGGGCAGATCACAATTGTCTTATACTTTGTCTCGCCCGTGGTAGACTTGTACACAATCTTCATCTCCGTCGGCAGACTAGCTTCCGTAAAGATGTTCCATGTATCCGCCTTTCCTGTCTCCGGAGAGACAGTAGCAATGGGTGCGGTTGTTGGTGTCACCTCCTCCGGCAACTCAAAGAGACGTTCCAGACAGCCCGCAACGTCCCAATCCCAATCGAGGTTTGAGCAGAGATATATGCCCCATTCATGACGTACCCGCTGTCTTTTTTCATACTCTCTCCAGTCCTGCCATTCCCTTCTCGCTTCCAAAAACTCTTTCGATAATCCACTTTCAATAACATGCACACGTCGCGCGTGATAGAACGTATAGCGATAGAACGTATATGCATTGTTGGGTATGTTGCCTAAAAGAATGTATGCGAGATCATTTGTACAGGTTCTGCAAAATGAAAATCAATCTTGCTTGCTCGCCTTTGGGGATTGGCCTGGACAGGCTGTCCCGAATCTCACGCTCGAGCTCGTCAAGAGACGTCAAGAGGCGTTGATTTCTAGGTATGGAAGCCCTGATGAATGTTTCTGTGATGGTCAAAGGTTCTCTGCGGTGTCTTCGATTCCTTGGTAGGAAATTCTCAAGAAGTCCTGTATCTGAACGCAGGTGGCCCGTTGATACAGGAAGTAGAGTTGCATATACGGGGTCACTATATTGGGGTGAATATCAGAGCCAGAAAATAAATTGCATCACCACGTACTGCAAGAGCAAACTGTGCATCGCGAGTTTAGTTTGCGATATATGTGGTGTTCTCCAGCTCATCATATACCTAAGTAACTGGAGTGCAAATTCAACCAAAGCCGCATCAAGCCAGCGCAAGAATGTCAAGAGCAGCATATGGTAAAGTTGCTGTGTCTGTTGTCCACATGTAGGCCGAGTAGAATTGTTATTTATGAACGGAATGAAGTGGAGAATGAAAATGGTGAAGAAATACAATAGGTCAAAATCTTCAAGTTCTGAGTACCCCAAATTTGAGCATATTTCATTTATGGCTTGCGCGAAGTGAAGAGATGCTTCAGACATAATAGCAAAGGCATCGTTGTTCGGAAAACTGTTGAGCTCAATCAGAAACTGGTGTAAGATTTATATAGGATACTTACCGCCAAGAGTTCACAAGCTTCAGCAACGTCTCTTTTAAGTATGAGCGACTGCTCAGAGTATAGTTGTTGATATAACCATGTCTTATTCCATCCTTACTAGGACCAGGACGTGCCCATATAAGTGTCAGCAAGAAGAGATAGCACTTCTTTTCCTTGGTATCACTATCAATCAACGATAGAGCAAAGTTAGGATGGCCCATTTGATTGTAAGTACGGTAGAAAAAGCGGGTTATATTTTCATCCGTAGGACATAAGCGAATAAGTGCCGAAAGGGCCGCTGAAGACCGCATGAGTGAATTCGACCTGGAAAGCCTTTATATATAACTTTCCCTAAGATTATTTGACACACTCACCGTGTCTGATGAACTAGAGAGTCCAGACCAGCTAAGTATACAGTCTTCAACTTAATTGGAAATGGTAGGAAGGAATAAGTCACGTAGGTGAGCCGTCCTTTAAAGTTGTGCTCCTCTATGTACTGAAAGATTCTGAATGGTGAAAGAAGCGGCATTGCGATTCGGAATGCAATCTTTTCGATTCTTCTTCCGACAGGTTGATAGAAGTACTTGTCTACCGCATATCCAGCCCCGGGATTGTCGTCGGTCGTTGCCATCGTTGAAAATGAGCTCACAGAGCTCGCATCATCTTCGGTCGCGTCCTCATAAGGCCCATTGCAGTAGCGCCCGAAGATTCCGTATTGTTTGACAGCGGACGAAATGCGATCGATATCGTCGACGATATACTTGCTATTCTTTTCGAGATCGCGGCGGGCTTTCTTCTCCTTGTGCTTCGCGATGGCTCGCTTGAATGCTTTAGACATGATGGTAGAGAGAGATAATATTGAAGGACGTGCAGGCGGAGATATATGAAGGACAAACTGTTCGTTAGGGGGGGCTCCATCGTATTTTAGCTTTCTAAAGGCAGTGTTATCAGAAAGCACGAGGCACCTGGCATTCAAAGCTGTGCGCAGCCGAGTTCAATGTGCAGAACACGAGGATGTTTAATTTCCGAAAGTCGAGCATATGAGATCAAACTTCTTCGTTGGAAGGCACAGCAATGCGTTCAATGATAGATTCGGATCTTGGCGAGAGAATCTATAGGACACAGGATTGCACACCCGGGCTTCCTTGCGGCAGGGTGGTTAGTTAAGCAGTAGTCGGTACAAGACCGGAAAGCTGAAGCACTTTAGCAAAGGAAGTCAAGGGCCAAGGTCCAGGTTCTCAATCCACGCCACTGTCAGTCAGGACTAGCGCCTACCAGCTCCAAATAAAGCTGTGAATGCGTTCCTTGGCATAGGCTATTGGCCGAAGAGTAACGCCATTTGTTCGACAAGGCCACACGTGTCAAGAACGTCGAGCCTCAAAGGGTTGAGTATTTCTGAAATGATGAGAAAGATGAAGGCCTTCAGGAGGATACATCACTACTTGCAGGTGGAAACATCTTGCGCGAGAGTAGGCGCTCATTGCCAGTGCTGGATAAGACCGCGCTAGACAGTTCAGGAAGTAGCCACCGTGATGCTAGTGTACTCGCGAAGATGGCAGGAAGCCCAGCGCCTTTTGTCTGCCAATGGCTTTCAGCTAAAAGCTCGAAAAAATCACAGAAACTAACATTTGCTTGTTGGTAAGAAATGGCAAAACTCACCTCGCAGAAGCGATCGGGGAACGGTTCCATTATACATAAGAAAGAAAATGAGAGATTCCGAGCACTGCGATTGACCATGTCATAACTACTGGCAAGCCGGAACGAAAAGGAGGAACCGCAGTGATCGCAGTGCAACCTAAAGCATAAGTCGAAAAGATGACATTAGCAATATCTAATTTTATCGGAGACTGAAAGTAATGATCTTCAAGTTTTCAGAGACTCGATTCAACCTGTTTTTCTTCTCTTCAACTTGCTACTTTTTCCCTAATCTCGTCAACATCGTAAGCACTGCAAAATTCCTAGATCCAGGTCGGACGGACGTATGTATGTATGTACTCGCCCTCCGGGAGTCCGGACCCGAGCTTCCCAGGAGTCAAGACGCAGACCTGGGCCCCTCCATCATACGCGCCCGCCTAGGGTCTTTTAGATTTTTGTGCTCATGTTGGACACCGCGCGGGGGTTGACCCTTGGAGTGGGGCGGGACTGAAGAGTGATGGCCGATGATGTCCGAGGGTGGTACGGTCGCGGTACTTGGTGCTCGGTACGGGGTACGGGGTACTTGCAGATTTGTTTACGCGCCTGCGTCAATGACGTTGGCGGGCAGGGCGGACGGGGGACATGATGCGGCCGAGTTTAAACCCACACCCGTGATCGCGGATTGCGGAAGACGCGTACGGTGTGGAGGAGTGTGCCACTGAGTGTATTTTTTAGCGACTTATGGATATAGAGATGTGGATGCGCTCTGAGATGGATGGATTAAGCTGCGAAATTCAGGATCGAGATTCTTCGATATCCAGAGAAGAGCTTGAAGGAGAAATCGAAAAGTCAGAATAGAGATCGCTACTTGAGTAGCGTCAGCCACGCACCGCACACACCCGCTCTTGACTTCCTATTCGCTATCCTTTCAGCCGGGCCAACGAACATGACATACGCATCTTCAGCCGCGCACCGCGCATGGCGGGTGCATTATGGTCTAATGGTCGCGCGTTTCAAGCTAGACGTGAGGAGGCTCGTTCTCTGGCATGGCGAGGATAAGAAGTCGTAAAGACGTGAGAATGGCGAGGGCCGTCCGTGCCCAGCGTTTCCGGTTCCTCCGACGCCGTGGAAGATGTGGTCGAACGTTATGCGAGCCCTCTTCCGACAATATGTCCCCTAGTGTCAAGTACAGCCTTCGAGGTGGTATAACAGCTCTTTCGTCCAGTACCAGTATTGTCGTCGCTCGACAGTAGGTAGAGAACAGAGGAGAGTTCAGACACACGTGTGCGGAGGTCAGGGATGTGGCCCCTTCAGATATTCGGCACGTCTGAAAGAAATAAGATAGAAAAAATGCCGTGCGAGTGGGATCATGATGGAGATAGCTAATAAGCGAAAATGAGATGAAGAAAGAAAAACATACCAGTGCGTTAACCGTGCCAGTGGCCTCGCCCGCCAGATGCATTCATCATGTCTTCGAACAAGTCCTCTCCCTTCCCCCCACCTTTCACTGTTTTCTCTTCGTTTCCAATCGTACTGTGCTCGTACTCGACCTCAACGGAAATCCTACCGCGCTGCTTCCGGTTCCCCTGGTGCCACGATGGACGTTTGAACCTGAAGGCTTGGTCCGACCAAGATAAGGTCATGAGATATTTTTTGATATTACGTAGAATTCGAGAGCGCCGATTGCTCCTTGATGGTACTGGTGAGTCTCTTCATCGCGATTGGCAATATTGTTTTGGATGAGCTTGGTGAAAGGTGTGAATCGAGATGACAGCTTGGTGGAAGGAGGGTGAGGGTGAGAACTTTGGTTCGGAGTTAAAAGCACGAGTTGTCGATCCACTCAGATCATATTCCGCATCCGCATCATCCAACCACTGGTAGTTCCTCCGCCTTCAACTTACATTCTGTTTCTCGGCCATTGCGTTCACCGTCGTTTGCATCACGAAAACAATCCCAAGGCGGGCGCTGTACGTCAGATATTAATACAAGCTTTCGAGTCAACCGGTCACCGTGGGATCAGGACGTGGTTCAGGTCGAGGACGAGTGCAGCGCGATGGGGCGAGGGGCGGAGATGTTGAAGGAGGAAAAGGGAGAGGTTGAGGTGGTACTGGCTCAGAGTAGCTCTGGCGGGCACAAGAATACAAGACTACGGTACGACTTTCTATTATATTTGTTTTCCTCTTCTCATCATCGCTGAACAGCCCTCTCCACCCCACTGTACGCCTTTCTTCATTTTCAGATTCGCTGAATATCTGAAGGCGCGATGATAGGGAGACATTTCTAATTTCCGCATGCGTGTTTCGACCTTCACCTCTTCCCTGCTCGCAAACGACCCACCCATACCCGGGCTCGACGAAGGCATTGTGATACCGTCCCGAAGAATGCATCTGACGCTGGGAGTTATGTCGCTGGAAGGAGACTCGCCTGAACACTCGTCGGTGGGGACGCCGAAGTCGCTTCGCTATACACGGCCCTCGCACTCCTAACGTCTCTTCGACCCCGCGTCCTTGCAATCCTGGAGACCCAACCCCTCCGCATCCCGCTCGAAGTGCTCGACATAGTGCAACCGCACGGCGGTGGGGCGACAGATGCGCACATTATGTTCATTGGGCCGGGCGAGTGGAAGCTTAGAGCAGTTTGCGGTGCGTGTCTGATTTTGCTCAATAACACTATCCAATCTGACCTTTGGTCCCTCTTTCTCCTCTGCATCAACGCCAATTCGATTCTCATTGTACCCCTAGGCCTGTCGATACCTCGTTCATCCCAGACGGCCTCATCGAAGACGAACGCAGCCCGCTGAAGCTTCACTGCACGCTCATCAGCACGGTTTTCCGCAGACCACGCGCGCGGGACGGAAGGCGGGTGCCGTTTGACTTCGAGGCCGTCCTAGCATCGAATGCTTTCAGGGAGATCTCTGTTGCTCGTCCTCCCGCAGATCCCGCAGTCGTGCCACCTTCCTCAACCGCAGGCATCAATACCCCTACCCATTCCCGCCTGCCAGCCCCCGCGCGACTCAGAACGACAACGGGCATCGAATAAACCTGGGTGTGTATAATGTGGAGGAGATGCATATTCACCTGATGGGAAGCTCTGGGTCGGAGGGCGAATATGTAAGCGTTGTGGGAATCAGGTTGGACGTAGGCGGGGGCGGCGGTGGAGCTGGAGAATCGATTTGAGTCCCTGGCGATCGCGTGTAGGTCCTGGTTTCCGAATAAATTCGGGATTAATCTCACGAAAGCTTGTATTAGTACGTAAATGATAAATTGATTCTGTGGCGTTAGTACTGCATTCATTATTTGGGCTTCTTTTTGAGTTTGCGATTTATGCGAGGACATCCCGAACTGGATCAAGGGCGCTTTGATTTCACGCTTACGTGCGCTAAGAATTTCCGTATGAACTCTCGTTGGGACGTTACTTCTCGCTTCCAGCTCTTTCTCGCACGGACGCGAGTATCAGGTCAGCTACAGTTTGATTGTCTTGATTTCCCGCTGTTCCTCGATTGATGTGTCTGGACCGCCCGGAGAACCGGGAAGACATCGCTGACTATTCTTCTGTTCAAGATTCTATTCCGTTACAACATCCCAGTCTTCAATCGCACATCACCATCAAAATCCAGAACACCCATCCATGCAAATTGAAATCGGCAACTACGATCTCCACATTTAAAACAAAAAGATATACCCGGCGCCTCATTTGACGCCCATAAAATTCAATCAAGAAACGCAGTCAATCATCATCGACAAGGTCCTTCAACCCATTCATTCATGCCTTCATGCCCTCCTCCTCTTCCAGCGCTCTTGGGTCCCATTAGAAGCCTAGTCCAACGAGCAAATGGATATCTGGTCGGCGTGCTCCTCCTTAGTTGCAGCGAGGACGTGTATCAAATCCTCCAATTCAGTGTCGGTGGTGCAACCGTCACCACATCCGCTATCCGTTGGTCCAAGCTCTACTCCTTGCGTGCGTGGTGCATCGCTGTTCTTGTGCGCGACGGCGTCTGATCCCTCCCGATCTTCTACGCGTACTCCGCAGCTTGGCTCTTCTGGAATGAGCGAGACGACAACCTGCTTCACTCCAAGCTCCAGTTCGGCCTCCGGTTCTGATGCTGAATCGTCCATTATAATCCCTGCTTCATCCTTGCTTTCTTCTTCTCCTGCGTAACCTGGCTCGTGATGCCCTCCTACGGCATTGGATGAATCTCCCGCAGATGCAACGTCATCGGTCGATGGGCAGATCATAATCGTCTTGTACTTCGTCTTGCCTGTTGCAGTCTTGTACGCAATATTCATCTCCGTCGGCAGCATAGTCTCCGTAAAGATGTTCCACCTATCCGCCTTTCCTGCCTCCAGAGAGACAGTAGCAATGGGTGTGGTTGTTGGTGTCACCTCCTCCAGCATCTCAAAGAGACGTTCCAGACTGCCCGCAACGTCCCAATCCCAATCGAAGTTTGAACAGAGATATATGCCCCATTCATGACGCCTCCGCTGGTTATATTTGTACTCTCCCCATTCCCACTGATCACTTCTCGCTTTCAAAAACTCTTTCGATAATTCACTTTCAACAACATGCACATGTCCCGCGTGACGGCGCGTATATTCGAACTCGCGTTCGTCATACGCGCGATTTATATCACCTAGAAAATGTATGCGAAATCATTTGTTCAGGTTCTGCAGAATGAAAATCAATCTTGCTCACTCGCTCTGGGGCTTGGCCTGGAAATTCTGTCCCGAATCTCACGCTCGAGCTCGTCAAGAGACATCAGGAGGCGTTGAGTTCTAGCTATGGAAGCCCTGATGAATGTGTTTCTGATGGTCAAACGTTCCCTGTGGTGTCTTCGATTCCTTGGTAGTGTTTCCTCGGAAAGTCCTTCAGTATAATGCAAGAAATCCGTTGATACAGGAAGTAGAGTTGCAAATATGGGGTCACTATATCGGGATAAATATCAGAGCCGGAAAATGAATTTGCATTTCCACGTACTGCAAGAGCAGACTGTCTATCGTTAGTTTGGTTTGCAGCATATGTGGTGTACGCACATATGTACTCTCATCATTTATTATAGATAGAACTTCATACAAAGCCGCATCAAGCCAGCGCAAGAATGTCAAGAGCAGCATATGGTAAAGTTGCTGTGTCTGTTGTCCACATGTAGGCCGAGTAGAATTGTTATATATGAACGGAATGAAGTGGAGAATGAAAATGGTGACGAAATACAATAGGTCAAAATCAAAATCTTTAAGTTCTGAGTACCCGAAATTTGAGTCTATTTCATCTATAACTTGTGCGAAGTGAAGAGATGCTTCAGACATAACAGCAAAGGCATCCTTGTTCGGAAAACTGTTGAGCTCAATGAGAAAGTGGTGCAAAATTCGTGTAGGGCACTCACCGCCATGAGTTCACAAGCTTCAGCAACGTCCTTTTCAGGTATGAACGACTGATCTGAGTATAGTTGTTGTTATAACCATATAGTCTGAGTCCACGCTCACTAAGACCAGGATGTGCCCATATAAGTGTCAGCAAGAAGAGATAGCACTTCTTTTCCTTGGTATCACTATCAATCAACGATAGAGCAAAGTTAGGATGGCCCATTTGATTGTAAGTACGGTGGAAAAAGCGGGTTATATTTTCATCCATAGGACATAAGCGAATAAGTGCCGAAAGAGCCGCTGAAGACCGCATGAGTGAATTCGACCTGGAAAGCCTTTATATATAACTTTCCCTAAGATTATTTGACACACTCACCGTGTCTGATGAACTAGAGAGTCCAGACCAGCTAAGTATACAGTCTTCAAATCAGGCGGATATGATTCGTAGGCAGAAGCGAAGCCGAGCCGTCCTTTTAAATAGTGCTCCTCGATGTACTGGAAGATTCTGAGTGGCGAAAGAAGCGGCATGGCAATTCGAAATGCAATCTTTTCGATTCTTCTTCCAACGGGTTGATAGAAGTACTTGTCCACCGTCCATCCGGCTCCGCGGTTGTCGTCCGTCGTTGCCATCGTTGAAAATGAGCTCACAGAGCTCGCATCATCCTCGGTCGCGTCTTCATCGGGCCCATTGCAGTGGTGTCCGAAGATTCCGTATTGTTTGAGGGCGGACGAAATGCGATCGATATCGTCGACGATATACTTGCTATTCTTTTCGAGATCGCGGCGGGCTTTCTTCTCCTTATGCTTCACGATGACTCGCTTGATCGCTTTAGACATAATGGTAGAGAGAGAGATAACATCGAAGGATGTGCAGGCAGAGATATAGGAAGGACAAACTGATCGTTAGGGGGGGCTCCATCGTATTAAAGCTTTCTGAAGGCAGTGTTATCAGAAAGCACGAGGCACCTGGCATTCAAAGCTGTGCGCAGCCGAGTTCAATCTCCCGGACACAGCACATCGCCAAGAGGCCGAAATGACGGGGACACGTGTGAGAATACACGGTTAGTGCCTAGTGTTGTATATTGTAATGGATATTGTAACTATGGGCGCATCATCATGGCAGTGCAAATCACGTTTAATTGGCCCTGGGGATTCTGCCACTGCCAGTGGGCATCTCAGGCTAGCGCTTTCCTTGTGCGTATTGGTGGGTTTTGTGTGGACGTAGTAGAAGAGCCAGAGATAAACAGGTGATTTTGTTGCTATGCATATCAGTTACACCGAGTTAATAGGACAGGCGGGAAGTATTGTTCCGGGACTACTTCGGGTCAAGAAAATCAATAAGGGAAAGTATGAGGCTGCGTGGTCTGTCGCGAGTAGACACGGATCACGGCCGGGTTGCGTACCCACGTAACTTGAGTTGAGCACCTCATTCTCCTTGTGCTCGGTTGACCCGGAAAAGCCATTTTGTCATTGAGTTGCAAGGTAACATCGATATCTGCGCTCGGCACAAGGTGAGTCCTAACCCAAATTCTAGACACAACAGCTATACTGACTTGCTAATTGCCGATTCAGCAGTTGTGTAGAGCTGTGCATTGGGAGGATGGGTTTCTCGATAATTGATTGAGGCGCAATACAGTGACTGTACTTCACCGACTCACCGCCATAACTTCACGATTCAGATGACATTGCTGTTCCTGTTGTGTATTCTCCAGGGCCTTGCTAACCGAGTCGAAATACTGCTTGAAGCACCCATAGCGAAGAAAATGGGCGAGAAGAAATCGTAAATACTCGTTCAGGGGGTCTAGTCGCATCATGGCTGAAAGAGCGTCTGTGTCCTCATTTTCGCTGTTTCCTACATGAGACTCTGCTATCGAATAGCTCCATAGGCCCCAGAAGATAAGCAGCCGGACCTAGAGAAATCTTTAGATGCTTTATATCACTCTCGAACTTCGAGCGGGCCGCCTTATCCTTGAGCTTTCTGGAGAAATTTTTGCTCGTGATTCATATGAAGAGCTTGGTCGATGCAAAGAGTGAGCACTGACTTGGAGGACAAATGAGTTCGGGTTCGGAGTTTGACAATTCCGAGTCTCGAGCCTGATTTGTCGACCAACTCAGATCATCGTCCAGCTAGCACCTGTATTGCCCATTGATATGACCCTAATTAGCAGTTTGAAGGGATAAGGAACCCTTTCTGCCTTCAACTTTGAATTCTCGACATTCCGCTCATCGTTACTCGCCTCACAAAAGAAACTTTAGGTGAGCCGTACTTCTGACTTTAATGCAACAAGCGTTTGGGTCAACTGGAGGCAAGCCAATGAGAAGTGGTTCAGGACGAGGTCGAGCGCAGCACAATTGGGCGAGGAGAGGAAACATCGAAGGAGGCAATGGTAGATGCCGAGGTGGGCGTGCGAACTCAGCCTTCAACTACATATGTTCGTTCACCTCCTCTCACTGTCGCTGAATACATTCCTCTCGTACGAGCCCTACATATTCATTTTCGTAATCGCTGAATATCCTAAGGGCGCAATGAAAGGGACATCCCTGACCTCCACACGCGCATGTCAACCTCACCTCTTCTCTGCTCGCAAACAACCCACCCATATCCGGACTGGACGAAAGCATCGTTATAACACCCCGAACGTTGCACTTGACGCTGGATGTCATGTCGCTGGAAGAAGGCTCGCCTGATATTTAGACAAAAGTGAAGAGAGCGAAGGGAATAGGAGGTTAAGGACAGTTTGTGGTGCGTGGTCTATGTTACCCAATTTCACTACTGTAACTGAAAATTTGTAGAGCTTATCAACACCTCGCTCATCCAAGCCAGCCTCGTCGAAGACGGACACATGCCGTTAAAGCTACATTGCACGCTCCTCAGCACCGTCTACCGCAGACCACGCACACCCGATGGACGCAGGATGCCATTTGACTTCGAGGCCATCCTAGCATTGAACGCTTTCAAATAGATATCTGTCGCTCATCCTCCTGCCGATCCAATGATCGGTTTACCTTCCTCGTCCACGTGCGTCACATCATCGACCCTCGCCCGTCAACCAGTCCAAAGGCCAACCCCGCGTGCGGCACAGAATGAGCACGGGCGTTGAACAGACCTGGGCAAGTACATCGTTGATAAGGTGCAACTTTGCCTGATGGGTAGCTCTGGCTCGGAGGGAGAATGTGTCAGTGATGGAGGTCACAGTTTGGACGGGGGTTGGGAGTGAAAGTGGAGGTCAACAGTTGATCTGAGCACCTGTGCTGCTCTGAATGGCGATGGGACGCAGGGACTTGGCCTCCGCGTAGGCTCGGATTTCGATTTTGTCCAACATATGTAATAGTACGTGAATAAAAATATGGTTTTATCTCATCATCACGCTGAATGGATAGGTTTTCTTTACGGATTAATGGTATGTGTGACCAGAGCGTGTTTCGGCGTCACGGGGGGTCTCTCATCGTCTGCGTACGTGCGTCAAAACCTTCCGTCTACCTCAGGCTGGACATCGGGGCGTCAAACGTCTGGCTAGTGCTCCCGCTGACGCGAGCATCCGGCTTGCGTGAGCTCCGGCGTCTAGTATCCCAGCTGCAACTCGGGGGGGAAGGGATCGAAGACGCCGTCGCATGCATGCTCAATGAACCTCACATCGTTTGTGCTTCTCTCCCGCAGAACAAGGATGACTTCAAACAAAATTTGGGGTGCCATGAAGCGTGTTCATCTCCCATGTCGCTTGAAGCCCGATTCAGATGCGCGTATGTTGGCTTTGGTCCTCTTTGCAAGTGCAACATGTCACCACGACCTCCTCTTAGCCAAGGCTGGGGCATGCTCGGTTTTCCATGGTTTAACTTTGGTTGACACTGCATCTGTTTATTAATGTCTGGATCTGGCTGTAATGTTGTCCGTTCTGTTGTGCGGTTGGTACTTGAGATGGGCGCTTGTTTAGTGGTCCTCGATTCTAAACGATTTCTTGGCAATCTCTGATGCATTGTACATCTTCATAACACATCGCTCTCAGAAATCAGTACGCACTTTTGGGCAAGCATAGAATCCATTTCTCATTGCTAATTAAAGTACGAAACAGATACGACTTGCTTGGCGCCTAATTAGACGCGCGCGACATTCAGCCCAAAAACGCAGTTGACCATCAATGAAATTGCCAGTCCAGATGATAGTGATGAGTATGAGATTTTGAGAACGGTGTGCTGTGCATGTCTCACCATTAAATTTTTTACAGCTCACATTAAAACCCAGCATGGAAGAACTTATCAACATCTCCTTGCTCGGCACTCGAACATCCGGTCGCTCTGAGCTTTGGTATCCAATACTCCTTCCGGGACTCGATTGATGATATGCCATGGTGGACACCGTTTCAAGCATTCTCGATCTATCCCGCAGCGCCTATCCCGTCAGGATAATGTAGTGGACCTCAATCAAATTCCGGATATCAGGGAATTTGGGCCTCAAACCCCATCTCAATGGCCGCATTTTGGCTCTAGTCCTCCCCGGAGGTGGGATGTGCCTTCATAAGCTCCTCGTAGTCAAGACTACAGCGCGCCACTCCACGTTACGCCGGCAGCCGGTATGCCAGTGGTGCTTCCAGTGGCTGCTTTTCAGTATTCCTTATATGCGATGAGTTCTTGAGGACTCTCCCTCAGTCATGGTACGCTCTTTTGTGCTTCCAGAAAAGCCATTTCTCATTGCTAATTTAACTACGAAACAGAAACAGTATACCCGGCGCCTCATTCGACGCCCATGGCATTCAGGCAAGAAACACAATCGACCATGAACGAAGAAGTCCTTCCACCTATGCAGCTGTACGCCATCAACATATTCCATCAATTGAAGACCTGCACAGCGCGCCCAGTCCAATGAGCAGATAGATATCTGGTCCGCGTGCGGCTCCTCGATCACATCAAGGTCCGTCAATAGTTCCTCCAAAGCGTCCTCGTTTGCGGTGTTGTCACCAAGTTCACTATCCATCGGTCCATGAGCTACCCCCCACGTGCGTGGTATTTTGCTGTCCTCGAGCACGACGATCTTTGATCCCTCCCGGTCTTCTTTTGCACCGCTGTAGCTTGGCTCTTCCGCAATGAGTGTAACTTCTCCGAGCTTCTCGTCGACGTGCTCCACCACACGCTCTGCGTCGGTGTCTCGCATTGGTGCGGTATCACTGTTCTTGACCGGGACAGCCCCTGGTCCATCCTTGGCTTCCTCGCCTCCTGCGCGGTGCAACTCCGGTGCTATGGCCGATGCTTCGTCTCGAACCTCCTCGATGTGACCCACAGATGCGACATCGTCTGAAGACGGGGAGAACAAGATTGACCTGAACTTCGTCTCGCCTGTGGTAGACTTGTACGCAACCCTCATCTGCTTCGGAAGACTTATCTCTGTAGAAAGGTTCCACGTATCCGCGTTTCGTCCGTCCACAGATACAGTGGCGATGGGCGCAGGTGGTGCTATTCCTTCCTTCGGAAGCTCGAAGAGACGTTTCAGGCATCTCGTTGTGTCCCGGTCCCAATCAAGGTTCGAACAGAGATATATCCCCCATTCATGTCGCGCATGGCATCGTTGTTTGTATGCTACCCAGCCATCCCAAAAATCTTCCCTTCTCGCTCTCAAAAACTCTTCCGTTGCCTCGCTTTGGAACACATTCACACAACGCGCTTGACTGAGCGTATATTCACATTTATTAAAGGACATCTGGATCACTAAGATGAGAGATTGTTTGTTCAGGTTAAGAAGACGTAATTCAACTTGCTCACTTGCCTTCGGGAATTGGTCTGGACATGCTGTCCCGAATCTCACGCTCGAGTTCATCAAGAGACGTCAAGAGGCGTTGAGTTCTAGCTATGGAAATCCTGTTCAGTGTGTTTGTGATGGTCAAATGTTCTCCACGGTGTCGTCGATTCCTTGGTAGTGCTTCCTCAGAAAGTCCTTCGATTGTACGCATGCGACTCAATGATGCAGGTAATAGAGTTGCAAATATGGGTTCACTATATCGGGGTAAATTTCGGAGCCGGAAAATAAGTTGCACCTCTACGTACTGCAAAAGCAGACTGTCTATCGCAAGTTTGGCTTGCAACGTATGTGGTGTACAGTTCCTTCTCATCCTTTCCATAACCCCAGATACATGGCTTGCAACTAATGACAAAGCCGAATCAAGCCAGCGCAAGAAAGTCAAGAGCAGCATATGGCAAAGTTGCTGTGTCTGTTGTCCACACGTAGGCCGAGTAGAATTGCTATATATGAACGGAATGAAGCGGACAATGAAAATGGTGTAGAGATACTCTAGTTTGATGTCTTCTAAGTCCGCCTCACGTAAGTAGGGAGATCCTTCATATAAAACTTGCGCGAAGTGAAGAGATGCTTCAGACATAATAGCAAAGGCATCCTTGTTCGGAAAACTGTTGAGCTTAATGAGAAACTGGTGTAAAATTCGTGTAGGGCACTTACCGCCAAGAGTTCACAAGCTCTAGCAATCTCACTTGGTTGTATGAGCGACTGAAGTCAGCATAGGTGTCGTTATAAAAATGACTGCGTTCATCCACTCTAAGAACAGGATATGCCCGATGAAGTGTCATCAAGAAGAGATAGCACTTCTTTTCCTGGGTATCTTTATCAATCATCGATAGAGCAAAGTTAGGATGACCTATTTGATTGTGAACTAAGTAGAAAAAGCGGGTTATATTCTCATCCGTATGGCATAAGCGAATAAGTGCCGAAAGAGCCGCTGAAGACCGCATGAGTGAGTTTGACCTGGAAAGCCTTTATATATAACTTTCCTTAAGATTATTTGACACACTCACCGTGTCTGATAGACTAGAGAGTTCAGTCCAGCTAAGTATACAGTCTTCAAACTAATTGGATATGCTCGGGTGTAATAATTCATGTAGTCAAGCCGTCCTTTAAAATGGTGCTCCTCGATGTACTGAAAGATTCTGAGTGGCGAAAGAAGCGGTATTGCAATACGGAATGCAATTTTTTCGATTCTTCTTCCAACAGGTTGATAGAAGTACTTGTCTACTGTATATCCAGCCCCGGGATTGTCGTCCGTCGTCGCTGTCGTTGAAAACGAGCTCACAGAGCTCGCATCATCCTCGGTCGCGTCTTCATCAGGCCCATTGCAGTGGCGCACGAAGATTCCGTTTTGAGTGAAGGCGGACGAAATGCGATCGATATCGCCAACGAGATACTTGCTATCCTTTTCGAGATCGCGGCGGGCTTTCTTCTCCTTGTGCTTCGCGATGGCTCGCTTGAATGCTTTAGACATGATGGTAGAGAGAGATAATATTGAAGGACGTGCAGGCGGAGATATATGAAGGACAAACTGTTCGTTAGGGGGGGCTCCATCGTATTTTAGCTTTCTAAAGGCAGTGTTATCAGCAAGCACGAGGCATTCAAAGCTGTACGCAGCCGAGTTCAATGTGCAGAACACGAGGATGTTTAATTTCCGAAAGTCGAGCATATGAGATCAGACTTCTTCATTGGAAAGCATAGCAATGCGCTCAAAGATAGGTTCGGATCTCGGCGAGAGTACCTATAGGACACAGGTTCGCACAGCCGGGCTTCCTTGTGCTATGTTCTGATGTGCGGCTTCAGTGCATGGTGGTTAGTTGAGCAGTAGTCGGTACACAATCGGAATGCTGAAGCACTTTAGCAAAGGAAGTCAAAGGCCAAGTTCCAGGTTGTCGAGCCACGCCACTGTCAGTCAGGACTGGCGCCTGCAAGGGAAACACATCCACAAATACAGCTGTGAATGCGTTCCTTGGCATAGGCTATTGGCCGAAGAGTAACGGCATTTGCTGGACAAGGCACCACGTGTCAAGAACGACAAGCCGCAGAGGGTTGAGTATTTCTGAAATGATGAGAAAGATGAAGACCTTCAGGAGAATGCAACACTACTTGCAGGTGGAAAACATCTTGCGAGAGAGTAGGCGCTCATTGCCAGTGTTGGATAAGACCGAGCTATTCAGGAAGTAGCCGCCGTGATGCTACATAGTGTACTCGCGAAAATGGCAGGAACCCAGCGCCTTTTGTCTGCCAATGGTTTTCAGCTAAAAGCTCGAAAAATCAGAAACTTACATTTGCTTGTTGGTAAGAAATGGCAAAACTCATCTTGCAGAAGCGATCCGGGGAACGTATCCATTATACATAAGAAAGAAAATGAGAGATTCCGAGCACTGCGATTGACCATGTCATAACCACTGGCCAGCCGGAAAGAAAAGGAGGAAGCGCAGTATGATCGCAGTGCATTCTAAAGCGTAAGTCGAAAAGATGACTTCAGCAATATATTTTTAGCGGAGACACTGAAAGTAATGATCTTTAACTTGTCAGAGACTCGATTCAACCTGTTTCCTCTCTTCAACTTGCTAATCTCGTCAACATCGTAAGCACTGCAAAATTACTAGATCCAGCTCAAACGAACGTATGTATGTACTCGCCCTCCGGGAGTCTGGAATCCGGACCCGGGCTTCCCAGAAGTCAAGACGCAGTTCTGGGCCCCTCCATCATACGCGCCCGCCCAGGGTCTCTCCGACTTCCGTGCACATGTTGCACTCCGCGCGGGGCGGGTTTGACCCCTTTGAGCTGGATGATGACGAGCGTGGCACGGTACCCGGTACTTGCAGTTTGTTTTACGCGCCTGCGTCAATGATATTGGCGGGCAGGACAGACGGGGGACATGATGCGGCCGAGTTCAAACCCGCACCCATGAACGCGGATTGCGGTAGACGCGTACGGTGTGGAGGAGTGTGCCACTGTGCATTTATTAGCGGCTTATGGATATAGAGATGTGGATGCGCTCTGAGATGGATGGATTAAGCTGCGTAATTCAGGATCGAGATTCTTCGATATCCTGAGACAAACTTGAAGGAGAAATCAAAAAGTCAGAATAGAGATCGCTACTTGAGTAGCGTCAACCACGCACCGCACACACCCGCTCTTCGACTTCATATTCGCTATCCTTTCATCATCCGGGCCAGACGAACATGGCATACGTATCTTTAGCTGCGCACACCGCGCGCGATGGGTGCATTATATCGCGCGTTTCAAGCTGACCGTGAGGAGGCTTGTTCTCTAGAATGGCGAGTCGGAGAGACGTGAGAAGGACCGAGGGCCGTGCCCAGCGTTTTTGGTTCCTCCGACGCCGTGGAAGATGCAGTCGAAGGTTATACGAGCCCTCTTCCAACAATATGTCCCCTAGTGTCAAGTGCTGCCTTCGAGGTAGTATAACAGCTCTTTTCGTCCAGTACCAGTATTATCGTCGCGCGACAGTAGGTAGAGAACAGAGGTGAGTTCAGACACACGTGTGCGGAGGTCAGGGATATGGCCCCTTCAGATATTTGGCACGTCTGAAAGAAATGAGATGGAAAGAATGCCGTGCAAGTGGTATCATGATGGAGATAGCTAATAAGCGAAAAGGAGATGAAGGAAAGAAAATCGTACCAGTGTGTTAACCGTGCCAGTGGCCTCGCCCGCCAGATGCATTCATCATGTCTTCGAACAAGTCCTCTCCCTTCGTCCCTCTTTCACTGTTTTCTCCTCGTGTGCGATCGTACTGTACTGGTGCTCGACCTGAACGGAAATCTTACCGCGCTGCTTCCGGCTCCCCTGGTTCCACGATGGACGTTTGACCTGAAGGCTTGGTCCGACCAAGATAGGTCTTGACATATTTCCGATCTTACGTAGAATTCGAGCGTGCCGATTGCTCCTTGATATTACTGGTGAGTTTCTTCATCGCGATTGGGCAAGATTATTGTGGATGAGCTTGGTGAACGGTGTGAGGATAGTCGGGTGTATGATGACAACTTGGTGGAAGGAGGGTGAGGGTGAGAACTTTGGTTCGGAGTTGAAAGCACGAGTTGTCGATCCAATCAGATCATCATCATCATCCGCATCGTCCAACCACTGGTAGTTCCTCCGCCTTCAACCTACTTACTATTTCGCCATGTCGTTCAACGTTGTTTGCATTTCAAAAACAAACTCAAGGCGCGCGCCGAACGTCAGATATTATTACAAGCCTTCGAGTCAACCGGCCAACGTGGGACCAGGGGAGCCGGAGGCAACGCGACGGGACGTGGTTCAGGTCGAGGACGAGCGCAGCGCGATGGGGCGAGGGGCGGAGATGCTGAAGGAGGCGTTGTTCAAGGTCAAGGTCGAGATAGTGCTGTCTCAGAGTGGCTCTGGCGGGCACAGGATTACAAGACCACGGTACGACTTTCTATCATATTTGTTTTTCTCTTCTCATCATCGCTGAACAGTCTTCTCCACCCCACTCGTACGCCTTTCTTCATTTTCAGTTTCGCTGAATATCTGAAGGCGCGATGATAGGGAGACATTTCTAATTTCCGCATGCGTGTTTCGACCTTCACCTCTTCCCTGCTCGCAAACGACCCACCCATACCCGGGCTCGACGAAGGCATTGTGATACCGTCTCGAAGACTGCATCTGACGCTGGGTGCTATGTCGCTGGAAGGAGACTCGCCTGAACATTCGACGGTGGGGACGCCGAAGTCGCTTCGCTAAACACGGCCCTCGCACTCCTAACGTCTCTCCGACCCCGCGTCCTTGCAATCCTGGGGACCCAACCCCTCCGCATCCCGCTCGAAGTGCTCGACATAATGCGACCGCACGGCGGTGGGGCGACAGATGCGCACATTTATGCTCGTTGGTTCGGGCGAGGGGAAGCTTAGAGCAGTTGGCGGTGCGTGTCTGATTTTGCTCAATGACACTATCCAATCTGACCTTTGGTCCCTCCTTCTCCTCTGCATCAACGCCAATTCGATTCTCATTGTACTCCTAGGCCTGTCGACACCTCGTTCATCCAAGCCGGCGCGTCGTCGAAGAAGAACAGAGGCCGCTGAAGCTGCGCTGTACGCTCATCAACACAGTTCACCGCAGACCTCGCGCGCGGGACGGAAGGCGGGTGCCGTTTGACTTCGAGGCCGTCCTAGCATCGGATGCTTTCAGGGAGATCTCTTTTGTTTGTCCTCCCGCAGATCCCACGATCTCAACCGCGGGCATCCATACCCCTACCCATTCCCGCCTGCCAGTTCAAAGGCCAACCCCGCGCGCGACACAGAACGAGAGTGGGCATCGAATAAACCTGGGTGTGTATAATGTGGAGGAATATTCACCTGATGGGTAGCTCTGGCTCGGAGGGCGAATATGTACGCGTTGGGGGAATCAGGTTGGGCGTAGGCGGGAGCGGCGGTGGAGGTGGAGGTGGAGAATCGATCTGAGTCCCTGGCGATCGCGTGTAGGTCCTGGTTTCCGAATAGATTCGGGATTAATCTCACGAAAGCTTGTATTAGTACGTAAATAATAAATTGATTTTGCTGCGATGCTGCATTCATTATTTGTGCTTATTTTTGAGTTTCCGATTTATGATTTATGCGAGGACATCGCGAACTGGATCAACGGCGCTTTGATTTCACGCTTACGTGCGCTAAGAATATGCGTATGAACTCTCGTTGGGACGTTACTTCTTGCTTCCAACTCTTTCCAGCACGGTCGCGAGTATCTGGTCAGCTACAGTTTCATTATCTTGTGTTATTGCTGTTGCTCGATTGATATGTCTGAACCGCCCGAATAACCGGGAAGACGTCGCTGATTATTCTTCTGTTCAAGATTCTCTTCCGTTACAACACCCCGGTCTTCAATCACACATCACCATCAAAATCCAGTACACCCATCCATGCAAATTGAAATCTGCCAAGTACGGTCTCTACATTCGAAACAAAAAGATATACCCGGCACCTCATTTGACGCCCATGAAATTCAATCAAGAAACGCAGTCAATCATCATCGACAAAGTCCTTCAACCCATTCATTCATGCCTTCATGCCCTCCTCCTCTTCCAGCGCTCTTGGGTCCCATTAGAAGCCTAATCCAACGAGCAAATGGATATGTGGTCGGCGTGCTCCTCCTTAGTTGCAGCGAGGACGTGTATCAAATCCTCCAATTCGGTGTGGGTTGTGCAACCGTCACCACATCCGCTATCCGTTGGTCCAAGCTCTACTCCTTGCGTGCGTGGTGCATCGCTGTTCTTGTGCGCGACGGCGTCTGATCCGTCCCGATCTTCTACGCGTACTCCGCAGCTTGGCTCTTCTGGAATGAGCGAGACGACAACCTGCTTCACTCCAAGCTCCAGTTCGGCCTCCGGTTCTGATTCTGTATTACCGCGTTCGTTCATAATAATCCCTGCTTCATCCTCGGTTTCTTCTTCTCCTGGGTGATTTGGCTCGTGATGCCCTCCTACGACATTGGATGAATCTCCCGCAGATGCAACGTCATCTGTCGATGGGCAGATCAGAACAGTCTTGTACTTCGTCTCGCCTGTTGCAGTCTTGTACGCAAAATTGACCTCCGTCGGCAGACTAGTCTCTGTAAAGATGTTCCACCTATCCGCCTTTCCTGCCTCCAGAGAGACAGTAGCAATGGGCGCGGTTGTTGGAGTCACCTCCTCCTGCATCTCAAAGAGACATTCCAGACTGCCCGCAACGTCCCAATCCCAATCGAGGTTTGAGCAGAGATATATGCCCCATTCATGACGCCTCCGCTGGTTATATTTGTACGAGCTCCATTCCCACTGATCACTTCTCGCTTTCAAAAACTCTTTCGATAATTCACTTTCAACAACATGCACATGTCCCGCGTGACGGCGCGTATATTCGAGCTCGCGTTCGTCATACGCGCGATTTATATCACCTAGAAAATGTATGCGAAATCATTTGTTCAGGTTCTGCAGAATGAAAATCAATCTTGCTCACTCGCTCTGGGGCTTGGCCTGGGCATTCTGTCCCGAATCTCACGCTCGAGCTCGTCAAGAGACATCAGGAGGCGTTGAGGTCTAGCTATGGAAGCCCTGATGAATGTGTTTCTGATGGTCAAACGTTCCCTGTGGTGTCTTCGATTCCTTGGTAGTGTTTCCTCGGAAAGTCCTTCAGTATAACGCAAGAAATCCGTTGATACAGGAAGTAGAGTTGCAAATATGGGGTCACTATATCGGGATAAATATCAGAGCCGGAAAATGAATTTGCATTTCCACGTACTGCAAGAGCAGACTGTCTATCGTTAGTTTGGTTTGCAGCATATGTGGTGTACGCACATATGTAATCTCATCATTTATTATAGATAGAACTTCATACAAAGCCGCATCAAGCCAGCGCAAGAATGTCAAGAGCAGCATATGGTAAAGTTGCTGTGTCTGTTGTCCACATGTAGGCCGAGTAGAATTGTTATATATGAACGGAATGAAGTGGAGAATGAAAATGGTGAAGAAATACAATAGGTCAAAATCAAAATCTTCAAGTTCTGAGCACCCGAAATTTGAGTCTATTTCATCTATAACTTGTGCGAAGTGAAGAGATGCTTCAGACATAACAGCAAAGGCATCCTTGTTCGGAAAACTGTTGAGCTCAATGAGAAAGTGGTGCAAAATTCGTGTAGGGCACTCACCGCCATGAGTTCACAAGCTTCAGCAACGTCCTTTTCAGGTATGAACGACTGATCTGAGTATAGTTGTTGTTATAACCATATAGTCTGAGTCCACGCTCACTAAGACCAGGATGTGCCCATATAAGTGTCAGCAAGAAGAGATAGCACTTCTTTTCCTTGGTATCACTATCAATCAACGATAGAGCAAAGTTAGGATGGCCCATTTGATTGTAAGTACGGTGGAAAAAGCGAGTTATATTTTCATCCATAGGACATAAGCGAATAAGTGCCGAAAGAGCCGCTGAAGACCGCATGAGTGAATTCGACCTGGAAAGCCTTTATATATAACTTTCCCTAAGATTATTTGACACACTCACCGTGTCTGATGAACTAGAGAGTCCAGACCAGCTAAGTATACAGTCTTCAAATCAGGCGATTCGTAGGCAGAAGCGAAGCCGAGCCGTCCTTTTAAATAGTGCTCCTGGATGTACTGGAAGATTCTGAGTGGCGAAAGAAGCGGCATGGCAATTCGAAATGCAATCTTTTCGATTCTTCTTCCAACGGGTTGATAGAAGTACTTGTCTACCGCATATCCAGCCCCGGGATTGTCGTCGGTCGTTGCCATCGTTGAAAATGAGCTCACAGAGCTCGCATCATCTTCGGTCGCGTCCTCATAAGGCCCATTGCAGTAGCGCCCGAAGATTCCGTATTGTTTGACAGCGGACGAAATGCGATCGATATCGTCGACGATATACTTGCTATTCTTTTCGAGATCGCGGCGGGCTTTCTTCTCCTTGTGCTTCGCGATGGCTCGCTTGATTGCTTTGGACATACTGGTAAAGAGAGAGATAATATCGAAAGACGTGCAAGCGGAGATATAGGAAGGACAAACTGATCGTTAGGGGGGGCTCCATCGTATTAAAGCTTTCTGAAGGCAGTGTTATCAGAAAGCACGACTCGCACGAGGCACCTGGCATTGACAGCTGTGCGCAGCCGAGTTCAATCTCCGAAAGTCGAGCATATGAGATCAGACTTCTTCATTAGATAGCACAGCAATGCATTCAAAGATAGGTTCGGATCTCGGCGAGAGTATCTATAGGACACAGGATCGCACAGCGGGGCTTCCTTGTGCTGTTCTGATGCTCGGCTTCAGTGCATGGTGGTTAATTACGCAGTAGTCAGTACACGATCGGAACGGTGAAGCACTTTAGCAAAGGAAGTATACATCGTCCAAATTAGTATTAATCTGGAAGAATTAATTATGGAAGGAAAGCACTCCTTTAAAATGGTGCTCCTCGATGTACTGAAAATTTCGATAAGGTGAAAGAAGCGGTATCGCACTTTGCAATGCAATCCTGTCAATTTTTCTTTCGACAAGTTGGTAGAGGTACCTGTCTAGCGTCCAACCGGCTCCGCGGTTGTCGTCCGTTGTCGCCATCATTATGTATGAGCTCACGGAGCTTGCATCGTCCTTGTCTACGTTAGCCACGTGTTCGGGTCTCCTGTACTATTCAAAGGCAGATGCGATGCTCTAATGATATACTTGACATCCTCTTCGTAGTCATAAGGGACTATTTGGTTCTTGATTCTTCCTGTCAGATGATCGAATAACTCCGGCATGGCGGTACAATGAGCTGGAGACGGAAAGTAGAGATTAACATGATATTGGAAGAGGAAGTAGATGATGAAGGGCCTGGGCGTAGTTGAGCCAAAACTTCATCAGAACCTTAGACTCAGCGCTTATCAGCGCCAGATAATATGCCAGTGTGCTCCTCGGGTATCCTGTGCGCAGTCGATTGAAGCAAACAAGGCACAAGGGGAATATAAATGAAGCTCTGCCATCATTATTCGCCAAGTCGACATTAGTGTAGATCAACATGCTTCCCATATCCTCAATGTGGGCAGTGCTTCACTAATAGGGAGCCCCGTGCGGTGTACACAGCAATTCCCTGGTCAGTCCATTGATTGTCCTGAACTGGGCTGTAGTTTTGTACGTAGAAAGACGTACCTTTGTTCTTTCTGATGAAAGGACACAGCACATTGCCAAGAGGCCGAAATGACGGGGACACGTATGAGAATACACGGTTCCTGGGCCCCAGTGTTGGATATTGCAATGGGCGCATCATCATGGCAGTGCAAAGCGCGTTTATTTGGCGCTAGGAATACCGCCAGTGGGCATCTAGCGCTTGCCGTGTGCGTATTGGTGGGTTTTGTGTGGACGTAGTAGTAGAAGAGCCAAAGATAAACAGGTGATTTTGTTGCTATGCATCTCAGTTACGCCAAGTTAGTAGGACGGGCGGGGAGTACTGTTCTGGGACTACCTCGGGTCAAGAACATCGGTAAGGGGCAGTGTGAGGCTGCGTGGTCTGCCGCGAGTAGACACGGATCACGGCCGGGTTGCGTACCCACGTAACTTGAGTTGAGCACCTCTTTCTCCTTGTGCCCGGTTGACCCGGAAAAGCCATTTCGTCAGTTATATGCAAGGTAACATCGATATCTGCGCTCGGCACAAGGTGAGTTGTAGCGAAAATTCTAGACATAACAGCTATGCTATACTGACTTGCTAATTGCCGATTCAGCGGTTATGTAGAGCTGTTCATTGGGAGGATGGGTTTCTCGATAATTGTTTGAAGCGAGAGGGCCGCCTTATCCTTGAGCTTTCTGGAAAAAATCTTGATCGCAATTCGTATGAGGAGCTTGAACGATGCAAAGAGTGAGCACTGGCTTGGGGGGACTCCCGAGTTCGGTTTCGGAGTTTGAAAATACCTGATTTGTCGATCAACTCAGATCATCGTCCACTGGCAAGCAGTCCCTCTGTCTTCATCTTTGAACTTATCACTTCTCGACATTCCGGTCATCGTTGCTCGCCTCACGAAGTAACCATCAGTTCGCGCCGTACTTCTGACTTTAATGCAACAAGCGTTTGGGACAACTGCCCACCATGGGAACAAGGCAGCGGGAGGCAAGGCAATGGGAAGTGGTTCAGGTTGAGGACAAGCACAGCACAATTGGACGAGGGGAGGATACGTTATAGGAGGCGTTGGCCGAGGTCGAGGTCAAGGTCGTATTGGCTCTGGCGGGCACGCAAGACCACGACTAACACATTGTACGACTCTCAACTATTTCTGTTTTCCTTCTCTCACCGTCGCTGAATAGTCCTCTCGATCCCACTTGTACGCCCTCTTTAACTTCAGACTCGCTGAATATTTAAAGGGCACGATGAAAGGGACAAATCCCTGACCTCCGCACACGTGTGTCAATCTTCACTCTTCCTTGCTCGCAAACGACCCACCCATTACCGGGTTGGACGAAAGCATTGTCATACCGCCCCGAAGACTGCACTTGACACTTAGCGTCATGGATTCAGAAGAAGATTCGCCTGAAACTTCGTCAGCCTCTTCTGCTACTACGACGGGCGAGGACGGTGAATACGGCTCTTTTCCTTCTCACTTCCCTCCGCCCTCGTATTCTCGCAGTAATAGATGACCAGCCCCTCCGCATCCCGCTCGAAGTGCTCGACAAAATGCGACCTCATCACGACGGGACGAGAAACGCGAGCGTTATGTTCGTTGGTCCGGGTGAGAGTGAAGAGAATAGGCAGTCACGAGCAATTTGCGGTACGTGTCGAAGCTTTTCCCAGTTTCACCATTGAAACTGAACATTGTAGAGTTCATCAACACATCGTTCGTCCAAGCCGGCCTCATAGAAGACAAGTATAGACAGCTGAAGCTGCACTGCACGCTTGTCAGCACGGTTTACCGCCGACGACATGTGCGCGATGGACGCAGAGTCCCATTCGACTTCGACGCCATCCTAAACTCGGATGCTTTCAAGCAAATCTCTGTCGCTCGTCCTCCAGCAGATCCCACGATCGTACCATCTTCCTCATCCACGGGCGTCTCTGCCTCTACTCGAAGTGGAACAGCGAATACAGAGGCCATCATCACGTGAGGCTCAGAATGACCACAAACATCGAATAGACCTGGGCGCGTACAATGGTAATGAGGTCCAGACTTCAGATCTGCCTCATGGGAAGATTGGGTCTGGAGGGAGAGTACGTTAGTTTCGGAGGTATTGAGTTAAACGGAGACGGTGGTGGAAGTGAAGGTGGAGATTGACCTGAGGTCCTGGGTGGGCCTGAATGGCGATAGGATGTGATACTGGTCCTGTCTGTGGATGGACTTGGGTTTGGATCGGAAGGAGATAAGATGTATTAGTACGTGAATGAAAACTTGATTTCATGACGCTACTGCATTGAATGGTTGGCTCTCTTTGCGAACTTCGCTCGGGCGCTCATAGTAAACGGAATATATCTCAAGACTTCCTTCCGCGTGGTTCTTGGAGTTCTTGAGTATCTGGCTCAAAGTCGGCGCGTGGCATCCGGTCGCTCCGAGCTTTGGCATCCAGCATGTGCACCGGTTCGAGCATACTTGATCTATCTCGCAGCGCCTATCGCGTCCGCATATATATGACGAAGAGGACTTCGATCAAGTTCTTGGATACCAAGAAGCGCGACGGTCTATTCTTCCCTTCACCTCCCATGGACCTCGGTGTCCGACCCAGTGGCGACAGAACGCATCGCGGCTCCGGTTCTCTGGCTAGATGTGACGTGCCTTACAAGCTCCTCTTGGTAGCCATGACTGGGGCGCGCTCGTGTTGTCTGCACTCGACTCCCGATTACGCTAGTAATCTGTGTGCCAGTGATGATGTCTGGATGGCGCCCGGGCTGGCCGCCTTTTCAGTATTCCCCAATGCTAGACGAGTTCCTGAGAAGTATCCCTACGCCCTCGTTTTACGCTCTTTTCTGCTAACTAAAAGCAATTTCTCATTGCTAATTTAGATACGACACAGTTATATTCGGCGCCTCATTGACGCCTATGTCATTCAGCCCAGAAACGGATTTGTTCACCAATGATAAAGTCCTTCTGCCAATCAACCAATGCAGCTCTACGCCATCAGTCTATTCCATCGATCGAAGACCTCCATAGCGCGCCTACTCCAATGAGCAGATAGATATCTGTTCGGGGTACTGCTCCCGAATCGCCTTACGGTTCTTCATTAATTCCTCTAGATCGTCCTCGTTGGCGGTGTCATGACTACATCCTTTATCCATAGGATCAATCCCTATCTCTTGTGCTGGCGGTGCATCGCAGCCCTCATGCACGACGACCTCTGATCCGTTGCGATCTTCTACGCGTCCTCCGCATCTCGACTCTTCTGGAATGAGCGGGTCTCCTTGCTTCCCGATGACCTGTTTCACCTCACGCTCTGAGGCGGTCTGTAGCCTTGGTTCTACAACGTTTTTCTCGAACGTAATAAATCCTGGACCATTCTTGGCTTCCTTGCCTCCTACGCAGAGCGACTTCTGTGCCACGGTCGATGCTTCGTCTCTAACCTCGGCGGCCTGACCTGCAGATGCGACATCGTCTGAAGATGGGCAAACCAAGATCGTCTTATACTTCGTCTCGCCGGTTTCGGACCTGTACGCAATCTCCATCTTCTTCGGTAGATGCAACTCCGTGCAGAGGTTCCATGTGTCCACATTTCGTACATCCAACGATACAGTAGCAAACCGTCTATTGCAAGTTTAATTCGCAATAAACGAGCTCTAAAACAACCTCTCATTTGCATAGAGAATCTTTGCATAAACTTGTACAAAACTGAATCAAGCCAACGCAAGAATGTTAAGAGCAGGATGTGGTAAAGCTACTGTAGCTGTTGACTGCACGTCTGCTGCGCAAGATTGTAACATATGAAAGGGACAAAGCGGACAATGAAAATGGTGAAAAAATTACGCTGTCAAAGTCTTCCGATTTCCATGAAATCCCTACTTGACATGCAGCTTGACATGCAGCCTGAGCGAGATGAAGGGATGCTTCAGAAATAATAGCGATGGACCGGAAACTATGGTACTCAATGAGAAACTGGTGTAAGATGTTATATATAAAACTTACCGCCAACAGTCAGTCTCTATCACATTCAGTTATGCTGGAGAATTTGTAAGTCCAATAAAGCACGGACTATGATCAAAAGAAGATGAGCGCCAGGTAGTAAGCTCTGAGATTCTGACAACTGCTGGACAACTTGAACTTAACGCCGTGACCGTGAGAGATTTTTTTACATCGAGTTCAGGGGCTCTGCACGTCAGTGACTCTTCTCTTACCATCATCCTTGATGCTACACGATTAGCTAACCGGCTTTATTACTTTGCGAACGTCCACTTACCCTACGTGATCTGATAGAGGTATGGACATATATGAATACTCTTGCTACAATAACACTGACTACAGGATGCACCACTAGGGATACCCTCGGAATCCGTAATGAATAACCCGCCGTTGCCTATTGAGGTTGTGGAACTCATTATCGAAGACTTCATATCGGAGCATGCGTACAAAATACCAACACTTTGGCCTCCGATCTTCCTCCCCCAGTGGTTTCTCACACCCCTGCTTCGGGTTTGCAGCTCCTGGCATGCTGTAGCCGAGAAGTACCTGTACCGGACTGTCGCTGTCGGAAACCATTTTCATAATCTATCCCCTACAATCGAAGGCGAGAGCTTCTATGCGAGACGCACTCGACTACGCAATCTGCAGATGACGCAGCCGAGGCGAAACGGCTACAAAATTGCTGTGGACCTGCTGGCTACCTTGGCGATGAACTCTCGACTGGCTTCCTTGGTCAAAACGCTCAGGCTGGGACTTGAAGCTGTCGACGATCCTGGGCAGTCAGAGCCAGCTCTTGATAGGATCTATCGCAAGTGGACGCAGACAAACATTAGCATTATCCGACTTTGCCCTAATGTTAATGAAGTAGAAATCCGGGGATTCGCCACGGGCAAGAGGGTCTCCCTGCTTAGCGTGCTGAAGGAGAAATCGCTCGCATCCTTCTTCATATCTCCCAGGAACCTGTCAGGTGGAAGCCATAATAGACTATATTCGAAGCATCTGTTTGATTTGATGCAGAAATGGCCGAATCTTCGAAGCATCACGGCACATTACGTGGATCAGGAAACAAGTAGGCCAACGATCGATGCGTTACAGGTCGTCAGTCGTTGTCCTGAGCTGCGCGAAGTCATCTTCACGGGTTTTTCCCTTTGTCACGACGAGCTCAAGGTACTATGCACCATGTGCAGTGGCGTTACAAGGTTTGAGATTTCGGTTTGTGGACACGACTACAAGTCCCTAGATGCGTTATGCGATTGCTTACGTGCGTGGTCGTCCACACTCGAGTACTTCTCGCTGTGCATGGAGCCTCGCAATCAGCCTTCGTATCAACCGCTATGTCAGGCGTTCTCATTGCTCAATAGCCTCCGGGAGTTGGTGCTCCTTAACATGAGATTGGATGTGGACGCCGTCTCCGAGCTTCCGCGACTCGAGCATTTAAGATGCAATCACGATGTCAACAACGCAGATCTGATGAGACTTTCTAGATGTCTAAGAGACACAAAGAAGTTTCCACTGCTAAAGTCTGTGACTATGGCGGTTTACCCGTTTCCGAACAATGCGGAGGGAAGGAAGGAAGTTGAAGAAAGCTGTGTTGATCGGAAACTTACTGTAATATTCGATAGGGTTGACAGAAGTAATTTGGTTTTTCTACCTTAATCTCCTCCGTCTGTTATAGTAGCTACTCCGAGTCATCCAGAACATTTGTTGCATATTGATGAATGTATCAGCTTGTTATAATTACGGAGAGCTACGAACTTCAATATATGTATCTATTTCCTCTGATTTCTACAAGGAATATGCAGTCATTCAATTCAAAAGGTTTATAGGTTCAAAGCTGGCCCTACAAGATTAGCTCTGGGAGCCAATACCATACTTTTGTGTGACCTTGACGCCTCATACACATGATCCTCGGTGTTACCAAACTTTGTAAAATTCTCAGGCTTGCAGTTCAAGGACCAGAGAAAAAAGCGCCGAATTTGCCTTCGCGAAGTCTAGGGATGCCGAGTCTCGACGTGTCGAAAGGACTCGGAAAGGAGTCAACGACTCACCAAAGCGGAGGGTCACGTGAGAGCACTCAGGCTGGCATCGCGCGTCGCGCGATGCTGCACCACTTGCCATCGCATCTCTCGCAATCACTACAACTATCGGACTCTCAAGCTGCATTCCTGCTTCGCGTTATGCCCCCGAAACAAGCTCGCAAGCCTGTAGATTTCCGTGCACGAGCTCTCAAAGCCGCAGCTACTCGCGCGCACTGTCGCCAGACAACGCACCTCCCCAACCTCAGCCACAAGACCCGCTGTTACGACCTAGAGTGGTTCCTTCGCTTTCGAGACCCTGAATCGGACACGGACGACGATCGGACGCAATGAGCGGTGGTTCTCACTCTGAGAAGCACTTTACAAGTCAATTAAGCTATTCTACACATCAGAGCTAAAGATAAACACATCACCTGAGAAGCACTTTACAAGAGGCCAAAAGTGGAGTGCTTCGCAGGGGGATCCGCGGTTTTGATGAACAAAGGCAAAAACTATACAGTACCAAGCCACTGGACCCTGATCCACTAGGTCCGACCTATACCGCTGACGTAAGTCGGAGTTCGGGGTCCCGCTCTAGTCGGGGTCCCGCATCGGTAGAGCGGAGGTTCGAGTCGGAGTGGCGGAAGAAAGAAAGAAAAGAGAATTGCTTGCAGGGCGCTTGTCCTAGCGGCCTGCAAACATACAGGCAAGTAATCTACGCAAAAAGGAAGAGAATCGGAGTCAAAGAAAGTCCGGTTTCGGACCGGACATGTCGGGGATCCGACTCGGAGTATGATCGTAAAAGAAAATAAAGGAAAAATAAAAGAAATAAAATAACCTGAGGCGGATTCCTGACATTATCCCCCTCCAAGGGCGCTCCTAAAGAGCGCGCGCGTTCGTTAGCGAATGGCGTCGGGGTACCGACGATAGAACTTTCGGATAACGGCGGGGGCATGCTCCATGTCCGCGGCATCGATCCATTGGTCTTCCTCGGGTCCATAGCCTTTCCAGCGAACCAAATACTGCAGAGTCCGACCTCGACCGCTTCGGCGCGAATTAAGGACTTCGGATACTTCGTATTCGACGTCGCCGTCAACGTTTACGGGCTCTGGCGGTGTCTGGACGCGACCAGGAATAGTGTCCGGTGTATACTTCGTGAGAAGCGACACATGGAACACTGGGTGAATCCGCATAGTCGGGGGCAGCTGAAGCTCGTAATTCAAGAGTCCGATCTTCCGCAAAACCGTGTAGGGTCCGAGTCTCCGCGGATTCAGCTTGCGCGTGCCCGGTATTGCGATATTCCGTGCGTCGAGCCATACCTTGTCTCCTGGTCGGATGTCCGGCGTGTCTGCATGTCCCTGGTCGTAGTACCGCTTCATCCGCTCCGCTGCGACTTCGAGAGCCGCGTGAGCGTCCTCCTGTGCCTTCTGAAGCAGGTCGAGTCGGTCATCCGCAGCTGGAACCGTCGAAAGTCCGGCACTCGGTACAATAGTGAACTCGGGGTCGTATCCATAGAGCAGTGCGAAGGGAGACACCTTGGTAGCGGAGTGCGCTCGTGTGTTGTGCGCAAACTCCGCCATGGGTAGCAACTCCGACCAATTTTCCTGTCGGACGTCCGTGAACGCGCGGAGATACTGTTCCAACTCCTGGTTCACCCGCTCGGTCTGACCGTCCGTTTGCGGGTGGAAGGATGTCGATGTCGCGCCCTCGATCCCAAGTCGATGGAGTACCGCCTTCATAAACCGGGACACAAACTGCGTACCCCGGTCCGAAATGACTTTGCGCGGCGTGCCATGGTGTTTCCAAACTTCGGACACAAACAAGTCGGCTGTCCGCGCGGAGTCAATATCCGAGGTCGTCGGTATGAAATGCGCCTGTTTGGTGAGTCGGTCTACAACCACAAAGATGGCGTCGTATTCGCCGGACTGTGGCAGCTGTGTGATGAAATCGCATGAAATGACCTGCCACGGTCCGTCTGGTACTTCGTTGGGCTGAAGCGGACCAACTGGACGTTGCGGGATGTTCTTCGTCCGCATACAAGTGTCACAGCCCGACACGTACCGCTCGACGAAGGTAGACATACCAGGCCACCAGTAGTTCCGACTCACCAACTCGTAGGTCTTCCAACGACCCGGATGTCCGACCGGAAGCGAATCGTGGTGTAACTTGACGATATCGCGGCGGATCTCCTCGTCCTTCGGCACATAGACCTTACCCCGGTACAGCAGCAGCCCATCCTCCGTGTTCCACTCCTCCAAATCGTTCGCCAGCGCGCGCGGAGCCCCTTCCTTCACCTTCTCAATCGCCTCGACCAATTCCTCGTCAAACCTCTCGGACTCCCGAATCCTCCGCAACAACTCCGTATCCCCCTCGGCCCGGACCATCCCTCGTCGCATCGCCAACGTGTAGAAGCGGTTCGTGTCCAGCAGGACCTTGTTCGTATTGTCCGGTCCGTCAGGGCGAAGATCTTCGCGCCTGGACAAAGCATCCGGCTTTCCACCGAGTCGTCCGGGACGGTGACGGATCAGAAAGTCAAAACGGCTAAGGAACAAGCTCCAGCGGGCCTGACGTCTCGTAAGGTTTCGGGCTTCCGCAAAGAAGAGCAGGTTTCGGTGGTCCGACACAATATCAATTTTGTGCGGACTTCCTTCGAGATAGTGCCGCCACTCGTCCAAGGCTCGGACAATGGCTAGGAGCTCTTTGTCGTGGATCTCATAGTTCCTCTCCGCATCGCCCAAGGACTTCGAATAGTAGGCCACTGGGTGAATGTCACCGTCTGGTCCGATCTGCGAAAGTACCGCTCCGGTCGCAAAGTCCGAAGCATCGCATTCGAGGATGAAGGGTTTCTCGAGGTCGGGCATCGCGAGGACCGGTGCCTCCGCAAACTTCTTCTTCAGACCATCGAAGGACTCTTGCTGGCGGGTAGTCCAGCGCCACTGGACATCCTTCCGCAACAATTCGGTCATGGGAACCGCCAGCTTCGAGAAGTCCTTGATAAAACGTCGGTAGAAGTTTGCGAACCCCAAGAAAGCCTGAATGTCCTTCACCTTCGCCGGAGTCGGCCAGTCGGCCACCGCTTCGACCTTCTTCGGATCCATCGAGATAATTCCAGAGCCAATGATCATACCCAAGTACTCGATGGAGTCCTTGTGGAACTCGCACTTTTCGGGCTTACAGAACAGGTCATACTTCTCCAGACGTCGGAGTACCTCCTTAACATGTTCCTCGTGCTCCGACTCGTTCTCCGAAAAAATGCAGATGTCATCAAGGTAGATAATGACAATAACATCCAGCATATCCTTGAAGAGCTCGTTCATCATCCGCTGAAACGTAGCGGGTGCGTTCGTAAGTCCGAAAGTCATAACGGTCGGTTCGAAGTGTCCTTCCTGAGTCCGAAAAGCGGCCTTCCACTCGTCGCCTTCCTTGATGCGGATAT
The DNA here is from genome assembly GCA_910574455.1 of Trichaptum fuscoviolaceum. Lineage (NCBI taxonomy): Eukaryota > Fungi > Basidiomycota > Agaricomycetes > Hymenochaetales > Trichaptaceae > Trichaptum > Trichaptum fuscoviolaceum. The sequence continues at coordinate 5,588,342 of CAJSYZ010000007.1, read as the reverse complement.
TGTTGTATCCGGCCCGCAAGTCAAGCTTCGTGAAAATGCGGGCCTTCTTCAAGGAATCGATGAGTTCGGTGGTCAGCGGGAGCGGGTACCGATTTTTGACAGTGATCTCGTTGAGTTTTCGGTAGTCGACGACCATCCGAAGCGATCCGTCCTTCTTCTTGATGAAGAAGACCGGAGCAGCGGCGGGGGACTTCGACGGACGGATGTAGCCCTTGCGGAGGTTCTCCTCAATGAACTCCTTCAAGGCTGCACGTTCCGCCGGTGCCATCGGATAGATCTTGCTGTACGAAGGTGTCGATCCGGGCTCCAGGTCGATCGCATGGTCAAACGGCTTCCTTTCGGGCAACCGTTCGGCCTCTGACTTCGAAAACACCTTCGCAAACTCGCGGTACTGCGGGGGGACCATCTCCTCGAAGGACTTGTCACCCTCCTTCACTGCCGACTTCTCCGCAATCGCCTGCGACCAGGTATACGAGGCCGCAACTTTATGCACAAAGTCCGGATCGTCCGCCACGTAGAACTGCTCCGCGTCATGGTAGATGTCCATGTACTTTTCGGAGTACCGAAATCCGGGGGGAATCTTCGCAAGGTCGTCAGACTCACTGTCCGACTCATCTGAATCATCACCGACTTCCGCAACGCAGACTCTCGCATGGGGCTGCGGTCGCGGTCGCATCTGTCGACTGTTCTTGCACCGCGCGGTCCGCAACTTGCGAACGGCGCGGGGTAGCGGTTGTCCGACTTCTACGACTCTAGCCGCTTCGACAGGGCGGCATTCGTTCGGACATCGCGTGAAGCTGATGGTCTCGTCGTTCCAATCAATCTCGGGGTTATGGTGGTGTAGCCAATCTATCCCAATAATCAACGGATAGTCTCCGATGTTTGCCACTGTGGCATCGACTTCTTCTTTGTGTCCACCGATCTCCAGAGTAAGTCGGACTTGGTCTGTAATCGGACCACTCTGGTTCAGCGAATCGTCGGCGTTGTACACCTTGATTGGTCGGTCGAGAGGACGAGTACGTAGTCCGAACTTCCGCACCAGCTTCTGGTTGATAATCACCGAAAATGCACCGCAGTCTAGCAGCGCTCTCATGCTCAAAATCTTTCGGCCGTCACTTATTCTCACTGGGACATGGATGAATCGACGCAAACTCTTGTGTATTAGCGAAGTACGATTGTACACAGAGGGATCGGATACATCATCATCTAACAGCGAAAATCGGTTCGGGGTCTTTGGCGGAACGACCGCGCGCCTAGACCCACTCAAAAACCCTGACTCTTGAGAGCAGCAGCGACCGCTTTGGCGATCTCGTCAACGGTTGGAGTGCGAGCGGCATTCACGGTCGGAGTCTCGTCGCGGACTTCCTCCAGAGTTGCAGTCGGTGTCTTGGGGGCAGCGGCGGGCGCAGAGGCGGCGGGCGGAGCGGTGGACGACGAGGCGGCGGTCTGTGAAGCCACCTTCGATCGGACATTTGATTTCTTGCTCCGCTGCGGACAGTCTCGAGCCAGATGTCCATGCTCACCGCACTGGAAGCAAAGTCCGCGGCGCATCATCTCCTCAGTGCTCAAGCGATCGATGTCCATCGCGTCGGGGTCCCGAGTCGGTCCGCGCGAAGCGGAGTGGTGTGTCTGCGAGCGGGAGCCCCAGTTCGGACTCCAGTTGTTCTGCTTGAAGCCAGTCCGACGCGCACGCAAGTCCTCATCGTATTCGCAAAGCAGTCGGACCCACTGGTCGAAGCTCTTGGTCTCCCGGATCTCCTTGCTCGCCAGATCGTAGCGGAACTGACTGCTGAGTCCGGTCTCGAACACCAACATCTTCCCTTCCATTCCCCAGTCCACCTCCGACTCCACCAGCAACGCACGAAACTTTGCCGCATACTCCGACACTGTGTCCTTGCCCTGGCGCAGTTTCATAAGCTCCTGTCCGGCGTGGCGCTTGATGTTCGGACGTCCGAACGCGGACTGGAGGGACGCCAGGAAGAGTTCCAAGTCGGTCATGAGAGCGGGGACTTCGGTGCCCTCGAGGGCGGCGGTCGTGTGCGGACGAGCCCATTGTTCAGCGGGCCCGCGGAGTAGCGAAGCGGCCCATAGACAGGCCATCGTCGGACTGCCTACAAACTCCTGGGGGCGCATCCGGACATAAAGTCGGACCTTCTGCGACCACTCCTCAAAGCTGATACTCTCCGCTTCCTTATCTTTCGGCGTACGCCCATAGAACGCGGGCGGGGCACCGACCTTCGGACCCTTGGGAGTGCGGGTCACGCCTTCCTGTGCATTTCGGACAAACAGGTTCATGAAGTCGTGGAGGCGCTGGTTTTCGGCGGTCACCTCCTGCAGGTGTGACTGGAGAGGTCGGGTGGCATCATTGATAGCCTGGAGGACGTCTGGGGGGAGGTCTCCGCTCTGCTGGGGCGGCGGTGCGGCCTGTGGGGGAGCAGCACCCGGAGTCGGAGTCGGAGCAGCGCCTGGCGCGGGCGCTGCTTGCGCGGGGTTGATCGGGTCGGTCATATCTTCGTCGGAGTCTTCTTGTCCGAATCTTCCCATTCAGAGGGATCAAAAATCGGTCGGTGCAATCGCAGGGCGTCGAAAGAACAAACTTTTGGCCTAATGTTACGACCTAGAGTGGTTCCTTCGCTTTCGAGACCCTGAATCGGACACGGACGACGATCGGACGCAATGAGCGGTGGTTCTCACTCTGAGAAGCACTTTACAAGTCAATTAAGCTATTCTACACATCAGAGCTAAAGATAAACACATCACCTGAGAAGCACTTTACAAGAGGCCAAAAGTGGAGTGCTTCGCAGGGGGATCCGCGGTTTTGATGAACAAAGGCAAAAACTATACAGTACCAAGCCACTGGACCCTGATCCGACTAGGTCCGACCTATACCGCTGACGTAAGTCGGAGTTCGGGGTCCCGCTCTAGTCGGGGTCCCGCATCGGTAGAGCGGAGGTTCGAGTCGGAGTGGCGGAAGAAAGAAAGAAAAGAGAATTGCTTGCAGGGCGCTTGTCCTAGCGGCCTGCAAACATACAGGCAAGTAATCTACGCAAAAAGGAAGAGAATCGGAGTCAAAGAAAGTCCGGTTTCGGACCGGACATGTCGGGGATCCGACTCGGAGTATGATCGTAAAAGAAAATAAAGGAAAAATAAAAGAAATAAAATAACCTGAGGCGGATTCCTGACACCCGCCTGCACCACCGGAAAATCAACCTCCACCTGCTGGCAGAGACCCAGATCAACTGCCCGACGAAAATCCACCTCAGCCGGCTATGCCACCCGTGCCACCCGCCATTGTGCCACCCGTGCTTTTGCAACCAATACCCCCTCAATTTGTACCTGCTCTTAGGGAGCTGTATAATGAAGACCACCTCACGCTTTACAATGAAGCTGGTGAAGAACGACGTGCTGCTCTACTACGCGGAATTGCCGACTTATTTGAGCATCATCGTCAACACCCCGAGCCACTGCGTGATCTTGATCCAGGTAAGCTACTCAGCCATTGCCATAGCCAATATTGCAGCCATAGCCATTGCCATAGCCATAGCCATTGCAGCCATAGCCAGTTACCTTGTCATTATCAATTCTAATATCAGTCACTTATTGCCCTTTGCCACCATAGTTAACCCTGAACCTCTGGTGCCTCCTCCTCGTGAACCATCACCTCAACTGAGACCGGTCTCCCCGGGTCGTGTGCGCAATAACCACTTTGTATTGCCAATAGGGTCATCTCGGCATTCTTCCATTGAGTTCAAATGTGAAGACATTGTTCGCGTATCGGGACTCAACGAGGATTCAAGATGATGTTGTCGTCGGTAGTTCGGCCCGGGTCACATGCCAGTGTTCATTGTGGGACAAGGGGGGGTTGCTGAAGACACTGGGCATGGCCCTCGCACTCTGGATACACTCGACATAATGCGACCTTCACGTGGTTGGACTAAGAACACGCATGTGATGTATTTCAGTCCGTATGAAAGTGAAGACAAGCAGTTAGTGGCTGTGAGCTAACTCACAGGAAAGCCCGCTACCCGTCGATGGGCGTGAAGTTGTTGTAAGAGAAAGAACAGAAAATCATTTTTACGTACAGAAGTCTATTACTATCTATACATTTACAGTCTTTCCCATAAACCTTGACCCCCCCCCCTCAAAATCGAAAGTTTTTTTGCGCGTCACGTGCATTACGTGCACCGCCACATATGTGTGTTGACGAGCGCACACTCGTTCAGCACTTCAATTTTGCGCACTGGCGATGCAATGTCGCTGACATTCTATGTCATTTCTACCATAATACATCATCATATTATTGATGACCTAGATGTAATAACAATGCTTTGCATAAAAAATCTTTTTTTCCTCAGGTTTGAGTAAAATGTGTAATTTTTGAACAAAAAAAAGAGAGAAATGACAACAGTCTACCATTGCTTATTCCAACAAGAAATGAAAGCAATTTCTAACGGAAAATATCAGCAAGCCTATCTACCAAAGCCACAACTTCGTGGTGCACGAAGGTCTGAACTTGTGTGCACTCATCTTGCGCGCAACGTTTCAGGCAGGTGCGCATGCACGTGACGCACGTGAAGCGCAAAAAAAACTTTCGATTTGGAGGGGGGGGGGGTCAAGGTTTATGGGAAAGACTGTAAATCCTTTGCCAACTTCAACTGCCCGAGAAGGTGGCATGTAAAGTAGATGTCACCCTCAGCAACCGACACAGGTCTACAGATGTCAGTCACGAGCAAGCCAAGATCACATCACTACAGATGAGCTTGAAATTGGGAGGTAGATCCAAGTGGTTGCAGTCTTGAGTTCACCCGCTGCTGCGACAGTCACCGCTTGCGCAACCTTTCTGGTTCTTCATTATGAACCCCTCCTTGTGGTTACGAGGCCACTTCCGAGAGGTAGTCCAACCACCGAGTCTCACCGCCAGTCTCAACCGCCACTTTTGAGATATGCCACAACTGTTCCTGGGTACTTCAGCCTCCAGCCACGTCACGCCTATACACCATCATGGTGGCGGCAATGCCGCCCTCTGCACTCAGTCTGTGGAATGTGGCGGAAGACGGCCGTCGGTCCCCTGCATATGCAGGGTAGCTTACGCAAACGGCGGTCACCCCCGTTACTTCCAAGCCGCGTCTGCATGCCCGGTTTCGTGGAAACTTAGAGGTGGGGAAGGCGGTCTCTGTGGCGGATGAATATTGGATAGGTCTTCGGACAATTGTTGAGATGGAGAGTATGGCGGCATCCTTGTATGCCCATGCTGTGTTTGCATGCCCGGCTATGTGGTGAAGCATTGGCTGCCTTGTGCGACTAGATATGAGCGGCCGTTCATTCGTGAAAATTTATATTTACGTACCCTTTATACTGTTCTGGCTTGGCTTTGAGAAAGCGCCTATGATTGGCCGTTTGATCACAATAGCGAGAACATAACTAGTTATTGAAGAGGTGTTTGCTGCGCAGCACCTTCGAATGCTTGATGGAGGCCAAAGATACTACGTTGGCGACGACGGAGAATGCAGTCAAATTCGCGTGGAAACAACCTGCTGTTGTAGGTAAACCATCACATGACTGGAGCTCCTACCATAAAGAGTTAATTACCCATAAAGGCAATTTCACGTGACCGGATCAGTTTTCGCAGAGAATCGACACAGTTGCGTTTTTCTAAGGTACCCAAGCGAACCCTACGGTTCGCGGGAAAAAGCGGAAGTTGAGGGCGGCTTGCGGTACGTGTCGAAGCATTACCCAGTTTCACCACTACCACTGACGCGCTTTAAAGCTCACCAATACTTTGTTCATCCAAGCCGGCTTCGTTGAAGGCAAGCACAGGCCACTGAAGATCCACTGCGCGTTTCTGAACACGGTTTACCGTAGACGACGCCCCCGTGATGGGCGCAGAATCCCATTTGACTTCGACGCCATCCTAGCCTCGGATGCTTTTAGACAAATCTCTGTCCCTCTCTCACCCGCCGATGCCGCAGGACCCGATGCAAGCTGAACTGCGCTGCGAATATGAATTTCGCGGTTGCGACACCCTCTTTATCCCCTGGAATTACTCCAGCAACCCGTGCCCGCCAATCACTGCAAAGGCGAACCCCGCGAGCGGTTTGGAACGAGCACGGGCATCGAATAGGCCTGGGAGAGTATAACGTTGACGAGGTGGAAATTTGCCTGATCGGAAGCTCTATGGTGCGGAGAGCGAATATGTTAGCCTTGGAGGTATCGCGTTAGACGGAGACGGGGGTGGCAGTGGGGATGGGGATTTGACCTGAGGCCTTGGATTTGACCTGACTGTCGATAGGATGGGATACTGGTCCTGTCTGTGGATGGACTCGAATTTAGATCGGAAGGAGATTGGATGTAATAGTACGTGAATACATAATTGATTTTATTGGATAATCGTATTGAATGGTTGGATCTCTTTGCGGACTTCGCTCGGGCGCTCATGGTATACGGGATGTATGTTAAGACTACTTCGCGTGGTTCTGGGAGCTTCGAGTGTCTGGCTCATGCTCAGCGCACGAGCATCCAGACACTCTGAGCTCGGGCTCCAGCATTCCTTCGGGATTCGATTAATGGCGCGTCGCGTCGTCGTGGGCACAGGTCCCAGCGTGTGCGCTCCATCGCGAAGTACTTGTACCGAACCTATCCGGATAACGAGGGTGACCTCATATGAATATATGGATGCCGAGATACGTGTTTATTCTTCCGTTCACGTATTGTGGGCCTCAAAGCCCTGCGCTTGACTTCGGTTGACACTAGCAACCGGTGTGCGTGGTGTTGTCGGGTGGGCGCTCGGGATGGCCACCTCTTCAGTATTCACCTATATGCGACGGGTTCTTGAGAAGCTCCCCTACAGCCTCACTGTACGCTCTTTTTTGCTAACATAAAAGTCATTTCTCATTGCTAATTCAGATACGAAACAGATATGCCCGACGTCTAATTCGACAACATTCAGACAAGAAACACAGTCCTTCCGCCTATCCCTTTATGCAGCTTTACGTCATCCACCAATTCCATCGACCAATAATCCCCATGACACGCCTAGTCCAATGAACCGATAGATATCTGGTCGAACTGCTGCTCCTGATACAACGCGAGGTTTTCCATTAGTTCTTCTATACCATCGTCGGCGGTGTCGCTACCATTACCGCTACCCCTCACACCTCGCTCTGTTTCTTCTGCAGACTGTACATCATTGTTCTCGTGGGCGACAATCACCTCCGATTCCTCTCGGACTTCTTCGGCTCCTCCACTTTGCGTCATCTCTGGGATGAGCAAGACATCTTCTTGCTTCTCCGTAACCTGCTTCACTCCAAGCTCGAAGTCGGTCTCTGGCACTGGTGCTGCGTCGTTGGTTTTGAGCGCGATAACCCGTGGTTCATCCTCAGTTTCTTTGCATCCGTCGCCGGCCTCTGGTGTTGCGGTTAATGACTTGTCTTGGACCTCGATGACCTATTCCAACTCACCTAAAGACACGACGTCTTCGGAAGACGAGCTAAACGTGATCATCCTATACTTCGTCTCGCCTATTGCAGACTTGTACGCTACCGTCATCTTCTTTGGTAGGCTCCCGTCCGTGGTAACATACCAAGTTTCCGCCTTCAATGCGTCCATGTTTACCGTAATAACGGGAGCAGATGGTGACGCCAATTTCTTCGGAAGCTCGAAAAGACGTTTCAGGCAGCTCGCCGTGTCCCAGTCCCATTCGAGGTTAGAGCGGAGATATATACCCCACAAATATCGGAATTGGCATCTACTCTTGTACTCTTCCCATTCTAAGTCATCAGCTCTCGCTTCCAGGAACTCTTTCGTTGCATCACTTTCGAATACGAGTGCACATCGCGCCTGACGAAATGAGTTTTCAATATCAGCGTCTTTTTTCCCTAAAAATCGGATGTGAGATCATCTGCTCTATCCATAAAAACTGGCAGTCATACTTTCACGTTCAAATTTGTCTTCGTGATCTGATTTGGACATGCTGCCCAGAATTTCACTCTCGAGCTCTTCAGGAGACTTCAGGAGACGCTGAGTTCTAGCAGTTGAAGTCTTGGTGAGATTGTCTACAACGGTCCAAAGCCCACCAGAGCTCTTTAGATTCCTTGGTAATACTTCTATTCCTAGGAGCTCTATCTCGCTCAGCAAACGCACTGTAGCAGGGAGTAGAACTCCAAATATTGGGTTGCTATAATAAGGTACATATAAGAGAGAAAAAAGAAGAATAACTAAAAGACGCACCACACAAGCAGATTCCGTACTGCAAGCTTACATTGTAAGATATTTGGCGTAACATATTCTTTACGATTTATCTGCATGACAAGTTTAAACAAAACTGAATCAAGCCAACGTAAGAATGTTGACAGCAACATGTGGTAAAGTTGCTTTGTCTGTTGCCCACATTTCTGTCGAACGGGCTCGTAATACATAAAAGGGATGAAACGGGTGGTGAAAATAATGATAAAGTAAACTATCTCCCAGTCAAGTTCACCCTTGATATTTCTCAGTTGTGCTATGTGAACAGATGTTTCAGAGATAATAGCAAGTTTATCTGTTTCAGAAGAACTACAGAACAGTGAGAGAATGGCACAAAATGCATGCACAGAACGTACCGCCAAGACTGGACAAGATTTATCAATGCCCCTTTCCACGAGGAAGATGTATAATTCATAGGATGTCCACTGAGCCAAGGATGTGCCCATGTAAATCTCACCAAGAAAAGGTAGCACTTCTTTTCCGGTATCTCATTATCAATTGGCAAGCTAGCTGAGCTTGGATGACCTATTTGCTTGTGAATGTGGTAGTAGAAGCTTGTTATCTTTATATTCCTTGTACATAATCGAATAAGAGCGGAAAGGGCTGCTAAAGACCTGACAAGTGATCTTGATCTGGAAATTGTTTATTTACAACCTTTCAAAAGAAAATGAGAACACACTCACTGTGTCTGATGAACTAGAGAGTTCAATCCAGCTAAGTATACATGATCCATATCGAGATAAAGCTCAAAACCCTGCACGAGGATGTGAGAGTCGAAGGAGATGGATTCACTTGAATGCTTCTCCTCGATGTACTGATAAATTCTGTCTGGAGAAAGGAACGGCAATGCAATTCGGGATAACAACGTTTCGACCCTCCTCCCTACAGGTTGATAGAAGTACTTGTCTATCGTACATCCGGCCCCGGGATTGTCGTCCATCGTCGCAGTCGTCGAGAATGAGCTCACGGAGCTTGCATCATCTTCGGCTCCCTGTTCATCGGCCACTCTGAACGGTCTGCCAAATGTCCCGTAATGTTCGAAGGCGGATGCAATGGGGCCGAAATCATCGATGACGTACTTGCTATCCTCTTCGAGCTTGCGACGGGCCAAGTCCTTCCTGACGTTGCGAACTAGATGTTTGAAAGCCTTTAGCATAGTGCTTCGGAGACTTAGAGACAAGAGTGGAGGTTGTTGTATATATTCGAGGAGGTAGTGGGTAACAACTAGCGTGAGCTGAGTCGAGCCGCCAGGCTTTTGAATGCCTGAGGGTCATCGCTTATCAGCGTCCTTCGGCGCAAGGCGTCTTGTGCCCTACTCGTATCCTGTGCGCAGGCGATTAAAATGAACGACTTGAAGACACGAGGTGCTTTAATTTCCGAAAGTGAAACCCTGCAATCACAGTTCATCGAATTGGTATGAGTCTTGACTTAGAAGCATGTTTTACATATTTGGATTAGGGGCTGACCTTCAATCCGAGTCTAGATTCTGATAGTTGCGGGGTTCACTGTAATTTAAATATTACTTGGTCGATTGGATTGATTACATTCAGAAGGGCCGAACCTTTAGCTTCAAACTTCAAAGCATGACTTACTCGGTTAGTGTAAGAACTGGCTGTGTATCAGATCCAATCCTTGCCATCAAGTCTAGACTAGTAAGATCAATGAAGCAACACTGATGCGAAATTTGAAGCTAGCATTTCCGTCTGAGTCTTCTGTGAGTGACATGATTCCATGACTAGCAGAACATGCGGCCTGAGTGAGTGCAATGAGCGGGAAGTTGGTTTAAAAAAAGGAAGTATTTTTGCACATTGTCCTTTAAGTATTGGGATTTTCGGTTTATAAAGGGGTGTATGGGATACCTTTCCCTTTCGACCAGAAATTAAACAAGTAGAAACCGACGGTGTCTGAGTACTTTCGCAATCAATATCAGGTGCGAAGTTCTTTATCTGACGCTAAGTTTACAATGAAGTTCAAGTTTTACCCAAACCTTCCCACGCCGGTTTAACGCCGGAGTTTCAAATCTCTCAGTTGACCTGCCGTTAAGTTCGAAGGAGTTGCGAGGTGTAATATCACCTACTACACACCGTAGGATGCCAACAACGCTCTCCTCGGATGCTCCTGGTATGATGAATGCATCGACTAGTAACTATCCCTTCAGCTTAGCGCTTATCCTTCATCAAATCATCGCCTACCTTTGGAGATTGACTATACTGTGCATAGGAGGACGTCAGTACAGCTAAATTCCATACATGAATCCTGCGTTCAAGCGATCCGTGGTCCAAGAAGAGCCAGCGCATTACGAGGTGCGCGCAAATCAGTTTCGGGGGCGGGAGGTAGATCGATGGAACACGGGGAGGATGCATCGATCCTGCTCGCGAAGCAGGCGACTATGTTGACGCTGGTTCTGGCGGCGCGAGGCCAGGCTTTACGCACTTACCAGCACCATGGTACGATCTATTCTATCTGTCTTCGTTTTCTTGTCTTATATCTCCTTCATTCAATAGCTATCTCGGTATTACTCGCACGTCTACCTTGCTCGATCGACATGCCGAATGTCTGAAGACCGATTACGCGGCCCATTCGCACCTTCTCTTGTCGCAAACGACTCGCGGGTACTGGGCGTAACGAAGCCATCATCTATACGTTTCGGAGGTGGAGGTCATGATGCTTGTGGAGTTAACGTTGGAGATTGACTCGGCAACGTCGACGACGCTTGCAGAGCAAAGGAGACGCCGAAGACGCTCAGCGCGGTCGTGTACGTGAACCAGGACGAAAATGTCGTTCCCCTTGTTCTATATGAGGGAGATGGGCCTTGTCCGTAGGTGGTGTGTGTTCACTTTCAAATCACTCACTTTTGCCGATCTTGGATCAATACATCGTTTAAGAGGATCTGGGGATAGAGGGAGATAACGCTAGTGCTTGGGGTATAAGGCAGGATAGAGGTGGGACTTGAGCTCATGCAATGGACTCATTGGCGGTAGGACGTTTTGAGTCTGGTCGGATAAACCCGGAATGCTATCCGACCCGGAATGGATTGAATGGGAAGGTCTTTGTAGTGTGAATAAAGTCTTGATTTTATTGCATTATTGCATTAAATGGTTGGATCTCTTTGTGCATCGCCCGGGATGCGTGAAAATGCGTGATAACCTTGCGTGCAGATCTGAGAAACTAGTTCCAGTCGACGTAAACTTGGGCATCGGATATTCCTTCTGGGATTCAGTCGACGACACTACGGTTTATACAGGCCTGAGTAGGTTCGCGCTATCTCGCAGCTTTGGGGCCCTACCAATCACGATGTTTGGGAAGTTGACCAAACTTCGAACTCGGAGATTCGGATTTACATGCAAAGCCCGACTCATCACATGTGTGGTCTTGTCGGTTGGTGTGCCATGTCCTTGTGACCTCCGCCTAGTCAAGACTGAGTTGCGCATTATCTTCCCGCGCCTAACTCCTGACTACAGTGACAGCCGGTCTATGCTCGGGATGGTCGCTGCTATCATAGACCTTACAATCAACCCCATTTCTTAAGAGTTTTCACTTTGAAGCACGGGCTTACAGTACGTCACTTTCACAAACCAACTCGCTCTTTCGTGCTAGCCTAAAATTCATCCCTCAGTCAGATTTAGATGCGAAAAGAATCTACTCGGCGTTTTATTCTACGCATCCGTTATTCAGCCCAGAAATGCAGTCGACTATCAATGACAAAGGCCTGCTACCATAAGCTCCTTCAGCGCCGCTTGATTATTCCACCATTTGAAGATTTCCATAGATGATGACACACTTATTCCAGTGAGCAGATAGATATCTGGTCGGCGTGCTGCTTCTGAATCGCATCGCGGTTCTCCAAATTGTCCACGTTGGTGAAGTCGTCACCGTTCCCAACATTCTTCCAACCAATCTCTTTTTCTTGCATAATCGTGCATCATTATTCTCGTACCCGATGACCTCTGAGTCCTCCCCTTCTTCCATTCGCCTTTCCGGGATAAGCAAGACTTCTTGTTCTTCAAGCCTATGCTTCACTCCAAGCTCTAAACCGGTCTCTACCATTGGTGCTGTATCATTGTTCTCGTACGTGATATCCGCTGTTCCATACTCGGTTTCCGTGTCTCCGCTGTGCGGTTCCGATGAGATGGCCGATGCTTCACCTCGGGCCTCGATACACTGTGCCAGCTCGCCCACAGATGCGACATTCTCGGAAGATGGGCAAGACACGAACATCCTGTACTTTGTCTCGCCTGCGGGAGACTTGTACGCAACCCTCATTTTTGTCGGCGGACTCGCCTTAGTGGTGGAGAGATTCCATGTACCCTCATCCTCTACATCCAGGTCTACCGTAGCAATGGGAGTAGTCGGCTGTACCACGTTTTCGGAAAGATTGAAGAGGCGTTCCAGACAGCTTGCTGTGTCCCATTCCCGGTTCGAGCGGAGGTACATACCCCAATGATGTCGCATTTCACATCTGTCCTTGTAGCTGGACCACCCATAGTTCCCGTCCCTCCTCGCCCGCAAAAATTCATTCGTCACATCACTTTCGGATACATGCAGACAACGCGCTTGACTCAAAGTATATTCATCATTAGACCTTTTTGTCACTGAAATAATAAAATTGTGATCATCTGCTCTGCTCATGAAGAATGAGATTCAAACTTCTCTACTCGCTTTTGTCATTTAGTATGGCTCTACTGTCCCGAATCTCACGCTCGAGTTCGTCAAGAGACATCAAGAGACGTTGAGTTCTAGGTATTGAAGTTCTGACCATGCTATTTATGATGGTCAAATGTCCTCCACAGCCTCGACGATTCTTCGGAAATAAGCCTTCATAAATTCCTTCATCTGTATGCAGGCGACGTGACGTTGTAGGAAGTAGAGTGGCAAATATGGGGTTGCTATAACATGGTGCATATCAGAACACTGAAAATGAGAATGTATTTCGACGCACTACAAGAGCAAACCGTCTATTGCAAGCTTTCTTTGCAACAAACGTGGTGTACACTTAGTCATTTCCGAATGAAAATTGACAAGAAATTCATACAAAACCGAATCAAGCCAGCGCAAGAATGTCAAAAGCAGCATGTGGTAAAGCAGCTGTGTGTGCTGCCCGCATGTATGTCGAGCAGGACCGTAATACATGAAAGGGATGAAGCTAATCATGAAAATGGTGAAGAAATAGATAGAATCTAAGTCATCAGTAATCTGTGATCGATATGCAGCATATGCGAAGTAAAGAGATGCTTCAGACATGATAGCAAAGGCATCCTTGCTCGGAGAACTACGGGGCTTAATGAGAAAGTGGTGTAAACTTAATATAGAGGACCTACCGCCAAGAGCTGATAAGCGTTAGCAACGTCTCTTTCCAGGACGAGTAATCTTTGATATGTTTATCATAACCAGGTCTACGGTTACAAAGGTCAGGAAGTGCCCATGTAAGTGCAACCAAGAAAAGATAACACTTCTTTTCCGGAGTGTCATTGTCAATCGGCATTACAGCCGGGTTGGGAAGACCTATACGATGGTGAACACGGTGATAGAAATTTGTTATATGAATATTTGTTGGGCATAAGCGGATAAGAGCTGAAAGCGCTGCCGAGGACCGCATGAGAGAGTTAGATCTAGAAACTGCTTATTTATAATTTCTCTAGATGACACGAGAGGACACTCACTGCGTTTGATGAAGTAGACAATTCAGTCCAGCTGAGTATACAGAATTTAAATGGATAAAAGCTTTCTTATCCTCTAGACTCCGAAAGACAAGCCAGTTGCGCAAATGATGCTCCTCGATGAGCCGAAAAATTCTCCCCGGAGAAAGCAGCGGCATGGCGATTCGAAATGCGAGCTTTTCAATTCTTCGGCCGGCTGGTTGGTAAAAGTACTTGTCGACAGTCATACCGGCTCCTGGATTGTCATCCATTGTTGCGGTTGTGGAAAACGAGCTCATGGAGTTCGTGTCATCCTCGGTCTCGTCTTGGCGAACCAAACTGTGCGTCCTTCCAAATGCCCCGAAGTGATCGAAAGCGGATGCAATGGGTCCTATATCGTCAGTGATATATTTGCAATCTTTCTGGTAGTTTCGACGAGAAGTTTTCTCCTTGTGCTTTGTGATAGCTCGTTTGACCACTATAGACATGATAATGCAGAGACCAGTTGTGGAATGGCTGGTGGGGGTGGATAGTTCAGAAGCGAGCTAGCCGGCAAGGGCTTCAGGACTTAGCTTTACTTAGGCATAATAAATGTAGTGTCATTCGCAAGCGAGAGGCGAGCGGTGAGACACGGAGACATTCCCCATGCACAAAGCACGAGCCTCAAGAAATATGTCCGACTCGGAGAGTAGAGCACAGCCATAAATACAAACTCGCCAAGCGGAGCTCATAATTCTTTATTAAAAGAGATTCGGATCTTGGGAGCACATGTCTGGATCGCACAGTCGGGCATCCTGGCCTTGTATTGTCTGATGGTGAGCGCCAGAGGAAACTGGTACGCGGCCGAAGGCTATTTTGAGCAACTTAGCAATGACTTAAAGCGCAAGGGGGTGGTCAACGTACTGAACACGTTTAACGTCACGTTACTGGAATCAAGAGCGGTTTTCGAAGGCCTAGTAGCAGATTGTAGCGCTCTTCACCGTGCATTTACACCTTATCTTTCGTCATCTGAAACTTCTTCGCATACTCCTATACATAAGTCCCGAGTTGTACCTCAAGTAATGATGAATCCTTCCGATGCAATGGTCAATTAGTAGTTCTGAGCGAGCTGGGCGCGTATACGAGGCATGAGTAGAGTCCGAAGAACTTAGAGAAGAGAGAAGAATTACCATAGGACACACGTATGTAGTCGCGCCGCTCCGCGGAAAGTAGCTCCAAAGTCCAAAATTTTCAGAGTTTCAAATTTCACCATTCAATTCCTCCTGTTACAGTGGCACGATCTTGATATCTAGCAGGTCATATTACCCTGAGGTACGAGTTTGACAGAGAGCAAGAGTAGTACATGAGCGTAGGAAGAGACCCGGACGCCGCTCTAGGCGTCATTTGGCAGACCGAGACCAAATAAGTACAAACATGCTGCTGCAGGAGTGCTCAAACTATTGTGCGTGGCTCCCATCCTTCTGACCTTCATGCACCATTGCTATCTCATATCAGCCCACTTGGAAAAGCTAGAGGCGTAGTAAAAGTCTTCCATTTAACCTGCAAGTGTTGAGGAAGTAAGGTCTTCCAAGGACTTTTTTTTACCTATTTTAACCGCGGATTTAGATTTTTACTCGAACCTCAGCCATGAAGACATTCAGTGCAATAATCTTAAGTTTAACCCATTTTGCCAAGTTCTCTATGCGACGCAGCTCGGGTGTCTACAACATCCTCGCCCGATATGCTTACTTTGCCACCTGACGTTCGGGACCCTTTAATTTCGCCGTCCAAGCAGGCAACGAAATATTGCGGTGGGCTATTGAGCTGGGACGAGAAGGCACGATATAGAAGGGCAATATGATAGCTGATAAATAAGCTGAGCTGGAGGGATGTAGTAGGAGTTCGATAGCACGGCGATCCGGACTTCCGGACGGTTCAGGTATGTCGCTGTTTATGTCTTGAATTTCGTCTCTCATGCTTACCATTGCGCGTTTCGCGCTTTTCTTTGTTGAGTGATTCAAGGTAGCTCAAATATCACATTCAATCATCAATAAAAGGGGATTAGTCTGCTGAAGCGTAGTATGACCTGTAGCAAAGTTGTGGAATCCCTATCGCGCTATGCTATCCTGAAGTCTGCTTTATATGGCTGGCGCGCGCGTCCACGGCTCGTGCACGTATGTTGTGGAATAGGATGGACTGTGGAGATCGGAAGGGCTGCGGCAAATCCGAACTAGCAGGCATGGTGTGATTTTAAGGAAAGGCCTGAAGAGCTCAGCACTGAATGTATAGTACGTTGTCCCCCTTCTCTCTACACTTCCAAGATTTTCTATTGACTTTTCGGTCGGATATTCTGCACTTTCAGGCGCATAAAAGAGACACCAAGGACATGCCTCCATATTACGCAGCAGCTCAACTGGCACAAGTTGATGTCAGTGAAAAGGGCCGATCTGCTGAGGCGCTGTACAAACTTCATTCTGCTGCAAAACCGTAAAATTCCGACCGCGCCATGACATGGTACCCTCAATCACTACTTCCGCCCGTATGTTGTAGAAGGGAATGTGGGAGCGTTTCGTAAAATGCGAGCTAGCAGGCAATTGGTTGATCTTGTTGTGTGGAGTGTAGGGAGGAGTGTAAAGAGCACGGCGCGGAAAGTACGCTGCCTCCCTTCTTTAGAATTTCATGAGAGCTGAAATGTGGATACTCCATGCACCTTACACACAGCAGGGACGCGTATCTGTGTCTGGGTAAACTCGCGGAATACGATCCTACATACCTGTGGTAAGGCTTGTCGAGCTCTAACGTGTCTCTTACCTGCTTCAATTCGAATTGCTCCAAGGAATTGATTTCACGGCCTCCAACGATCCCTACCCACTTTTACCATTCTGCATGCGTGTGCTGGAGGCCCAGCACAAAGCGGAATAGGGTTCCTCTTCTGCCGTAAGCGCCTCGACTCGAATGAGCGCATCTTATATCTTCCTTCGTGCGATGTGAACAGCTGGGTTTGGCTGTTGTATGGTGATGAGCGTAGCCGAACCATCGATTGAGGGATGTGGTGAGAATGTTTCATTTCAGGAAGAAGTGGTATTATGTGCAGTGATGTGAGTTTATACATACAAAAGAGTGACAATGGACTAAGTGCTGATTGTTTGGTGTGGATCGCCAACATACAATGCCTGCATTCTTGCCGGGAACCACAGGATACGGCAGATGTGGTTGACCACAAGGAATGTGGTTCCGTAGAGTGACATTAAAAACTTGCGCACCGCCTGCAGACCATCAAATATTCCCCTAGTTTCAGACTCTTCAGTATCAAGCATGTCGTCCACACACATCCACAGCTTCTCAAATGAGATTCTCCAGAAAATATTTCAAGAAGTCATTCGTGGCCGCACACCACCATCTTCAGAGGAGGCGCCGTACAACATTTCGCATGTGTGCGGCCGATGGCGTACCATTGCGCTGCATCCAATATTCTGGAAGAATATTGTAGTCAGCGACTCATCAGTCCGGGGCGTGAAGTTCTTTCGCTTATTTCTTAAACGAGCACTTCATCGATCTGGGTCCCGACCGGCGAGCGTGACTTATCACGGCAGGAGTGGTGACGATCGTCAAGAAGACTGGGACGCCCCGATGTCGCGAGCTGATTTGTCGGAATTGAATTTCATGCGTTTTGTGGCGCAAAACGTCAATGCGGAGAGTTTCGTGTGGAAGGAGGTAGTCCTAAACTTCGCCTTTCGCGGACCCTTGCGCTCCGATCCGTTGGTCTCGAAGGAACGATTCGTCGCACTCGGGCCGTTTCCTTCCGTCGAGATACTGTCGCTTACGGCGCCCACGGAAAGATACAGTCCGACCTTGATTTGTCCCGCAGCTCCAAACTCAGGATGCTCTCCCTTCGGGGCGATTGGGACTTCTACAACAGCTTGCTCCCCTTCGCGATCAATTGCAGGACTACACTCCCGAGTCTGACCACTCTGGAGCTTGACCTCGTAGGCGATAAGGAGGGGTTTTCGTCTTCAAATCAATGCATTCGACTTTTGGGGAATGCACCGAACTTGCACACGCTGACCGTTCGTTCCATGTCGGGATATACTTCGCCCTCAGCTCAGCTACTCCGACTCGAAAATGTCCGGAAGCTTCGCGTTATCGCTGCGGCGGTTCAGCTCGGTACGATCAGGAACTTCCTTTATCGTATTAAATGTCCTAGATTGCAACAACTCGTTGTGCAAACGGTGAACGACGAAGGCAGTGACGAGCCTGTGAATGGCTTCATGCTCGATATTCAGGGCCTTCTCCAGCGCTCAAAATGTACATTGGAAGTTCTGAAGATCCGATCACGGTTAATACAGTAAGTCTATATCAATCGATTGTTTCTCCAGGTTCCCGACCTTCGCTCTTTGGTGCTCTCGGGCTGTGACGGCCTCAGCATGAGGATTCTGACTAATCTCTCGTATAAGTGTCCTGAAGATAAGTGGTACTTGGACAAGCTCCGCAAAATCATTTTCGATAGGTGCACATTCATAGGTGAAGGCGGTTATATGGAGGAAGGTTTTGCGGAAGACATGATAGAGATAATGTGGTCCCATTTATCCAGCCGCGTCATACCTGGAAAAGGCCTTGAAGTTGTGGTCAGCGATTGTGGGAATGAGCTTGATGCCGATATGCACGAGCAGCTAGAGTTAATGAAGGAAAAGGGTTTGAAGTTTAGTACGCAACACATTGCATCGGTTACTGAATTTGATGACATGGACGACGTTTGATCTAGTTATGGAGCTGTACGACATGTTTTGGTCATGTTTTGTTTCATATTTGTAAATACAGTATATTCTTATGGTTATTAGTCAAGTAATACTCATTCATCTGGTCTGCGCCTTGTCGGTACTCGAAAGATAGCATCTGATCGAAATGGCAACAAAGTGCCCCAAGAAATGCAACATTGTTTACAAGTCAGCTCGTTAGGCCAAACGGACTAGGAGAATCTAAGTAGACAAACAACGGTAGAGATAAATATAAATCAACAAGCTACGATATGTTAGCTAAAAGCTCTTCATTCTTGTACAATCAGATATCATATCCGAACAAGAACTTCGTACTCCTTGAAAAACTTCTCTTGCACACCATAAGAGATCGAGGCTATACAAAATATTTCAATGTTAACTCGTCCTTATATTTCGGCAGTGATGGACATACCAAAAGAACCGTTCCACACTTTCCCGCAATGAACATTATCACCATTTGTTCTCCAAGTCTTGAATATTGCTCTTGCAAAGTAGAATATCCTGTACTTGTTGTTCTTCCGGTGCTCGTATCCTCCACTGAAGATCAAAAGATATCTTAGTTTCAAATCCATCAATTCGGAGGCCACAACATTTGACAGACGCACATAACCAGCCTCAACCCTTTTGAAGAGAATTTGCCCGAGAATGGAACCCACTTGACCTGATTGCTGTCCTGAGCTACTTCGAAATCGGGAGCCTATGAAAACATCTTCAGCATGCCTTGATCACTTATGCGACTGATAAGCAATGAAATTCCTTACAAAGATCTCGGCGCCATTGACTGCGAATGATGCTCTGGGATACGTCCGGCTGCTGAACTTTCCTGGAACTTGGATGGATCAGTCACTGGTAGTTTTGCTTGAGATGATTCGCTCATACAGATGGATCCCTGCAGAATTTATTAGCTAGGTGCTTGACGCAGAGTTGATAGAACCAACTTACCTTGAAGAATACTCTCGCAAGGTACACGTCTGATCTGCCCCAGTACTTGTCATTCTCATATCCCGCCACAAGGCACCCCGATGTCTCGTCGTCTCCGTAGACTCGTTTCTAAAGGTATATGTGGACGAAAATGGAGATGTAGTCAGCCAAGACGAAGAGGAGCGTGAATAGAATCATTCTCACCCAACTTAATATTTGAGGAACTTTGTGCATTTTCGACACATGTCCAAATTCGGCTTTCGAGTAGCTCTAGCAGTGTCATGTGTTAGAGTAAGCTATCGTATAGTTGAAGGTCTTACAGATGGGTTAAGCACGTCAGGAAGCGCGTTTGGTTTTTCGATAGGGAGCCATTCCATTACTTTAATCGTTTCGATATCAGATGCGTTGAATCTATTCTTAATGGTCGCTTGTTTCGATCGATCCTCCTGATCCATGCGCTCGTGAGTTTAGTCACAAAAACACTGTCAGAAAAGGTCCGATGCCGACTAACCTCGCACGCCTCCACAAACTCGTTTAGCATTCTGACTATAGTCGGGATGTGAACAATAGTTTCGCAAACCGAGACTGTTTCACTAAGCTCGCCGTCTCTGAACTCCTGCACGTGACGCTTCAGGTCGGCGATAGTCCTTGCGTGGAGCGTTGCACAGAGATTGATGAAGCTAAGGTTACACGTGCATAGTACGTCCCGGAGCTCGTCATCCCGAAGCACTTTTTTGAATACCGAGCAGAGTTCGAGCAGAAGCAGAGGATTCATGAATAGGTTTGGAGGCTGCTCTAGCCATGAGGCGAAGTATTGGAGCGCAACTGCTGCACTATCAGGCTGCCTTTCGTATCTGTCGGTGATGATATTCTCTGAGAGAAGAAGAATGACTTACATCAACTTCGCTAAGAGTCCTTGAAATGCCCTTTTCCAATCCATCCTCTGATCTGCTGGCATTCTTAAGCTGAGCGTCCAATCCCAGACCCGCGTTTGAGTAAGGGTGCGTACCACTCTTAGAAAGTAGAATGATTCCATCACAATGGACGTCTAAGGACAGATAAAGCTCCTCGGACCTTCTTTGTAGGGTCTGTTCAAGGTCCGAAAGCCGAGCTGACGGGATAGCTTGCATGTCCCGTATGATTCGTGACAAACGTGCCCTTGCGTTATGACCTTCGCAGCTCAGGTAGATTGAGAGGATAGAGAGATCTGTCTCCAGAAAGCTTATTAGTCTTTCGATAGCGAGGAGCCGGGTTGTGGCTTGTTCTGCTCTGAACGGAAGATGAGGGGTTCCTCGTGTGATGAATATAGACATAAGCATACCTAGTGTAAGCGAAGAGTTTATTACACAGCTTCACTATGCCTGTGTGAATAGATTTAATGCTGCATCTAATTCTTTCCTGAAGAAGTCTACTCACGCGATTCATTTCTTATCCGCGACTCCTTGGTTACCAGAAGCTTATTATAGACAGCCTGTGGTCCATATCCAGCCTTGTGAGCGGCCAAGGCCAAGTATCTCTCGAAAGCTCTTCCTGTACGGCTGTAGAGCCCACCAAGTGTACGACCGGCACCGATGACGTTTGACATGGTATAGTTGGTAGAGAATGTTGAGACTATGGATGCATCGTCGACATGGTTGTCAAAGTGTGAACACGAGACTTCATATGGCTGCTCCTGAGGGACGCCAGTTGGGTCTTGGGTAGTGTAGGGTGAGGCCGAAGCTTTATTGTCAACAAGCGTCTCCGAAGATCGTGTCATCATTGTCGTTAAGTGAGTAATAGGATGCAAAATAACAAGCTAGTCGACAGTGGCTATGGATATGTTCCATCGAGAAAGTAGAGCCATTTATAGCAGCAGCTCTAATAAGCCTCCTCGTCTTGATTTTTGTGATGAGAAAGAATCGGATTGTAGCAATTGAAGCTGCACTGCACAAGCTGTGCTTTGTCGGTAAGCCCGCGAGGCTATTATGGTGGAAGACGAAAAAGATCCATATTTGGCTGTTTCCGAGAAACGTTTTTCGTCTTATTATAAGGATGTATTCGCAAGAGAGCTCCGGGAGGGTGTGCAGAAAGGTCAAGCAGGATAAGTTTTAGTTGAAGTTGGTTTTAACTGAGAGTGGGAGCCCGGAGGACAGTCTCGGAACGGTCTCGATGACTCTCGAAGTTCATGTTGCGTCACAGTCACACCGCCCATGGACGTGACTCACCGCGGCGGTCTGCGGTCACGCATGGTCCAAAATGGTTAAGCTAAAAATAGCAATGCTGCCATAGTAGCTCATCGCAATCGCTTCTACCATCATCACTACGACGTATAGCTCTCTGCGGGAAAGAGTCAAAATCAGGTTAAGTTGATTTTCGCTGGGAACCGGGCTGGGTCGTACCAGTGGTACATCTGTATGCCTTTCTTAAGTATTTCTTGACCTAAACTTTGAGCTAGTCAAGAAGATGAATGCGAGTTCAAACCTTCTGTGGTACGGATATACATCAATGGCATCGGAATCTCTAATATGAATATCACTTAGTTTGGGCACGATCCCCTTCCCACAGATGATTCTTTTGATTCGCTAAACGGCCTTCCTCAATGAAGGCTATGACTTCGCAACTGCGCAATTTATACTACGTGCTAGTGTGTGACTTTGCCCATCCAACCTCAATAACCTGCGCACTATCTTTGTATTTTTTCACCACCATTCTCACTTCTCTTCCTCAAGCGAAGGCTATACTTGTGAGGGATCTATCAGTTAATCCCAAGCGAGATTGTGTCGTAAACGACGAGCGAATGCGCAGAAAGATGCGCGAGCAGCAACAGCTGTGCAGGACATGCTGAGCTCTAATGAGTAGAGTAATCGTTTGAGTATTGACACATAATGTTAGCTAGGGAGCTCACGATATGAGGATATAGTGTGTTTCTGTCTATAAGATTGTCAATATCAACCATCGCTTTCTTATATCAATGCTTACTGGGCTGGTTAGGAAGGCGATAGTATTTGCTATTGAAATGCCTAGTCTTTCGTTGAGTGCCGCTTAAAGAGATACTATACAGTATTAAAGAATACCGACAGAATATAGCGATGAAAGATAATATCCCTGTCGTTCATCGCCTTCATCAGAGGTTTATTCAAAGGAAATGGGGTCGGGGCTCACCATCATGACATAGAGCCTTTATGGCGGAGCTTCCGGAACTGGCATCTTCGCTAATGTGTGAGTATGCATCGATTTGAGAGAGTATGCACTGGCGCACCCGCAAATGTTTTCCATAGAAGTAGACTGAGTGAGGCTTCGATCCGCTCAGAAATGAAGTCAGGACCACGGAGATAGTTTACTCACTAAACTCGGTGACAATAATCAGGACAAAGACCAAGTATGTAAGGTCGCTGGGGAGCTGGTAAAAGCATCCCGACACACCCGGGACGTCAATAACTGTGCATAACTTTAGATTTTGCCACAGCAGCATGAGCTAAGAGGCCCAAACGTACCTGAGAGGTGCCCGTAAGCTGATTTGAAAATAAATACGGGGACAACTATGTCGGCCTACATATATGTACGTTAGTCTACCAAAAATCCGAAGAGATTGCAAACGGACCAGAAGAAGAATAGCAAATAAGACTGTGATGATTCGCGCTTGTCCCCAGACAGCCCATGAACGTAGCATTAGAATTGCTGCTCGTGACGAGTTAGATACACATCGTACAGACGTCTCTACACTTGCCTTCCGCGATGGCAATACCAGCTGCTGTGATGTCTAAAGGACAGTGAACATATTTAAATTCCGCTTGGTTGGGACACATATGGCTTACATGCGGATATTGGCATCGATGTTGAACAGAACTAGATTGCGGGAATGGTTTATACTCGATCGCACCCATGGTAAGATTTTGAGAAGCTTGCTTACAGATGCGCCTCCACCGATTAGTTGGCCTAGCAAATGATAAAGGTGAGATTCCATGAAGAGATACAGAGTCTTGTGCACGTACTGTAAGATATCAGTATGACATCCAAATACGGACAGTATCGATTTAGAAGGTAGAGTACTTTTGCGACACTCCAGCATGACGACCAGATGAAGGCAACCTATGTAAGTTATAATATGTTATAGTGGATCTCGCCGACAACTACAAGTCTTACGTACTTCGTCTTCCAAGGTCAAAAAACAATCGTATATCTGTTAAACAGATTAAGAATGGCTCAATAATTTGACTTAGGAAGTGTTACGAGAAGTGCCAGGCTGGTGACTTTACTGCTGTTAGATTCTGCTTCAGCGAAGCTCAGAAGATGACGAACCTGCTGCATACTGTTATCTGTTAATAGAATTGAGAGGTATGCTAAGTGAAAAGAGGACTTACTTTTAGGTCCTGAAACAGCATCAAGGTGCTATTCATACCGGAGGACAAGCTATCATCCATTGCACTTCCGCTCATAATATGTTCTCAGGGTATGAAGATGAGACCTTGAGAACTTTTTGATGAAGTCGTCATCTGATGGTCGAAGAACAGGAAGCCTTTATAGAACCAGCCATCTATTTGATGCCTCTAATTCTAATTGTGTGGACGATCGCTCTAAACGGACGGCCGACTGCCTTGCACAGCTTCGTCGGTACTTCATCGGTGATAGAGCTGTCCGGACTCCGCAATGAACTTGGCGTTCGGAAGAAGCAAGAAAGTAGCGAAATCAACATTTCAGGACTTGCTCCAATGTGAGACCTCAAATCAACCGGCGATAGGGCGACGTCAAGCTCCATAGGTCGATAGCAACACCGCTCCATGCGTTCTCCGTGAACGTAGTAGGTGGGAAGGAGGTGATCTCGATCTGATGACCGTTCAATCCAAGTTAAGTCACCGGTGACATACATATCATACTTGAGCGCACGCACATGAGATTATCTTGTCGCGGCCAAATTCAAATGAACGGCACATTTGGAGCGTCTCTCAACATTGCAAGCCGTACAAGAAGGTATACAGCATTGGATCCCATGCGAATTCGGTACGGATGTTCGGGAATCAGATGCATTCACAGAAATTGCTAAGCAGAACTCGTTGGATGTTGACAGACGAGAGAACGCAAGGACGTACGGTATGATACAGCTTCTTTTCACTCACGTAGTAATGATGAGATGGCGCCCCCCTACAAAATGATAAACACGGTATTTAGTTTGGTGCGGAAAGCTAGCGAGGACTCGGAGGGTGATGTGTATCAGTAACATAACGTGCGACGCACCGCATCATCGCAAGTTGGACCGGGCCTGTGCTGTGAATAAGAGAACAAGGAATAATCAAGGAGATATCATTTCAGGAGTCAGATCAAACAAATGTTAGAATTAGAGGATGCTTAGAGTATCTAATCTTTAATATCGAATTGGTTATCGCATGTTAAGAAGCAAGTTTGTGTACTTCCGGAGTCTTCCGGGCCAAGATTGGGGTGAGTTGTTGAATTTAGTTGTTGAATTTCCGCCGCCGGTCCCTGAGACCTAAAAAGAAATGTGCCCAAAACAGTGGTTTTGACCTCCGGCACACTCATGCCGTGGTTTGAACTCCGGAGGAATGAAAACCACATTTGCACTTAAAATTTAACAGAATGTGCATTTTTGGTCCGAGTTTGGATACGGAGCTTTAATTTTAGTCACCATGACGCCGCCGCCGCATAATGATCAGAACAAAGACCAGGAATGTAAAGCCGCTGGGAAGATGGTATGCGCAGCCCGACACACCCGGTACATCAATAACTGTGTATAGCTTTAGCTTCTATCACAGTAGCAAGAATTAAGAGGCGCAAAAGTACCTGAGAGGTGTCCGTAAGCTGATTTAAAGAGGGATAATGGGAACAAACATATTGGCCTGCATATTCATCAGCTTAAGAACAAGGAGATGAGATTGCAGATACGTAGCGGACCAGAAGAAGAACAGCAAAGATCACTGTGACCATTCGCGCCTGTCCCCAGACAGCCCATGAACGCAGCATTAGAATTGCTGTTCATGCCGAGTAAGGATTATAAGACACGTGTTGTACAAGCTTCTTTACCTTCCGCTACAGCAATACCAACTGCTGTAGAATCTATAGAACATACTGAGCATGTATTGAAGCCCCGCCTGCTCGTAACACGCATGGCTTACATCCGGATATTTGCACCGACATTCTACAGAACTAAGTTGGAATATAGTTAATACTCCATCACACGTAAGAGTTTTTGAAACACACTTACCAAAGTGTCTCCGCCAATTGTCAAGCCTAGAATCGTTTAAGGGGTGATATTTCAAGAAGAGATGCATAGGTTTGCGGACGTACTATAAGATATGAGCGTGGCATCCAAATACGGCCAGTATCGATTCAGAAGGTAAAGTATTTTCGCGACGGTCCAACGTGCCGACAACACAAATATAATCTAAGAGGTGATATGTTATAGTAGAAGTCGCCGACAACTACAAGTCTTACGCACATCGTCTTCCAAGGTCAAAAAACAAACATATAGCTGTGTAACAGATTAGGGATGCTCAATTGATTGAATGAGGAGGATTTACGAGGAGTGCCAGGCTAGAGACTTTACTGCTATTAGATTGAGTATCGACGGAACTCACAAGATGACGAACCTGTTGCATACTGTTGTCTTTCAATAAGATGAAAGGAATGCATGATGAGAAGAGATCTTACTTTTACGGCCTGATACAGCATCAAGGTACCATTCAATCCGGAGGACAAGCTATCTTCCATTGCACTTTCGCTCGTTGTATGTTCCCAGGGTATGAAGATGAGACCTTTTGATGAAGCCGACGTTTGATGGTCGAGGAATAGGGAGTTTTTATAGAACCATCGGCTGTTTGGTGCCTCTGCTTCCCATTATGTAAACGGTAGTTTCAAGCGGACGTACGACTGCGCTGCAAAATTTCGATGGAGCTTCAGCGCTGATAGAGCCTGTCGGATCCAAGTTCTTTAGACCGGAAAGGTAACCAAAATAACATCTCCGGACTTGCTACAATGAGTTATGCCCTATCATTCGGCAATCAGATGTAATCAAGTTCCAAAGACCGATAGTGATATCGCTACACGTGTTGTCCGTGAATGCTAGGAGGGAAGGAGAAGATGACATATTGATGGCCATTCAAGTCAGGTTGAGTTACCGGCCGGTACGACCTCAAGCTTGAACACGCACAGATACGTTTAATTTGTTCTTCAAGTTGCGCTTCTGCACTCTTGGCCTGCTGTTGGAAGAGAACTGTGGCGGAAATTGGTCGGTCAGTCCTATCGAAGAAGCAACCCTGGAGTTCGCTGACAAGTCCTTTGCTCTGGAGTGTCTTGGGCTGCCGAGGGTGCAACAAATCACGAGTCAGCCCTACAACCGAGGAAGGCGCAGCTGTTGACGAAGAGAATCCTCAGTAAACACACAGAGAAGGCTACGCTGACCGAGAACCCTCATAAGTACTGCCACCTAGGTGAACTGGTCATGTAGTAATGCGACTCACCTGTTCCCCATTCACACTACAATTTCTTTAGCGGGTGCAGCCGCTGCTGACGAATAGCATGATCGTGCTGGCCTCGTCCACCACGAGAAAATGGCTGAAGTAATGATTGTGTCAATGATAATGGAACAACAAATTATGAGCGGGCCTTACGGCTTTTCGGGTGGCACGATGTTGGAAATATTCGAGGAGTTTTGATTTCAGAGATTCAGACTAGAATATTTTAAGTTCAGAGAATACGTAGAGGATCTGATCTTCAAAATCGAATTGGTTATCGGGAAGTGGATGGATGATAAGAGACAACTTGAAGTTCAGTGAGATTGAGGTGACATCTGAAACCGGAGTTTAGAATTTTGATCTCCGACTCCGAGTTTGAGGCTGAAGACATTTCCTTCATCGACGTCGTTACAAGCATGCACCATTCTTCAACCACATAATTTCCTTCAAAGTGTCATAGAAACTATCGAAATAAGGTATGAAAGAAATCCACTCTTCAATTTAAGATCTGCGCGTGGCCTGACATCTTCGAACACACATACAAGGCTTCATACAGCTACGTACCGTTCGTTCTATCTGGCCGATCTGTTTAAAGTCCTAGCCATGAACCAAAACATCATTCATAAGTGCAGGATCTCAAGTCTAGCACTCAGCGTGGAAACATGATATCGACTGGCAAAGGTGGCATGGGTGCGTTAGGACGTGGTTTCAGTACGAGGGGAAGGCGGCACCATGAAACGAAAGGAGAACTTGAAATCAATGGAAGCAGTCATAGGGGATGCGATAACGGACTCGGGCGTTCAGGCGGTGCTGCTGCTAGTGCTGGTTCAGGCGGGCGCGGGCGCGGGCGGGCCAACTGCTAAACAATGTCTGATCCATTGTACGTCTCCTCGCAATTGCATCTATTCATTGTCTTACAATGGCATCCCATCTCAATTACAGAACTCTATATTCCACTCGTATACCTCCTTCCTTTCCGTAAAGACTTAACTGTTGTTGGCAGTCCGACAAAAGGCTACCTCACACACTTGCCCGCTTCTGTCCGCCTTTACTTCATTGCTGTCGACTCCGGCAAGCAACTTAATTCCGTCGCGAAGGCTGCACTTGGCGGCATGTCTCTTGCAGAAAATTCCGGCGTCTTGACCGCTCTTTTACTACTACTGTTGCGACGCTGGGGATACCGGAGGTGAACGTGGTTCGATGGTCCAGATGGGAGGAAAGTGAATAGGAAGCTGTTCTGTACGTTCCTCGGAGCCATTCATCCCAAGCTACCCGCGCGCGATGGCAACCAACGAATTGACTTCGAGCCCGCCCGGGCCTCCGATGCTTCCAGTGGGTCACTGTATCTCGACCTAAACGGTAGCCGATGCTACAGTACAAGGGTGACTGCACCTCCCTCCTCAACCGCAAGCACAGGTCGCGCATGAGGGCGGAACTTGCCAAGGCTCAATAAGCCCACAATTTTTCCTTGGCGCAGCCTGCTTGGACACTTACAGCCCCCTTCTCCCCCCTTGCTGTGCGAATGCTCACCGACGGAAGTGTACCCAGACGTGACTTGGGTAGTCGACTATGCTCTGCGACGGAGGCGCCACTGACTCTCACTTACGATAGTTGCATTTCAAACGTCAATGCACCTCAAGCTTACCGTGGGACTGGAAGAGTCAGGGGCGGCGCGGTAGGAGAGTGTCACGGATGGACTCATGGATGAGGGTACTGCGATGGAGCGGGGAGTAATATTGGTCAGAGGAGGCGGAAGAGGACGTGGTCCAGGGCCTAGCTCGAGGAGCCAACGGTGCTGATGCTGATTCTTGCTTCCTTCGTCAGGTCAAAACACGCCTAAAACACTGTACGCCTCACAACCATCTTCATTTTGCAAATGTTATCTCACATTGCCTCCATAATCCTTTCAGCTAAACGTCCTCTTCCCGTTGACCGGAATACCTAGCATTTTGAGTCCACTTCCCGCACCACCGCGCACGCGTGTGTCCGCTTTCTCCTCCCTGCTCATGCCAACCTGACCACAGCACATGGGCTGTGCGAAAGCATCATCTTTCTACGGCCAAGACCACAACCAACTCCTTAAATTGGTGGGATCAACGCCCAACTCTGAGTCGGACTTCCGCAATCCAGGCAGGGTCAGAAGAGTTGCAGGCCAGCCTTCGCTCGATTTATCCTACGCGCACCTTGTGATTGTACTGAGAGTACATGAGCCGTACCCACCTGTCTGGATGAGAAAGTTGTTTACCGCTAGGAAAGATAGGGCTGGTACGTATGTGTTAACTTTGGTTTTCATATCATTAACTAACGTGTACGTTAGATTGAAATATGAAGGAGCCCATCAACGCCTCCTTCATCCAAGTCGACCCTACGAAGACGAGTGTCTACCGCGAAGCATGTACATGCGAAGTACTGTCGAAGTGCTATTCGGACTTCGCAGGCCGTCCGAGCTCCGGACGGATATCTGTCCTTCGCCCGCCAGCTGCACTGATAACCTCGTGTGTACACGGTGCAGACAATGCTGCAAAAGCCTTTACTCCCTCTGGCGAGCGTGGGGCCGTGGGCGTACTACCTTAGCCTTCTCCTCAAGCACACGCTAGCCAGAACAAATGCCACTTCCTTGCGGCGGTCTACACTATCATGGACGCTGCGTTAATTTTGGCTGATCTGGGTTCTGACCACATGTGTGTCATGGGGAGCTGTGGTGCGGAGTCCGGAGGGCGAAAATCTTACAGTATTAGGTTGGGCAGAGGTGGGAATGGACAACCGATGCGAGGTTGCGTTTTAATAGGCATTATATACTGTCGACATAGCCCTTTAATGTGGATAGCGGAAGGATTTATGTAAAGAATAGTGGGCTCGAAAACAAGAGAATGCTAAGTTCTCGATAATACGACCCGTAATGGAGATCATGGCAGTGAGTACCAAACACCACCAAACACTGCGGCACAGCAGTCTGTGTACGTTCAAGTTGTACAACGCTCGGTGTGCTCATGTGTCGCCTAAGCTTCAAGTCATCCCGCGATCAACGTCTTCATCAGAGCGATGGGCGATAGTGATGGGAATAAAAGTACCTTATGAGGAGGACTTGGTGATGGCTCTCACGGAGGATCAACTAATGAGCATGATGAACCTCGAGAGCATCATGAAGGGGACGTACATATCGTAAAACATTGGTATGTTGATATTCATCTCTTCCGGATCTTTCCCGAGGCTTACGACGGGACTTTCTGTGTTTCGGGAACCGCGGAACCACGTAGACGCTGCTAAGACAAAGCAACCGGGTATCAATGAAAGACGCTGAATCCACTGAGCAGTACTTCTTACGTGCAATCCCGAACAAACTCTCTTCGAGACCGCCTCGAATGGTACTAGCAGCCACCCCCCATTTCCTGGCTCTCACATGTATGTGAAGACGCTATAGGGCGTCTGGCCGCCGCTAGTTCGTACCTATCAGTGGTTTCAACAGCGGCAATCACCATCCTCAGTAGAAGGGTGAAGGTCAAAGAGCATCAGCACATCGCTACTCTCTCCTCGGACATCAATGATAGCCTTGGACGCAAGCTTTCACCATGGGTCAAGAGGAGCTAGGGAAGGGGTCGCACGAGAGACGCTAAGAGGAACTATTGACAGAGGTGGCGAAGGGGGATGCGGAAAACATCATGGAGTTGCAGACCGCGTTGATACTGGTGTGAGCGGGCGCGAGAGTGCACCTAACGCACCTCTTAATCAACTTTCTTTCGCTTGCCATGTCTTACCTTCCCTAAATAGGCCTTTCCACCCCTCTTGAACGACAATCTGAAAATCCACATGTGCGCGTCCGCCTTACCTGCTCACGGCTGGCCCGCCCGTATACATCATCTTTCCACCACGGACTTGTGTATTAGTGCGAGAATAAAATTTTGATTTTATTATATTGCAATCAATGGTCGCACTTCTTTGAAAATCTCGCATGAGCGCGGGTCGTACTACACACTGTGCTAGTCGAGATTTCCCTCCGTGTGCTTCTCGGACTGTCGTATGTGTGGAAAAAAGGGGTCAAAGTCCAACGCCATGCGCGTTTCTTGTAATCGAGGACATTAGATTTTAGTCCGGCTACACCCCTCGAGTAAAGCAATTCTTATAAGTAGCCTGGTCTGGTTACGAGACTATACTCTGTCATGGTTGCTCCCTCGAGATTTGGTAAAATGACGAGCAAGATAAAATCAAGTTCATGCTTAGCCTTGTGCCCAGACCAGGCTACTTTCTTCTTAAAGCTTGCGGAGAAGCACCTTCAAGTTCTAAACAAAGCGACCCATATAAGTATCCGGGTCTGGTTCGAGACTACGGCATGCTTGAATTTGCACGTCGATGAACGACGTCATAGTTTTCTGTTAATTGTCTCTCCTTGCAGCTTGGAATTGTATTGTACAAGGGATCATTAGGTTTTCATACAACCATTTTCTCTGTATCTCGTCCCGCGAAATACAGATCCCTTCGATCCATCTGCCCATTCCCATTCCTTAGTGTCCTACTCTCAGGCTCATTGCAAGCAGACTCAAACCCATTGTACGTCACTGCAGAATCCATTTCGTCTTCTTCTCGCATATCAGCGAACCTCGGCGCGACGAAAGAGCGAGTTGAGTAAGACATGGTGGAGAGGGGCACGGAGGATAGACTCCCTCGGCATGCCCGTTCGTTCTCCGTTCGCAGGTTGAGAATAAGCCGCGAGAGGAGGACAGCGGAGAATCTGGATAGTATTTACATTTCTCCGGTTATTAAATGTACATGAGTTTTGATTAACGAATACACTCACAAAGCTCCCAAGATTGAGTTCGAGCCCAGCGCGACCTCAATGAGGCGGAAATCTGTCATTTTCTGCAGCAGAAGAGGATCTCTATAAGCTTGTTCGTATACAAAAAGTATAGTAGAGGCTTGCCCAGACAAAGGTGAAAGAGATTAGGTTCACGATGGCCATCACCCTACAAACGATAGATTAGTCTCAAGTACATTAGGTCCATGACGACTCGCCACTTCATGATTTACTCACAGGAAATACATGCTCCCTATTCTCAGGGCCAAAGCCATAAGTGTTAGAACAGAACCGACTTAAGGACAAGGAACCGCTTACCGTCCTTCACCAGGAGTTCATTCAGCCCTGCTGGGGTTGTTCGCAGCTCCATCATCACCTTCAGCGTATGCAAATTCTGCCCTATCGTCAAGCCAAAGATCAAGAAATCGAATAGAATAATCGATGTCATCGATAGTATGTAAGCTGGATCAGAAACAACGTCAGAAATCCAGCGGATCAAAGAGACATGCGAGTTTATTACAAGTTCTAAATGACGAAGAGCATGATTCAGTATACATAAGCTTCGACAAACAAATTTCTACTCACTGTTGTCGGTCCTCCGCAAAGCAGAAGTCGAGCCCGCCAATAACGCTCACAGGAATTGCGAACACCTCTGTCACCAACCCTCCCCTCATATGAAATACGGCATACTTCAAAATCACGTTCTAGCCTTCTCACCAAAATCGAATTGGGAAAAACAAGACTTACGAATAATTGGCCTACGCAGTAGAAACCGAATACCGACGCCACAATCAAGACTCTCCGATTATGGTAGTACAATGCGTACGTTCGTAATATCAGTGTCACTGTACCGAAGACGAAGACAAAGATATGTGAGACTCCAATTGCTTTCCGAGAATTTTTAGGGACCGGACAGACCGATAATCGATGCTTGATTGACAAGGGCCAGCACAGCTGAGAAGATGGCCGCATTAGCGCACGATATAGACGCCTGTCCAATGAAAGTGAAATCATCAGGAAACTTCGCTCCAAGATATGAGAAAGAGTCATACGCTAGGAGGGTTGAACTTGAGATAGAGGACGAAGAGGAATCCCGCTAGAGAGAAATATCGATTGAAAAGGAAGAGGGCTTTTACGCCCGTGATCTTGTTTTTCCAGATTATTCGGACCTCATCGGCTAGTGTGGTGATGTATTCGAAGAGTAAGATGGCTGATGAGAGTAGATTGGGTAAATGGTTTTAGAAGAGATGGGAAGTCCATTATGCTCACTAATGCCCGCCAGGGTTACATTACGCTCCGTGAGTCTGTGTATTCCTTCAGCTCGGTCCACGAAAGATTGAGATAAATCAACTTACATATTCTGCAGAAGGACGGGCAGGGGTATAGAAGTCGTGTCCATGATTCAAAGTAAGCTAGGGAGGAATGTCATTGACCTGGGGAAGAACAAGGTCAAGGGCCTATGTATTTAAGGTACGGGGTGAAGCGAGAGAAGTTGATCAGCTGTCACGGAAGTCAGAAGTCATGAGCTTATAGTTTTGTTACAGAAAGCTGAATCGACAGCGAATAGAATCACAGCATCGATAGATAAGACCCGTTGGCAACAATTCTGAGAAACGCGCCCGCAATTTCTGATTGCCTTCTCAGTCGGATAGCGGGCGTTCCCGTTCAGCTGCAGCGGGGAACTGTGTATTGGAAAAAGGGCTGCAATGTGTGGAAGTCGGACAGCGAATGGTGTTTGCGGTGATTGGAACTGCCACACGTCAGCCTTAATGACAGGAAGATGTTCTCCAAGACGGACTTAAGCAGGCACGTTGTTTCCGTAAGGTTTATCAGAAGAACCGAAGTAGGAGACACTGCGTTAGCTTCTAGGTCCATCATGTTGGTGTAAGGAGCCGATAGTGAAGGAACACGAGGGGATCTTCTGAGGCAACCGAAGTTCCGAGTTCCAAGTTGCGTTAGGTACTTTGACTTCGAAGTACAACTATATGACGGAAAGTCTACATTGCCAGATAGAATGGGAAAAGCAAAATTAGTCGAATCAATAGAAGCTGATGTGAGAAAACGTACATGTGAAAGATCCCCGTCTCATCCAAAAATGAACATGGACGCGAACATCAGAGCATCGCCTTCCTCTCGGCTAGTAAATAGCATGGAGAGGAAGTGATCTGAGCTATAGGTTCTGGGCTTCTCATAACACGTTCTATTGAAGAGCCTTGCAACAAGCCGCGTACTGTGAAAACCATCAGTGTTCGCTATTCACTATCGTAACGATGGACTTCGGCGACGACAACAGCTTGAAGTCTTTCTCTTGAATTACTTCTCTTCTCAAACTTCGGATATTATGAAATTGCTAATAACAGTGAAGGGAGACGCAGACTGTCCACCAGAAAGATATCGAAAGATCAGATTCTATGTCACGGAGAGTAAGCGCAGAACACATACCGGTTACCAAACTGCAGGGCTTACATCCATATCAGAAATATGCAAGCAATTATTTGTCTTGACCCTATTTGACATCAGTAGCACGACAGTTGTGGGTGTCGATCCTTTGAAATGGCTGTGTCTTGCACTACAAGGAGCAAGCTGCAACTTGGATAGCGTTTAAAACTGGGACACCGCGGTTCCGCCTGTGCGGATAACAGCGATACGAGACCATACAGAAAGATAGATGTGTAACATGGATGCAAGTTTGTTTGCTTGTCAACAGAGGATGGTTGGAAATTCAGTTTGTGTGCAAATTTGTTGGAGTGGCAGTCAGTCGGCATCCGCCGGGCGGAACTCTAAACGCACCACTGGCAGTACTACTTAGCACGTGGCATTGCAGCTTCTAATGCCTTGTCCAAGTACTATTATGATCCATCCGTGATCCATCGACCATAGTCACCAACTTGAATGAATCAAGGCTAGAATGCCTTAATAGCCATACACAAATCCTTCTAGTTTAATCTCTTGCGAAACCAAATCGCTCGTCATTCAAGATCTTGGGTTTAAGCAATTTTAGGTCTTTTGGCGCGCGTCAAACTAGGTCGTCCACCGGTCTGTCAACTTCGACTGATTATGATGTTGATATCGGACTAACTTCCGCTAATAGATACTGAATTACACATATGCAATGGAACTCAAATCGATCCCTTAAACATGGAGTTCTCGGGAGTCGGAACAGCCAGCGACGCAGGCGCTGATGCTACATCTGTTTAGGGACCCAAAGATTCGTTGGTGAGGTACAAACTCTCTTCTTGGCATGAGAAGTGTAATCTGACGCTGTCGTCGTTTCTCTCTTCATCGGAAGGAGTCCAAGCTGTCATAGTGATAGTTACTGTAGCATCAGCATAGGTGATTGCTATGATACTCACCCCGCGAATGCCCTTTGCGAAGCAGTCCAAGGGAGGAGCAGCGAGCTACTGGCTAACTGTACTTTCCGTGGGCGGAACATAGTGAAAGCGTTCCTCGTTACGGCATTTGCCGCCGCGGTGCCTCAGGTAATACTTGAAATACGGCAGAATATTTCAGGACAGGTATTGCACTAACTCTTCCTTTTGTTGTTGTTACAACTTTGAAGGGGTATTCTGGAGTACTCGCAATTCCTTCCCCAAATATCCACTCGTCACTTTGCCTATGGCTTGCTGAGTACTGAGTACCCTGTCCGGTTCAGATGTCTGTGGACTGTATCAGGTAGAAAAATGGAGGCGTCTTCGGCGACAGCATGCAGATCCGACATCTCAAGCATCTTTGCACATCTAAGTACCTCAAAGTACAGACAGGTAAACCCAAATAACTCAACACTTGTATTTCACTGGCAGTGAGCGGGATGTTCTTCCGGATCTCTAACATGGGCGGCATCTCGAAGAGGTACGTCGCACGCAAAAATATCCCTTTTCAAGTTGGAAAGTGCTCTCGTCGTGTGAAGGCAACTCGTCCTATGTGCATTGTATTCAGACTATGCCCTTTGTCTTGTCGTCGATTACACTTTATGTGCGTTCCTGAGGATTCCCGAAGTCAAGCACTCGACAACCAAATAACAAAGCTACAAAATGCGGATTGTCGTTTCACTTCACAAAGAGGACGGATATTCTCCCTTCTTAGGTACAGCAACGGTGACAAAACACATCGGAATTTCGCAGTGCTTGGGATGGAGAAGAATTGTGCGCACTTGATCTCACGCACGAACGGAGCAAGCAGTCGCCTTTGACTGTGCCATGTCCGGTGTACGACACGACCATTCGCGGATACGAATCCTCATTCGACTCTGCCTGAAAGGACGCCTACGATCTCACATGGGCAAAGCTGACTTCCGACTTCAATCCGAAGAGGCAGTTCACCTTCAAGACTCGTGAAACGAAATGTTCTGTGTTGTAAATTAACGTAAGATGTGTCGCCCTTGCACCTTTATGCACCGTTTGAATCTGACCATTTGATTTCCTCAAGTCACCTTTGCAGATATCGTTGAAAGGGGCAGATTCAAAGCGCTCGAAGCTCGCGAGTATAAAGGTCGACTAGCCTCTGGCATTTACCTACAACTAAATCCGCCAACAATTCTACACTCATCGACCACCTGAATATTATCTTGCTCAAATATGACTGGCATTACTTGGGTTTGAAATTCTCTGGGCTTACCCCATTCCAGTTATCAAGCTAACCTATGTGTATTTTCTGTAGGTATTTGCTTCCAACAGCCACCTTGTCGAAAACAAGATTGAATGCGGAAAAGAGAAATCAGGCACTCCTGTGTACGTCGCCCGTGCTAAATATCCCCAGGTGAATACGAGAGAAACTGTGCTGTTGTGCGATCCGGCGCTAATCGATGTCACGTACTCTATTCTATTTGTGCAGACCACTGAACATCCCGTCGGCGTGTGTCAGTAACTCGTTCGCCTGTATGACTGTTTTACTAGCTGCTAATGGATACATGCACAGATCCCGGGAAACAGTCGGATAATATCAAGGACAAAGGCGGCGTAGCTATTGGTGTTGAAGGAAAAGAAATCGAGGTAAGGATTGTCTTGTGTTAGGAAGAGGAGTCAGGAGCGCTGAATATGTGATGACTCTTTTTGTGTATTCTAGCTCACCGATCCCAGCCACTTTCAAATCGCCACAGCCCAAGCAGACGCTTACAAGTGGGTGTCTTACTCCGGAAAGTTCAAGCCTAAGAATCTTAACGGGGTTCCTATCCGGTATGATCCCCTCGTATCCAGAGGATTCTTTTGACTGGACCAGTGAATGTCGATTATTTGTAGTGCAGGATATGAGACGAGCGGTGCCGGTTATGAACTCGCGATCTACTACATCGCACGCGCGAATATTACCATTGAAGGGAAAGATTACGGTGTCGCATGCGGGAAGGTTTTTGAAGGCAGCGAAGGTGTGCTATGTTGCTTATGGCCTTCTCTCTATCCCGGAATTCAAGAATTCACCTAACTTGATTTGCCATTGCAGCGAAAATCCCTTATGGAGGGAAGGACTGCCTTGTTGAGAAATACGATGTCCTCGTCTACGATAATTGATCTCGCGAGCGGGAGGTCTCTGGACCTTTCAAGTTGGTACAGGTACCGAAGCCAGTTGTAGGGAGAAAAAGATTCATAGTTCTTGTTCTTAGATAGATATGTATGTACATAAATACGATTCAGAAGTGCGTATTTGTTTATGATCTTCTCATGGGCAACTGTCAATTACACGTTCCTCCCGGGTCAAGAATAACAGCTACATATAGCAAGAAAAAGCGAACAAGTCCCTATATCGTCTATGCTCCGGATGTTCGTCTTCTTACTAAGAGAACCATATACTGTACTATGTAGATACCCTCTCAATAGAGCTCCTAGAAGATGATCACAAAATTCGCTGAAGAGCTTTTCGAGATCAACGTTTAGATATTCAATGTCTTTAGCAATCCCAGGTGCTGCATTAATTTCGTTTGACTGGAGGCTTTAGTACTGTTATCGATTCGGATGATGATCCTTCACATTTTCGCTAGCTTACGAACATGAAAGAACACACATTCAATAGCTACGAAACGGTTTCCATGCGAGTACAGTAGATTGTTGTTGTTGTTGTAAACGATTAAAGTAGCATCCGCTATGCATAGCCAGAAACACCGCTTTTCTGAAAACCTTCAGAACGCTGCTTAGAAGCTCAACGTAGCGCCGGCGCTAGCCTTGACAGAGCTGGCCACGCTGGACGTCGAGATGAGCGAATACGAGTACGGCGGGGACGTGAAAGTGCCGGTAGGTGCGGTGTCGCTCTCTCCTCCATAGTCATTGCCGGTCGCAACGGCGTAGCCAGTGTCGGTGTCATAGATGGGCTTGTCGACACCGGAGAAGACATTGTTCTGGACGAGGAGTTGGGCACCTTGGATGAGAAAGTCAGTGTCTCGATTATCACGAGTGAGGAGGGACGATGAGCTGACCATCACGGGTATTGATTCCATCGCCGTTATCGAGAAAGTAGTTGTTGAAGATGTGACCGTGTCCGAAGCGGAAGGAAGGAGTGCGGGAATTCAGGTTGTACCTGATATCCGGATTATGTTCCGCTCAACAAATTTAATATGAGGAAGACTCACCAGTAGTTATTTGCGAAAGTGACAGTAAGAGCGGTATCCTCAGAGCCATTGCTGTCAGAGTGCCCGACCAAAGAAGCCTTCCAGTGGTCATGGAGCTATAGTTGTAAGTTGAAGTCAGAGGTAACCCACTTATACTAAGGCGCTGTTGGCGTACATAGCTGTTAGTGACTGTAACTCCTGTGCTGCCGTGCGTGATGTCGAGCAGACCATCGTAGCTAGTCATTCGTTTAGGGATCATTTCGATAAAAACCGATAGCTGTGCTACTCACTAGTCCTTGTCATGGTCGCGGTCCTAAATCATGCATAAATATGTTAGATGTCACTGATGCCCGCGGGTGCCTACTTACCGAGCTGAGGTCAACGTGGTCAACCCAAACCTGGCTAGAAGCCTGGATGCCGATGGCATCGCCAGCCGAAGCTAGGACCTTCTGAATCTTGATGTTACGGATGATGACGTTCGACTCGTCGAGAACACGAAGTCCAACGCCAACGAGTGCTTTTCGTTCACCATGAGCTCTTTTGATCAAGTAATAAAAGTTAGATGAGCTACGTACTGGCACCACTCTTGCCAATGACTGAGGTATTGGAGCCGACTTTGACTACAGTATTTCCGGTGATTGTTCCTGCAAGAGGTCGTTAGAGAGCTTGCATTTCCTGAAGACTAACTCGTGTCTTACCCGAAATGATGACAATCTTCTTAGAATCACCGGACACGGCCGATGTGAGAGCAGAAAGCGTCGTCACAGTAGTTGTTGTACCACCAGAGCCTCCGGAGGTACTGATTAAAATGCCAGTCAAATTCCGTCGCCCTGCGAAAGGAGCTGATAATCGCATACCCCCCGTTAAGAGTCGCATAGCCGACAGTAGCAACATCACTAGTTGAAGCTCTCTTGACAAGAGCAGACTCGATCGGAGAGCCCTGTAGGAGGCAGAGTGAAAGTCATAATGTTAGTGATGCGGTAAGGGACATATAAGTTTAGGACCCACCGAAACGACCTGCACAGCGAGGAAAGCAACGGCAGAGAAAAGCCACTTCATGTTGCACTAAAGCTGAAGATCCTTGCCTTTGACTTGAGAGTAGAACTAACCAGTTCTGGGCTTTCAGGGCCTAAGCATGCAGCCTTATATACGTTTTGTTCTGTGTCGCCTACGTTCGTTGGAAATTCTTTTCCCATCATCTGCATGTTTCTTCCAGCGGTCCGCCGAACCGCCAAATCCGAGGTTTTATTACATGCCAATGGTGCAAAGCGAGCCCGAGATTTGCAGTATGAAGGGTGTAGAGGACTCTGGATTAGTTTTCGAGAAGAACGCCGAGTGGTTTAGGCGAAGAGATGGGCACCTCTTGACCATCCATGAGACTGATTTTTCCGTATACAGTTGTCAAGGGCATAGACTCGTTTCTTGGTCTTCGAGAAATCGGTTACAACAAGCAAAACGCCTATGCCTCCAGACGGAGATTAGCTTGGGCGTGTGTATTTTCTCCGTATGGAGGAGATAAAGGGCGGGATTTTCCCGTAAAATGAGCGCACGGTCCGCCGAATAACTCGAACGAAATTGCGAAATGAGGCGCAATGCAAAGAAATAAGCGAGCTGAAGGTTGTCTGGTGCACAATTAAATAGTCGCCCTTGCTTTGGAAGAAGGACAGAAGTCGCCTGTCAACAATTCTGTGCGATTCGGAGGCAATCTTGCGTGACTGCAGATCCGGGAGAAGACAGCCCGGACCGCCCATGTAAATCCCCGGAACCGATAGAAGGCTAGCCTGTTCCACTCTGCCATCAATTACATCGAGAGTCGCGAAGAAGGGTGCATTATCCTGAGCCTGATTTCGACCGACATATTCGAAGGAGCGGGCCGCCGCCTAAGGTGCCAGCGGACATTCGTGGACAAGCAAGAGGAGCTCGGGAGGATGTTCAATGAGATAATTGGTCTTGGCATATAGAGTTCTCAGTGCACGTATTGTACATGGAGGTCAGTTGGACGATCATCCGGGTGAGTAATATCATTGAAATACCTTTGAAGCCTCGTTGCTTCATCAATGGCTGCCATGACGTTCGGAGTAATCCGATATTCAATTGAAACGACGTGGCGCTTCTAGCAATGCGCCAAGAGTAGATGACGAGATGATTTTCCAAGACCTAGATCATTCTGTGGCGAATGACTTGTCTTTAGCCATGCTGAAAGTTTGTGAATGACGACTGTACCATCAAGTATGAGAATTCGACGTTGAGAGGCGAGACCGCGCAAACTCGGCAAACTTCAAGAGAAGATGAGTTGGCCATTCACAAATGCATGTATAACTTATTCCTTACATCGACAGTATCTTCCATGGAAGCAGGAGGAGGAAAGTAAACGGAACTCAGAGTCGTGATATGGCGGCCGCGGTAAGGAAGAAAAAAAGGAAGATGGTTATCAAAAGATTGTAGATTACGTAATGAGTATGTGTATTGAGTCTGACAGGCACGTTCACTGGCAATCATGATGACAGGCTGTGACTCCGAGACTCTTCTCAATGTTGTAGAAATCTGGAGTCTGGACCCTCAATGGTTGTTTCAAAACCACTGTCTCCTTCGTCATTCACGCGTTCTCCTTTATTGTCAAAATATCACGATGCCGATATCTGAGACATTTTGGCTTTAGTAGAAACACTAGGATCACACTTACGCCTTTCGGTGCGGGTCCGGAAGTTTAATGATATTATACCTACAAGTGCTCTAGAGAGTGGAGTCTAGGTAATAGGTCAAAGGGAATCCGTAGATGAGACGAGATTCAGGAGACAATCATGGAAATCTCATCATATACTATAAGACAGACATTGTCGTTGATTAACTTGCGGCAGTCATTTTAAAATTCGAATACTAGTATTACCAGCGGAATGAGCTCGAGCCAGCTCGAGATATAAACATAGGAAAACGTGCCATTGTCCGTAAGGTGATACACTATATCTATATATGAGGGATGAATCCGGACCACCGAACTGTGTCAAATGCAGAAGCTGGCAGTGCGCGAAGTTCTACGATGGAGAGGACCAGAAGAGACAAGCGAGCCAAAACAAAACAAATGGAAAATGCACTGCATATTACTCCCCATGTAATACGTTGTAGTAAAGATTTCAGGGAACGATTAGTTGGGGTTGAGTCTACCATCAAGTTCGTGGAGTCTACCGTCACATCCGCGGAGGGAGGAGTGAGCAGTATTCCATCCTCGGAGGGGGGACTCTTCGCTGCTCTGTCCGCAGTGGCAGGAGTGTTCGCCATTCTGACCACGGGGTTAACTGCACGTACTAGTACAGCGGCCTTCTTGAATTTCTTATTGCCCGGGGGTGACGTGTTCGGCGACTCGGATAAGACCGAAGGTTGATGTCTTTCGGAGGCGAAGCTGTACACGGTGGCTGCAACCAGCATACAAACACAGATACCGACTAGGATGGACGAAGACGTGCGCCATAGTATCTTCTCGATGCGAGAGGGAAATTGAGAGTTCCATGCTAAGCAGTGAATCATCCCGAAAATTGCGCCCGTCATTGCTGAGAGACTAAAGAAGGGCGCACTTCTTGACTCTTCGCAAAAGAAAACCATATCCTTAACTAAGCGCAGGGCCTTGTTCGAGCGCAAAAGTCTAATCGTTGACATATGTTCCACGTCTTCGTCGGTGGCGGCGGTTTTACTGTGAAGTCGTTCTCCGCTTCCCAATATTGCCAATACGGGGTAGTATATCAGGCCCAGAAATAGTGAAGCAATTGTCCACCAGATTGCTATTGGGAGCGCTCGTATCGCAAAGAGGACTTGGATATACCAAGGCTTCGCGCTAGTGCCCGCGTCATGGTGACATCGGAAATGTGTTGTCAACGCCCCTCCTATTGCTCCGAAAATTTCAGAGGCACTTTCCGCGGGTGAAGTGAACACCTTCATTGACGATTTGAGTGCCTTCATCATCTCGGACCCGTAATAAATCACGATGCTGACTTTTTCATAGTCTCCAAGGCTCTTAATGGCGTACTGTCCCTCGTGATTGGCAGTCGGATGTGGCTCGTCCGAACTCGAAAGGAGAGTCGAGTATCGTACGCGGGGATCCGATTGCGATGGAATATTGAGGTGGTCAGGAGTAGAATCAGCCATGGGAACCGATGGCTCAAGTAAATGGCGAAACACTTTCCACGAGTGAATCTGCTCCTGTAAGTCCCTGGTCTGAATGACTGTAGGACAAAGAATGTCGTTCGGTTTGCTCCACCACGAGATGTACATAGCGATATTAAGACTGGCCAGAGCAGCCGTCGTTAACTCGAGCTCTGTGATAGTGAGTTTCTGACCCACGCGTGCGATAATTTGTAGGATGAACCAGGTGAGTTGTAGCACGGCAATTGTTTTTGAGAAAGCGTCCTTCCCGCACTTGTCCAGTATCTCGTTCTTTGACACAACCGGAAAGTCAAGTATACGCTTGTTGAAGAGCTCCTTTAGCATTTTGAAAGACAAAGGAACTTCCCAAATTATGATAGTGTGTGGGCCATACGTAGCGTTGATCTTGCGACCTACTTGCGATGGGACGTTGCCTTTCTGCTCAAACTTGCACTGCAAGCGAAAGCCGCCCATCTGAAGATAGTGCGCATGAGTGAGAGTCCACTTCTGCAAATCATCTGTTATGGCGATCAATAATTTCTTGATTTTAGACGCTTAAAACAATGGTTTCTTACACACCTGTATGAGAAACAGAAGACTTTCTCTTAGGCTCCTCCTTGAGCTTTCTCTTACGCCTCTCCTTGATCCCAGCTGTTTGTATACCCTGTGCATCCTCGTCATGATTCTCCTCCGTGTAACCTAGAGAGATACATGACTCAAAGTGACTTTATTTAGAGCGAACCAGAACTCACCATTTAACGGAACGATTGCTTCGTTGACGGTCATCATTATCATCAACGCGCCTTGAAGCTGTTTAAAAGCCCACAGCAGCATGATTTCCGGTGCAATAAGGGAGAGAAGCATAAGGTATATGCGCCAGATCCTCGTAGACTTCTTGCTTTCTCGAAGGAAGGGTATGTTCGGATGTACCGAGACCCACGTGCATGCAAATGTGGTTGCCGAGCAGCTCCAGAGAATATCCCATACCGACCTGCCCGAGCAAGCGCCAGTGGTTGCAGTGGTTGCGATGTCAAGAGCAGACTCATAGATTGCAGCTTCTGCGAAGCTGTGCGAAAGGACGGGCAAGGCGCAGGTCCCGGCCCTCCAAGAGAGCAGAGAAGAGAGGAGAAGCAACATTTCGATGGATCAATGTCTCTGGGGGTTCGCTTAGTTTTGTGCGTGCCAAAGGATCCTGTTCTGATCGCAATGCTTCGAGCGTGCAGGACAAACTATTTATACCGGAGAGTGCTTCTGTGAAAAGAAGGCATATTCAATTACGGTGAGCATATGACGCTAGCAATTGTATGAATCGTAGGCGGGATGCTCGAAAGAACAACATTCGTTAGTGAATAATATGGTCTGGCCATCATTGATCTCAGCATCCGTGACTGCGATTTCTATGCTTAAACCAGCTTACCAAATAATTTGCTTAAAACTAATGGACTGAAGTAGACGATGATCTCGTTTCAGTCCATGAGATCTTGGTAATGAACATCTTGAACGACCTCATGACCGTTTCCGATGTTTGGTGTGTAAAGGGCCAGTTCAGCGCGTTGGAGGTGGAGCTAGCGCTTAGCGTCATTAACATTAAGAGCTTTTGCCCGAATCAGTGCGACAAAGCTCTGGTACCTAGCGAAGGGCACATTGGCGTGTGGCGTTAAAGAAGCGAATCTGATTTCATACGAAAAGACTGCTTGCGGGACTAGAAGAAAGTTCGTGAACACAGAAGATGATGAAAACGTTCTGAGGACACGCACAAAGTAGATGATCAGACAGGAAAGACACTTTACGTATGTATTTTTGCGAATCCAGACCGGCGCTTCAAGATGATAGACGCTCCCAGAAGCCTGAGTAAAGTTTGTGTTTGAGCGACTGTGGCAATGACCAATCAGACATCGTCATCCGGCAGTTCTATTCTCCATGTGCGATTTCTACCATATAACGCGTGTTAGGCCAGCGCACGGGCGTATCAAGTGCTAATCGCAAACTCTCTCAACAGAAGGCTTGAGAATCGAGCGCCGGCATGTCCAGAAGCTGGTCCAACTCATTCATATATCTTACATTCTAACCAACATGACAAGCCATGTGGGAGCTTGACGGTCGTAGTGAGGGCGTTCAGTAGGAAAGCCGCAGATCGTCAGACGACCCAGCTAGTCCGATTGCCACAAAGCTTTTCCCGATGTGTCGTTCATAGAGGCTTCGCTCCGAGGATCTGGTTACTGGAATAAGGAGGATTAGTTGGTCGTTCACAATGGCATCGGAGGAAAAAGTGGAG
Source organism: Trichaptum fuscoviolaceum (assembly GCA_910574455.1). Classification (NCBI taxonomy): domain Eukaryota; kingdom Fungi; phylum Basidiomycota; class Agaricomycetes; order Hymenochaetales; family Trichaptaceae; genus Trichaptum; species Trichaptum fuscoviolaceum. The sequence continues at coordinate 5,543,618 of CAJSYZ010000007.1, read as the reverse complement.
ATGGTGACGTACCGGCAAGTTCATCGGCCTTTCGAGGTGGAGCGAGGGAATGAAAGGGTTTCTGTTTCTCGGATCTCATATGAGACGTGAGCTTCCGACCTCCGCGAGCGAGACAAACGTAAGGATGACTTTTGAAGACAGGGATATCTTAATGATCTTCTCTGAGTCGGCGGAAAAACTGGGTGGAGCATTGACTCCGCCCTGAAGCACCAGAAAGGCCTGAAGCCTCCGATCTATTCGTGATGAGGGTGTCAAGGTAGGCGACATAAGCGGCCGTAAAAGAGGGACAAACACGAGACTTTAAGTTTTTCAAAACGCTTCGATGATTGGTCTTCTGAAACCCCAGACTACCTAGAAGAATTCCTTGAGCACCCATAAAATCACGACCAGCACATGAGGCGAAGGACAACATGAGTAGGTTGCGTATTATAGCCGTAACCTTGTCGTCGTTTCCGCACAGAAAACGTGGAAGGGTGGAAGATGGGATGTAAAGACCATGTTGCCTGAATTCAGGCTAGCGCTTCAAGTTCCGAGTTAGAGTGAATTGGCGCCCTAGAAGTATGAATCGCGTTTGTAAGACAAATTCGCCGCTTGAAAATAATAGCCGTGAAGTAGCCTCATATTCGACTTCAGGCATAAACTTTAGGCAACTTAGCAATGTCAGTGACCAGGTTATTGCGTTCAGTGCCCAACGAAGACTCACGGATCCAAAACGGCTCCCTCTTCACGATCCAAGGAACTCCCAGACGATATACAGAGCTTGGTACTCATCCTGTATTGTACACTGACAGTAAAGCAAGGCTGACGTTATGGCGGAAACTCGGCCGTCCTGGCGATGCTCTTCAGAGTCCGATGTAAAATGATAGATCGAAAGACATGAAGTTCAAGTGGCTGTTTCTGTCACCCTAAAACATGACGTTAATTCGGATATCTTGTATCTGTGGAGATTGAGCTAGTAGTATGAAGCTATACTTCGCATGACGTTTCTTGGATTCTTGGAGGACGTAGTACAAGTTTGAGTCGTTCCCGGCGGGGAAAATTTTACTTTGTTGAAGTTCGGCAACTTGAACATCAGGGAAACTTCCTTTTGCTTACGGCGACTGACGCGTCCTGACGCGTCCTGATTTGGCTGGCACCTGTCTGAAGGGTCGCTACTTCGTCTGAAAATACACTGATTGCCTTATCTCACTGAAATAAGGAGTGTTTCAGGATGCAAGCCGTCTCTCAGTGCATCAGAATGCAAGTCAGGATTTCAGTGCTCAAGTGTAATACATCAGAGATTGCTAACGGCGGCTGGCGCGTCCTGGAGCTTCCTTAAATGGGTTGAAGCGTTGTCATGCCTGCCTGAAGTGTTGCCTGGCTGCCTGATGGCCTTAAAACGGCGTTTCAGGACAAAATCAGTGCGTAAGGAGGGAAGCTGTACATCAGGTGGCAAGTCAGACTCAAGTGAGATTTACTACTACTACCACTACTGTACTCAAGTGAACTTGAACCTCTGTTTTGAGATTTCAAGCTACCTTCATCTTCATGACATCTTGAAAGCGACAGCAAACACCATTGACAACCTCAGTCTACAATGATCATTCAACGAGAAGCAATTCAATAATAGATACAATCACGATGCTCCTGGCAACTTTTGAAGACAAGAGCATGCACTCAACAATTTACTCAACAAGATAACACCATTAGCACTATTCAAACGGGCCTCAGCCTACTCAATATCGAGCATTGGGAAGTGATGGATTATTGTATCCGGTAAGGCCAAGGCATCTTGATTCAAGACGGAAGCAACAGCAAACGTGCTGTGCGCGTCGATTGCCGCATCTAATAGAGCAGATGCAAGTGAGAAGATGGTCAGCCTGAGTGACAACTTGAAAAGGATAACTTACAATGGACTTGAGCAGCCGACAGCTCAACTTCGGCCCAATTGCTCATCGTGACCAAGACATCTTTTTCGATGTTTGTCTGCAGGAGCCTGCCCGCCATCTCCTCCAGCTTTATAAACGGTTGCGGAAACTTGAACCAGAGACGGGGGTTCAGAAGCAGCTGGAGCCAAGTTGGCGTTCTTGGCCAGAAATCGGGGTAAACGAAGCGCGCCCAATCTGTCAAATCGACACAGGAGGATACGGGAATGTCAAATTTATTCCTGATGCGAGTCGCATCACCTGCCAATTAGTTCAGTTATGCCGCATAATGAGAGAAGAAATGGGATTGTCGTACCAGCGATTCCTGCTGACACTTTCCATACAGTTTCATCACCTAATAATTGTTCCAATCTTGGGGGAAGAGCATTAAGTAGATGAGTCCGGAGGAGGAACACATGTTGCTGAACCGCGAGTTGGATGAGGTCCACGCGATATAGCTCTGGTGAGTTACTCGCCCATTCAATGTCGAGGGCAACGAAGCGTCGTTCCGGGGCATCCGGCAAGGAAGCATAGATGACGTCTACGGCATTCTCCATCGTCGCGGTGGTCAGACATACTTCAGGAACAAGAGGTCCGAGTGTATAACTGCGAAGTTGAAGAAGAGGCGTTGGCGGAACCCCCAGGTAGTCGAGGAGATGTTGCATCTGTTTGTGAAGCTGGCAAAAAGTCAGTGCAGTGATTTTGAGAGGAAATGGAAAGTAAGCACGATTTTTTGCATCCTAGATATCCTCCTTTGTGTCCAAGGAAGTCTTCGCGCGATGCGTACTCGAAGCACAGCATGGTCAATCAATAGGAGCATGTGGAGCCCCAACAGAATGTGATAAAAGTTCATGGCGAAGGGTTGAATGGGTGGGTGGGTGGCGGGGAGGGGCGACACCCACTCCGAGTTCACATTTATACAAAGCTCTTGCACGCATTTTTCTGATGCCTTATTCTTCTGGGAAAAGAAGAGAGGAATCTATCAGTGCATTATACTATGGCTCGGATAAACCTCAAGCTGAACTGACAGGAGATAAGAAGGATTTCTTCTAGATGACTCGATTATGAGGCTTCTTTTCATTTTATGCACAAACAAACAAGAAAGTGAGTCAGGTTAACTCCGAAGAAGTCAGGAAGACATAGCCCACTGCACAAGAAGCTGTTCCATCAGCTCTAGAAGGCAAAGCCACGAGTAAGCCGTCATACAATCAGTCATCCCTGGATACAACTCGAAACCGGAACCATGCCAATGTGGGAAATGGGATCAATGCATCCCAATCCGCTATGGAAGAAGTAGTTTAAATGAAGGAGCGTTTCTTGTCCTTAGAGCTGGGGGGATTGCGCTGTCGGCCGATAATCGACTTATTCTGCATATTGAAACCGAGCGATCTCCGTTTCGGCGGCAATGGTGGTGGCACAGAGGTGTTTGTCGAGGAATAGGACATGACTACTTGAACGATATCTAAGATGAAGTAATACTTTTTCCCGTTTGATGAATTCGCAATTTGCGTCGTGAGCTGCTTTGCCAACGTCAGGTAGACTGTTTGACGCACCTCTCATCAATGAGCTCGAGCTCAAGGTTGCGGTACTCGAGGCATCGGACGCAAATACCGACACCGGAATTTCCGAAATCGATCCAGAGGATGGGGTGGGGTGGGGAGGCTGATCCCATCGAGCTCGCCTTCGCGTTTGGTGATCTCGGGCTTCTTGACGTCCGCGTACAGGAAGAAGTCACAGAAGAGCGCTTGAGCCTGCCTAGGGCTTGCGCTTTTGAACTCGATCCAAACATCCATACCACCGGGGTGCGAGAGCGCGGGGTCGAAACGCTCAAGATGGTTCGTCGCTGCGACGGGACGAGGAAGCGGCCAACAGCAGCGGCGACACCATCAAGTGCATTAAGAAGGCCAGAAAGAGAGAGCGTGTTCACGTCGGATAGAGTGTCATATTTCTTGCTTTTCTTCTTCTTGCCAATTTCTTCATTGTCGTCATCATCGTCATCTTATCCTTGTTGTCGGACAACAAAGAGCTCTTCTTCTTACCACCAGGAACACAGGTTGAGGACCCGTCGCGCGAAGTTGAGCGAGTGAATGCAGCGTCAAGGTCCTCGAGAAGGACAATACACGGGGCAGGCACACGGCCCATAAGCGACGACAACGTCACATCGTTCATCCAAAAAGCGGAACGTGAGATGGCGAGAATGTCGAGCATGAGCGCGCCAGCAAGGGCATGGATCAACGATGATCTGCCCAAGCCAGGGACACGATAGAGGAAATTGTCGCGACGAGAGTGGTTACCACGGTCAGCGCACCACTGATTCAGAAAGAGAGGTTAAACTTTCAGTCGATGTGTGGCACTTCATGTACATACCTTCTCTGATTGCAAGAAGTCCCTTGTGTCGGCAAGGAGCATCTCTTAAATCCCCGCCATGAGCCATGGAATCAGCGAAATAGATATGAATTTGATGGTCGTCTGGTGAGGCAAACTGGAAGCCTTTGAGCTCCTCATCTCCGAATGACTTGTCTCTAAAAGAAGACTTGCCCGGCAAGATGGTGCGCGCTGTCGTCTCGAACTCGTAAGCGTGCTGGCATTCTAAGCGCTTCAACAACCATAGCATCAGCCAGTCATGTAGTTGTGTTCATCGGGTCATGAGCTATTGTTGCAATAGCGGATAACTACTAGGGCTACTTACCAGTCCCCACAACAATGAAAGTGTCTCCGGAAGTCTCTGGTTTCCAACCTGACCATGGCTGTCAGTGGTGGTAGCGGACGACGGAGGGCCTGTGATGCCAGTGTCAGACCCCACGTGGGAAGTCATCATGTCGATGCTGGGTACTACTAGTAGCAGGAGTGCGATGGCAATGGTGGTGGTGCTGTCTGGCGGTGTTCCAGAATTGCACCATCTTGCGTGCGCTGTAAACGGTGTGAGCTAGGATTCTGTATCAAATGGTATGTAAATAACGTGAAGTAAAAGGATTGAGAAGGAGAATAAACTCACCAGCCTTGAACTCCTTTGCCATGCTCGTGCAGACCTCTGTCTCCCATTCCGCCCAGATCTGTTACGACATAATTTAGTACAAAGTGCAGGAGAGCAGCGCATGGAAGATGTCATATGTGAAGGAGACAGCGCCAAGGTTGAAGAAAATGACAAGCCTCAAGGTAGTGCAAGAGGATGAGATGAGAGAGTTTGTGCGCATGGTGGGGGAGTTGAGGAAGGGGCTCAGTCTGGGAAAAGGCGAGCGGCGATGTCCACATCGGGCTCTTGCTGACTCGGAGTCGGGAAAACAATACTACTACCAAGTTGCGTGTCTGTCTTTGAATCAAGGTTGGTCGCAAAGCCCATTTGATCCAGCTCCTCCGTCGTCTGCCAGAAGGCAATAGCATAAGTCAAGCCGTCCAGTTCCCTCTGACCTAGAACGTCCCGAGAATAACAACCGGTCATTCCATTAAAATTATTATACCTAATAGTTGTCGAGCAGAGCAGTTGTAGTAGTAGCCGGACCGACCTTCGCCCCTCAGGCTTAGTTTACTAGTACTAGTAGTTTCCGACTTCAAGCTGACCTCCGAGTCGGAAGAACTTCCGAGTCTGAGCCTGAGACCGAGTCGTGGGACTTCAAGTTCAGCTCAAAAGTTCAAGTTGCCGAACAGTGACCCGTAACGATGTTTGGTCTTCAGGTTGGTAGACCCGGATTCGAGCCAGTCGTGAATTTATCAAGCAGTAATTAGAGCATCACTGGTGCCAGTGAGTCCAAGTCCGACTCGGAATAGTTAGTAAACAATTCATATCGTTTTTTATTTACATACAGTCATACAACAACTTGAATACCGATGCACAGAAAACACAAGTATAAGGTCGACGAACACAGAACAGGAGACAAACATACAAAGACACAACTTGAATACTAGTGGTATGCACTGGTATGAGGTAATACTACGAAAAGAAAACAGTTAGAAATAGTATGAGTACAAGCCTGAGTCCTCACTGGCAGGCTACTTCGTCTGACTCCGAGTCTGCGGTTTAAGTGAATTAAAAGGTTCCAATGCTGCTCGTTCCCGCTCAACCTTGTGGTGCTCCTCATTAAACCACGCTTTCCATGTACTCGAGCCCTTGTTAGCCCTAGTTACCTTAATCTGTGGATGATATTCCGCAAGTTCCGACATCACTGCATCATCCTTTTGTGATTCGAATCCGAAATGAATATCACCGTAACCGGAGGTGCGCATCTCCGACAATTGTTGCCAAATACAGTGGCTGAGTGGCGTGAGCCTGAGAAGTCTGGCTTCAAGTTCAGATTCAAGTTCCGCATTTAGTAGCCTGACTACCCCATGCCCTGCCAGTGGCATCGACGTATTGTGTCTTTGTCTACTATACTCTGTAGTACTGTACTCTAGTAGTACTCAAGGTTGTTCTTTTCAACAGCTTGAAGCCCTCTCACCTTAAAGTCGAAGTCCCTGCCACCTAAATTTTAGTTCAGAGGCTGCCACTGGCGGTACTCAGGCTGGCGGTGAGTCAACCAGTCTCCTAGTTCAACTTCATCCGCTGACTGAGATCTTCAAACTTCAAGTTGTAGCCTGAGTAGTACTATCTACTACTACTAGTATACTGGCAACTTGATCTCTAAATTTGAACCGAAGTTCAAGATACTACTATTTGGTTCCGACGACTCGGAGTCGGACTCGGAGTTGGTAGGCTCACAGCTACTATACTATTGCACCAGTTTTAACTCCATTTTGAAGCTGTTGGAGAAAGCGAAACAACCTCCTATCAGGCTTCAAGTCACAGTTTTGTTCAAAATATCCAAAATGTCCAGTGAGCCTGAGTTTGAGTCGAACCCCCTTGTTGGTTCTGACAATAGCTAAATTGTAGAAAAAGGAAACATGAGACAGTTGAGGAACGCACATCTGCCCCGCGGGCGAGATCAAATCATGGAGGTCGAGGCAACTGGGGGCACCAACCGCGCGACCGGTCGCAAATTCCAGACTGGAGTACAGCGTACGCACATACATCTTTGAACAACCCTTCAGCTGGGAGTCATGGCTCTCTTCAAGAACGCATTTTCTCCGGCCCTGCAAGTCCGAGTCCTAATAGCCGACCTCAGGCTCTTGAAGATCGCATTTCTGCCGGCCCTCCAAAACGGAGTAGTGGTAGCCAACGTCTTCAAGATCGCATTTCAACTCGGAGTCCTAGTAGCCACCATCACAATGAACCTGAAGGTACTCCTGCCAGTGACAGCAAAAGGCGTAAAGTTGAGAAGGATGACGAAACGCTGAGTCATTGGGCACCGTTCCCGGTATCTGTTCCACCACCATCAAGGCCACCATCATCACTGGCCGATAATGTGAGTGGCGTCACGGGACCTGGCAGTTTTGTCCAAACACCTGTCACTGGCGGAGATTGCGGAGATACTATAGGTGAACTGCTTAAAAATATGGCACAAAGTGCTTCGCACACTGGCATAGAAGGCAATGAGTCGGTTCGCTCGACTTCAGGCCATCCAGGCCTTTCATCGGATGATAGGATTGCGAGTTTGGAGGGTCAGGTTGATACGATGAAAAAAACTCTTAGCAAGATATCTTCTTATGTCGATCTCTTGACTAGTAATGTTGCTGGGGTAAGTAATAGGATCATGTTTCGAAAAAGAACGTCTAATAACCTACGCTTGTTAGTCACGGGCAGCAGGCGACGCTGTTAGAGTAAGGAAGACCTTGGATAGTCTAAGGTTCTTCTTCATGGAATCCTCCGCAATTGTCCTTGGGTTCAAAGATTCGGACATACAGAAATGCCTTGACAGCCGGAGCACTGAAGATCCCTTCGGTTCCTACTACTTCGAGGTGAACGAGGGCGCGTTTCAGAAAATCATGAATAAATACTACCGACTTCATTCTCGCAACGGCTCGGAAGGTCTTAGAGAACTGCTATCTCAATATGGACATTATAGAGAAGAGAAGGCAGAAGGGTTTTTCGCAGTATTGAACTCATACGATAGGGATGCCGAAAATCTTAAGGCTTTCCAATTCTTCATACCGCTCTTCCAGGCCTACTACGACGTAATCTACGAACTCATCGCAATCATTGACGCCGATCTCCAAAGAATGTCAGTCGACATCTCTAAGATTCTCGTGGCTCAATCTCAGCCTCCCAATCGTCGTCGTCCCGATCTTCGGCCCCTGACATTGAGGCCATTCTATCAACCGATATCGGAAGCAGGGAGTTTGCAATCGAAATACAATACGCCTGCGGTTAGACAGCTTCATTTTCAGCCCCAGCAAACTGAGGTCAATCAAACGCTACTACAGTTTGACAACACGCAGAAATCTTGGGAAATGGCGATTAATCTGTGCAATATTCACGACGCATTCTTCCAGAGGAGGGATGCATTTGCTGTTACCTCCAACGACTATGCAATTATTTTCGAGGCAAGAGATATTCTGGAGCTTTTGGAAAACGCCGAAGCAGCAATTTTGGCAGATAATTTCTGCTGACAAGATTCAATATTGCTTCCAGGAATTGGATTATCTTCAGAGGAGATTGATAGGAGCGCTTAGGATTGTCAAGAGATGGTTGCAAATTGCCTCCACAAATGGTCTTTTCGATGTCGTCATGCAGAATGGGAAAGGCGTGGTCATAAAAGGGCTCTTAAACAAGATCATACATCAAGGGCAGGAGTCGACTGATGCTGTCCTTGATTCTATTGATATGTTAGCAGCCTATAACAGGGACGAATTGGAGGCCTATCATACGAACTTGAAGGGCAAGGGGAAGGAAAGACAGGACACGGCAGCATCGACGTCAGCAGGGTCCTTAGATAGCCAGACGACTCGAACAACTTTCTTGCAGGAGGCGGACATGCACAGATACCAAATGTATCTGATGGAGGCGGTGTGCTCGTCATTCGATAGACAAACCCCGAAGGGCATCGCGATGAAAATTGATATTAAAGAAGTTCTAGGGTATCGCAATTATTTAGAATTGGCGATAAAGTCAAAGGATGACTCCAAGCCTTCAAGTCCTCAAGGTCGCCTCAAACTACTAGCCGAATTAGCCCTCTCGTAGGTGGTGGGTTGACAATGGACACAGTATGCTTGCATCTCCAGTTTCTCCCTTTGTTGCTTTGAGATTTGTTGATAATTATATTACCTCGAACAATGAATACCATGATGTCGTCGCCGCTGGCTCTGGCAATGTAAACTGTACAACAAGTCTCAATACACTTTGTAGTACTATGTGGCAACTTGAATGTGCTAACGGAAGAGTTTAACTTAGTAATTATTGTCTAGCTTCGTACAGTGTTTGGTGCATGTGCATGTCAGCAAATCGGTTAACATAGAATCTATCATAAAAATCCAGGGTCTCCTCAGGTGTCAATGACTTTGGAGGACATTCATCACCCTTCGGAACCCCCAGGAGGTGGGCCAAACGGAGGATGTCCCCTACATCTATCACAGATTGCTTCGGAGCCTTGCAGTCGCGGTGATAGCTGTTACGCATCAAGCTGCTTACCCTTGTTTACACATTGTTTATGTTCCCCCTCATCTTTTTCTCTCACCCTTTCTACCTGCATGTGCGTACACACATTGCATCATTCTTTCATCATCGACTCCACACTCCGATGGCTCCACTCGCTCCACCTTCATTCCGAGAGCCCCAGGACCTTCCACTCCGAGGATACATCATTCTACTCCACTCTACTCCACCTATGTTCCGATTTGACATCATCCTCCATTAATTAGAGCCACTATGACGGACTCACTCCACTTCCGACCCGCGATGATGTAGTTTCATTCCTTGCTCCACTCTATTGTTCTCTGTAGTATATAAGGCCATGTACATAGCGCCCCAGGATGACACTTAAGTCAATCCTCCTATAGTCTTTTACAATCACGTACCAAAGACTCTGTTCACCCACGACTTCCGGTATAGAGACCCTCACAAAGCGGACCCTCTATACTGTACTTGCTACTTCACCCAACAACGCTTTGGTCACTTATCATTTCCGTGATAAGTCCATCGAAGCCGTGAACGTAACAATTAGGATTGACTTCTTTCTCATCTGAGATTGATCTCAACTCCGAAACACCCCCCTCTACGCTCTACCACATTCTACAGCAGAATAAATCGGTACACCCTACGCATTCCAATCCGGAATACTGACGGTTAAGTATTACAACTGGCCCTTGTCTACTAACTATCATATAGGAACGAAAGGAATACGAACGACAGTACGATCGAATACACCAAGCATACAGTGCGATACTTGGAAGGAAGCGACAGACAAGTAATCACAGAAATTAAGCAGGTTCACGACAGAATTTACTGTCCTTGTTACGCGTTTGGTTGGTGATAGCGTGAAGCAGAGGATCGCGACCCATTCAAGCAGCTTAGCCACGTCCAACGTAACTTGAAGAGAAGAAGGAAGCAGGGGAAAGGTCTCATCCACCACAGAAACTGCAACAGCCGGAAGACAAGCATACCCTCACTCGTAGACGACAGCAATACACGGTGAACATCGAAACAGATTATCCAGCGAACCTAGGAAGACAGAAAGGACAAGGTATCCGAAGACGTTAATATCACTCACGCATACTCTTGTAGCTCAAAGGGTTGATAACCCGAGGAAGTGCCCAACCTGAGGATTACTATACTACTCGCCGATCGCACGGAACTACCGTTGGCAGGCGTACTAAGGATCAACATCCTTAACCCCGTCTCCATCTACGACTTACAACCCACTTCATACCAATCCGACACACCCCCTCATAACCCCTCCGAACTTGACGAAAGCAGGACAGACCCACAGGACTATTCCGAGTACGAACATCGAACACAAGAAGATAACGAAAGCCTCTACGATCAACTTGTACCCCCTCGATTAGAACCCACCGTTACTCAGGAAACCTACGCATACTCCGCCGAGGAAGGAACAGATTTCGAGAACCCAAGCCACCATTGGAACGAAGTATCTGAGCACAACAGATTACTACCTCCCGTGACTCCGAATCACTCCAACCCTCCGATCACTACACCCCCAAGCGTAGAACAAGCCCTACGTCCCTTCCCTCAACTTCGAACGTCCGAACGAACTCCCACACCCGCTCCAGGACCTTCCAGAACTTTAGGAAACCTCAGACAAACCTTCCAAAGGACAGGAAGACGACTCAGGAATACATTACAACAACCGATTAATCAATCTGGCGAATCAAGCTCCCGCTCCCGCCCCCAACTTCGACCAACTAATTGAAGACAACTATCAGCACCTTGTCAATAGTGCATTAGTTCATCCGATCCAACAGAACTCCAAATACGACCTACAATACCTCCAACTCCGTCTACACTCTATACGACACGACCCCATTAATTGGATCTACCGACACGGCATCTTTTGGTTCGAAGGAAAGCCATACATCCCCGATTGTTACCTTCGCAAAGGCCTTATTGGAATCTGCCACACCAAAGTTGACAACGCCATTGATCATTTCTCCGAAAGAGAAACCCTCTTGAACCTCACATCAATCGTTTATTGGCCCGGACAACCCCAGGACGTTGCAACCGAAATACGGAAGTGTATTTGTTACCTACTACACTCTGAACCACCCACCCGAGTTGCCAGCCCACCTCTCGAAGCATCCATCCGATCCATTACTCCACCTCCTGTTGAACCCGAAGAAGGAAGCCGAACCGTTACTCCGACTCCCCCAGCAAACGAAGACACCAACTGAATTAAAATTCAGTAACTCGTTAAACTGGCGCCGAAAGACAGACCACCAGTCCCAGGAAAATACATACCCATAGCAGCACAAGTACCCGTTGGAGTTACCCGCCCAGAAAACGCTGAATTTGACCCAGTAAACCGAGCCTGGTACAGACTTGACAAATCCAGAAGAAAAGTCTACCTTCATTTTCACTCAGGACACGACACCTGGAGAGCAATCTCGCATACCATCAAGAACCCGCCCACATACTACAAACAGGTTAATACTTGGTACGCAGGAATCGAACCCAGTCAGGAAGAAATCAACCAGATACTTGCAAGAACATCAAGAACCGGCAGTCGACTCAACTCACCCAGAGTTGTTTCTTCTCAACTCGCATCACCCGCTCCTTCACAACACTCACCATTAACCACTACTCAACCAGAAGCACCACCAGCTAAAACCGAAGCACCACCCGCTGAATCGACAGCACTACCCTCATTATCTTATGCAGCAGCAGCAGCACCTAAAGCTGAACAAACCTCCCCACTCCTCACATTCACCCAACCGAAGGCTGAAACACCCGCACCTGTTTCTGAACTCGAATCCGAAGAACCAGAACTTGTAGGACAATTCGAAGGACTTCGCATCGACACCAGATTTGAAGAAGGCGCAACTTGGATACCCACTTGGACTCCACTTCCCAAGAACTACACTTCGCAGGAGACACAAACTATCCTTACTCTCGAGCAACTAGAGAAAGAGGAAGCTGAACTCAGAAGACGCAGACGAGAATCTGAAGCAGAAACTTCAGACGAATCAGAAGAAGATTCAGAAGCCGAGGACACGGCACACACCACCGAAGGATCTGCACACTCAGCCGAAGGATCTACATCGGTTAACGCCAACAATAGTAACCGAAGCTCACCTGTACCCCAAATTCTAGAAAACAACGAACACCCCGATCAGGAAAACCTTCCACAGCCACCCCCACCCCCACCATCACCTACACCCCCAGGAACCCCAGTGGTAGTCGAAATGGCCGAACAAGCAGACCATCAACCGCGAGGCACCGGAGCAAACAAACCTTTTAACTTTACCGGTAAACGAAGCGAAGCTAGCCGATGGCTTAGCCTTGTTGAAAACTACTTGGCACTTAACGATTTGGACTATGCAACCGATCAACGCAAAATACGATTTGCACTCTCCTTTTGCACTGAAGGACCCGCTGCAATCTTTGCAAAGAATGTTAAAGACGAACAGGACAATGCACAATGGGTTATGACTTGGCAACAATTTGTGGACAAATTCAAGTCACATTTCATCTCAACCGATTACATCGCCGACGCATTCAAGGAACTCTCTAGCCTTAAGCAAGCACCTACGGACAAAATCGACGATTACATTCATAACTTCCAGCGACTCGCACGTGAAGCAAACATTACCGACTTCACAGTACTCTTTTCCATGTTCAAGAATGGATTACTGCGACATACGCGAACCGCACTACTTCAGAAGGATATCCCAGTTCCAGACAATGGAATAAAGATAATGGCACCTTACTACGAAGCAGCCAGGAAGATAGGAAAATCATACGAAGAGATCTATCAGGACAACCGCCCGTTCAATCGACTCCGCAACCATTATGGACAATCTTCATATAATCGACCTCGATTCAACAAATTTCGCAGACGACGACTCAACGAGATGGACATAGATTCTGAACCCGAATCAGACCAACCCGAGGAACCAGAAAATTTGGAAGAATCATTCAAGCTCTACGCAATGTACTTCAACAAGCTTACGCCCGAGGAAAAGAAGAAAGCGCAAGCAGATGGACTCTGTTTCTACTGCAAGAAGGCAGGACATTTTGCAAACAAATGCCCTTCGCGTCCCGCACGCACCTCGAAGTTCCGAAGCTCAGGAAAATCCCCAAGGAAATTCCAGAACAACTTCAGACGAAACAATGGACGATTCAAGAAGCGAAACATCAACTCGATGGAACTTGACGAAGAACCCGATGACCCGGACGATTTGATTGCTGAACGCGCAATCCAGATCCATGAAATGATGACAGACCTCAATGGACAGGAACAGGAAGCATTATTCAACATGCTAGACGAAATGCCCGATCCCAATGATGACAACGACGATTTTGACGATGATGATGGAAATTTTTGATCAACTCCGAGTTGGTTAATCCGATTCAACTCAACACCATCACTATCAACGGAAACACTCGCTCTTTTCGCATACCCATCACAGTACTCATTAACGGACAACCTCACACACTCTCAGCTCTACTCGACACCGGAGCACAACTCAATTTCATCAACTCGAAACTAGCCAACAAACTCAAACTAAAAACGCAGAAAATCGACAAACCCATACTAGTCAGTAACGCCGATGGTACACTCAACACAGAAGGCAGTGTCACCAAACGAACTCGAATCCACATCACACACCCCCACACTCTTTCACCACATTTCTACCTCACTCATATCCCAAAGGACGACGTTATACTAGGTCTACCTTGGTTTAAACAAGCTAAACCAAAGATAGACTGGGGAAACGATGCAATCACCATAAACAAGATTACGATTTCAACCCGAATGGAACAAGAAAAACAACAGAAGCTACCATCACCAGAAAAACTCGACATCCCAAAGGAATATATGCCCTATGCCAACATCTTCTCCGAAAAAGAAATCCAAACATATCCACCAGCACGACCTTATGATCACGAAATCAAGACGAAACCCTCATTCATACCGAAAATCTTCAAAACCTACAATACTCCGTACCACCAAAGACCCATACTCCGTGATCTTATTAATGACCTACTCAAGAAAGGATTCATTAAACCCTCCACATCACCAATGGCCTCACCATTATTCTTCATCAGCAAGAAAGATGGAACCCTCCGACCGATTCAGGATTATCGATATCTAAACGAGCATACAATCCGCGATGGATTTCCGATACCGAACACCCAGACACTATTGAATCAACTCCAAGGATCCAAATACTTCACCACCCTCGATATTCGACAAGGATACCACAACATTCGAATCAAGGAAGAAGACCAATGGAAAGCCGCATTCAACTGCGAAGAAGGACACTTTCAACCAACAGTAATGTTCTTTGGCCTATGCAATTCACCCGCCACCTTTCAACGTTTCATGAATGATATACTTGCGAAGCAAATCCGCGAAAACATGTGTATTGTTTACATGGACGACATTATGATCCATGCCGCCACTATGCAACAACTTATCTCGAATACCCTCGAAGTTTTCGAAGTTCTCAAGAAACACAAGCTATATCTCAAACCCGCCAAATGCCGATTCCACCAGACCGAAGTCCCATTCCTAGAATACATTATCTCCGAGTCACAGATCAAGACTGACCCGACGAAGATACAAGGAATAGTTGACTGGCCGACTCCAAAGAATCTACGAGACATACGTTCATTCACAGGATTTACGAACTTCTACAGGCGATTCATTCCCCATTATGCCACCATATGCCGACCCCTCGATCAACTAAAACGCAAAAACATACCATTCGTTTGGACCGACCGACAACAACATGCTTTTCAAACACTCAAGGACTTATTCTCAAAACAACCACTCCTTATGCAACCCGACCCGAACAAGCCATTCTACCTCGAAACCGACGCTTCAGCCGTAGCTACTGGTGCAGTACTACGACAACTCGACAAGGATAATCAATTACGACCAATTGGATACATCTCCCAAGCACTTAATCCGACGCAACGAAACTGGCAAATATACGACAGGGAACTATTTGCTATCATCCGCGCATTACAGACATGGCGACACTATCTATTAGGCAGCCCACACGTTATCACAGTACATTGTGATCACAAGAACCTAACCTATTGGCGACAACCACAACGATTAACCCCTCGACAAGCCCGATGGCAGAACGAACTTTCACGTTACCCCCTCCAAATCCAAGCAGTCCCCGGAAAACACATGATCCAATCTGATGCCCTTTCCCGGAGACCCGACCAATTTAAAACGGAAGGAGAACTCAACAACGAAGTTACACTTCTACCAGAAAAGGTTTTCATTCAAGAGATGGAAATACTCGAAGCCGAAATAGAAGAACAGGACGATGACGATCGAAACACCATTGACATCGACGAACTTCATGACAAGATTCGACTCGAAACAGGTGACATTCAGAAAGCAATGACACTCATTCAGAAAGAACTACCCCTCACGAAACCGAAGATGACCGACTTCTCAATCAAGGATAACCTTGTACACTTTAGGAACAAGATCTATGTTCCGAAGAACAAGGAAATCATGAGAAACATCTTACGACTTCATCATGACCTCCCTACGCGAAATCACCCAGGAATAGCAAACACGATGGAACAGATTCGACGCACCTACTACTGGCCCCGCATGCAGCAGTTCATTTCGAAATATGTGCAAGGATGCGCAATTTGCCAACAGATGAAGATAAATCACCATCCACTCGTACCTCCGCTTAGCCCGATCATCGCAGACAAAGACACATACCCCTTTGCTACAGTCAATATTGATTTCATTACCGACCTACCGGAATCAAATGGCTACAACAGCATATGTGTTATTGTGGATCACGATTGCACCAAAGCAATAGTACTCACCCCATGCAACAAGACAATCACCGCACTCGATACAGCACAACTCTACATCGACAATGTCTACAAACGATTTGGATTACCCAGGAAAATAATCTCAGATCGTGGACCCCAATTTGCATCGACACTATTTAGACAGCTATGCCGCTTACTGCACATCAAGCAGGCTATGTCTACAGCATATCACCCACAAACTGATGGACAAGCAGAACGAACAAACCAGGAGATCGAAGCATACTTCCGAATTTACGCAGCAAACCACCCCCAACATTGGTCACGATACATACCAATGATGGAATTCACTCACAACAATCGCAAGCATTCCACCACAGAGCAGACCCCTTTCCGATTACTCATGGGATACGACCCCACGTCATTCCCTACGGAAAAATCCGAGATCGACAGTAACATCCCCACACTCCAAACTCGCTTAATCAAGATATTGGAACTCCGAACCGAAGCCGAAGCAGCTCTAACTCTCGCACAAGAATTCCAGCGTGAGACACAAGAATCACACTTCCAGCCCTTGGAAGAAGGACAAAGTGTATGGTTAGAAGCCAGGAACCTCAGACGCACCGGAATACCCTCGAAATTCCAATCTAAACGAGAAGGACCCTTTACGATCATCAAGAAGCTCAGGGACAATGTCTATCAACTCGATCTACCAGAGCATTGGAAAATACATCCAGTATTTCATGCTTTCTCTCTTCTCACTCCACACAAGGAAACGGACGAACATGGACCATCTTACACACGACCGCCACCCGAACTTATCGAAGGAGAAGAAGAATATGAAGTTGAAGCGATACTCAATCACCGAGGACCTCCGAAGAAGCGTGAATATCTTGTCAAATGGCTAGGATACCCGACATCACAGAACCAATGGATACCCGAACACTCACTGGAGAATACACAGGAACTTCTGTCCGAATACAAGAAGGCACACAGGATCAAATGACCGAACTTGCATTTGATTTCATTCCGCATCCGGAACAAACTAAGGACGCCACTCAAAGAAACCTCCGAATCAGACAACAACCCGTTATTCTTCCGATCCATCAAATTCTCAAGAAGTATATCAGCCTCAACCAGACACCAACGCTTAGCAAGATGATCAAGCCAGCAGACCTCGCTAACTTCTGCGCATACATCCTCTCACTTGATATCCGACCGGAAATCAAGGATCTTGCACAGAAATTACTTTACGAGTCTTTCCGACGCATTGACCAAGGTCTAGGACCCTATCGGACCTTTTCTCAACGATTTGTATTCACCTCATCTAATCGAAGAGACACCCCGGAGATTACAGTCAGATATGGGCCGAACAATCAGTTCATTATCACGTCAACACCGCACTATCAACCGCCGCCGCCCTACTCTGATGCCATCTCCACAACCCCTTCGTGACGACCCTCCACCCACGGAGATAAGCAAAGAACAAATCCTTAATGACCTTCGCACACTAGCAGCAGAAACTCCGACCAACCGTCAACCCACACTCATTTTCCACCTATTCAATTTCATTCATCAACAAGAAGAACCCAACACTCCACCGCTCAATCACCTCATCGATTTCATCGATACTCTTCTTACCCATGCGACTCCATTACACCAGGCACACCTTTCGATAGGACTTTACATACTAATTCAAATGGTCAAGACAAATGACCTTGAAGGATCAGTACAACTTCCGAATGGATTCCGATTCATTCACCGACAACCGGCATCCGTTCAGACCTCCGAAACTTCTACTTCCAGAGATTCCACATCCCCTCCGCCCTTGGAACCTTTCTCTCCCGCATATAGTCCCACTACCTCCACGGAATCACCCACCAGTCACACTACCGACGACCCGGACTCAGACAAAGAGAACATCCCCACTCGACATGCCATTCAACTTCGACACCCCTATTCCGACGTTCGAAGCGCCCCCTTTTGACGCTGAAGAAAACCTCGCAGCCACTGACCCCGGACCTCTACTACCAGCTGAGGATATTGATCCCCTCTGGGTAACAGGCTGGGGCAATCATGCAAACGATTGGCAAAACGGAGCATGGCACCCGCAACTGACACCCGCACACCCGGAAAACGACTACCCTTCCCCTCCGCCCTCTCCCACTCTACCCCCTCTCAGTCCCTTCGACCTCGTCCGGCACTATATCTTTGACCCCTCCCACTCCGACTATATCAACATCCGCCGACTCAAGACTCTCAATCCCCATCCCCAACTCACCACCCTCGTCCTCCGCCGCACATTCTTCACTCCGGAGTACGCCACCCCGATTCTACAAGCCCTACACATCCTCCTCGACCTCCCCTACACCCCCTGGATAGGCCGACGCGTTCGACACGCAGGAACACCGCATCGACACTTCGTAGCTTACGACGAAGACCCCATCTGTGTCTGCAGTTGTTGCAGGTATTGCCCCGTTCACTAACAATGCCAGCTATCCGCAACACTCGTCAAGGACTTCCGAACCGCGTCTTTCGAACCCCTCATCCTCGAAATGTCAAACCAACGCGACAGCGATTCATTGACGGCACCCTTCCTCCTCCCGATCTCGAGCAACTTCTACCCGGCATCACCTTCCAACAGACACTACAGACACGACGACAATGTGCAGCTACGCTTCTGCATAATGGCAAACTTCGCGACCTCACTCAGAATGTCACTGTCAGCCCCCTTCCCCATATTGTCTACACCACTCAGCAAATGTATGACATTTTGGAGACGATGCTGGATCTGTTTGAGAGCAGTCGACGATCGCAACAGAAGGTTGACACCTTCGAACATCAGGAACTAGTACGTCGTTTGAATCAGGTTCTTATTACTCAACTCGAGAACCAGTTCAACGAATTCGAATTTCAATCGCTCCTCTCTTCGGAGATTGTTAACGGAAAGGTCAACGTCCCTGCCGACCCGGAACCACAACCCATGGCCGATCCCTCCCCTCTCGAGCTCACTCCGCAGGCTGAGCCCGACGCATATCACGAGCAGCTACATGTCCCGATCTTTGACCTAGATCGACTCCATGACTTCGAAATCGCTCCGCCGCCGCCTAGCCCTCATCAACAGCTCTATCTCCCTACAGAGGAAGAACTTGAGACGATCAACCAGGAACTTCAGGACCTCGCCATTCCTGAATTACCCCTTATGGCTCCGCCCGACATAACAATACAGCCGCCTTCGCCGCCATACATTGTCAACACTCCTCGACCGGAAGACTTCACTTTGCCACCATCATACGCCCCCATCGACTGGACCGACCCCTATTTCCTTTCAATGTATCGACTCTTCCTTAATAACTTTGATTTCTCTCAGACAGTCACCAATGTACCCAGCGCTTGAACCCCTTATTGGTCTTAACTTGACCCTATAGCGACTGATATTTATCTTTCTCTTACGCTTTTACTTATTGATCTTAACTTGATCCTATAGCGTTGTACCTTTCTTTGAAATTCTCGCATTCGCATTCTTATGCTACTACGGAATTTCAATCTTAGTGACAGGGTATTGTTACGCATCAAGCTGCTTACCCTTGTTTACACATTGTTTATGTTCCCCCTCATCTTTTTCTCTCACCCTTTCTACCTGCATGTGCGTACACACATTGCATCATTCTTTCATCATCGACTCCACACTCCGATGGCTCCACTCGCTCCACCTTCATTCCGAGAGCCCCAGGACCTTCCACTCCGAGGATACATCATTCTACTCCACTCTACTCCACCTATGTTCCGATTTGACATCATCCTCCATTAATTAGAGCCACTATGACGGACTCACTCCACTTCCGACCCGCGATGATGTAGTTTCATTCCTTGCTCCACTCTATTGTTCTCTGTAGTATATAAGGCCATGTACATAGCGCCCCAGGATGACACTTAAGTCAATCCTCCTATAGTCTTTTACAATCACGTACCAAAGACTCTGTTCACCCACGACTTCCGGTATAGAGACCCTCACAAAGCGGACCCTCTATACTGTACTTGCTACTTCACCCAACAACGCTTTGGTCACTTATCATTTCCGTGATAAGTCCATCGAAGCCGTGAACGTAACAATAGCGACATCTGCCACTGGCATTCACTCCAGTACAGCATCCGACACAGGTGGTAGAGCTCTCTAACTCATACTCCGGTTCGACTATCCACATTCTTGTTTTCAGGTCGGGTGAATCTCCAACACGCTTGAAAAATTGGACGAGAGCGCAGTCCTGACGTTCCCCTTTAGCGGTGAAGGAAAAAAGAAGCATAACCCGGGCAACTCTCATTCCTGCAAACCCCTTTATGCAGGAGCTAACTCGAACAAGGACTGCATCACGTCTTGCTTTTCCGCGCCAAGAGGGATTGGACCTGATCGCCTCCCTCATTGCTTGTTCTATAGGGATCGATTCGCCATGGTAGGCAAAGAAAGCAGTGGCTGAATGGAATATTGAAAAGTCATTGCTTGTGTCCAATTCAACTGCTGGTTGGGCTCTGCCAGAGGAGCCCCTTGAGTTGGAGATGTGATTCTCGTACTTGTTGAATAAGTATTTTTTTATGAGCTGTCGGAGCTGTCGGAGCTCTGGATGACCTTTTATCGCCGCAAGCGTGTTGAGCTGTTTAGGATACACCTTACTGGACTCTGCAAGGATGACAACAAAGAAGTCAGATGTGCAACACCAAAGCATGGGTTACCAAGTAATACCCACGTTGCTTGGAAGCCATTAAGATCAAGCTCAAAGGGTCATTTCTGCCACCCAAGCGGATCTGGCGTTCAGCATGTAGTATGCCATGAACCGCAAGATGATGTGGCCCATACACTACGTTTTCGGGATCTTCCAGGTCTGCAATTTCGTTGAGTTCATTATTGCCCACAATGTCATCGAAGAAGTCCTCTGTATCATCAGCTGCGCCAGCTACGGGTGTATCATGATGGTGCATCTGCTCCTTCCGAATTCGGGTCCTCTCAGCGTCATCTGTCTCCGACTCTGACATATTCCTGCGCAGAACATCTTGCAAAGCTCTCCATGAAGCCTCAGCCAGAGGACTTTCCAGCATTCCACGCCTCTTGAAGTCTGCCCTCGATGCAATAAGTTTACTGAGACGTTGGTTTGCTGTGATCATCTGACCCAAAGGATCATTTCTGTTTGAGCGTCGCCACGTTTCCTTGACCGCGTAAATGTGTTTATTCTCTGTGATTGATGAGCACAGCCCGCTTGGTGCAGCGAAGAGAGGGATCATTGTAGGATAGTGAATCATGGCATGCTGTCGTGGAAGTGAGAAGTTATCCCGGATGCCCTTAGCTATGAATATTTTGCGATATTGATGATAGTGATCCAGAGAGGCTTTAATCTGATCAAGAGTTGAGGCTGTAATCGTGTACCGACGCACAAGGTAACAGAAGTCCAGAAATGCACTCAATGCGTGAACTATATCATCATGTACAATGCCCACAATAGCCGGAAGATACACCTAGTAAGCGGATTGCATCAGATATCAGCAAACCACCACCTCAAACAAGATCATGATGAAAATACCACATACTTTCATAAGTGCCTTTGAATCATTACCTGTCCATTGCTTGAAGCCTCGACCTTCGGGAAATCTGCGAAGTCCGGGAAAAGGAGCAGCAACTCTGATTCTACGTGAAAGTTAGCAATGGTATTCACACGACTTGTAAGGGAATAGTACCTTTTATCCACAATATCCAGCTCTGTTGTGGTCATGCTCTGGCAAATCCACTCGACAAGATGATCCTTGAACACGCCTTTGATGATTTGGTGCAGTAAGTCTGGAGAAATGAGATCGCATATATCTGCACGCGGAAAATCATTGGTGAAGGGCTACGGGACATAGTTCAAGTTGCGGTAAGTGCATCTAATGGACAACTTGAAGTTGGAACACATACGACGATATCTTGGTGGAACCCATACTCCTTACGAATTGTGGCTCTACTTATGCTATTGTCATCCACCTGTTCTATCAATCGTTCGTGCAGCTCTTTTGTTCGAGGATTTGTAACAAATTCCGGATTATCTAGGTTCTTGTGAGGTGCTGTACATCTATATAGTAGCCGCATTAAGCCATTTCCTCGAACTCAAGTCGGATGTGATTTTTGGAAAGGACAATACTTACTTGCAGCACCATCCAGTGCATATTGCGCATAGACTCACCTGTTCCGGATAATCGGCTATATACGAGCCGAGTCCGAGAACCGACCTACGCAAGTGACCATCAGGGCACCGGAAAATGGTTTGTTCGTTGTTTATGGACATTGCGCTCTTCAGTGGTCTCAAGATTCTCGATATAGATGAATGAAAGACTTGATGTCGAAAGCGGCGGAATTCATCCGACTTTTCGTACTGCCGTTCAGCTGCAAAGCATCAGAACACAAATGGATAGCTCAGTTTTTGACACACACTCTTTGGTATTGCTAGAAATGCTACGAGCTGGACTGTATTCAACTTTTGGGACCGCCGGGCCTTGTTAGATACATTTCCTATTGAGAGATATAACGGATAATATTCGTTGTTTCCAGTTCCAACGGAAACTGTTGTCTTGTCACTCCCTAAAATTACCGGAACGAACATGGACCCATGAACTGCTTTATCTTCGGCGTAGATTTTGTTCTAAGTCAAGGATAATCAGTACACTTCCTCCAACTTCGAATGCTGCATGATTCATGACTTACAGCCTGTTCCCAAGCAAAATTTCCGGACATGTAGTTTCTGAAGACTCGTTCTTTGTTGTCATCAGAGTCCTCTTTCGGCTGATACTCACGAAACGGGACATAGTCGAATTCGCCTTCCAACGCCGGATTGTCCACCAAATTCCGGATCACTTCCAAAGGATCCCGATACCATACATCATATTCTTTCCTCTTCCATGACTCGGTGTTCTCGTTTGTTGCCTTTTGGCTATGATCGTCCGTGTAGAAGTTACTAAAGGATTTCCAAGACACATCACCGACTTTCGTAGCATCAATGGTGTTATACATTTTTTGCGCATCTCCATCGAGTAGCGTACTAGTTGAACCCAGATCCAAGTCATCGTCAGGCAATGTCGCATCCAATTCGGAACATCCGCAAGATTTTACATTCTCCGCCTCCTGAATCAGCTGATAAGCCTTCATGATTCCCAGAAGCTTTGTTATGTTCCCAGCAGACATTTGCTCTTCCCGATAGAGAAAATCTGCGAGCTCAAAATCTGCTCGGCACGAATATGGAAACCAGTCATTTGACGCAGATTCGTTTCGCGGAGCGGGTGAGTCTTCGTATTCTAAGAAGTTCCCTTCTGCATCACATGGAGTGGCTGCACAATGTTTGGTGTCAAAATGCTACAGTAAACCGGGAACAATTGATTTGGCGCGCACCATTCAAGTATCTGTGATACACCTTCAAGTTATCCTCGCTCTCCTTATAATCTCCAATGTCGGAATCCAAGTCTTCAGAACGGCCACTGTCACTTCCGGTGACAGAATGGGACAGAGAATCAGGTCTGTCCAAATCTTGAAGCAGCTCGTCTCGGCCTATACTGAGCATCGAGATATCCTGTGTAAGCATGGAAATATCGTAATCGTAGGAGTCAGAGCCGCTCTCAAGATGACCCTCTGATGGAAGTTCGGACGACCTCAGGAGAGCTTCAAGTTGAGGACTTGGAGCTCGTATGGGTCGAATAGGTGATGATTCATATTCATGACCACAGGCAGAAGAATTTGCCAAGAATGACGTCGGATGAGCTGAATATTCATGTCTTGCTCTTCCAGATTGACTCTTGAACATCCTACTACAGCCGGGCAAGGTGCATCGAATAGTTGGTGGAAAATGAAAGGGATCGTGCTTTTTCCGTGTCGCTGGCATCAACTTGAATGTAACCTCAGTAGTAGTACACGTCGACAATTGGGACTCACAGCTGAGCCTCACTGGCACTGGCAGGCTGCTAGCACTGGCAGTGACTCGGACTCGGAGTGCCAGTGAACTTGAACCTGAGTTAAAATTAGTCATAGAGTAGTCACGGTAGTAGTGGGCGTAAATTTTCAACTTGTCTAAGATAGACGCCCCCGCCTCCCTGATCTTGAACTTGCACCTTCGACACATCTTATCATCATACAAGTCTCAAAACACTGCACAAAATGTCAACTCAAAGACAGACAAGGGCTAAGAACAGGGAAAAGCACCCCGGAGCAGTTGTTGACCAACTCAGAACAAGACGAACACAGGAGGAGATATTGCGGGAGAAGGAAGAAAAAGAGAAAAGGAAAGTACGGCAGGCAGAAAGGCGGGATGAGGCATTGAAGGAGAAGGAAGAGAAGGAAAAGCAGAAGGAAGAGCGGACAGCTTTCCGCAGAGCTGCGGCCCAGCAAGTCGCGGTTGCGAAAGAGAGGAAAAAACTCGCTGCGGAGCAAAAACGGGCAGCAAAAGAACAAGAGGCAGCTGACAAGGTTCGCAAGAAGGTGACTGCAGCAGAGAACCAAGAAGCAGCGATGCTAGAGACCGTAGAGCTTGAAAACAACTTGTCAAAGGCTCTTGAGACACGCACCCAGATGGGCTCAACAGTGCCCAAACTCACTGGCAAACGTGGACGTAGAAAGCCAAAAGGCGAATCTAGTTGTAAGTCTTCAACTTTAGATCAGTGATGACACAGATTTGAACTGGCATAAACAGACTCGAAGAACGATGTTAAAGACATATCGGATTGTGAAGATGGACACAACGAAGACTTGGATATTCGTGAGTAACATTACCTATACATTTTCAGACGATCTCAAAGCTTGGAGGTTGAACCCTGTGACTCGATCTTGCGCTCCCGCACGCTGCCGTCTGTTGTTGGTTATCTAGAAAGAAAAGCTTCCTCGAAGGATGCTGAAGTGAAAAATTGGGCTGGCAGGTTCTTATGGGAGAAGCCGCCCTCGAGCTCGCTGAAAAGGTCCTTGCTCAAGGGCGACTTAGGTTGCCGAGGGGCCGACAAGCCAAGCCCGCCGTCCCCTGGGCACTACCAACCACGAAGAGACCTCTTTGAGGCCTTTAGAAACACCAACAGAGGTGAGGGTGGGTGGGTTGCGAATATTTGAGGTCTTCATTGTGTGTCGCCGCTGTCTTGAGGTTCGGAGTCGTCCTTGTTGTTATGGTCGATGATCAAGACGCGACGCAGTTTGACGCGTGACGTACGCGTGCTCCCGCTTGTCACGAGTCGTGGTACTTCTTCAAAGTCCTGCCAACTCGATCTTGCGCTCCCGCACGCTGCCGTCTGTTGTTGGTTATCTAGAAAGAAAAGCTTCCTCGAAGGATGCTGAAGTGAAAAATTGGGCTGGCAGGTTCTTATGGGAGAAGCCGCCCTCAAGCTCGCTGAAAAGGTCCTTGCTCAAGGGTGACTTAGGTTGCCGAGGGGCCGACAAGCCAAGCCCAAAACCGAAGGGAGGCGCAGCCTCTGGCGAGGAGAAGCCTCGGCAAACCCACAAGGAAGGCTACGCCGACCGAGGTCTCCATAGATAGTGCCACCCATGTAAATAGACATTGTAGTGCAATGCTCACCCTACTTCTGCTATACTCCAGATGTCGGCAACAGCCAATGTTTTTGCTGCAGGATTCGGGGGGCATGAATAAGGCCTCGTCCGAATGGGCTTTGTTATAGCGGGTAGCGTCCGCATTGGACAGCTAGGCTGCAGGGTTCGGGTGGCACGAATAATGCCTCGTCCGAATGGGCTTTGTTATAGCGGGTAGCGTCCGCATGGACAGCTAGGCTGCAGGGCTTTGTTATAGCGGGTGGCGTCCGCATTGGACAGCTAGGCTGCAGGGTTCGGGTGGCACGAATAATGCCTCGTCCAAATGGGCTTTGTTATAGCGGTTAGCATCCGCATGGACAGCTAGGCTGCAGGATTCGGGTGGCACGAGAAGGCCTCGTCCGACTGGGCTTTCGTATAGCAGGTGGCATCTGCTGCTTTTTTAAAGAGGATAGTGTCCTCTGCTTTTATAGCGGGTAGCGTCCTCTGCTTTGAAAGCGGGTAGCGTCCGCTGGACAGCCAGGCTGCATATAACAATGATTCGGGTGGCACGAATAAGGCCTTGTCCGAGCAAGCTTTGTTATAGCAGGTAGCGTCTGCTGCTTGATGGCGGATGGTATGCCGCGAAGAAGAAAAGATGGTCAGGCCCGGAGGGCGAGACACACCTGGCCACAAGAGCGCTGAGCTCAAGTGTTGCGAATATTTGAGGTCTTCATTGTGTGTCGCCGCTGTCTTGAGGTTCGGAGTCGTCCTTGTTGTTATGGTCGATGATCAAGACGCGACGCAGTTTGACGCGTGACGTACGCGTGCTCCCGCTTGTCACGAGTCGTGGTACTTCTTCAAAGTCCTGCCAACTCGATCTTGCGCTCCCGCACGCTGCCGTCTGTTGTTGGTTATCTAGAAAGAAAAGCTTCCTCGAAGGATGCTGAAGTGAAAAATTGGGCTGGCAGGTTCTTATGGGAGAAGCCGCCCTCGAGCTCACTGAAAAGGTCCTTGCTCAAGGGCGACTTAGGTTGCCGAGGGGCCGACAAGCCAAGCCCGCCGTCCCCTGGGCACTACCAACCACGAAGAGACCTCTTTGAGGCCTTTAGAAACACCAACAGAGGTGAGGGTGGGTGGGTTGCGAATATTTGAGGTCTTCATTGTGTGTCGCCGCTGTCTTGAGGTTCGGAGTCGTCCTTGTTGTTATGGTCGATGATCAAGACGCGACGCAGTTTGACGCGTGACGTACGCGTGCTCCCGCTTGTCACGAGTCGTGGTACTTCTTCAAAGTCCTGCCAACTCGATCTTGCGCTCCCGCACGCTGCCGTCTGTTGTTGGTTATCTAGAAAGAAAAGCTTCCTCGAAGGATGCTGAAGTGAAAAATTGGGCTGGCAGGTTCTTATGGGAGAAGCCGCCCTCGAGCTCGCTGAAAAGGTCCTTGCTCAAGGGCGACTTAGGTTGCCGAGGGGCCGACAAGCCAAGCCCAAAACCGAAGGGAGGCGCAGCCTCTGGCGGAGGAGAAGCCTCGGCAAACCCACAAGGAAGGCTACGCCGACCGAGGTCTCCATAGATAGTGCCACCCATGTAAATAGACATTGTAGTGCAATGCTCACCCTACTTCTGCTATACTCCAGATGTCGGCAACAGCCAATGTTTTTGCTGCAGGATTCGGGGGGCATGAATAAGGCCTCGTCCGAATGGGCTTTGTTATAGCGGGTAGCGTCCGCATTGGACAGCTAGGCTGCAGGGTTCGGGTGGCACGAATAATGCCTCGTCCGAATGGGCTTTGTTATAGCGGGTAGCGTCCGCATGGACAGCTAGGCTGCAGGGCTTTGTTATAGCGGGTGGCGTCCGCATTGGACAGCTAGGCTGCAGGGTTCGGGTGGCACGAATAATGCCTCGTCCAAATGGGCTTTGTTATAGCGGTTAGCATCCGCATGGACAGCTAGGCTGCAGGATTCGGGTGGCACGAGAAGGCCTCGTCCGACTGGGCTTTCGTATAGCAGGTGGCATCTGCTGCTTTTTTAAAGAGGATAGTGTCCTCTGCTTTTATAGCGGGTAGCGTCCTCTGCTTTGAAAGCGGGTAGCGTCCGCTGGACAGCCAGGCTGCATATAACAATGATTCGGGTGGCACGAATAAGGCCTTGTCCGAGCAAGCTTTGTTATAGCAGGTAGCGTCTGCTGCTTGATGGCGGATGGTATGCCGCGAAGAAGAAAAGATGGTCAGGCCCGGAGGGCGAGACACACCTGGCCACAAGAGCGCTGAGCTCAAGTGTTGCGAATATTTGAGGTCTTCATTGTGTGTCGCCGCTGTCTTGAGGTTCGGAGTCGTCCTTGTTGTTATGGTCGATGATCAAGACGCGACGCAGTTTGACGCGTGACGTACGCGTGCTCCCGCTTGTCACGAGTCGTGGTACTTCTTCAAAGTCCTGCCAACTCACGTTAATGCGAAGCAGCGAGTATGGATGAGCCAAACGGGAAGCCTGCAAAAAAAGCTAGGAAAGAAGACTCCAAAGGTGAACTTCCATTTCGCACACGTGTGCAGACCGCAAAGATGTCCAGGTCTGCCGCCACTCCCAGCGACGCATTCTTTCACGCTCCTGCAGGACCGAACGAGAGTCTTTCTGGTGAAGAAACGGACATAATAGACTCGCCCGCTACGTCAAGGCGGAACGACAAGACAAAACGCCCTGTCAGGGCGCTTCGCAACACAGATGATTCCACTTTCATCGGTGAAGAGGGTGGAGGTCTTGAGGTGCCAGTGGCAGGGATAGACTCAGAAAGGATCAATTTGTGAGTTTGAAGTTTGAATCTTGCATTGCGTCTGAATCAGTATCTTGTACTGTCAAGTCAATGTAATGGTGAGTGCGATTAAACATCATCCCCGACTACTACTAGTAGTAGTACTAGATTACTAATGAGCCTGCCACTCAGGCTGCCAGTGTCACTGCGGTCACGGTGCCAGCGGTTCAAGTTGACCGTGACGCTCCCGGGCCAAGACCCGACTTGGAAGTCCTTCACCTGCAATATTGACGCTCTTGTCCTTGTTACCACTGTATTATGAGCCTTGCTGACGCAAAGCTACACCAGACACACCATCTCATTGCCAGATGATGAAAACTTAAGTCCCTGGGAGGATGAAGGAGAAACAATCACCCTTACAAGCTATCATGGTGTAAAAAATAGCACAATCAGTGTGCAACAGAAGGCACATCTTGTCGATTCGGAATCAAATGTTGTGAGTTGACGGAGCATTAGAATGGCAAATGCAGTCTGAATAACTTGTTTATAGGGCGGAAGCAATCCGAAGAGGCTAACAAGGCCGGCTCAAGCTTGTGTGAGTACGACTTATTTCTGTTCGATTCACGTCAGTTACTCCATGACCGTTTGTTCATATCCCTTCGTTATTATTTATCTGCCAACTGCCGTGTCATGAACAGGATGGAGGTAGCAGCAACCTCAACTCGAAGAAAAGGAAGTTATTGCATGACACTCTTTCCGGGTCGCAGGTTTCAACGGTAAGCGATGTCATATCATTTTTCATTTTTCATTCTACTAAGCAATCCCTTCCCGTACTCGAGGATAAGAACAACGAGATAAAACCAGGTGGACAGGTGAGTGCCAGACAGCGAAGCACAGTGATCTTCATTCTATATCCTTCATTGCTGAATTGGTATTTGCATAGGATGCAAACAAGAGGACTGCTAACTCGCAGCTTAGCGCACCGGTAAGTCTATCTTATTTCAACTTCTCTCGTTCCCCCCTTTATTTATGGTCGTAAGGTGCGATCACTAGCTTTGGAACCCCGTGTACAGGTATGTGTGAGCGTCGATGCACCGTAGGCTCACGTCCGGTGCTCTCCTGTAGCAACTATTCGTTTCCTTCTTCACTTCGAGTCGATCGCTAATGTGTGCATATGAATAGGACATCACAGTCACAAAGAACGGAAAGAGGAAGTCGCCACCAGACACCGACTCTCAGGTTAATGTGGTAATTCTTCTACCTTCACGTGCAATGAATTCCTTCATTTCATGTTTACTTAATTTGAACCATCTCAATAGGCTAATAAGACTGTCAAGATCAATAAGTCATTGTTGATTGACATGGACACACAGGCCGGTGCCACAGTAAGTGTCAATTCTATGGTAATTGGCATTTCAAGTTCGTATCTGATCAGGCGGAAAGGACTTGAGTAAGAAGAGGAACCCCTCTGATATTCCTTATCGGCCTGAGGCCGACACGACGGTAAGTGCTTCTTTTCGATCTGCTCACTTGCCATGGATAACAGCTTTCTGACGTGTTGCAGCCGGAGATTGGATCCGCTACCTTTAATCGCAAGAGGCAGTTGCTGGTGGCTGATAATGAAGTAAGTGAGAGTCGATTGATACACTCTAAACGTGAGCATTCACCTTCTTTTCTTAATAGTCTGGTGGTCAAAAGATGTCGTTAGCACCTCGAGCACCGTCGCTTGCAATGACGAGAGCGTCCCGCACCCCCGGACCCGAAGTGATAGTGACTGGGGCTTATCAAGGTCATCGCAAAGTCTCTCGGACTACTAGCTCAGTTTGTCGAATCAAATTCATTTCTATGACATATTTTGCTGATGTACGTATATGCAGACATCAGTGGGACTTGAGGACAAGGATCGAAATGAAGGAAGGGAAGGATCTCGCGTGCCAGGCAGGAAAAGGGCGACGAACCAGTGTCTCCCTCCCGGTACTCAGGCAGGATGGACTCATATTCTATTACCTTCACTATTTCGCGCAGTTGGAAAGTCCGTCACACCATGGCAAACCCCGGACAATAAGCTCATCAGCTCATTGTGGGGGAAAGTGTTTGATTCTGTGGAACTCATTTACGAAACTCAGTTCGCCGATATCTGTTCTCTAGTTGAGTCATTTTTACTTATTCTCAAATCACTTTACCAAATTGAGATGCAATCCTCGTATTTCAGGCGGCCCAGAGATGCTCTGATAGCTGGCGCAAGAAGCTGTTTGAGAAAGCTGAGCAATCAGTTGCTAGTTTTATCAGCGGCGAACAATCAAAGTCAATGCAAAACGAAGCAATTGTGAAGATGTTGCAGACGCTAGTTGACAAGAAGAAAGCCGAACCGTTTCTATGGGAAAGCTGGTATAGTATGGAGAGGGTAAGTAAAAAGAGTATTTATTGTTGCATTTTGTGTCCATGCATTGACCCTAAATGTACAGAAGCAAGGACTGTTCTGCTCTGACCTTGTGGTCTCAGTGTTGTCCGTACACATTGTCTTGGCCATGGGTCGGCATAAAATACTGGACAGAAACACCATAGGAAAGCCTATCGGTGCCCTCGCCCTTGCGGCAACAGCGGTATCTACTTTTTTCAGCACTTATATTGTCCTTATTCGCTGATCTTCCCATGGATAGGTCAAGGTTGCCATTGATAAACAGGTGGCTCGGTTGCAAAATATCAAAGAAGAACTTGGCGGCGCTGAGTGGTATTTCACTAGCGCTCTGTGGCAGCCTCATACGGACGACTATGTTAACTTGTTGTCGAATCCCTCTTTCTTCACTGAATCAAACTGGGAAAAGGTTCGATCCCGCCTCCTAGCTTACGATGCCAGTACAGATATCGATACGAGAAAGAACACCGAACTTGTTGGATCGGGTATCACTGGCAGGGACTTTTCCTTGTATTTTGACGTTGTAGATGCAGATTCGACCTGCGAGAAAGCGTATGACGAAGGCGCTGATAATTGGGAAGACGGAACCGACGGAACCGACGATAAGGGCGAAGAGCGTGAGGGGGCTGAGTATAGAGGCGAGGTGGAAGGTGATGCAGAGGACGAGCATGCTAATGCTGAGGGTGACGACAACCTGAGCGAGAGCGGGGACGAGGGTGTTGACAAGATTGAGGGCGAGGGCGAGGGCGAGGGCGAGGGCGAGGACGAGGACGAGGATTTAGGTGGAGATGGTGATCATGAGGAGGACGACGCTTCAAAATGGGATTCGGCTACGGACTGCGTAGACTTCTAAGGGCAAATCGATCACTGGTGAGCCTCTTCTTTTCGTTTCTGTCCGTGCGCTCAATATTATATTACCATCGACTTGCAGAGCAGCCTTCGTTTCTACTGGTACGCCAAAGAACATGCAGAATTGAAGGCACGGCAGCGAAATGTGGCCTGCCACTGCCCGTCACGGCAGAGGTTCGGGATAATGTCGTGGCGGATCCCATGATAGCGACTGCTATGCTTAGTCTTGTGTAAATGACTGATGTACTTGAACGCTGAGGCACTGATAGCTACATAATGTTGTCTTATATATTTCTGATGCAATGAAATACTTGGATCGTTCTTATGCACTTAGACTCTTGAGCACTGCAATTCGTCTTACAACACTTGTCTACTGCTGTAATTAAAGGATGATACACTGGAGCACTGGGGTGCTGAATGCCTGAAACACTTAGAGCACTGATTCAGCCATCTTTCCTTATTTAAGCCAGCCCACACTTATTTCAGCCAACTTGTCCTGAATAATGGGAGGACATGCATGAATAAGTAAAGCTTGCCTTATTTAAGACTTCAGTCTCTCAGGACGTTTAAGTAACACTTAAGTCACTTTCAGCAGAAAGTAGTTTCCCTGATGAAGATCCCGGGCCGGCACTCAGGTTGGCACTGCCACCAACCAACTTGAAGTACGAAGGAGCTCGACAATCTTTCTGCTACTCATGACGTCCGAAATATTGCTATCGACCATCTCCATCAACGCAAGTCTGATGTCCCAATAAATGGTTAGACGATGAATGCTGGGCATCGCAGAACAATATTAGTGACCTCCTCCAATCCAGTGCGCGTTCTATCCACCACTGGGACGACATCGTGTTCAGAAATTGCCTAGCCAAACTGTACGACAGCCGGTGCGAACATGTGCGGCTCGTCTGAAGGAAGATCTCGACACTGCGTATGCAACATCGCCACCCGAACCAACAGAGAAAGCACGATCTTGACCCGAAGACAATGATCCAACTTGAAGTAAACGGACTTCGTGCCTTTACCCACAGATTAAAGAGACGTCTCGACCTCAAAGGCAACGTACGAGATAACATGAGGAAGTCGGGAGGGTATATGTGGCTCGGGGCTGCCATAGTACACATGGTTACATGGGCCTGCGGTAGCTTCAGTGAGTACGTTGAACTATCCCTCTCTTGCCACATTTAAGCTTAAATGCCGGACTCGCTGTCCCAGTCAATTTCCTCATAATGTGGTCGGTACTGGAGCTGGCGGATAATTGATTAGAGGAGGACGTTTCCAAACGGACCTGCCGGCTGCCGCTGGCATCCAATTGAATCTGAGTAAAGCGAAAAATCTTGGTGAGCACAAACTTGATTCACAAATGTACATCCGTTGACTGAGTCGTTGCAGTGCTAGCAGACACAGATCCTCTCAGAGTAGACTCGACCATTACCTTGGATAAGGTAGACTGCATGATCGTGAGTAGTAACCCCTTTGTTTTTTCTTTGTCTCTGAGATACTGCCGTCATGCTCTTGGTAAAACCTTGCTGAAGAACGTAACGCTTCTGCTACCACATTTCTTCCTTCGCTTGGTCTTACCCTGCGTGACTTTTTGTGATGCCAAGTAACGATGGGCGGGAATCTGATGACCTCAAGCTTGGAACTGAGTACGTGCCGAGGAAACTCTTCCCTGTCCTACTCATGCCACGCGTTGGCCGAAGAACTTTCTTGGAGGGATGAAGGAGAGGGATGCCGGGTTTGGCTCTGAAGCAGGATGTGTTGTGCCCTTCTCAATCCCCATTCGATAGCTGTCGTGATCATCTCTATTATTGATATGATACGATCAGTATGGCTACTTAGTTGCCCAGATCATCCATGCAGTCTTCTCGAAGCTTGTGGTTTCTCACTTTATGTAAAGGCCTGCAGCACTACGACGTTTGTCTCCGTAGGCTCTAACAACGACCATCATTTGTTCACCAGTCGTCAATACAATCCTTCCCAGTTTCTACGAAAGCGAGATTCAGTCTCAAGCTACAATGAATCTATTCCGTAGTCCAGATACTGACGGTTAACTAATCTTTCATGGGAAGAGCCAACGACGAAAACTTGTTCTTTGGTTTTGAGACACAGCTTTCGAGCTACGAAACTCTTAAGGTAAGCTTTCTATTCACAAGCGAGATTATCTTTTGTTTACAGCTGACAGTATGCAGCAGGTAAATAGAGTAACAGACTCTACACTGAAGAGAGGTTGATAGTCGTACATATAAGTGTCTGCCTTGGCACTGCTCGTAAGATATTCCAGAGCAATCCTGCCTAGTCCTACTGAAAATCACTACACACAGTATTATGATTGCCTTGTGTGTTAAATGGTATGATGACACAGCAATTTAAACTTAGACACAGGCGAGCGTCACTTCAGGGCACAAAGCTACGCTACGTTAAGAACATTGTAATTTACAAAACCCAGAGAACTTCTGGCGTTGATTGAGACTTTTTACGCTTCAGACGTGAGTGCGTTTCCCTCATTCCATCTTAATCAGAAGTCTGGATGCAGCTCCGCTCACTGCGTCGGCGGATCATGCTTGGAGCGATTCTATTGAATGCGGCAAGAGAATATGCGGCAAGGGATATCTATCGGACTGTAGACTTCATCTTTATCTCAAGCGTTTTTTCTTTCTCGGTGAGGCCTCCTGATAACTCACTAGTATCATGTCTTATGAGTCTTATCTGAAACGGTCTATCTGACTCTTCATAGGTCGCTGTTATCCAAGGGCGTGCCGTAGTAAAGAGGCAACAGAGGATGTTCCGGGTGGAGAGCAGCAGAGCAAATCTAGCACCAAGGGCGGAATTTAATGTGAAGGACGATGTTTACGATGACGTCCGTTTCGTACATGATGATGTGGAGGGAATAGTGGGAAATATCAAATCGATTCAGGAGCAGCAAGTCGATCAAATATCAATTTACACCTTAAATCAAACGTACTATGGAAAGTATAAAACAGTAGAACAGATCGATCACCTCATACCATGCATATCTACGGACTCCCCTGGAGAACAAGCACCTCTAGTACACTCTTTACTTGCATTGCCGCTATTTACTCGGCATACTTTTAGAGTTACCGACGAAGCCAATTCTTGACGGCGTTTCACTTTTTCCAAATGCTGAACGGATGTGCAGGAGGATGCGCGTGCAGCAGTTGCTGTGTAACACACGCTGAATCCTGAAATGATTGTTAGAAGTAGACAATTAGCATTGGATCTGCATCCTAGATCAAAACTTACGCTACAAAGATTAAGCGTGTCTCGCTCTGCTTAGACGATGGTAAGCGTCAAGAACCATGATTTTGGATGTGACACTTACTGGACTAACAAGAACAACAATCAGGTTTATCAGAGAAATGCATGTGCCCGGTTTAGTTTCTGTATCAAAATGAAAAGATCCAGTCTACGAACAAATAATGACAACATAGTATAGAATGCCTATGAACCCAGTTATGCATTAAGCACTGGAACTCAACCATAAATATCCGTAACTCACCATCTTGATATAGAACTTTGATAGCGAAACTTTTTGAGCCAATATCTAGGTTTAAAGTTCCAGGAAATTGGTTGAAATAGAAGCGTGATTGAGCGGAACGTACCAGAAAGTGTTTTCTTCAATAGTAGCCAGAGAAACACTACGGGATGTAATTTAGTCCGTGATTGTCACAGACTGAAACTCCAGGAATTCTACGCTCACCTGATTCGGAAAGAATGATCAGTAAGAAGCTGAGATATGGAGTTCGATTGGGCAAGTTGTAAAGACAGCCTCTCATGTTTGTCTCAATAACTGAGAGAAATAATGAGCAAGAAGGAAGCCAAGGACGGGAAAGCACGAAAATATACTAGATATGTCCTCGAAGAAGAGTCTGTCAATGATTGTAGGCGCAGATATGTTGGTCTAATACCAAATGAGATCTATGGCATATAAGAAGTAATTGTTCGAGAACGCACCAAGAAGAGCAGGGCACAGATCACAGTGACAACTCGGGACCGACCCCAGACAGCCCATGAGCGTAGCATCAGGATAACTATTCGTACAAATAAGTTGCGAGAATTTTCGGCATAAGACAGCGCTACCTCCTGAAATGACGACGCCGTACGTTACAAGATCTGGAATGTTTCAAGACGTCAAGACCCACTCTTGCTGGACCAGCTTTTTACACCTACATCCGGATGCTATAATCGACACTTTGCAAAACTGGGAAAGGTTAAGTATGGAACGTTTTCATGTCAGTATGCATACTACTCACGGAGGTACTCCCGCCAACCGTTAGACCTAGCAGCAACTATTAGTCTAAGAATCATGAGAACTACAAGATCTGTAGTACGTACTATAGCACATGAGTGAAACATCGATGAAGGCTGCATATCGGTTCAGGAAGTAGAGGACTTTCGAGATGCTCATACGTGATTTCCACAGGAGATCTACCTGAGTTCTGGTGAGCATATACTGGTAATACTTCTAATGACGCACTTCATCTCCAAAAGTCAAAAGACAGTCGTAAAGCTGTAATCATAAGCTTAAGTACGGTGTGTTTGACTGAGACATCTTACAAGGAGTGCGAGCCCAGATACTTGCACGACTTTAACATAACTTCCTAGGAGAGTGTAAAGAGTCACTGATACCTGTTGCATACTAAAGGTATATCAGAAGGATAAAATATTAGCTCAGGAAGGGGGGATGCTAACCTGAAACGCCCTGTATTTAAAAAGGCTACTTTCTAGATCGTAACCATGAATGACCTTATCTTGATATGTCCCGTCCATACCGATTCTGAGAATAGGGGATGCTGGACGCTTTCTGGGGAGCACGTATCGTACAAGGAAGGACATGCCTTTATAACTTGTGATACAATGGTTGAGGCGCTCATGATGAACGTTGCTACCCTCTAAGCGAGCCAGGATAAAGTGTATACATGTACAACGTCCATCTGTTCGTGGTTCGACCCGACTAGAAAGCAGCACTGATATATACAGTTTGACAGCGGCATTTGAGTGTCGAGAAGGTTAAACACGTATTACTGGTAAGATCATCAATCGAAGACCTGTGATACGATCAATGAATCTCAGTGTTCTGTATTCAGTCTTCCGATGCGGTTATAAGGCGCGGGATTCGCTACTATGGCAATGTATGTACTTGTTAATAGTATGTCTTTGGTTACTATTTTTCCCTGCTATACATACATGATCTTTGTCATGAAGCGCCGTCTACGCCAGCCTCGTAGCAAGTAGTTCGGCGCAGAGGCGGAAATGAGCCTTACGGCATCTCGTAGCCACGGGATTGTTCTCCTAGACTGACTGCGGGGGGAAAGCGGACGTAGATAGACCACGTAGCGACGGACAGCCCGGATAATTGAAGTTGATGATGTGCAGCAAAGACTGCACACAATGATTGATATTGTCCACCTAAGGCGCTATAATCAGAACAAGTTAAAAGGGCTGAACTTAATTTAGTGAAGAATGGCCCATACATTGTAAATAATCCACACATGACTGCACCTCAAGTCGATCGACACTTTTATAAACTTTCCCTCCGTTTCGTAATAACAAGACACTCATCCACTTTCCCATCGCTAGTTTCGGTCCCATATACATGTTTGCCCCACTTTCCCTTGATTCCCGAGCAAAGCATCCTCGGTCGTTCATCAGGGTGAGGCGGTTATAACAAGACGAGGGACTGCGGGAATCGGCGCATCCGAGCAAGGCGCGGTTCAGATCACTTTGTATGTGTCGGTCAAGCGTGCATTTGGTTAGAGGTGCAGATCTGAAGCCTATAATCAAAAATCCATGAACCTCAAGATCGCAGCCGAAGAAGAGGAGCTCCGAGAACCGCACGGATGATTAACTGAGAGTTGAGCGTAATCTTGACAAGAGATATCGGCGGAATATAAGCCTCGGAGATGGGTGCAGATTAAAGCACCGCGCTTGTCCGTTCGATTTGCTTCCTTGATGTCTGAGCGAGGATTGCGTTCAAAAGGCTGTGTTCGGGCGTCGGCGATCGAAGGTTTGGTCAAGGGGAGGATCTTCGCCAGGTGAGTGAATTCGTTGTACTGGAACAGCTCGTGGATAGAGTCCATTGCATGTACGTGCCGAAGCACGTTGACTTGTCACAGATAACAACGTCCTTCATCGAATCAGAAGGGTGGCCACCGACGCCACCTTCAAGAGCAATAGCGCCGAATGGATACCGCAAAGGTGCAGCACGGAAAGAAAGTATATGGAAGTGCAATACCAGATAGATTCGGGAGAGCGTGGTGGGAATTGGGGTCCTAACAGCATACAGCACAATGCATCGCACTTCAGCGAAAATAGCTTCTTTCATTGCCAGCGACTTGTACTACTTGAAATGACTGAACTTCCTAAGCACGTGTCCAGTCCAATTATTAGCTCCAAAGGTAAAGAGTTCACAGAGTTGGACAACAAACGCACCTTCGTTGAATTCATCTATATTCTGCACCCATTGCCTCGCACTCCCGCTTCGGACACTCTCGAGCTTGTCGAAATAGTCCGCTTCCAGTGAGCAACGCTCGTCCTCCAACATCGTGATACCCTATCCACTTCCTGCAGTCGTGTGTCCTCCCAGCGTAGGGTCCTCGGCCTATTCTCCATGACGCAAGCGACGGATAAGGTATGAAATAATGTCTTGGCTTGGGGGCTGTGATGGTCTTCGCGGCGAAAACCGGCTTGAAGAAACACGAGAGAGCGATGGTGTTCAGACCAACATCGCGCCGCAAAGCTTGATGAGTTGTATTTAAAGGAGATGTCCGCATTATGCTGAATTAGCCTCTTTCTCCGACATTTACTTGGCATTATTAAAGCTGGCTAGCATCACTGAGTGCACAATATCCAATCGTCAGCTCGTTGATGATGAATGTATTGGAGGGGCAACGTACCTTCAAGTTCAGAGAAAGCCTTCACACACTTCCTTGCATTACAAAGCAGCCAGCCCACACAACATTTGTGATTCACATCCTTTGCGTCGCCGTCGGGCCTCTGGAGCTTGAACCCGCTTCCAAGCAACATTTCACTACGCCAGCTGGTTGATGCCTCCTCGACGTTGTTGCAGAAGATGTTATGGCCCTACAAAACCGAAGTTCTGGAAGCAGAGTACGTTTTGGACGAGATATATCCTTCCTGGCGGAGTTTCTAATGACTAGATGCAGTTTAGCCGTGTCGAGTTGGGATTAGCCGAAAAGCCTGTACTACTGGGCGTCACTGTCGGCGGTGCTGAGATAATCATGTTTGTCTATATTTGTCACTGCAGTGGCTCAGCCGGCGGTGGGACGAACTTCAAGTTGAACTCCTTCAACTCTGTGTAGCTTTTATCAATATACTCACTCCTGTGTATGCAATCTAAACTTGTCCGTATTTACTAATAACGTGGACCATGAAAAGAAGTGCTATTGCTTCTCGGTTGCAGACCAGATATCAAATTGCTCCTTAGATTAATCTGTTATGGGAACAATTAAACAATAGAACACATCGATCACCTCATACCACACATGTCTATGGTATCTCCCCTGGAAAACAAGCTCCTCTACCTACGCTATCTACTCGCATTACAGCGAAGTACTCGTTATAATTTTAGAGTTAACGACGAAGCCAATTTTTGATCCGATGAAGCCGGTTCTTGATGGTATTTCACTTTTTCCAAATGCTGAACGAATGTGCAAAAGGACGCGCGTGCAGCAGTTGCTGTGTAAGACACGCTGAATCCTGATATGATTGTTAGAAGTGGACGATTAGCATTGGATTTGCATCCTAGATCGAAGCTCACGTTACAAAGATTAACCGTGTCTCGCTCTGCGTCGGCCCTGGTAAGCGTCATGAACGAATTTTGGATGTGTTACTTACTGGACTAACAAGAACAACAATCAGGTTTATCAGAGAAATACCTGTGTTCAGTTTAGTCTCTGCATCAAATGAAAGGATTTCAGTCTACGAACAAAGTATGACAACGTAGTAGAGAATGCCTATGAACCCGGTTATGCATTAAACACTGGCCCTGAACCGTGAATATCTGTGACTCACCATCTTGGTATAAAATCTTGAAAGCAGAACTTCCTGAGTAAATATCTAGGTTTGGAGTTCTTGGAAATTGGTTGACATTGAAACTTGATTGAGCGCAACAAACCTGAAAGTGTTTTCTTCAATAGTAGCCAAAGAAACACTGGGGTATTTAATTTAGTCCATGGTTGTCCCAGACTGGAATGCCAGGACTCGGAGATGTACGCTCACCTGATTCAGAAAGAATGATCAATAAAAAACTGAGAACGGTGTCCGATTGGGCAAGTCGTAAACACAGCCCCTCATGCTTGTCTCGATAACTGAGAGAAAGAATGAACAACAAGAAAGTCAATAACGGGAATGCACGAGTCTATACCTGATATATCCTCGAAGAAGAGTCTGTCAATAATTGTAGGCGCAGATATGTTGGTCTATTAACATATGAGATCTATGGCAGAGATTAATATAAGCAGTAATAGTTCAAGAACGCACCAAGAAGAGCAGGGCACAGGTTATAGTGACAAATCGGGACCGACCACAGACAGCCCATGAGCGAAACATCAGGATAACTATTCAAATGAATAAGTTGCGAGAATTTTCGGCATAAGATAACACTACCTCCTGAAATGACGACGCCGTACGTTACAAGATCTGGAAGAGATTTAAAAAGTCAAGGCCAGCTCTTGCTGGTGCAACGTCTTACACCTACAACCGGATGCTATAATCGATGCTTTGCAAAACTGGGAAAGGTTTAGTATGAAACGTTTTCATGTCGAATTGCGTACTACTCACGGAGATACTCCCGCCAACCGTTAGACCTAGCAATTATTAGTCTGAGAGTCATGAGAACAACAAGATATGCAGTACGTACCGTAGCACATGAGCGAAGCATCAATGAAAGCTGTATATCGGTTCAGGAAGTAGAGGACTTTCGAGATGCTCATACGTGATCTCCACAGGAGATCTACCTAAGCTCCGGTGAGCATATACATATGGGTGATGCTTCTCTGTGACGCACTTCATCTCCAAAAGTCAAAAGACAATCGTAAAACTGTAGTCATAAGCATAAGTACATTGCTGTTGAACTGAGTCATCTTACAAGAAGTGCGAGTCCGGACACTTGCAGGGCTTTAAGCATAGTTTCCTAGAAGGGTTTAAAGAGTCACTGAGATACCTACCTGTTGCATACTGAAAGTATATCAGAAGGATAGTATATTAGCTTAACAGGGGGGAAGCAAACCTGATACGCCCGGTATTTAAAAAGACTACTTTCCAGATTGTAACCATAAAGGCCCCCATTTTCATATGTCCCGTCCATACCGACTCAGAGATTGGGAAATATGTGGAACACTTGTTGAGGAATGGGAATCGCACAATGAAAGGCATGCCTTTATACCAAGTGGTACGAGTGTTGATGTGCTATTGATGAACGTTGCTACACTCTAAGCGCGAAGATAAAACATACACATGTACAACGTCCATCTGTTCGTGGTTCGACCCGACCAGAATTCCGCACTGATATATCCTTCTCAATGTCCTGAATTTCATTGATTTCTCCCGACTTAATCGGACGGGCAGTGCATAAGTGCCGCGGGATGGAGCGCGAATGCACTGTTTGGTGAGCACTATGTCCGAACAATACACCACTCGAAGCTCCGATGAACATTCGGAGGGCAGTCCTGACGTCAATACTGTATACCAATAAGCGCCCGCTCGAAGAACGAGCCTCCTCATGCATACCAATAGTTTCGCAAAGAGACCAGATTATTTAATGCAGTATAATCAAGACTTCATTCACGTACTAATACAAAATCCTTCCTATTCAATTCTCCCGAGACTAACCAACCGGATTCATCGTCCGATTGTCAGTCAAACCATCGCTACAGATTCCAGCACTCCATTCACTCTATCATCTCTAACAATTACGTATTCGTCCTCCGGCCTCCAGCTCCCCATGAGGTAGATATGTACCTCCTTAATGATGCGTGTACCAAGCTGGACTCGGTGATGTACTTGTCCTTGTTCTGGCGGGTGTGCGAGGGATTAGAAGGTCATGCGCGCCGGGAGGAATGAAGGTTCTTACAGCGTCGTCTGCACCTGCACCAGCTGTCCGCGAGGTTGTCCGTGTAGCGTGTATGTGAAATGGAGAGATGCATCTGAGACCAGCACACCCGTGACGTCGAACGGTACTATGCATCCATCGCAAGTGTGAACTTTGCGGTAGATGGTGTTGAGATGTGAGCAATGAAATCAAAGTGGTCTATGATCACGCTCGTCTCCATCGAGTCGGCTTGGATGAAAGACGCGTTGATGAGCTTATTTGGATTTCAATCTGACGTAAATGTCAGTCATTTATTTGAAGATGAATTCAGAGTGAACACATACCACCTTTAGTTTTTACCGATAGACACGTTTCTTTCTCCCAGACCCGCGAAACTGGCGGGTAATTTCCTACCTCAACCATGGGAGGGCCACATGATATTGATGCCCTTAAGTGAAGGCCGTGCTGAGCGTCTCCGTTGTCTCTTCTGCCCATGATTGCTTCGGTGAATGCGGCAGGACTCGGGTGTCTAAGAACCCAGGTATCATGATCCCAAAGGTGAGATGCAGACTCAGATTTAGAAGGACAGTGTTTTCTCGAACCCGGATGCGGGCGGGTCGGTCGGTCGGTCACGAGGTGAATGCGGACGCGCTCGCGCGGAGGAGGTGGAGGTCGGTCTACTATAGTCGGTCTGCCGATATTTAGTATGTTGTTCGAGGAAGGAAGGAGGGAAGGCGTACGAGAGAGCTATGGAGAAGGTAAAACATAACAAGCAAAAGAAAGTTGATTGAAAGGCGTACCTTTGTGTAGGGTGCACTCTCGCGTCCGCCTGAACCAGTATCAACGCAGTCTGCAACTCCATGATGTCTTCCGCATCCCCCACCGCCACCTCTGTTGATTCTTCCTCCTAGCGTCTCTCGTGCTGACCTTATCCTAGGACCCCTTGGTCCGCGGTGAAAGCTTGAGTTCAAGGCTATCATTGATGTTTGAGGTGATAGTAACGACGTGCCGATGCTCTTTGACCCGACCTTCTGCCAAGGATGGCGACTACCGCTGAATCCACGGATAGTTAGAGACTAGCGGTAACCAGACGTCTATAGCGTCTTCACATACGTGTGAGAGTCAGGAAACGAGGGGTGGTTGGTAGTACCGAACAAGGCGATTTCGAGGAGTGTCTGTTCGGGATTGCACGTAGGATGTACTGCTCGGCGGATTCAGCGACTTTAATTGACATCATCCGGCTGCTTTGTCTTAGCAGCGTCTACGTAGTTCCGCAGTTCCTGAAACACAGAATATCACGTCGTAAGCTTCGGAAAAGATCCTGAAGAGATGAACATCAACATACCTTACGACCTGTACGCCCCCTTCGCAATGCTCTCGAGTTTCATCACTGCTCAAATGTTTGATCCACCATGAAGGCCATCGCTAAGTCCTCCTGATAAGATGCTTTTCTCCTCATCCCTTTCGCCCACCGCATTGTCTGATGAAGAAATCGATCTCGGGATGACTTGAAGCTTGCGCGACACAGCAGACCGAGCGCTTGCGGTCCAAGGTACACATATCGGTTATAGGGAGGCGTACCAGCCAATCCAGTATTACCAAGTCCAGTAACTACTGCAAAGACGTGGGGTAAATCGGAGCAGTAATTATTCCACGTAGAAATAATACCCAAGTAATACAAAGTGGTAATACCAAATAGCGTGGTAACAAATACAAAATATAAGTGAACGAC
This sequence comes from Trichaptum fuscoviolaceum, assembly GCA_910574455.1. Classification (NCBI taxonomy): domain Eukaryota; kingdom Fungi; phylum Basidiomycota; class Agaricomycetes; order Hymenochaetales; family Trichaptaceae; genus Trichaptum; species Trichaptum fuscoviolaceum. The sequence continues at coordinate 5,500,093 of CAJSYZ010000007.1, read as the reverse complement.
ACAAACGTGACTCAAACTTATGACTCTATAAAAGCCTAAACCGGAAACATTCTAATACGACATATTAACCACTACACTAAGGGGGATTATATATATCCTCAACACTAAGCCTAACAACCCTAACTACCTATCTACCCTAACCCTTACCCAAACCCTAACTCCTAACTATGGGGGGCAGAGCCCCCCAAACCCCCCACTAACCCTTAAATAACCCTAACAAAAACCCTAACAATAACCCTAACTCCTTGCGGGGCTGCGCCCCGTTGGGACAGTATATAATTACTAAGTGAGGCAAGGTAGTATAAGCCTCAGTAGTCTAGTTGACTTGAGCGCGGCTTCTCTTTATGGTAATTCTTATTCTGACGCAGGTCGTGTGTTCGAATCTCGTTCTCGTTCACTTTTAATTATTTATTATTGCTTCTCTAAGTTACTTCACGGAATATTTACTGCGTAAAATTACTCCACGTCTTTGCAGTAGTTAGTGGCTTTGGTAAAACTGGAGCTGCTGGTACTGGTGACCAAGTGTCTAAAATCCCGCAAGATTGGTGAGCCTACTAGCAACATTCTGGCTCACTTTGAACTTGTCATCGTATATACCGATCAGCTCTAAGATGATTATTATCACTGGAGTTCTCACTGGAAGACACGTGTATGTACCTCTTCGGCTTAGTGAGGAGAATGCCCTTGACCAATTGTTCTGCAGGTGAGCTTCCACGTGTGTACCTGGATTTTAATCCGCTAGTTTCAACTCTTGAGACCACTCTGGATTCTAATGACATGGTTTAAGATCAGCTACCAGTGTTTGTACATACCCATCCAGTCATAAACTTTCATACTACTCTGAGATTGTGATCTTTTGCCTTGAAAATATCTCATAAAACCTCCGTTATCAAAGATGATCTGAGCAACAAGATGTCAACAGAGAACTCTGACGCGGCGACGACACTCCTGCGGGCTCTTCTTCTCAAACGATGTTGAAGATAAAGCACGGCATCCGTGATGCTAATCTACTTTGCCTCCGGAAATCGACTCTGTACGTTCAGTCTCTTGTAGAAGTTCAATTAAAAACTCTCTGCCTTTTCAGTGGTTACTATTGGCTCTAAATTTAGGCGGAGTTCTTGTTCTCTCGAACAGCAGATCTCGCTCGTTAGACGGTTCCCGTGCATAACTTTACAGGTGACATTCAAGGCTATATCTGCGATCAAATCCTGCATCTCCGCATGCATCCTGATGTAGTTCGTTGGCTCTCGATGTCGAAGATGATCGCTCAGCAGGAATAGGAGGTACGATCGATTTTAAAGAGATCTATCAAACACGGAAATGGAAGCTGTGAGTGCTGCTTCTTTTTAGCTCGCCCTAATGCTCTTATTAATACTTTGACTTGTCATAGTAGATCGCCACTGTCGAAAACAACAGCCTGCTAGATCAGAACCCAGCTCCTGCCGAGTAGCAGCTAGACGTATGAGCAATATAGCTCTTGGAAACACTCCAAGTGGCCTGGTTGAAGGATTGAAGCAAATCCAGGCCTTTCAGGTAAGCTGCGCATATTGGTGCAACTTTACGATCTGCTAATACATTCTAGTACTATGCGACAGGTTGGCACATCACGAAAATCTCTAATTTCAGATAAGGCCCTTATATGTACATTGTAGAGCCATAATGAATGGTAATGAGAAACCTTAATATGTACACATATATAAGGCGTAGGTGGTACTTTATCCCGGTATTGTAGTGACTGTAATGGGTGGTAATGGACCGCCATATTGCAAGCCCTTGCAATGTGCCGCAATATTGACAGGCCCTTGCAATGTACCACCATATTGCTATAACAGGTAATAACACGATAAGGGCTCTGACATGTTCCTATTGCGGTACAACAATCTATCCATATTAGGGTCACTAATAATTATAGCACACTTGGTTCATTATTAAATATATATATTATTAAAACATAAATACATATGCGGATATATCTACTACATACAAAGAAGGGAACTTACAAACGATATGTACGAAAGCTAGGTTCACCATGCAAAGGCCAGACTTAGCACACAAGGAAAATGGCAAGAGTATTAGGCACAGCTCAAGGAAGCAACTCAGGGTAGCTGATAAGTCCAAGCTGTGATGGCACGCAAAAGAGAAACCAGATATTCAGACAGCCAAGTTGCAAAAGCATAGACTACGAGCTCAAAGAATCCAGAAAGCAGACACCTCAGCAAGAGCAAGAGAGTATTAGCCATATAGCCTTCAGACCTAGTGTTCATTGTCTCATCAAGTAACGGTCGTCGTTTGCCCTCTAAACATGCGCGCAGGGCGGCAAACTGAAGACGGCGACGCTTGTTGCCTAGGCAACGTGAGGGTCGCCTCTCGTGTTTTGAACACAAGAGGCGACCTAGATCAAAGAAAGAAGACAACTAGATGAACGCGCCTATGCGCAGACTCCAGTCAACCGTCCGTAGTGTGTCTTCTGCGTGCGCCACGCAATCGTCGCTCGCGAGAAGTCCGAAGACAAGAAACAAACAGGACTCTTGCACGTCCGTAAAGTTGCGCCCTGCCCATAAGAATCGCGCGCCGCTGTAGTCGAAGCCCGAAGACAAGAAACAGAAAGAACTCGGAAGAGACAAGTCCTACAGAACGCGCACACAGCGCAGACGTCAGACTCGTCCTTGCTCTCGCTCTCGCATGTCGTGGTTGGGGAAAGGTAAGTTAATTTTCTCACGGTGTACAAGACGCGGCTAACACAAGTGAATATCGCGTGTGAACCGGCTACTCCGGCCACACAAACTATCCCGCCAATCCGTTGTCCCTCAACTTGAAATGTCTCTCCATCATTTTAGTACAAGTGACCGGTATGTACCCGGTAATATTACATCATATTGTGACCCATTGCAGTAGCATTATCAGACCCAGCACAATATGGTGCAAAGATTGTCATTCTATTATCAAGCTAGAAAATATTGTATGGTAATTGTAAGCCCCCCCAAAATATGACAGATTTTAGGAATATTGTATATCTAATATAAACCAATGATAAGCTAAGAGCATACTGTATTCCCATTATAGATACCAACATAGATTGGAGATTTTCGTGATGCAGCTTCATCCTGCCTATAACTTAGCTAACACTCGGCGATAGTGTCCAGCCTTGCACTCATCGTATGCAATCCTCTCGTGTATTTCCGCAAAGCATTGACCTATTTTTCAGTGCTATGATGTAGTCTTAACGTTAACTGATGAAGTATGTTAGGCGTCCTGGAAGTGCCGTATCACTCACAATATTGTAGAAGCTCCTCATATGGCCGTCGCGCATGAACCTATCGAAAGTGTTCTACTTCGTCAACCGATACTCTCCGATCTTGGACGCCGCACTCCTGTCCTATAGTGCGCCACAGTTCCTTAATGGTCATTCATGGATGTAAAGCTAACACTAGCAATCACTAGTCCTGACCGTTGGCGGTAGTGCTAGCGTGAGTATGCTACGTCGCTGCCCGCATACGACTTTGTCGGTGATAACATGACAAGCTGCAGTTTTGTCTAAAATCTTCAATGATATCTGGTTGTAAGTAAATCAAATGCGAATCTCAACACACCTGTTTGACCGCTTTTGTAGATACCACAATCTTTGGCGTCGGTGCTGGATGCTGTGAGGGGTTTTTCGGATCAATAAAGTTGGTATCTGATTACAAATTCATATAGTGGTTATGATGCTACGCTCATGGGCTGTCTGTGGGCAGTCCCGATATATCTTTGCTGTCTTCTCCTCTCTCCTTTTCGTATGTTCCTACTTGACTACCTCTATTTCGACTACTGGCTCAAGAACTATATATTCTTGTCTTTAGGCTTCTTTTGCTGCAATTCTATACATTGACACCTCAGTCTTCCAAGGAATGTCTAGTAGGTTGCTACGTCCATCACTTACATGGCTGCATCGAATGAAAGCAAGTACAGCTACAGAGGTGTCCGGAGTTAAGGGCTGCTTAATTATTTTTCCCAGTCGACCAATCTACGTGGCCTTTGTATTGGTTATTGTTTTCGAGTCCAGTGAGTATTTTATTACACAGGTTTCGAAACGTTGCAATACTGATATACTACGAAATTATAGTTACCTTTTCCTTACTCCTAGAAAAGGTGCTCTCAGGTATGTAACCATTCATGTTTGTTTCACATTCGTCCTTGTAGTCATTACTGGAAAAGATGTCGAACCAGAAAATATCATAATGAAAGTTCTGTATAGGGATGGTATGTCCTGCTAGTGTTATATTAACTTGTGGTTTGGGTGATTGGCTCATGCAATTATTCATAGGTGTCCTCTACTTTGTCGCCATAAACTGTTTGTAAGCTTATACTTTTGAGTGACTGATACTTATTTTATCCTTGACCTAGGTGTTTCGCTGGCAAATCTAATAGTCATACTCTCCAAAGCAGTAAGTTGTTCGCTTGAACTCTTGTACTCTTGAACCTACTTAAGGGTACTATATAGAGCGGATCCCGTTTGATGTTTATCATGTGCGTGCATTTAGCAAATGAAGTTATCAATCTTTAACGCATATTACATCTTGTTCCACACAGACTTCAGCATGACCTACACAGCTGCTTCTGCTCGCGCATGCTTCTACACATTCGCTCAACCTTCACAGACAACGGTGTGGACTCCAGACCTGGTTTTGTTGTTAGTTCTCTCACGAGCATAGACTTTGCCTGATCTTGGGAAAATGCGGGGTGGCTTGTTGGAGTTATTTGCCTTATGGACTGTAGAAGCGAGATGGAAGACGCTGTTGAATCTCGATGACAATATTGTATGCATTGGATTGTTTTGTATGGAGGAGCAAGTTGTAGTGTATGGCCATAAATAACATGTGGCTTTCTATCTTCCGATAGATACACATAAATACACCTTTATGAGAGAGAAAGCGAAATGCTTCGGGTTCGCGGCTCCCCATGGATATATCTACAGCTCTCCAACGACGTAGCTGCGCATGTCTACATGATGTCTGGTCGCTTCAGTCAGTACTAGAGACTCGAAACTCTAACGAGAGTATTATTGGCTTTCTTGACGTACTGTAATCGGAGGACAAAGGATTTGGCAGACAGATACTGAAAATAACACACCTCCTTATGTACCTCATAAAGTCGCAGAAAACGTTAACTATTCGATTTCGAAACACTTTACAACGGTGGACATACTCACATACTTCTTGGAAGCCTATTCAACCCATCCAGCAATCACCCCAACGCTAGGGAACAGATTCCATCTCCATCTATTCTAATATTCCCAACGCCAACGCCAGCTCCCCATGCTGAGGTTATGCACTCTGCGAACGTCGTACGTGCCCAAGTCGAACAGGATCTTGCTATGGTGAATTTGTCTGTGCAATTAGCGCGGGAAACAGTTGTCTTCAGAGGCCTCCGAGGATATAATGATATCGAAATCGGATAGCTTTCGAGCATGTACGCATGATTTGCGGTAGACGGTGTTGATCAACGTGAAGTACTCTTTCAGCGGCCTTCACTAGACCGGCTTGAGTGAAGAAGATGCGGGTGAGTTGTAATCAACTTCAATGCATTCTATACATTCAGTTGCCCACTTAAACTCAAAGGTGAGGATGGAAATATGTGCACACACAGTTAATAGCTTCCTCTTTTGTTCTCTCTTGGACGGACAATATGTGTGTCTTCGTAAACCGGAACAGGACCCACAAAAATATGTGAGAGGGCATGGCCTCCCTGGTTCGCGGCGTTAGAAATGGAGGTTAGGGGATTGACAGCCCAGATTACACTGAGTTTCCTCGATTGTACATGTATGATGCTGCTTTTTCAACCCATCTACAGGTAGGTGATTTCGTGAGCTGGAGTTGTGAGTGCGCGGGGGGAAAAAATGGCCGTTTATCGATCTTCAGACATTCGGAACATTTGTAGTTGGGAACAGGGAGGGAAAAGGTACGCATGTGGAATCGACAGGATTGTCCAGATCGAAGAAGGGCGGTTAGGAGGCGTGTAGATGTCCGCGCCCGAGTAAGCTTGATTGCGACATTCTCCCCTTTGTCTCTTTCAGTCTTACTTCTTCGCGCCTTATTGCACTGACATCTTTTGCGATTTCGCCGGTATCATTTCGATCTACCTGTCCCTCTGAAAACAGTGTTGAAACCCCGACAAAGTATCAGCCTCGTGTTTTTGCAGTGGCTCATTAAACTTCAACATTAAAGACAATGGTGGGTGCTCACCTTGTTGACCTCCTCCCTTTCATTTAGTGGCTGATTTGGAGCTTATAAGGGATAAATCAGTCAAGCTTCTTTCCATTCGTAGGGGCATTTGGGACGGAACAGTAAATGGAAAATGTGCAACCGGTTGAAGCCGCCGGCGGGCCTGAGGAGCACACTGGCAGGCTCTGTGACAGTGTTGACAGGTCACACTGACATGCTTAGTAACAGCATTGTCACTGTGTCACGCGCAAGCTTTGAACCCGATACGTCCGGACTTCGGATTGTTCTTGTCACCTTTGACTCATGTCTGACCCAAAATTTAAACCTCATCCAAAGTCATCTCAAGCAAGCTACTTCAAACCAAGATTCCCTGTCTAATACTCAAGTGGAATTGAAGGATTGAATTGCGGCTATTATATATTGGGAATGATGCACTCATACTTCAAGTTGGTGGATTCTTCTGATTTCCTTTGTGAGCACTGAGCACTGCCCAATAGCTTAGGAAGATACTGTAGTTTCCTTGGGCTGATGAACTCATTTGCGTCACATCTTGCTATTCTGCTAACAGGAAGATTTGAGTCGTAGACTACTATACGCAAATGGTCAACAAGCCCGGAGCCTTCGCAGATCAGCCATCTAGTGTTTTGGCAATGCAGTGTCCGGATTAGCTCACGGTTACCCCGAGGTACATACAAAATGTAGCTGTGTGCCAGAAACCTTGAATACAGCACGTAGAACTCATGCCACGGCTACTATGAGTAGTGCAGAACTCCTATTCATGCGTGATTCGATACTATTGACTGATGGGACTCGGCTTGCCTTGATGGCAATGCTTCGCTCTGAGAACTACATGTAAACCACCATCGCGGTATTGATCGGCGTGATAAATATCTGTACACAGGGAGCCTGAACCCGGAGAGCATATTGAATCTTCAAGCAAAGCCTATTGCTTGCATCAGACGGAACCCTTCATTGTCTATTAACTCCTTGATCTTCCTTCACTACATCTTAATCTCTCTTTTCCAATTTTCTCCGTAATGTCCAAAATGTTTGAGCGGATTGTCGGAACTGTACGTAGACGCAGAAGACGCCTACTATCTGTTAGTGTACCTATTGCAACCGTAATGTATGTTAATATCCATCGGAAACAAACAGCACTCGGCGCCGAGGAAGTCGTGGACAAGCTCAGAGTGACTTGCGGTTCAGAGAAACACGTTAGCGCACTCTAGAACCTTTCCTCCGAAGACAATGGCAAGAGGAAGAACTCATTTTAGAATAATCATCCACATTTCAAGTACTGACCGATCCGGCAAATGCGATACTGAAAACCGCTGCTCCGAGTGACCAAGGAGACCATGTTCCGCCAGCGGAAAGCAGGGCTAGCACCTAGCACATCGAAGCTCCTCCCTCGCGTGATGCTCGAGGTACATTCGCGGAATGCTTGCCTCCCGAAGCGCCTACACTAATGCAGCATTATTTGGTCTCTATTGCTTGTAATCTTTCTGAGAAAACGGATGGATAGCGGCCGTGTTCCTGGCTGCTCCGTGAAGTCCGAGATTATGCGACCGATTGTGTGTTCCACATGTTATATGGAGTAGCACGGATCTGTAGAGTGGGTGCAAAGTTCATATTAGACATCACACTTAATCAAAGTTCGTTGGCCGCTGGCGCACGCAAAAGAGCCTAAAATTGCTTAAACCCAGGGTCTTGGATGAGAAGTGATTTGAGTCTTGGTAGAATGAGTCAGAAGGGATTTTGAATGGACGCAAAAGCTTCCCGCCTCAATCCATTAGTTACTACAGTTGATGGATGGATCATGGTAGTTCTCGGACAAGAACAATAAATATAACCAGCCTGAGCTGAGGAAGACTGGCTGCAATGCCACGTGGTTTTTAAGTTTCACCCGGCGGATGCCAGTGCCGAACGCCTGGTTCCAAAACAACAAGCAGTTAGAAGCTGCGAGTTCCTCACAGCAGAGCCCGCTACCCAGTGATGGGTGGTGAGTTACTCGCAGCAAAGCCCACTAGATGAGAGTAAAGTTACAAAAAGAAAGAGAAAAGATTTTATTTTTCCTTCAACATACATACAGACATAAGTCAATGTAAGGTGGGTACTGGAAAGAGTGAAGTTGGCGTGATACCATACAATGGAGTTTTCTACCACTAATACTGAGTGATTCCTCAGGTTATGAGCCTGTCCAAGAAGGTGGCATGTAAAGTAGATGTCGCCCCCCAGCAGCCGAAGCCTGATCATATTACCGCAAATGGCCTTGAAGATGGGAGGTAGATTCAAGTGGTCGCAGTAGCGGGCCAACAGGTCCTCGACACCTGTATTGCCCTACCCGACCGATCAGCCCCAGGTCCACTTCCCGCCCACGCCATCACTAACCCAGACATACCCAACACACTCCGGCGCACAGTATGATTGAGTCCTCATTGTCGTCCTGCCCAACGACTGCACCCTCCTCGAGAGCGGCTGCCCGGGCCGCACCCACGACGACTTCGAGGCGCGATGTAAGACGAGCAAACCAAAAAGCGGAGCAAGCAGCTGTGGGAGAGCATCCACTCCCCGCATCGTCCAGAACAGCCATGCCGCGTGGGGTGCAGGTTTGTCGTCTTCCGCCATGCCTGCCTATGGAATTCTCTGCAAAAACTGATCCAGTCACGTGACATTTCCTTTATGGGTAATTAACCCTTTGTGGAAGGAGATACAGTCATGTGATAGCTACCTTTCATAGCATGTTGTTTCCACGCGTTTTTGACTCCACCGCCCGCCATCCGAGTCAGCAACATCAGCCCAGTGTCTCCGTGTCTACACCCTGCGGCGGTGCAAAGCCGACTTTGTCTGTGAGGACATCCAACACTGGCAACGAGCGGACACCAAGTGCAACTGTATCAGATGCAGTGAGCATTGTAGCTGCCGGAAACACGGGGCGAACTACTCAAGCACAGCTGGTCCTGTTGCATGTCCAAGGTCGAATCGTGGCACATGGGTACGTGGCCTGGGCTTTGAGTGGGCACGCCGCGTCCTCCCTGGCCGTATTGCAGGTTGCTTAACGGAAGTCGGCGCGAGGAACGAAGGCGGGTCATTGGCGGCGGGACTGGGAATGATGGTGTCTTTGCGAATGTCACTGCGAAACTGAGCCTCTCCAAGGCCAAAGTGGAAGGTGAGCCTAATTTGCTGCATCAACAGATTGCTTCTTTACTTTGTAGTCTAACGGGTCTATTTCAGCTACTTTTGCATCCCATATTCAATAGAAGACAGTGTCTATGTTATACTGGAGGAGACAGACAAGGATGCACCACCATTGCACGCCGCCGCTCAGGCGGATGTTGTCCTGCCGGACAGGAGACGACAGACTGGGAGATGGCAGCCCATGCGCCTTCCGAGTTGTCCTTATCGCTGGGAATGATGCTTCAAGGCAAGCGCCCGATTGATGGTCTCGCAACGGGCACACTCTTCTCATTTGCTTAGATCATGCTCATTTCTATCCTTCCAATTTGTGGGCTTTCTCCTTACTTACCTCCTACATACCACACATGCGGCGAAGCTCGATGCTTGTGCTGGTCTTGGCCTGCCGCTGCTGCAATAGTATGGGTTTGCCTTGATGACGGGCAAGGATAACGAAGGCATAGGCACGAATGATGAAGAGAGCATGTGGGGTGGCTGGGGAAATCCTGAAGACACTGTACCTCCACCTCCGCTGACGTTTGATACAGCTGTGGCTGCTGAAAGTTGGGCAGCTACTCACAATGGGACTGTTCCTGTGGCAGATGCTTCTGCGGTAGCAAGAGTATGGTGTATAATACTTCTGTACTGTATGTGTGCTTAAAAATATGATTTTTTTCTCCCTCTCACTCTTGCTCTAACCGTATTTCCGGGTAGCGGGCTTTGCTGTGAGTTAGCTCACAGCCTTTAACTGCTTTTTCCACAACATGTCCTTGTCCGAGTCAAACGAGAGCGACGGCGTTGTGTCGCCGCCTCCCAAGTTCAGCGGTGCCGTGCCTAGGAGACCGCCTTACCCGTAAGGCCCATTCACGATGTCGACCCAGGGATAGTTCAATCCGGGCGCTCGCCTTCCTCCTGCATGCGCCGTGCGCACCGTCGAGTAGCCCGATGAGCAGCACAGCAGCAGTAGTAGTAAGAAGTTAGATAAGTGGCATCTGGCCATCCGGCGACGGGTTGAAGAAAAACGTGAGAACAACTTACTTTGAAAGGCAGTTTCGGTACCGAAAGTGCAAGTCACGAGACCGGATGAGTTTTGGCAGAGAATCCGGAGAGTTGCGTTTTCCTAAGGTACCCCATCACCGAACCGGCGGAAATACTATGAGGGACTTACAAGCAGTTAGAGGCTGCGAGTTCCTCACAGCAGAGCCCGCTACCCAGGGATAGGTATGAAGTGTTATGGGAAGAAAATAGAGAACATTATATTCTTTAGACATATATACAGAACTATCATTACAAGCCTGTCCCTTTTATGAATATGTACTGGAGTGCCTCATAGCACTGTCTGGGAATCTTCTTTTGGGTAAGGTTGCAAATCATGTGGGATGTCCGAGAGACATGTTCCTGATGACACGCGATGCGGTTACCACTGTCTTTACCGCGTGAGACAGAGGGTGGTTGGGAAAAGATGGACCGGCGGGCGGGGAGGGTTTGACCTTTGTCTGACAGAAAGAGTCGGAGGCAACGGAGAATATGGAAGCTTGCCTGCGGTGCTGGCTGGAGTAGACGTATTTGTCCATCGGGCCTGGTCAACAGTCCAAGCTTCGGCATCAGGAAAAAGGGAAAAAGCTTATATATAATTCCGGACGATTCCGGGCATTATAACTCAGCTGTCATGATTATTATAGATTATCACATGGCATCTGGCTTATACCGTGATTATAAGACGTCATAATGCTTTCGATAGAATATAATCCTCCATAAGGCTTACTCTGACATTATAATCCTGCTATCTTGCTGATAGTCCCCTTGTAAGAATGGTATCATAATTATGTCCATCATATATTTTGCTAAAATGTCATACAATTATCTGAAAGGCATATAGCACTGTTATAAGAGTGATACAATTCAGATGTTAGTCTTACGAAGTATTACCAGAAATGCAAGTTTTAAAAGTCATTGCATTCTCAATTTTTTCAGATTATACAGAGGAGCTATACTAAGAAGCTAACACTTCACAAGGTAAGACTATGCAGGGTCCTGGAAGTTCGTGAGACCATCCCGGTCGCGTACCACCAGGAGGAGCGGACTCGGGTCTCCCGCATTCTCAAAGCATTCCCATGCGAGGTCGAACAGACGGCCAGCGCGCGGTCACCGACAGCCTTCTATCTCGTAATTGCCTCGTTTTCGGGCTTTGTACGCGCGATCTCAAGGGCGGCGTCCAAATCGTCGATTTGAAGCGCGAGGTCGAACTTGTGATCAGGGTCTGTTTTAACCTGTAACGCGAGCTCCTCAAGATCTGTGAAAAGGAGAGCAATCAAGTCAGGTTTTCTGTTGAATTTGATGATTGCCAAAGACGTACCCCGAGCTTCTAGGAAACGAGCGACTTTACTCCACTGCTCTTTTGGTACAGTTGGCAGAATCTCCTCCGCAGCCTCCACATCCCCACGCAGGATTGCACTCTCATACTCGGTGAGGTTCAAAGACAGGAAGTAACCGAACTCTTCAATGTCTTTATCGGCAAGATACACGCAGATGAGCGGTGATGTAGGCCAGCTGGTACATTGGGCTATCAGACCTTGTCAGTGTGTAGAAATCGAGGAGAAAAGGAAGAAACTTGCTTATCGAAATGTGCTAAGGTCTGTATTTCACTGCCGCTTAGCGTCATCCGTGTAGATAAAGCAATCGCCGATCTACTTCGAGGTCTTGACGGGAAAATATGAACAAAAAATCATACCTTTCAGAAATTTCTGCGACATCATCAAATGCCTCTTTAACACCCTCATCTCCTATGTCTACCTCAGCCTCCTACGCTACGTTGCACGCCTCACAGTCGAAGCACAGGACGTAGAATGAGTCGTCGACGATGATGGCCACGATCTCACCAGACTCCCAGTCCCAGAAGACGACAAAACCACTTCCACGAGCACCTGGGAAAGGGCCGCCATGCAACCCTTCAACTGGCCACAATCCCAGCACACTTCATTGCCCGACTACTCCTCTCCTTGAAGTCCTTGTACACCCGCACCCTCGTCCGTCCCTCCAGCACAGCGTACGTGGTCGAGTCTATTGCCCATGCGAAGGAAGAACCGCTGCCAAACGCCTTGATTCGCCAGGCCAGCGCAGTATAGATGATATACTCTCCTTCTGCGACCACGGTCATAAAGCGCGAAATTTTCAGTCGTACCGAGTTCTCGCAGACAGCGGTATGCGTTGTCCTTCAGGCGTCTCGTCTTTCGCAGCGCCTTGGAAGTTGACAGACAAGACTTCTGTGTTGCGGGTGAACACCAGTTTGCCTGATGGGTCCATGCTGTCGGAAGGCTCGTCACGGCAAAGGTTGACCACGACCACACCATTGTCGTACCCTACGCCAACCTCCTTCCCTGCGGTCGGATGGCGATGTACCATGCGCGTTCAAGAGCGTTGCTTAAGGTAGTTTCCAGACGGTACGTGCCCGAGATCCAGATCTTAATCGTACCATCCTCCAAACCGCTGACAATCAAGGAAGACTAGGGTGGATCAGGGCAAACGAGACGTTGTTAGTGTGTCCCTCCGTCGTCTGTACACAAATTTGCTGAGGTAGTCCCAGATTTTGATGATTCGGTCGTCACCGCTCGATACAGCTTGTCACCGGGTTAGAAGTCGACGTAGTTCACGCCGCCCTTCTGATGTGCCTCGAGGGTGAAATTCGGCGGCGTGGAGCCGAGAGACAACCTCTTGCGGTGCGATCAAGACAAGAGGAGGCGAAGGTGTTGTTTTCCTTGTGGTTGAATACAAGGTTCATGATGTAGTGCGTGTGTCCTTCGAAAACCTTCAGAGATAATTAGACTGGGTCTGATTTTGAAGCGGTAGAGGTACGCACACGAATACACTTCCACTGTCTATCCCAGTCCCATGCTTTGATTGTCATATTATCGCAGCCCGTCAGCACAATGCTAAGTGTTGGGTGAACAACGAGGCCTCGAATGTAGTCAGGATGGGCCTTGACTTCAGTCACTTTCTCGTGAGTGGTTTTACGGACTTAGCAATTTCAAGTTGAGGGCGTGATGATGCTGCGGAGTTTGAACTTGAATTACCTTTGCGTGACGCGTCGCGTTCAACAAGTTCCCTTCCCCCCCACTCTCTCTCTCCTCCCACTTCCTCATCCTCCATCCAGTTTTGTCTCTCCCCATCCATCCACAGGATGGCCTTCAAATTTCGTATTTTTGTTGTAATTGGTATGTTTTCATACTCTTATCATGATTTGTGTCTTTGTCTGATGATTTACTGGTGTGCCACCCGAGTGTGACTGTATGCTTGCACTGTGCGTCACACCTGTGGCACGGTGGCAGTGTCACGCGGGTGCCGCGTCTCTTCATCATCGACCAACCCCTCAACGCACAGCGATGGTCGTTGACACCGCGAAGCTCGCCCGCGAGGATCTTTGTAAACGACCTGACGACAAGCTTGAAGCTGTCCTTGGAAAAGGCGGGTTCGGCCGTATCTACCAGGCCGTGGACATCTCTCATCGCGAATACGACAAGAAGGTCGCGGTCAAGCAGGTGTCGACCGAGACATTCGGGAGATGTTGTTTACGGAGAAGAAGATCCTTTCTGACTTGACTTTGCTTAATTTGACCTATTTTACACCATAATCCTTCATGGACCCGCACAACTTCATCATCATCCAAGGTCTGGCAGCCGGTGGTATCTTGCGAGGAGCGATGACCAACGTGAAGAAGCTGTTCCGCATGCATGAAATCAAGCTCATCATGGCGCAAATTGTAAGTCTCCGCTTCCTTTCCCCCAAGTTGTGTCTCATATTTTTTCGTAGTGCTATGCCGTGGGCACCTTGCACAATCAGGTCATCGTCCATCACGACCTCAAGCCGGACAACGTCTTCATGGATGAGCAAGTTCGGCTCGTCATCGGGGACTTTGGCCTCGCACACGTTTTCAAAGGACATGCGGTAAGCATTGACGAGATACTAACTTACGATGACTATTGGCACAGGACTAAGGGCAAGTGTGGCACGACGGACTAAATGGCACCAGAGATGCTTCATGGCGACCATTACTCGTACAAGGCCGACAGTTTCTCCGTCATGTTCTATGAGCTTGTCTTTGGCAGAGTGAGCTTCGTCCGTTCCAACCCATCACCCTCACTGACACCGCCTTTATTAGCTGCCCTTCTGTGGGAGGGATCGCAAGGATCTTGAGGCCAACGCACTGTACGAAAATATGTTCATCCCTCGACGGTTCCGCAAGCGTTTCCCAGAGGCATGCAATCTGATGCGGCGTCTGCTAGCTAAGAACCCAGACCACCGCATCCCGATGCAGGATACCTTGCAGAGCCGGTACTTCCGAGGAGTGTAAGTCGACCACCCCCATCTACGCCATTCTCTAGCTAACCTCCGCCGCAGAAGCTGGGATCAGGTCGCAAATAAGACACAGCCTGTCCCTGCCGGGTGGAAAACTGTGATGCATAAGATCCAGGAAGGTGCGTACCTCAGCATGTGCGTCCTTGTCGACGACCCGAAGGCTCTCATGCGCTGGCGTCCTGACCCCGCTGAGTACGAGTTCCTCGCCCCCCTTTGCTGGCGACCAGGGAATTAATTTCCAGCCTGCTTTTCGCCCATCTTCATGCAGCCGCCAGCGTTCTCTCCGATCTGCGAGAGGATCGTCTCGCAGTTGGCCTCAGAGTCAAAGAGATCCTCGGTCGTCGTATTACTACTCTTGCCAACGGTTTCTCCGTTGGCGTCATGTTCTACGATCTTGTCTTTGACAGTGTGGGTTTCTTGTATGTAGCTAGTACTAAATTAATATAATCTGCTTTTTATTCTATTATTTTGCGTGCAAGTGAGAAGGCCTGTAAGAACTACTCAGGGTTCTATCACCTTCTAGTGAACATAAGGCTCATAATCCAATGTATTTACACATAATCACGTAGATGAGCTATCATTCTGATAGTGATTCTAAGCAATTATGCAGATTATAATGTCTATAATTGAATATAAGGCTTCATAATGTGTTATAATATGCATAATGATCATAAAGATTATATTACATTCCAGCCCTTATAAGTCTCATAATCCATTATAATCTCTCACAAGTACATATAAGAGCTATAATGATTACGGAGATTTTATTACAATGTAGACATTACAAGGCTAGGAATTGGTTATAATCTCCATAAGTCTCACGTGTGATTAGAACTATATATCGGACAGATTACATCTTGTATCTGAATTCTACCCTAATATATGTGTTACGTCGCCCAGGTAGCGGATATATGAGATTTTAGCTTATTATGGGTGATTATGTTAGTTATAATCTTTTTCCCTCTTTCCCGATGGGAGTTCTAGCGGTTTAGAGGACGTGAGATCCATGTTGGTCGCTTCGTTGGGATTGCTTGCCACCCATTGACAAGCTCTTTCAACAAAGGAGGCGGCCTGCAGCGGCTTCAACAACGGTTAGCAGGCAGTCAGGAGAAGGTAGCAGGGAGACTTTCATAATGTGAGGTATCGTAGTTCTGTTCAGACAGGCAGGAGAACGCAGCAAAAACGCGTGAGAACAACCTGCTTTGAAAGGCAGTTTCGGTACCGAAATTGCAAGTCACGAGACCGGATGAGATTTGGCAGGCGCCGGACACAGTTGCATACGCCATAGGATACCCAGCTACCTTAAGGGTAGCGGGAACAAGCAGTTAGTGGCTGCGAGTTCCTCACAGCAGAGCCCGCTACCCGTGAATGGGTGAGGTTATTGTTAGAGAAAAAAAACATTTTTCTTCTTTACATCTGTACATACAATATTCTACTATGTTACAAGCAGACAAGATTCTATTATGTTAAAATTACACACCTGATTTTGGAAGGAGTACAAAAAGCAAATCACATCAACCTGGAGAATTGGATGCACGGAGTTCTAATCGGCCTGTAGGTCCTTGTGCACATGTTGTGAGAAGAACTGCACGACATGCACCATTCGTGCTTGTAACACCTTGCTATAGATCCTCAAAATCACTGTTCCTCCTGAATGATTTGCATCACTCACCTGAGCGGCTGCACCAACAATTGCCCCGCCATGAACAGGTACACACTCTCATCCTTCCTCTTCCAACTCTCCTCGTCTCCCTTCCTGTTGTAATCCTCCGGTCCGTTCCCTATTAGCGTCAAGACGACTTCCATCGTCTCAGTCTCGAAATTGAGGCAACGAGTGCACGGAGGACATCGGCCGCAGTTTGTCGCCACGTGGTTCCCTCCGCAGTCAACCCGCTGGACCAAGAAGACGCCGCGAAAGAAAGGTCGACTCGGACATACTCCAGAGGATCGTCCTCAAATTGCTCCACTTCGTGTTCTGCAGGTCAAGATAATATCAGTAAAAAGATGAGCGCGATGAAAGAAGAAGTTTGCGCACCTCGTAATGAGACATTGGGGACAACTACGCCATTAATCACAACCTTAATCATCTCCCTTTCCGCTAGCGTCGCCTTGTAGTTTCCTGATCGAATGACCGTGCTGAGGAAGCGTAGTCCCTGACTGACCAGCCCGTCACATGCTATCCCACATCTCTGACCTCCACCGAGATGTCCCCACAGAGCTGTGGCCGGTACGGTATTCGAAGACGAGAGGGCCTCCGGGTATCGATGCGTATAACGCTTGGCGAGCTCGAAAAGCGAAGTTTTGATTTGGGTAAGGAAAGAGGGAGTCGAATTGTTGGGATCACCGCGCATGTTCTCGAGGTCCCAAGTAAGGAACTTGGTGAGCACTCCCTGCTCGTCGCCAAAGAAAGCGGAGTGCGAGTCTTCAAAGGTGGGCGGCACATCCTGGCACGTCAAGTCGTAGAAGAATGACAGAAGCATGACCTGAGCCTGTGCATCGCTTCAGTTCCCAATCCATTCAGAAGATTGTTAGCGGTGTGTGTTCGAAGATTTGGAGGAAGGTGCTCGAGAAGCCGCAAAGTTGATCATTGTGTAAAGCAAGTCCGAGCGTATTTCAGAACGCCAAGGCGCGAAGATCGAGCGGCAGTTTCGAGAACAGAGACGATTGTTGAATAATTTGCAGCTTCGGGCGAGAGTGAAAAGACAAGCTGATCGATGAGATCTGGCCACTGCTCGGGGAAATCATACTTTGCGACACTGGACATGGCCTCCGCAACCTGCGCTCGTAATGTCTTGTCCACTGGACTCGAAAGCGCGATTATTGCAGGGACCAGCTGACCCTTCAGCTGCGTCTCCTCTGCGTCCGCGAAAGGCGAGTCTTCATCCTCCGATTGCCGTTTGATCGTGTTCTTGAGATAGATACTGGCTGCGGGGCGCACCAAACGGTCTTGGGAGACATTGAGTATGAGCTGAATGAGGAGAGCAAAGAAGGCGGGGTGCGAGTCTTCATAGGTGGGCGGCAGATGTTACGACCTGGGGGGAACCTGGGGGCCGGGGCAAGGCCTGGGAGAGCGCGCGGCAGCGGAGAAGGCGAAGGGGAACCGTTAAGGACGCTACAACGCCAACGGAGTCGCGCGGGGAGCGGGGCTACGGGGGCGAGACGCAAGGGGGCTCAAGGTGAGGACGGGACGGAGTCAGAGTCGAGGCTGGGAAGGCAGAGTCGAGACGCGGGGAAATGCAAAGCGGGATTCTGGCGGGAATCTGGATTCGCGCGGGAATCTGGATTCGTGCGGGAATCTGGATTCGTGCGGGAATCTGGATTCGTGCGGGGATCGCAGAGCGGGAATCGTTCGGGACTTTGGCGGGAATCGCAGAGCGGGATTCTGGCGAGAATCTCAGAGCGGGATTCTGGGCAGGACTCAGAGCGGGATTCGCAGAGCGGGATCCGGGACAAGACAGAGACCAGAGAGCCAGAGAGCAGGCGTGCTCAGGACGGGAGCAGAGAGCTCAGGATAACCGGGATCTCAAGGCAACACTTCTGTATCAGGAGGAGGTTCCACTAAGGAAGCACTCGACAAGTTAGCATTGTAAAACTACACTAGAGACAAGACAGAAACACACCTAAGGAAGCACTCGACAAGAGGACAAAAGTGAGTGCTCCTTACGGTGGCGACAGGTATTTATCTACTGGGCAGAATCTACAGGGAACGGGCATGCACAAACGCGCAACTAACTAGTTACACAATCTTGCGGGCGAAGGCCGCGCATACAGTGACGTGAATCCGGGATTCGGGATTCGGTGCGGGGGACATCTGGGCAAGATCTAAGGGAACGAGCGTGAAGCATGGTCAAGTGAAACAAAGAGAACTAAAGGAATGTAATTGTGCGCGAGGTATCAAGCTGGCGCACAGGCAGCGGGGTAACGAGCGTGGGGGGCGGATGTAATGCATACATCGTCTCGGGATAAGTTGCAGGCAACTTCTGGCGTGGATCAGGGTCGCGGGAGATTGACAGGGACCAACTTCGAAGAAGCCGGTGCTTCGATGTCGTAACGAAGCCTAATCGCGAGGCGCGCGCGGGGCCGGGCGACTAAGGACGGGGTTCGAGTCCTTGCGGACAATGAGATCAATCCCGCACACGGGGTGGCGGGAATGTGGTCTGCGGGCCGGGACAGGACGCTACTAGCGAGACTAGTTGGCTGGCACGTGCGTGGCCAGGCCAATCACCTGGGGCTATCTCAAGACGAGGTTAGCATCGAGGAGCGGGAAGCTAAGGGGTTTCCCTTGGACAACGGGAAACTCGCGCGATTCGCGACGGGATCATGCAGGGAATCTGGTTCGGGTTTCGACCGGGTTTCGAGTTCGGGTTTCGACTGGGAATCGAGTTCGGGTTTAGACCGGGAATCGAGTTCGGGTTTCGACCGGGAATCAAGACAGGGTTCGACCGGGAATCGTAGCGGGATCGAAGGCGGGAATCCTGCGGGGGATTTGCGCAGGGATTCGAGACGGGACGCGAGGCGGGAAACGAGCGGGTTTTCGACTGGGATCGTGCGGGGGAAAGGAGCGGGATTCCAACCGGGAAGCGAACGGGGTTTCTACCGGGAATGAGCGGGGGAGTCTGGCGAGACTCTAGTCGGGAAACGAGCGGGGGGAGTTTGGCGGGACTCCAACCTGGACGAGTGGGGGAGTCTTGACGGGACTCCAACCGGGAACGAGCGTGGGTTGCGGGATTGTCAGAGAGGACGCTTGACAGCGTTCGCGGCGAGGCGGGATTCCTGGCGGGGCAGGCTGTGGACGAACAAGGGCAGGTCGAGAGGCACAGGATGTCGAAGGGGTTAGCTAGGGCACCGTGGCAGGACGAGCGCAGGGCAGGGTTCGTGACCGGGCAGGATTGCGGGACAGCAATCCTTGACCGCTGTCGTGTTGGCTTACTCAAGGCCAGACAGAGGTCGGCTTTGGACGCAGTGGATCAATCTCCTAACTGCACTTCATGACTGTGGACGCGAGGCCGGGATCTGGTATCCGGGCATAGTCGAGAACCTACGAGGTCTGGGATAGCTATGGCTATGGCTATGGCTTTGGCAGGCTATGGCTATGGCTGTGGCTATGGTGAGTGACTTCGGGACTATGGCGAGGTACGGAGTTCGCTGGGGCGGGGAACAGAGCATGACGGGAGCGGGGAGCGAGCGGGGGATCATCCTAGAGTCGGGGGAACGACGAGGCGGGCTAGGGATGGATCGAGACACGGGGACGAGGCGGGGGACTGACGAGGAGACGTGGGCGAGGACAAGCAGGGGCGAGGAGGTCGTAGCGGGGCGGAACTCTAGCAGGAGAATGCATGGCGAAGCAGAGGTTCTTCCGGGATCAGAGAGCGGGGGATCCTTTCGGGATCTAGCCAAGGTCGCGATTTCGGGTTTCAGTATACCGGGTTCTGTTCGGGATTGCCTTAGACATGTTGGGGTCCTGGGGGATCCCGACAGCAGATCCTGGCAGGTCAAGTCGTAGAAGATTGACAAAAACACAAAATGTTAGCAATGTTAGGGACATGTAGAATAGATGAAAGAGAAATCAGTATGAAACTCACGAGGACGCGTTGCCATTAGGAGTGTCTGTTTGTGAGCCCGAAGAAAGAGAAGAAAGACGACACACGTTGAACGTTGGCGACGATGGCGGATTGGTATCTTTGTCATCAGCATGTGATCGAAATTGACTTATAAGTCGCTTACCCATAAAAGAAATTGCACGTGACTGGATCAGTTTTCGCAGAGAATCCGGACAGTTGCGTTTTTCTAAGGTACCCAAGCGAACCCTACGGTTCGCGGGAACAAGCAGTTAAAGGCTGTGAGTTGCTAACTCACAGCAAAGCCCGCGACCCGGGAATGGGTATAGAAGAGAAAAACCATTTATTGTTGAGAACACATATAGTACAGAAGTATGTGTACACCATACTCTTGCTGCCGCAGAAGCATCTGCCACAGGAACAGTCCCATTGTGAGAAGCCCAACTTTCAGCAGCCGCAGCTGTATCAAACATCAGTGTTGGTAAAAGTACAGTGTCCTCAGGATTTCCCCAGCCACCCCACATCTCTTCACCATTTGTGCCCATGCCTTTGTCATCCTTGCCCGTCCTCAATGCAAACCCGTATTGAACCAGCGTCAAGCCAAGACCAGCACGAGCACCGAGCTTCGCCGCATGTGTGATATTCAGGAGGTAAGGAGAAAGCCTACAAATTGGAAGGAAATAGAAACGAGCATGTTCCAAGCAAATGAGAAGAGTGTGCCCGTTGCGAGACCATCAATGGAGAGCTCGCCTGGAAGCATCATACCCGGAGATAAGGACTGAGGTGCATGGACTGACGTCTCCGAGTACGGCGGGACAGCATCCGCCTGAGTAGCGGCGTACTATGGTGGTGCATCCTTCTGTGTCCCCTCCAGTACAGCACGGACACCGTCTTCTATTGAATATGGAAAGCAAAAGTAACCAAAACAGTCCCATTAGAATACACAGTAAAGAAGCAATATGTTAATGCAGTAAAATAGGCGCACCTCTCGGTTTCACAGTGACATTTGCAAAGACACCATTATTGCCAGTCTCACCGCCAACAACCCGCCTTCGTTCCATGCGCCGACTTCCAGTTAAGCAATCTGCAATTTGGCCAGGGAGGACGCGGTGTGCGCACTCAAAGCCCGGGCCACGTACCCATGTGCCATGATTCAACCTTGGACGTGCAGCAGGACCAGCTGTGCTTGAGTAGTTTGCCCCGTGTTTCCGGCAGCTACAATGCTCACTGCACCCGACACATTTGCGCTAGGTGTCTGCTTGTTGCCAGTGTTGGATGTCCTCACAGACAAAGTCGGCTTTACACTGAGGGTGTAGACACGGAGACGCTGCTATTGTTGCTGACTCGGATGAATCAAGAATGTGTGGAAACAACCTGCTTTGAAAGGTAGTCATCACATGACTGTATCACCTGCCTAAAAGGGTTAATTACCCATAAAGGCAATTCACGTGACCGGATCAGTTTTCGCAGAGAATCGACACAGTTGCGTTTTCCTAAGGTACCCAAGCGACCTCTACAGGTCGCGGGAATAATGGGGTTACAGGCACCTTGTAGATAGCTTATAGGCCTTATGGGGCCTTACAATAAAAAAATTTCTCGTACTCCACCACGGCCATCTTGTAATGAGACCGTAAGGACATTATAATCATGCATAATGCCCTTTAATATAGTCGTGCGGCTCACATATTTCAAATTAGAATAGGCCAGATGGTTTTAATAGAAAGGACAATTTAAGTAATAAATTATGCATTTAAAATAGATATGTACATTAGTAGATATGTACATGTAGGCGTAGGCCAACGCATGTCGGTCAACTGCCCAGCAAACAGCAAAATTCCTTCCATGCTTGCCGCACCCTCCTCCTCCCCAAATACCCTGCGCCATTTGATAATTCCATTCCTCCTTGCCTTCGACATGACTACAAAGACAGATTGTTAGTGTCACACACCTTGGGGGATGACTTTGGGAGAATAGCCTGAGGCCCACAGAGAACTAAACAGCATATAGTCACAGTAAAGCCAGACCATAGAAGAGACACAGAGACAGTGAAACAGATTGTTCAGAGACATTGCAGGCCGGAGGCAAACATAAGCAGTACAGGCAAGAAGGGCAAGAAATCCACAGAGATTCCACAGAGATGGGTGTTGATGAGAGAGAGGGGGCCCGAGAGAGACGACTCCAACATCCTACGGTGGCTATATCTGCGGCGGCAATATACTTTTGCATGCACTTAGTAATAGCCACCGGCAACTTGGATACCGGGGACCGAGAAATCTTATTCCGGAACTTCCGGCCTTACAACTCACTTATAATGTCCCATAATACCTTACTAGGTATTGTATACTACCATAAAAGCTTAAAGCAAATTGCAATGAAACGTAATAAATTAAGTAAGACTACAAGAGGGTTACAGAGCCCTTACAAGGCTCCATAAGCTTTTAGCACTTCATAAGATTTCCGCCGGTTCGGTGATGCCAAGCGAACCCTACGGGGTCGCGGGAATTTTCGCGCTCAAACCCAGGCCAACTTGAACCGTGACCATCCTTGTTATCTGGCAAACATATCCTGAGCTGCATTCGTATTGCATATGTTTTGTTTTTCTGGTTGGTCTATGACCTCTGCTGTCACTGCAGACTGAACCACATTGGCCTGAGTGCCTGTCCAATTCACCGCTTTCCGCTACCGGTGCCGTTCCTCTCAGTGAGAGACTCATGCACGGCCATCTCAAAGAGCCAACACCCACGACTGTCGCGATACTGATTTTTTTGAACAAGATCACAGTTTGCATGGCTCTGATATGGTCACAGAGCCTGTATTATGGTAAACGGTATGTGTTCTGCGCTTACTCTCCGTGGCATCGCATCTGATCTTTTTATATCTTTACGGTGGACAATCAGCGGCGCCCTTCACTGTTATTAGCGATCTCATGAAATCCGAAGTTTGGGAAGAGAAGTTAGCTAAACTGCAAGAAAGACTTTCAGCTGCTGTCGTCGCCGAAGCCCATCGTTTAGTGAACAGCGAACACTGATGGTATTCACACTACGCGGCTTTTGCAAGGCTCTTTAACAGAACGTGTCATGAGAGACTCAAATCCTAGAGCTCAGATCACTTCCTCTCCAACCTGTTTATTAGCCGAAAGGAAGGCGATACTCTGAAGTTTGCATCCATGTCCATTTTTGGATAAAACGGGCATCTTTCACATGTACGTTTTCTCACATCAGCTTCGATTGATTCGACTAATTTTGCTTTTCCCATTCTATTCGGGAATGTAGACTTTCCGTCATACGATTGCACTTCGAAGCCTTAGTACCCGACGCAACTTGGAGCTTTGGATGCCTCAGAAGAGCCCCTCGTGTTCCTTCACTATCGACTCCTAACATCAACATGATGGACCTAGAAGCTAACGCAGGATTTCCTACTTCGATTCTTCTGATGAACCTTAGGGAAACAATGTGCCTACTTAAGTCCGTCTTGGAGAACATCTTCCTGTCATTAAGGCTGACGTGTGACAGTTCGAATCACCGCAAACACCTCCTGATCATCTTCTCGAGTCTGTTTGCCATACGCGAAAAGTGATTTCTCATTTGCCGTCCAACTTCCACAAATCGCAGCCCACTGTGCAAGACACAGTTACACGCTGCAGCGGAACGAACAACGCCCGTTCAGCGACAGAGATGGCAATCAGATATGTATGTCGGGCGCGTTTCTCAGAGTTGCTGCCAACGGGTCTGTTTCGCACAGTCTGCTTCTTCCTATTCTTATCTATCAATGCTAAGCCTTTATTCACTGTCGAATCCGCTTTCTGAAACAGAACTCTAAGCTCATGACTTTTGACTTCTGTGTCAGCTGATCAACTTCTTTCGCTTCGCTCCGCACCTTATACATAGCTCCGTGACCTCGTGCTTCCCCAGGTCAATGCCATTCCTCCTCTACGTTGCTTCCTCCATATCATGGACACGACTTCTATACCCTTGTCCGTCCTTCTGCAGAATGTGTAAGTTGATTTACCTCTATCCTTCTGCAAACTAAGCTGAACGAGTACACAGACTGACGGAACGTAATGTCACCCTGGCGGGCATTAGTGAGTATAATGGGCGTTCCTTCTCTTCAAAAACCAATAACCTAATCTGCTTTCCTCAGCCATTTTACTCTTCGAATACATCATCACACTAGCCGATGAGGTCCGAATAATCTGGAGGAACAAGATCACGGGCGTAACCGCCCTCTTCCTCTTCAATCGATATTTCTCTCTTGCGGGATTCCTCCTCGTCCTGTATTTCAAGTTCAACCCTCCAAATGTATGGCTCTTTTTCATGTCTTGGAGCGAAGTTTCCTGACGATTTCATTTTTGTTTTAAAAGGCGTCTATATCGTGCGCTAATGCGGCCATCTTCTCAGCTGTGCTGGCTCTTGTCAATCAAGCATCGATTATCGGTCTGTCCGGTCCGCCACAAATTGTCGGAAAGTAATTGGGTCTCACATATCTAAATCTTTGTTACAGTGACACTGATATTACGAACGTACGCACTGTACCACCGTAATCAGAAAGTCTTGATTGTGGCGTCGATATTCGGTTTATATTGCGTAGGCCAATTATTCGTAAGTCTCGTATTCCCATTACGACTTCGGTGAGAAGGCTGGAACGCTCCGCGCTTTCTTTTGTAGTATGCCATATTTCATATGAGGGGAGGGTCGGTGACGGAGGTGTTCGCGATGCCTGTGAGCGATCTTGGCGGGCTCGATTTCTGCGTTGCGGAGGATCGACAACAGTGAGTTGAAATCTGTCTGTGGAAGCTTCTATATACTGAAACTTTCTCTTCGCCATACAGAACTTGTAATAAAATCGCATGTCTCTTTGATACGTTGGATTTCTGACGATGTTTCTGATCTAGCTTATATCCTATCGATGACGTCGATTATTCTATTCGATTTCTTAATCTTTGGCTTGACGATAGGGCGGACTTTGCATACGCTGAAGGTGCAACCGGAGCTACGGACCCTATCACCACTGCATGTGCTCCTGATGAGGGACGGTAAGCGACTCTATGTCCCTAAGTCCTTCTACCCCGACACTGACGGCGTTGGCCCTGATAACAGGGAGCATGTATTTCTTGTGAGTAAATAATGAAGTGGCGAGTCGTCCTGGCCCTAATTTACTTGAACCTAATCCATCGTTCGTAGGGTGATGGCCTTCGTGAATTTGATCTCCTTCGCCGAAGTCTGGGTAAGCCTCTACTGTACTTCCTGTTTGCGCATAAGCTTATAGAGATACTCTACTACTGTAGAGATTGTCAGATTTCCGCCTAATTGAAGTCGCACTGGGATCGAACTCGATCTTGGGAGCTTTGTGCGTATATTCGCTGATTTTTCATTTACATTCACTAATCGTAGAAATATGCGTTCTTTTCAGATTCTCCGCTGTCCTTCTATCGCGGCTGATTCTCAACTTACGAACGGAGAACGAGCGGGCATGTCGAGGGGGTCTTCCCACCGTTCCCCTCTCCACCATGTCTTACCCGACTCGCTCCTTGGTCGCGCCGAGGTTTCTGGGTAATCTCACTGCTGATATGCGAGAAGAAGACGACGAAGAAGGAGAGGCTGAGCTGGACTCTGCAGTGACGTACGATGGCTTTGAGTCCGAACGCAATGAGCGTAAGACGCTAAGGGATGGGAATGGGCAGATGGCTCGAAGGGATTTGTATTTTGCGGGACGAGATACTGAGAAAACTGTTGTATGAAAACTCAATGATCGGACGGTAATAAATACGGACGCTATGTAACGTCAAAACTGCTCGGAAATGTACTTAATGAAGGACTATGTAGGCTGCGAATAGATTAAACTAAATTAAGATAGGAATAAGTCCAGTCCAACTAGTCAGGACACACTCAGAGTATCATCTAAATACGTCTTCGTTTGCTTTCTCGCAAAAAGAATTACATGATAATACATTTGACTCGTTCATTCGATGGTCATATTTACCATTAGCAGACCGCCATTGATGTTGTCCAATTAGTGATACTAAATCTCCATGACATAACAAGAAATGGCAGAAATAATACTAATAGATGGGGCTTGAATAATTTAGATGTACGTGTATAATTAAATGTGTGGGATAAATCTAGACCATTGAACAGTATCGAACGCAGAAACAGGGAGAGCGCGAAGTCCAATGATGGAAAGGGTGAGAAGGGTAAGACGAGTTGAAACGAAACAAACGGCTAATGCGCTGCATGCAACCTCAGTCCTATTGATACTCCCTGTGATAGTCTTGTGCCGTGGTACGACGGTCTTTTCTGTCATTGAGGAGCGTCGAGAGCCTAGCTGAGACGGATCACAGCGATCAGTTCCGGGACGGGTTGCATCTTGAGGACGCCCGTCCGGGATATCTTCACTAGGTTGCACAGGCAGTCGATGGATCTGCATGCACATATATCCAAAGGATACTGTCATGATGCAGATGCAGAGGCCGGCGATGACGCTCGAGCATGTGCGCCACAGTGCCTGTTCGATGTACGATGGAAGCTCGAAGTTCCACGCTAAACAATGGATTGCCCCGAAAACTGCCCCTGAGAAGGCCGAGAGGCACAGAAATGGAGCGCTTATAACATCTTCACAGAAGAAGCCTATATCCATTACCAGTCGTAAGGCGTCTTTGTTGAATACGAGATCGAATGTCTTCATTTCGTCCACCTCCTTCGGTGTAACGGGCTTGTCTGTAGAAGCCGTACTGCCCTGAGCTTTATGAGGGTCGGTGGCACTTTCGCGACCGGGTGCGGTAGTCTCTTCGTGTTTGCCGGACCCATCTCCAGACGGCAGTCGCGCCCCGCCCCACAAAATGGCCAGCGTAGGGTAGTAAATGAATGCCAGAAACAGATGAGCGATGGTATGCCATATGACGAATATAGTCATTGCGAAAGCAGTGACGACATGCTTCATTTTCTCGCAAGGTGTCGAGCCCGATCCCTTTCGAAGGCGTCGCACCATGCCAGAGAAAATGCCGCGAATTCGTGCTATCTGACTCCGAAGTCCTGGGATGGCCTGGACTAGCTTCTTAATGAATTGTATGGGGAAGGTAGCCGTCTTCCTTAGAGCATCAATCAACTTTTTACAGTAGTAGGTAACAAGATTGACCTCCACGTTCGTCCCGGGCGTCATCCGGACGGTAGGGGAGATCAGCTTGGTAGTGTCGGCCGGAGTTGCAGAGTGGTCGCGTGAAAATGAGGATGGCGCGGTGTTATTGGGTGCCGATACACGTAATGTAAGGAAAGTATTCCTCTCCATGCGGATGTGTTCCTGCAATTGCCTTGTCTCAACGATCGTTGGACAGAGAATGTCCGTCGGTTTACTCCACCACGAGATGTACATGGCGATGTTAAGACTTGCTAAGGCTGCTGTCGTTAGCTCAAGTTCTGTGATGGCTAGATTTTGGTGTGCGCGTGCCGCTATCTGAAGAACGAACCAGGCGAGCTGAGCCATTGCGATGGTTTTAGACAAAGCATCTCTCCCGTTCTTGTCCATTATTTCCTCTTTCGAGATGAAAGGCAAATCAATCATGCCGAGATTGTAGACTGTCTTCATCGTCTCCAACGACAATGGTAGTTCCCAGACCTCGTGATTCCCTTTGCTCTTTTCCCGGCCGAATGGTAACCGAAATTTCTCCCTCTCCGGATAACAGCATTGGAGCCGGTAACCGCCCATTTGAAGGTATTGAGCATGGGTTAGTGTCCATTCCCTTTCTTCTGTTAATTGATTAGCTATTTACGATAGTTTTAGATATTTATCCACGAACCTGACAATTTATTCCTCCTTTCGATCTCTTTCTCTTCTACCAGCGTATGTCTCGCATCGTTCTCCTCCTTCTTCCCTGCAACAAATACAGGGATATGAGCAGGGCTCTTATTATGGTGAGGGTGAAAGTGAACTTACTTTTTGTTGTCCTGAACTCATTCACCGTCTTCATAATCACTAATGCGCCTTGCAATTGTTTGAATGCCCACAGTATCATGATCTCCGGGGCGATGAGAGAGAGAAGCATGAGGAACACGCACCAGCGCGTTGTAGATATCTTGTCTTCCCGAAGGTAGGGAATATTTGGATGGACTGAGACCCAAGTGCACGCAAATGTAGTTGCCAAGCAGCTCCACAGAATATCCCAGAGCGATCTTCCGGCGCACGCGCCGGTCGATGCAGTCGTCGTAACATCGAAAATGAGGTCCTGGTTGGATGTCTCTGGAAAGCTAGGCGGGAGGATGGGTAAGGCGCAGGAGCCGGCCCTGCTAGAGAGTAGAAAGGAAAGGAGGAAAAACATCACGACGAATTGAAGTCGTTCAACGGTCACTGGTTTTTATATGGTCCAAGGGACCTCGTTCTGATCACAACGCTTTAAGCTCGACTTTACGATTCCATACATATTCTGTGAAGAGGAGACAGTTCAGTTTCAGTGAGCACCTGTTGAAAGGCTTGAGCATACTAACGGCGTGAAGGAGCAAATGAGTCGACATAGCTTGGTCGTCGTGCTTATCCTGGCAAATCAGCAGCTGGCGCACCAAATGCATAAATTCGAATTACCTTAATGTAGAACTGTAGTGAACGACTATCACATGTGAGCGTACAAGATTTCCGGAGGTCACAAATTCCGGCTGCAGTCCTGTTACAGACACAGACCGGAGCGTCGCAGCTGAATCATGTTCTACGCAAGAGAGAGAAAGTATCCAAGCAACGAGACAAAGGTCAAGCATCGTAGTGGAGTGCCTGCTGGTGAGCGGTGAGGACGCGAGTCTCGTTTCATACGTAGGAACACATGCGGGATTTAATTACAATATGGGCAGGAAAGGCGGCGAAGACGTACACCGGGACACGTGTAATAGGGACGGTTGACCAAGAAAGGCGCTTATCATGCCCAAGTAAATTCGGACAGGCGCTTCATGGCGAATACTGTTTGTGCCCCAGAAGTAAAGCAAGAGTCGGAGAAGTGATGGCTCCTTCTGCCACGCAGGAGCACCATGTTCAGTGCGTACGTCTGAGCTGCGCAAGGCTATGTCGAAGACTCGGACATCGGGAGTGTTTAGAGCAGAGCGCCGCCGGCGCCTAAAATCATGTTTACATGCAGTTCCAGTTAGCAATGCTTCTTATTTTCGGGATAAAGAACAAGACGAACTGAATGAAAGCTGGATGGCCTTGGTGAAGAGGTTCTTCAGCAGGAAAACCAAAGATCGTTAGACATGAGATTTGACGCGTGTTTACCGCTCGTCGCAATGCTAGTTCTGGTCCCTCATTTCCAGATACTGCGTTTAGGTTTGCAGGTTTAAGAGACAGGTGGTAATGGAGTTGCGGTACTGCAAGTCTGCGTCATCAAGGCGGAATGGAGGGAAATTGTAGGACATTTCGGCGAGAACGACTCCGTGGGAACACATAGTATTCGCTCTGGGCCTACTTCAAGTTTTTATTTAAAGTGAAAGTCCAATCCCATCGAGGAGATCCTGTTATCAGATAGGAGAGAAATACCAGAGGTATCGGCAACAAGGTTGAGGATTAAGTGGGAGTTAACTTCACCAATGCGCGATACGATCTTGAGTTTAGCTCATGCCGCCAATGCGGGGTATTGCTTTCAGCATTGTCAAAAATTTAGTGAAGTTTAGGTCCCCCTTACCCCCCGATCTCCAAGTATCGTCTGAGTTCGGTGAATGTGAGAGTTCTTCTATAAGATGGGAAAGCCCCGCTGTTATTCCTTGAATCAGAAATGAAGTTTCGGTGGAAAATCGCCTCTCCTCAGGAACTGCAGAAAGATCTGAAACCTCCCATGGGAGGGTTACGGGAATCGGGGGGCAGGCGTTATTAGCGACCGGAAACTGGAAGGAAGATTCGCTTCAATTCACGATCTGATGCCAGTGCCTGCATAATTAAGGAGTCTCCACCGACATGAACCAATCGGCTGAGATTCATTTAGAGACTATACCTATAAGTGTTTTATTCAGTCCATCGTGGTCGAGATCCTTGCTTTGCATACCTTTAATTACCGGAAGCCACGCTACGATCATGCAGTGATTATACATAAGAGAATGACGATGTCTATCAGATGCGGATTCAATTTCAAATATCGAAAGAGTGACATACTTCGCGTGCATACTGCTTTCATTGTTGATCGGCTATGAGGTCTCCCCACATATCGTTCTCTGCGAGAAAGATTCTCGTACGCATGAAAAATCCCGCACTCATTGACATGAATTCTGCGCTATGGAGTATTTCCAAGAGTAGTCTCCCAATATCTCGAGAAGTTCGTGGCTGGCTTTCGAGTTTAGGAGTTCTGTTAGTTGTGCGTTGGTAAATGAGTTGGTGGCATGAAGAAGAGGCGACGCGACTTGACGCGTGACGTTCGCCAGTCTCCTACTCAGACCCTCCCACGGGCGGATTGGCTACAGCCTCAGGGTCCGTGAAAAGTCTGGTGGACCCTTAATCCTCCCGTTAGGGAGGGTCTGATGACACCTTTTTAGCCGAGACCCGCTCGCTGTAAGGGTCCACTCCCGACCATCGTTGATCGTGGGAACTGTTGGAGGATTGATACTCCTTCAAACTCCTTTGACCACTTCACACAAATTACTTTATGGACTATTTAGACTTAGCTCAGCTTTCTTCTACTCTAACATGCATAAATTATGTGCCAGAGCTATGAAAATGCATGTTTGTTACTGCCAACTGATATTACTTCACAGGCATAATTTGCCCGCGGTAAGCGATGGGCGGGAGAGGACCCTTACGATGCTCGGGCTTCGGCTAGCAAAGGTGTCGCCAGACCCTCCCTAACGGGAGGATTAAGGGTCTGCAAACTTTGCAGAGACCCTGAGGCTTTAGCCAATCCGAACCGTGGGAGGGTTTGGGTAGGAGACTGGACGTTCGCGTGTTCCCACTTCAACTGGAACTTCTTGAAGCAGTCACGTGCACAATTTAAAGTTCAAGTTGAAGTTGCAGTGCCTCTCTCCACGACGCGGCGACGAGCTCATAACACATCCCGCCGCCATTCATGAAGGCGCCCTGTGCTCAGCCTGGGTGGCAAATCGCTTTGGAATGTTGTCCTTGTCCACCTAACCACTCGCTCGCCCGAAGTGTTCCAAGGATGACAAGCTGACGTTCACTGGGAATAGCAGAACAACGTCTGAACAACCTTTGTGACTTCCTGCCATGCTACACCCACTCTTTTCACGGAGGGTCAGTACCGCGCGTGAAACTCGTCAATAGCAGCTGGAGGATAGAAGGCAGTGCACGAGCTGTGGGCACAAAGCTGTCGTGGTACACCGGGACGCCTGCGGGTTTTTTTCAGTGAGTGTGTCAAACCATCCATTCACATGTTATATCTAATTATTCACACTCAGAAGTCGACTATAAATGCTCGTAAAACGACTAGTTCTGTTTATGCAGTGTCTTTCTTGCGACAGGCGGAGGCGGGCTTTTCCCAATGGGCCTGACGGCTGCTCATTTAGCAAAACAATGAACCTTCGTATACTCCGGGTGAGCACAAGCTTGGTTCATTATTGTGCTGTCATTAACTACTTCATTCTTGCAGACTTGGGAGGTGTAGATCTTCTAAGTGGGAACTCAAACCTCACCTTGGACGAACTTGATCGTCTGGATGATCGTGAGTGAAGATTTATCCCTTGTCTTCTCATGTACTGACGCCGTGCTCCAGATATCAACCCTGCCGAACGAGGGATGTCTCTGACACACTATGAGACTTGTGCTTCATCCAACAATTCAGTCTCATTCTGCCCAGATTCGCATGCTCCGTCAGGGACGGGCAAGGATCGACCCGTGCAGTCGCTCCATCAGACTACGCAGCTTATCTTCAACAACACGTACTGTAACTTCACTCTGCTTTGGCGAAGCTGATGAAGTCGGATCCGCTCATGCGAGTTGATTGTGTCGAAATCCTCATGGGTGGTGTCAGCAGGTCGTTCTGTGTCTTGCGTAACAGATAACAGCTTTGAAGCAGTTGTCCGGGGTTTTCTAGCGCGCTAATTCTCCGGACACAGCTGCTCCTACACCGCCTCAGCAGAAGGAAAGATGTAAGGCTACGAAGATGGGTGTCGGTTGGTCTCTGAGATTGTTTTCATCAGCGTATGCTCGTCATTGTCCTTTCCTTTCCTATTTCATATTCCTATTCGTGTTTGTCTCTATATATATTCTGCATTGATTGAGCGAAGATTCACGGGAAATATAAGAGGCTGTCTGAAATCAAGACAGAGGCTGTGAAGTATTGTCACTTTTTCAAAGGTTTGTCTTTCTTTCAGATAATTCTTACGTTTCTGGACGGTGATTGGCTGAGGAAGGCTGTCTCAAGCGTTCTGTCCCAATGCTTGACAACCTTTGAAAGAAGGTACAACGCTTTTGGACTATGTCACACTTTGAGACAGCCTCCTATGTTTGTTGTGATTCCTGCTATATCACTATATAGGCGTCTATAACGTGCACCAATGTTACTATCTTCTCAAATGTACCAGCTCTTGTTAAACTAGATGTTGATTATCCGTCCTCAGAAGTACTTGGAAAGAAATCCGAGTCTCACATATCTTCGTATCCTTTATAGTGACATTTGTATTACACTCTGTACCATGGTAATCGGAAAGTCTTAATTGTGGTGTTCGGTCGCCTTGAGTAAACATAATCGATTTGAGAGTTAATGAGCCTGAACCGTAACTCTGTCTGTTGAATTTCCAGCGCAACAAATGGTATTGAAATTAGACTAAAAAGTATAGCTCGTGCAATAAAATACATGGGAAGCAAATAAAATAAAATACTTCAGGTCTCAAACAATACATATAACGTCTAGACATGAGGGATGAATCCCGACCATTGGACAGTCTCGAATGTGGAAGCGGGGAGATCCCGAAGTCCTATCACCGAGAGCGAAAGAAGGGTGAAACGAGTTAAGACGAAACAAATGGCAAATGCGCTGAAGACTATCTCCGTGAACTTCTGACCGAAAATCTGGGGCATTATCGAGGACCGTTGGCGGATAATCTTTATAATGATGTAAACGAGGGAGATGGCCATGATGCAACCGCAGAGGCCGGCGATGATGGATGAGCACGTGCGCCACAAAACCTGCTCGACGAGAGAAGGAAACTTGAAATTCCACGCTAAACAATGAATTGCCCCGAAAATGGCTCCTGAAAACGCAGAGAGGCAGAGGAATGGTGCGCTTGCCACATTTTCACAGAAGAAAACCATGTCCATTACTGAACGTAGTTTTATCTCGTTGAATATAAGCTTGAAATTCGCCATCTTATCCACCTCACTATCGTCGAGATCGACACCTGGCGAAGTTAGGTTTTTCCCGCTATCCAATATTGCCAGTATCGGGTAGTAGATCAAAGCCAAGAATAAGTGCGTGATGGTTCTCCAAGGCAGGATTATCGTCTCCATGACTTTATTGAGGAAGCTCGGGGGTGCTTTGTCATTTGAAGTCGGATTATAACCAGAGGGTGGATTCTCGTCGGAGGGTGGATGGTTATCAGGATATTTGTTGGCAACAAGAGTATTGGACCATATTCCGCGAGTTTGTTTAACGACTTCCGAAACGAAGTCGACGAGCCCAGTAACAAACTTTCTAGGAAAGCTGGTTATCGTTGTCAATGATTCTTGAAAGGCGTTCTTTAGCTCGGTGCAATAGTGTGCCGCAAGATTGACCTTCTTCGTGTCTCCAACTTCTGTTATGAAGTAACGCTTTCTCGCATTACTGGAGTCTTCGGCACCTTGTGAGGTAGAGCTAGTAATTCCATGCGGAGTCGTGCTCTGTGCCACCCCAGAGGAGGGACTGAGGTTGTTGACGCCGTTGGTATCAACCAGTGGAGAGGAAGGGAGAGAAGCCTCGCGCCATGTCTGTGTTTGCTCCAGCAAGCGCTTAGTCGATATGACTGTCGGGCAGAGGATGTCGGTGGGCTTGCTCCACCATGACACATACATGACGATATTGAGGCTAGCCAGAGCGGCCGTCGTCAATTCGAGCTCTGTGACAGCAAGACTCTGCCGCACGCGCGCAACAATTTGTACGACAAACCAAGTGAGCTGGAGCATAGCAATCGCCTTGGACAATCCATCTCTCCCGTTTTTGTCGAGGATCTCGTCCCTAGAAATGAACGGTAGGTCGACTAGTAGCTGATTGTTGAAAACATTCTTCATCATCTCGAACGACAATGGGAGTTCCCAAACAAATCGCTCTCTTCCTGCGATTACGACCTTTTCCTGCCGTCCGAATTTGGAAGGAATTCTATCCCTCTCGTCAAGACGACACTGCAGTCGGTATCCACCCATTTGTAGGTAGTGCGCATGTGTAAGGGTCCATTTCAGTGGATTCTCTATAGAAAGCACTAGTTAGTTCGGTCCATTTTAAGACAGTATAAATTCGAACCTGAGTTTTCACCTGTCAAGTTTTCGGTATTTCTGGAAGCATCTGTGCCCTTGTCGACTGAAATTGTGCGTGAATTTTCAGGGTGTTGATTTCAAAAAAGGCTAACCTACTTGTTTGAACCTCAGTCCCTTCTTTCTTTTCGTTGACGACTAAGAGAAAATGTCAGCCTTCGGAAGCGTTTTGAAGGCAGTGTTGGCTCACCTTCAGACCTGTAGCTCTCGTTCACCGTCTCCATAATCACCAATGCACCCTGCAGCTGTTTGAAAGCCCATAGTATCATAATCTCCGGTGCAATGAGACAGAGAAGCATGAGGTATAAGCGCCAGCGCCTAGTAGATGCCCTTCCTTCTCGGAGAAAGGGAATGTTAGGATGCACCGAAACCCAGGTGCATGCGAACGTGGTAGCTAAGCAGCTCCACAGAATGTCCCAAAGCGATCTACCGGCGCACGCGCCGATCGATGCAGTTGTCGTAACATCGGAGTCAGGGTCGTTGAACGATGCCTCTGAAAACCGAGACAAGAGAATGGGCAAGGCGCACGTTCCGGCTCTCCCATAAAGCAGAAAGGAGAGGAGGAGAAACATATCGATGGATTGAAGTCGTTCAACGGTCACTGATTCTTATATGGTCCAAGGGACCTCATTCTGTTCGCAACGCTTCAACCATGACTTTGCGCGATTCCGAGCATATTCTGATAAAAAGTGACGGTTCAGCTTCAGCGAGCACCTGCCGAAAGGCTTGAACATACTGACGGCGTGAAGGAGCAAAAAATCGACAAAGCTTGGTGGTCGTGTATATCCTGGCAAGTCTGAATTTCAGCAGCCAGCGTTCCAAATGCATAAACTCGAATTACCTTATTGTAAAACTGTAGTGAACGACTATCACATGTGAGCGTACGAGATTCTCGGAGATCACAGATTCCGGATATATTTCTGTTGCATACACGGACAGGAGCGTCAAAGCTGGTCCATGTTCTACGTACGATGAGAGAAAGCATCGCAGTGAAGAGCCTGCTGGCGTGCGGAATGAGGACGCTGGCATCTTTTCATACGTAGGGACGCATGCGCGATTTGATCGTAAGAGGATGAGCAGAAAATGCGGCGAGGACGTACCCAGGGACACGTGCAATGTGGAAGGTTGGCCAAGAACTTGAAAGGCGCTTATCATTCCCAAGTAAATTCAGACAGGCGCTTCAAGGCGAATACTGTTTGGTGCCCCAGAAGTAAAGCAAGAGTGGGTGAAGTAATGGCTCCTTCTGCAACGCTGGAGCAACATGCTTAATCAAGTGCGTACGTCTGAACTGCGCAAGGCTGGTCGAAGACCCGGTCATCGGAAGTGTTCAGAGCAGAGCGCCGCCGGGTCAACCTCCGCGTCTAAAGAGCATGTTAACAAGCTGTTACAGTTAGCAATGCTTCTTTTTTCCGGGATAAAGAACAAGACGAACTGAATGAAATCTGGATGGTTTTGGTGAAGAGGTTCTTCAGCAGGAAAACCGAAGATCGTTAGACATGAGATTCGACACCTGTTTTCCGCTCGTCGCAAAGCAAAGTCTGGTCCCTCATTTCCAGAGACTGCGTTTAGGTTTGCAGGCCTGAGAGTTAGTTCAGCCAGCTCAAGGATCCTGAGAGCAGGGTCACTGGAAATGCGGTATCACAAATACCCGTTGTCGAGGAGGAAAAGAAAGAAAAGATAAATCCTTTCCGTAAGAACGTCCGGGTGCGATATCGTGGGAACACATATCCGCTCTGGGCCCTACTTCAAGTTAAAGTCGTACGAAGAGCCTTCAATTTTATTTGAAATGAGAAACCTATCCAATCGAGGATATCTCGTTAGTTAATGGAAGAAAAATATCAAAGGCATCGACAACAAGGTTGAGGACTAAGTAGGAATCAACTTCACCAATGCGTGATTTGATATTGAGTTTAGCTAATGCCGTGAATGCGGGGTTTTGCTTTCAAATTTCAGCCCTCTTGGAATTGTCGGGAAATTCGTTCCGGTCTGCGAAAGACTTCTGAGTCCGGTGAACGTTAACGTGCTCATGTAGAATGCGAGAATACCACTGACCTTCCCTGTATCAGAAATGAGTTTCCGGTGGAGAATCGCCTCTCATCAGAACTGTGGAAAGGTCTGAAACTTCTAATCGGAGGGTAATGGAAATCAGGTAGCAGGCGATACCAACGACCGGACACTGGGAGGAAGACTCGCCTCAAGTCACGATTTGATGCTTGCCCCCCCCACTTCATTATACCTTTTCATTAGAAATCTTTAGAGCGCCTATCGAGTCTTGATCTTGAAGTATATCCACGAGAAATAGGCGCTTTGAGAAAGGTCACTTGACTTCACTTCCAAGAAAAAGAAGGCAAAACTGATGCAGGAGAACCAGTTGTATAACAGCGTTGTTCCGGCAAAGCTTCGGAAGATCTTCCATCCAACATTAAGGATGATGCTGATTGGTTCCTCCCCCAACGCCACCCGGCTCGGAGTCCAGAATCCAGAGTACTGAATTCTAGATCAAAGCGGGACTTCCGATAATTTATTAAAGAGACCAATTTATGAGTTTCCGTCGACCAATCGGCGCGCAATAAGAAGAGTGGCTATACTCACGAGAGCTGCTGATAACAAGGTGTAAGATATCGAGAGTCTTCAACGTAATGTAGTATATTTAAAAGAGAGGATTAGTCTGGTGATCGGAGGAATAAAGCGAAGAACTTACAATTTTGGGCCCGCGTACTGAAGACCGGCCTCCAGCTAGACGTGGGTATCTTCAATATAGCACTTGGACTTACAAGTATGTCACAGGGACGCTTCATTTAGTCGAGCATGACTCGATGCAAAATTGGATTCCACCGGCCCAGCCTTGCTTTGAAACTCTTCAATCACTGGAAGCCATGCTGCTAGCACGTAGTTATAATACGCAGGACAGTTTCGTGTCTGTACGTATCAGATGCAGATTCAAGTACTATGTGATTAGCTTACGTCGCGTCCGTGCTGTTTTCATGGAGGATCTGTCATAATGCATTTTCTTCATATTGTGCACGGCTCGAGATGAGTGCTTACCAGACAAAAAATATCTACGTGTCACATGCACAAAGGACCTATCACGATCAGTTCAAACTTGTCATAGTTTGTTCTTCCCTCCCGGATTCTATGCAAGCCATGGGCACCACAAGCCTGCTGCTTCGAGTGGCTTCTGAAGCACCATCTCCGACTGCGGGCGCCTCACCCCTCAGATACCTAGTTTCTGGTGCGCATGAGAGTCCCAAAGTTGAAAATTCTTGACATGCCGGGCCATTCCGCACACTGGAGGCCCAGCATTTCCATGAGCTGTCAACTGAAAAGCAGGGTAAGCCAACACAGCAGATCGTATTATATGATGGAGCCCCCCTCTCAGTATCTCAATAGATTTCCGACTGTCTTGGGAGCATAGGAGTACCACAATGGCAGGAGTGAGACGGTGCGGTGGGCCCTAGTACAAAGTACAACTTGAAATTTCATTTAAGTTGACCTTACGTAATAATTTCAAGTTAAGGTTCAACTTGAAGCTCCCCAACTTCAAGTTGAAGCGTGGCCCGGGACGCGCCGGCGACGAGCTCAACTTGAACGTCGCCCAACCCAGCTGAACACCATCTCGTTGCCATTTGTGAATGCTCCCGTTGGCCACACTGGGCTTCCTATCAACATGGCTTGTTATAGTCGTCCATCGTCCACACTCTCTTGCCCGAAGTGCTCTTAGGTCGATGAGCTGATGATCGCAGAACCTGAATAGCGTTTGCGATCTCGTTTCATGCTGAACCCGTTCTTTGAACCGCCGGGAGGTATCTTACTTGAAAGTAGCCAACATCAGCCTGCGGATACTGTAGAAGGCAGTGCACGAGTCGTAGGCACACAGCTGTCGTAGTACGCGGGGATGCCAGCGGTCTAATTTAGTGAGTGTGTCAAACTATCCTCTTAAATGTTATATCTAATCGTTCGCGCTCAGAATTCGACCCGAAATCCTCGTAAACCGGCAAGTCCAGCGTAGGCTGAGTCTTGCTTGCTGCAGGTGGAGGTGGGCGTTTCCCGTCGAACCTGGTGACTGCCGTGGTGATCCGCCTTCTGCAAAATCACGTAACCTTCTTAAATCCTGGTGAGCACGAACTTGATTGATAATGGTACATTCATTGACTGCTTCGTTCTTTCAGGCATGGAAGATGTAGATCATCTGGAAGTAGATACGAATATCACCCAGGACGGAGAAGATTGACTGGATGATCGTGAGTGAAGAACTTGTGCCTTGTCTTTTCCGATACTTAAACCATGGTCCAGATATTAACTTTATCGATAAACACTCGCTTCAAGTTGAAGAATTGCCGGCCCGCTCACGGTTAAGAGAATAAAACTAAAGCACCTCTGATAGGGACCATATCTCACTTGTTGATTACTACAAGGCAAGGACTCTCAACAACTCTGCGAAAGTTTGATGGAGATTCCGAGTTGGCTCAGCTAAGATTTTGTTGTGGAAAATTGCCAGGAAAGAAGTTGATTGTGACTTGACTCGGAAATGACATGTCTTCAAAGCATGATTCTCGGTCGCAGTGTCACTTTGATCGCTTCTCAGTGGCTCATTCACAACATGCACAGGTCAACAATAATTATGACTAAAGAATCACATAACAGCTCATGCATAATTGCGAACGCTGTGGGTGCACAGCAGAGCCCGCTACCCAGGTTTGTTTTATTTCATTAGATTGAGAAAGGCATTCTACAGTTGCTCCGCAACGCTGATATCCCCTATTCTTCTTGTATTTCCGGAAATCCTGCGATTGCTGTCATCTCGGTCATTGTTTTCTCACAGGACAACTCTTCTTCGATAACAATCTTTCGTTGGTTCATCCAGTTTAGCTATCATAGGACAATGATCAGGATTGTTCGAAGTTCGAACCATCCTTTCGCTTTGTCTTCAAAACAAATACGGACATATCTATATTGGTGAGTACATTTAAGTTGAACACCAAGCAAATACAACGAAGCTGTAACTTCAAATGGGTTACAACAGATTCCAAGGTGTCGCACGGCCTGGCCATCTGTCGATTGATTTCAGTCCAGTACAATTAAAATAGTCATGTTTAACATACCTCGGGTATAAGCAACATTCCCTGAACCGAAGTCTTCAGAAAATGAATGAAAATGAAACTATGGGTGACTACTTACCGAACAGTATACCTATCCGCCAACCAAGCGAGATAACGCTAATGAAATGGTCGTGTGTTATTGGACAAAGAAATATGACAAGTTTCGGATCAATCATACCTCAACGCCTAACCCATACCCACCGTGTTCGCACGTACCGTACTTTCACTGGTCCATGTACCAGTAATATGGCTCTGGGTCGATCCCTTCACGCTTGTAGCCAGCCAGCAGCTCTTCAGTGTCCGCAATCCTCATGGATCCACCTTCAAGAGAGGTCAATTCTCATGTTTTCGCGACGACCATAAAAAAGTATCAAGACGCACCAACAATCTCTCCCACCCCAGGCATGAGAAGATCACAACTCTCGGTGAACACCTTTCCACCTTGTTCTCCAGAGTATGGCATCTTTTCATGTAGAAGGCCTTCAGTTCCGCAGGGAAGCGCCGCTCAGCGGCTTCAGCAATATCTTCGCTAACGACGTGATCGACCATCTTGGGATTGCCTTTGTCGTCTTTGATGACGTTGCCCTCAGCATCCTCTTCTTCATGCTGGATACCATGGTCGTTAAGCAAACTAATAGCATCCACATATGCTAGTCGCATGAATGGCCGTGACGGAGCTTGGAAAGAAGGGTTCAATTGCTTGATGAGTGCGGCTGCTTCTCGTTCGGCGAGTAGCTTGTCTACAGTGTTGCAGATCTGGTAGAAGATGTGAACAAATGTGAATTTTCACCGGCCTGTAGGTTCTTGTATACATGTCGCGAGAACTACACGACGTCCACAAGAGGATTCATGCTTGTAACACCTTGCTATAGATCTCCAAAATTAGTATCTGTTCCTGCCGAAAGAGCTGCATCACTCACCTGAGCAGTTGCGCCAACCGTTGTCACCGCCGTGAGCAGGCACACACTCTCATCCTTCCTCTTCCAACTCTCTTCTCCCTTCTTCCTGTTGTACTCCTCCAGTCCGTTCCCAATCAACATCAAGACAACTTCGGTCGTCTCAGCCTCGAAACCTGAGGCAACGAGTGTACGGAGGACATGCCGCAGCTTGTCGCCGTGTGGTTCCCTCCGCAGCCAATCCGCCAATGGACCAAATGCCGCAAAAGAAAGGTCGACTCGGACATACTCCAGAGGATCGTCCTCATATTGCTCCACTTCGTACTCTGCGGGTCAAAACAGTATCAGTAAAGATGAGCGTTAAGAAAGAAAAAAGCTTGCGCACCTCGTAATGTGACACTGGGTAAGACTACGCCTTTGATCACAACCTTAATCGTCTCCCTCTCCGCAAACGTCGCCTTATAGTTTCCTGACCGGATGTCCGTGTTGAGGAAGCGTAGTCACTGGCAGACCAGTCCGTCATACACCATTGCAGATCTCTGACCTCCATCAAGAAGTCTCCACAGCGCTGTGACAGATGCCGGTACGGTATTCGAAGACAAGAGAATATTCATGTGCACCGTCGCCAGCGCTTTCAGGGCCTACAAAACACATAAGACCAACCATCATCATATCATAGATAGCCCGTACCTTCGCCAGCTCATTGTTTGGGTACTTCTTCAGCACTTTGCTGAGCCTCCGCCATCGCTTCAGCTCCCGTTCCATTCAGCAGATTGGTGGCGGTGAGTTCGAAGATTTGGAAGAAAGTGCCCGAGAAGCGGCTCAAAACGAAGTTGATCATCATATAGAGCGAATCCGAGCGTAGTGCAGGACGCCATGGCGCGAAGATCGAGTGAGCAGTTTTGAGAACAGAGACGATTGTCGGATAATTTGCAGCGTCGGGCAAGAGTGAAGAAACGGGCTGATCGATGAGATCTAGCCACTGCTCGGTGAAACCATAGTTTGCGACAATGGACACAGCCTCTGCAACCTGTGCTTGTAATGTCTTGTATATTGAACCTCGAAAGTGCGATCATTGCAGGGACCAGCTTACCCTTCAGTTGTGCTTTCTCTGTCTCAGCCAAAGGCGAGTCTTCATCCTCCCATCGCTGTTTCATCATGTTCTTCAGGCTGCAAGTCACACCGAATGGTCATGGGAGACATTGAAAAATGAGAGCAAGGATAGGGAAAGTATATTTTGTTCTGCTTGTTTGTGGTAGTCGGGGACGAGGCAGAAAGCAAGGGCGACGAAGAGGAGGTCATAGTGAGGAAGACGATTCTCGGGGACATCCGAGACATTACTAGTATTCGGTTCCGATGCGTCAAGTTGACTCACCGGATCTTTATATTCCCCGAAGACCGGTCCAGACCTTAAATCACATGATAAATAAGGTTTTGCTTTTGAAAGGTGCAAGTCAGTACGCTACAAGCAGTTAAAGGCTGTGAGCTAACTCACAGCAAAGCCCGCTACCCGGGAATGCGGTTAGAGTGAGAGTGAGAGGAAGAAAACATTATATTTTTAAGCACACATACAGTACAGAAGTATTATACACCATACTCTTGCTGCCGCAGAAGCATCTGCCACAGGAAGAGTCCCATTGTGAGAAGCTGCCCAACTTTCAGCAGCCGCAGCTGTATCAAACATCAGTGTCGGTAAAGGTACAGTGTCCTCAGGATTTCCCCCGCCGCCCCACATGCTCTCTTCACCATTTGTGCCTATGCCTTCGTCATCCTTGCCCATCCTCAATGCAAAACACATATTGAACCAGCATCAAGCCAAGACCAGCACGAGCACTGAGCTTCACCGCATGTGTAGTATGCAGGAGGTAAGTAAGCAGAAAGCCCACAAATTGGATGGAAATAGAAACAAGCATGTTCCAAGCAAATGAGAAGAGCGTGTCCGTTGCGAGCGAGACCATCAATCGAGAGCTTGCCTGGAAGCATCATTCCCGGCAATAAGGACAAGGCGCATGGCCTTGTCTCCCAGTGCGTCGGAACAGCATCCGCCTGAGTAGCGGTGTACTATGGTGGTGCATCCTTCTGTGTCCCCTCCGGTACAACATGGACACCGTCTTCTATTGAATATGGAAAGCAAAAGTAGCCAAAACAGTCCCATTAGAATACACAGTAAAGAAGCAATATGTTAATGCAGTAAAATAGACGCACCTTCCACTAGCGACATTTGCAAAGACACCATTCCCAGTCCCGCCGCCAACGACCCAGCTTCGTTCCTCGCGCCGACTTTCAATTAAATAATCTGCAATACAACGCGGTGTGCCCACTCAAAGCCCGTGACAAGTACCCATGCGCCGCAATTCGACCTTGGACATGCAGCAAGACCAGTCGGGATCGACTGTGCTTGAGCAGTTTGTTTCCGGCAGCTACAATGCTCACTGCACCTCATACAGTCACACTTGGTGTCCAGTGTTGGATGTCCTCGCAGACAAAGTTGTTTTGGCACTGCCGCGGGGTGCAGACACGGAGATGCTGGGGCTAATGGCGGTAGATCGTCATGGGGAGCGCCTCGCGCCCGACTCGCTTGCGGGCTATGCGCAACCCCATTGCAGAAGCTGATGACTGTGTTGAGCTGCTATACACGTTATGCATTCAAGTTGGCGACAAAGGCGTAGCCAAGAATGCGTGGAAACAACCTTCTGTTTAAAGTAGATTATCACATGACTGGATCTCCTGCCTAAAAGGGTTAATTACCCATAAAGGCAATTCACGTGATCGGATCAGTTTTCGCTGAGAATCGACACAGTTGCGTTTTCCTAAGGTACCCAAGCGAACCCTACGGTTCGCGGGAATTAGAACCCGCTAGGGTGTAGCGGGAATGATCCATTTTGTCTAAATATGAGGGAAAACAAGCAGTTAGTGGCTGCGAGTTCCTCACAGCAGAGCCCGCTACCCGGAGATGGGTATGAAGTGTTACTTAAAGAAAGAAGAAATCATTTTTAGATACAAAAGACTATTACTTTACTATCTGTACATTTGAATCCATTGCGGACTTCGACTGCCCAAGAAGGTGGCATGCAAAGTAGATGTCATCCCCAGCAACCAAAGCAGTGTCCACCAGTGCACTGGTCACGGGTCAAGCCTGATCACATCACCGCAGATGGCCTCGTAGTGGATTACCCGCCTGAGCAGCCACAGGTCCACTTCCTGTCCTCGCCCTTGCTCACCCAGACATACCCAACCCAGTCCGGCGCACAAGTACGACATCACCCCCATTGCCGTCCTGCCCAACGACTGCGGGCCTCCGGGTATCAATGGGTATAAAGCTTGGCAAGCTCGAAGATCGACGTTTTGATTTGGGTGAGGAAAGAGGGAGTCAAATCGTTAGGATCACCGCGCATGATCTCGAGGTCCCAAGCAAGGAACTTGGTGAGCACTCCCTGCTCAGC
Organism: Trichaptum fuscoviolaceum; assembly: GCA_910574455.1. Lineage (NCBI taxonomy): Eukaryota > Fungi > Basidiomycota > Agaricomycetes > Hymenochaetales > Trichaptaceae > Trichaptum > Trichaptum fuscoviolaceum. The sequence goes on along the minus strand of CAJSYZ010000007.1, from coordinate 5,455,962 downwards.
GCCAAAGAAAGCGGAGTGCGAGTCTTCAAAGGTGGGAGGCAGATCCTGGCACGTCATGTCGTAGAAGATTGACAGAAGCACAACCTCAGCCTGCGCCATCGCTTCAGTTCCCGACCCATTCAGAAGATTGCTGGCGGTGTGTTTGAAGATTTGGAGGAGGGTGCCCGAGAAGCGGCTCAAAATGAAGTTGATCGTCGTGAAGAGCGAGTCTGAGCGTATTTCAGAACGCCAAGGCGCGAAGATCGAGTGGGCAGTTTCGAGAACAAAGATGTTTGTTGGATCATTTGCAGCGTCGGGCGAGAGTGAAGAGACGAGCTGACGATGAGATCAGGCCACTGCTCGAGGAAATTGTACTTGACGAGAATGGACACGGCCTCCGAAATTGTACTTGACGAGAATGGACACGGCCTCCGCAACCTGCGCTCGTAATGTCTTGTCCGCTGGACTCGAAAGCGCGATCATTGCAGGGACCAGCTGACCCTTCAGCTGCGTCTTCTCTGCGTCCGCCAAAGGCGAGTTCTCATCCTCCCATCGCCGTTTGATCGTGTTCTTGAGATAGACACTGGCTACGAGCCACACCGAACGGTCTTGGGAGACATTGAGTATGAGCTGAAGGAGGAGAGCAAAGAAAGCGGAGTGCGGGTCTTCAAAGGTGGGCGGCAGATCCTGGCAGGTCAAGTCGTAGAAGATTGACAAAAACACAAAATATTAGCAATGTCATTTACATGTAGGAATCAGAAAGAAACTCACGAGGACGCGTCGCCATTAGGAGTGTCAATATGTGAGTCCGACTCTGAGGAAAGGAGAAGGAAGAGTACACACGTTGAACGTTGGCGACGATGGCGAGGACACGGCGCAATGTCTCAGATTGCGTCATCGCTTGTCATCAGAAGTTTCCAATGGAATGCCTTCCTTAAGAGGAAGGAATTCCCTTTACAGGCAATTTCACGTGACCTTTTGACTTTTGGCGGGCGCGGCGGACAGTTGCATACCCTAAGAATACCCAGCTACCCAAGGGGTAGCGGGAATTTTCAGCCACTCGACAGCGTGGTACGCCGACGCAGGGAGATCCCGAAACTGTGCTACGGAAAGGGTAAGAAGAGAAAGACGGCTTAAAAGAAAACAGAAGGCGAATATCATGCATACAACCCCTTCAATATAAGATACACCACTGACACGCGGGTTGAGAATACTATGGTCAGACAAACCTTTGGGATTGACCAAAAGCGAAAGCCGAAATGCTTGTAGGTTATTTAAAAGGGCTGCGACTGCGACGCAAACGCAGATACCGGATATTACAGATGAAGATGCGCGCCATAAAATCTGCTCGACGTCGGAGGGAAAGGTGAAGTTCCACGCTAAGCAGTGAATTCCTCCAAATATTGCCCCCGATAGTGCTGAGAGGCAGAGCAATTGTGCACTCACGACATCTTCGCAGAAGAAGATTGTGTCCATCAGTGTGAGCAGTCTGCGGGCGAATACTGTTCCCTGGGGTGTCGTCATGCCGTCTGCGGTGGGGTTGTGGACTATCTCGGCGTGGTTGCAAGCCTGTCTTCTTCCGCTGCCTGTTATAGCCAGTGTAGGAATATAGGTAAACGCCAAAGGCATCATGCAGAGAATTATCAATGTCGAGCGTATCCACTGTCCGATTTCTTTGGGCGAACGCTTCAATACACCTTCCCGATGCGAGTTCCGGTGTCGTCGGAAACTGTCCACAATTTCCTTAGCTGTTTTATTGGCTCGAACTCCGGGACCTTCTAATAGTGCTTTCCACTCCATCTTCCACAAGCGACTCGTAAGACTGATCTGACCATTGATAGCTCTATGACGTACCGCACATCTTTGCCATCGGCGACATCTGCGTCAATTGTGGCTGTTGATACAGCACGTGAAGGTACTAGGGTGCCATGTGTGTCTTCAATGGATGGTGATGCGGAAGATCCAGCGGATGGTTGGCAGGGTGACGAATCAAGTGGGGAATGTAGGGCGTCATCGGCGGTCCACTGGAGCATTTGTTTCTGCAGGGCCTTAGTCGTTATGCGAGTTGGATAATGGACATCCGCGGGTTTGCTCCACCACGATATGTACATCACGATATTGAAACCGGCCAGAGTAGCCGTCGTCAGTTCAAACACCGTAATGGCAAAATTCTGACGTATGCGTGCAGCAATTTGCAAGATGAACCAGGAGAGTAGCAACATAGCGAGCCCCTTTGACAAGCAGTCCCTACCATTTTGGTTAACCAATTCGTCCATTGAGATGAACGGTATGTCGATTAACCTATTATTGAATGCTTCCTTCATCGGTTCATACGATAGAGGGAGTTCCCAGATTCTACGATTTCTCCCGGCGAGGACGGCGGTCGTTTCTCTACCGAAGAGTGAAGGAATTTTGTCCTTCTCATCAAGAAGACACTGCAGTCGGTATCCGCCCATTTGAAGGTAGTGCGCATGAGTAAGAGTCCAAAATGGTGAGTTATCTAGTAGCGTCCTTAGTTGGACTATGGAATTAAGACATGTTGTAGTTCACACGAACCTTTGACTTCATATTTTGACGTTATCTCTGCCTCTCCGAGATTATGTGTGCCCGTATCGGCTGGAGAAAGACTGTAAGTTATCAGAGTAGCAATGAAAAGAGCATTAGCTCACTTGAGTTGATGTTTGAACCTGGTCCGCCCACTTTCTTCTTCATAATGACTATGAAAGTATGTCAATTTGTATTACAAAAGGAAGATCGGCGGTAGCCCACATTTCATCCAGTAACTATCATTCACCGCCTTCTTGATTGCCCATGCTCCAAGTAATTGTTTAAATGCCCAAAATGTCGTGATTTCCGGAGCAAGGAACGAGATAAGCGTAAAATATAAGCGCAACAATGTTTTAGACGACTTGCTCTCCTGGAAGCAAGGTATATTTGGATGAACTGAAACCCAAGTGCACGCGAATGTGGTTGCCAAGCAGCTCCAAAGGATGTCCCAAAGCGTTCTCTCCGCGGGGGAGGTTGCGATATCGAAGGAAGGATCATGGGTGAGTGCCTCTGAAACGTTGGAGGAGATGGTAGGCATGGCGGATATCCCAGCTCTCTGAAGAAGCAGAACGGCGACTAGTAGAGACATTTCGATGGATGGATATCGTTAAAGGATCGTTGGAGTTTATATGGTTTGGGGGACGTGGAATCCAAGCATTTTCTTTGTGTTTGCGAGGCTCTGGCCTTTCTGAAAGGTCGTTTTGTGAAGATGAGTCAGATGTTGGTTCAGAGAGCACAGATTGTGCAGGTTTGAAGGCAGTAACGGCATCAGAGACGAAAGAAGCGACATCACTTAGTGGTCGTGTAGTTCCAGACGACTTTAGAACTCAGCATCAGTCACGTTAGACAAATAGACTCGTATTACCTTAACAAAACCCCCAATTAAACTAAGTCAAACGTCCATTGCCTCCGAGCACATGAGACTCCAAAAGATCATGAGTTTCGGCTGACGTCTCATTACAGACACATACCAGAGCGTTGCGGTTAGAGCATATACCGAAAATATTGAGAGAAAATGCCCGAGCAACGAGACAAAACTCCAGAAGCGCGTTGAAGGCTTGCTGGTCCCCTGATGTGTGTGCTGGAGAGTCAAACACTCTTTCTGAGTGTTCTATTCGAGTGTGAGTAGATCGGCAGGTGAAGACGTAAAGATGTCCAGCACGGTGAGGATAGGCACTCGCGAAAGGCTGTCAGAATGCCTTTCTAGTCCCGGACGGCGCTTCAAGTGCCCCCAGATGCCAAGCATGTGTTTAAGGATGTTGGAACCCTCGAATTTGATTTTGTGCGCAGAAGCAACATGCTAAACTCAAGGCATGAAACTCTAGGCCACAATGAGTGTGTAAGGTCAGCGCCCCGGCGCGTTTAGTGCTGTTGAAGACGCACCCGTCGGAGAGTTCATAGAAAAACGCCGGCTCCCATCCCCATACCCAGAGGATATGTCCAGAAACGCTTTTAAGTCAGTTATGCTTCTGTGTATCAGAACATAGAGCAGTACAAACCGAATGAACGCTTGGCGGCCTCGGTGAGGACGTTCTCCAACAGAAGGAAGACCCAAAGGCCACCAAACCTCCCTGTTTCTGCTCACTACAAGGCTAAGTTTGCCACCTCACATCTCGTCCCAGTAGATTCATCTTTTGAAATAGTATTAGGATGGCATGGTCCCGGCCGTGTCGACTGTCGTAAACAAATTAATGACGATGGTCTGATTCATCGTCGTACTGTTTTGACGAAGGTTCTTCTGTGAAGGATGTCTTCAAGGTTGTGTAATGTAAGAATGATATGGATACGTGGTTCCAATCCTAGACAGTCACTTCTGTCTGATCATCTAGCCTTGTATTGACATTAGCCGTAAGAAAAAAAAGGATATTGCTGTCGAAACATACCTCAAGCCGGATTTATGTACAATGTCACCACTTAAGCTTGATGATTAGTAACAAGACATCACCATACACTCTCAATAATTATACGTAGTTGACTGTAGGTCCGGAATTATCATCGATGGGACTTAGTGGCGAAGGGCGCCCGCACCGCAATGATGTGGCGTGACTCTGGTTATTCCTCTCACTCAGGCTGGCAGGCTTTGAATATGTCACATCAGATGACACTGTGATTGTGTCACATCTTTTAGAAACAAGTCGGGTTAGTGTACCCCAGTGTACCTGCATAGTACTACGAGCAAGTGGGATGGTTTATAGATCTATCTCACCATACTTTTCGTTAAACGAACTCATTTATAACTCACTTCATAGAAGGGTATCATTGTCAGTGTCAAATTTGATGAGAATTAGACCTCGTTAGGCACCATCTGAGGACTCCGACTTGGAGGCGCTAGTGCTAGTGTACAAGTTCGGGAGTACTGCTAACATCCTGTGGGACCTTTCTAGCTTCATATGTGAGTCAGTTCTTCTTGTTACATCTTCATCAAAACGATTGATTGCAGCTTCGCTCACGGCGGCTCGTATTCGGACTGCCGCCATGGAACGCGGGCACGGGAGCCGACCAAAATAGACTCTCATGATGGTGCTGAGTGAGATGCTGATCTCAAGTGTTTTTCTTTCCCGGGGAGGCCTCCCGATACCTTACTAGTATCATGTCTGATGATATCTGGTTCAACAGTCTGATTGATTCTGCTACAGGTCTCCGTTATCATAGGGGAATGTCATAACATCTTCGAGCGGCATCTATCTCCTTTCCGAAGCTCCCTAATGATTGTGGTTTATAACTGACGCTGCGATGCGCCCAAGAACCGATCGACGATCGAAGCTCTCGCACATCGATTATACCCAATGAGCGGGACGAGCCTTCTTAACCTTCTTGACGACTTGGAGAGCAGCTTATCGAAATATCAATCCTTTCAGGTAGCGTCGTTTCGGCAGGCAGTGATTTCTGATGCTGATCTCCCCAGTATGCGACAGGTAGATATAATTCCCAACTAACACGGTACCACACAATTCTCACATTCGTTCAAGTGTGCGGACTAGCTCTCCTCGTAGGTCTTCCTTTCGCGAGCTCGATTACTATACATCGATTCACTCCGTTACACAGTGCTATGATTGCTTCTTGACTCTAGAGGATGAAGTACGTATGTTGAATGATGAAACGACACCATACTGAATTGATGAACTTAAGGTAATCCTCCTTTGGCCGTCACGCATGAGCGTTTCAAAGGTCCTTTACTTTCTGAATCGATATTCGGCTTTCTTGGATGCTTCGCTTATATCCTACAGTGAGCTTCCATATTAACGGTGACAAACACAGATCTAATCTTACCAGGCTTGACAATCGGTGGAAGCTCTTCCGTGAGTATCACTAATTCCGAAGAACGGGACCATTCTCACATCGAACTCCTTCATTAGTTTTGCAAGACGTCGATGCAAGTTTCTGGCTGTCAGTGGACTGTGCTAAGTTCGCGAGCAGATGCTGAAGGCCTATTCAGATTCCTTGACCTACGGTGTCCTAACCTCCGAAGGTGAGAAGAAATTCTCCACTACTCTGTTTACTTACATACCTAAGTAGCTATCCTTATGCTACGATCGTGGGCTGTATGGGGACGAACCCGATTTGTCACAGTGATTTTCGTCTTGCTTCTCCTGGTGCGTTTGTTCGAGTTGCTACCTTTGCCACGGAGCTTATACACCTGCAGATCGATATAGTCGCATTAGCGTTCATCGACAAGTTATTCTTCCAGAAAATGTCCGGTAAGTCTTTTCCGTTTAACTCTCAGCTAAGAAACAAACTAAAGTCACTGTCAGTGGTCGATATACCGGGATTTATAGGATGCATATACATCCTGCCCAGTCGATTGCTGTACCTGAACTTCGTCCTGGTCATTATCACTGAGTCTGGTAAGTGATACATTCGTTCACCGAAACCAAACAGCTGAGAACTTTGATGATAATAGTGTCCCTCGGCTTGCTTTTAAGGAAAGCTTTCACAGGTGCCGTGATATTCAATCATATCCAGTTTATTATGAGGGCAACTAAACTCGCGGAAAAGGTGTCAAATCACGAAACTCTGCCTTGAAGGTTCTATATCAGGATGGCAAGTACTTAGCTGGTATAGCTTTACATTTAGTATCTAACAAGCAGAATCGTTCCCAGGCATTCTGTACTATGTTGTTATTCTCTGTTCGTACTCCTCCATATCCTCATGCTTGATGCTGAATCACCATAGGCATATCCCTCATAAATTGGATCGTCGACCTTGTCAGCCCGGTACGTATCCTTTTCACAGCCCAAACGCCCTCTTGCTTACTCCAAAGCAGAGTGAGACTCGCTTAATATTCGTAATGTGAGTGCATCTTTTTTCCGCAAACAGAACATCGTTCCTGAATACACTCTTGCAATCCGATAGGATCCAGCGCGTTCTGCACAGCTGTTGCTGTACCCGTATCCTTCTTCACATCCGGTCGGCATTCACAAACGATGAGAATTATGCGACACGATCCAGAATTGGATTCGTCGAGAATTCCCGTACTGTAGATTATAGAAATCACTTCATTACGAGCTAAAAGCAAATTTGCAGCACATGGATTATGACGGTAAAATTTTGCTGAGATTGTGTTGCTATAATAATTATTCGTTACATGTAACAGAGCAACCTGTCGACTACGAAGTTGCCCTCAGAGAGTTTCGGAAGCACTTCTTGACCAAAACTTTTACTATTATCACAAATATTTGCAATCTATGCAAATTTAATTGTGGGTAGTACCCCAGAGCGATCAGATTATGAAGACCAACGAATTTGCTTGCAAAACAAAAGCTTATTACATTCCATGATTAAAGTGGAAAAAAGAAAATTTGGCGATAGAAGGAGTAGAACATCGCACATGATGTCAAGAATGTCTTGGATCCCGCCACTCTTAGCCACCAGACCAACAAAGTATCTCATACAATGCTAATTATGTTTATCCAACCTCTTATTACAAATCTCACTTTACATTTTTAGCCTTTTGATCGGACTTCAAATTTACAGTTCCAGACTTCAAGTTTTTCTCTCGACGCCAACTGAATCTTTTTCTCGTCATTTACCATCTCATCTGGCTGGTCACGACTTGCCTCCGACGCTAAGCGCACCTCGGTCTGGCAAAGAAACGTGATGACTGGCCGGCCCCAGCATCTTGTAATTCATATTACGCGCAGTCTATTATGGGAAAAAAGAAGCTGCGTTTTGGGGATGCGTGGCTGTGAAACCCGAGCTCACGTTTTGGTCTCTTACCCAAAAGTCAAGTAGGTATGTTTTTCTAGATGTATTCATATTCACAATCAACTGACTTAGAATTAAGCAACAGTGGCTTTGTCTGGTGTCCTCTTTACTCGTAATTGAGAGAGTTCGACAACAGCTCGGCTAGCATCCACCCCGTAACTGATGGGAATTCTTTCATTTGCGAATAGAATCACTGGCATATGGGCCCGGCGTAGATGACCTTGCCGAATAGCCACGTATGATTAAGGCAGTGATAGGACCGTGCGACTCACCGATAACTATTGGGTTCGCGATAGTCAAGGCAATAGTGGTTACTCGATTGGGCTTTTCTTCCGAGAAATCTCGGACACCAGTGCTCGCGTACACGCCTGATGATGAATTTGCATCCGTCGCCGAGGGCGTGTCTACTGCGGCGCATGGGTTATCAGGTATATAAGGCTGCACCTTCCTTGTGACTGAAGAAATTCAGCAGAGAGCAAACCTCGTAACAGAGATGGCTCCTATTATCTTACCACAGCATGTCTCGTTTCCGAACGCGATCGCTATTGCTGTCGGAAGTGCTCTTGTGAGTGGTCTTCGTGAAGTGATGCTTCTCAATCTAAATGAATTATTTCTGCAGGTGACACATGCGATATACAAGAGATACGAGCCCAAGCCAGGACAATTTCTCGCAACTTTCTTTCTCCTTGGTATCATGCCTTCGATCTCCGTACCTTTCGTGGCGACACACTTCTCCTCCTTCATCGCAGCTATCGCCGTGTCATTCTCGATCTTTTACTCAACATTGATTTCATCCATCGTATTATACCGTATTTCACCTTTCCATCCGCTCTACAAGTATCCCGGTCCGTTCCTGGCGAAGATCTCAAAACTCTGGAACGTATGGGTCATGGCGAGCGGAAAGAACCATGTTTGCTACAAGAACCTTCATGCGAAGTACGGACCTTATGTACGGATAGGTATGCCTCGAGTTACTACTCACGAGGTGGTCAATTTGCTTATGATTTGCTTTAGGTCCCAACGAATTATCAGTGACCGATGTTGGAGCAATCTCCTCTATTCTCGGCGCGAACGGAATGCCGAAGGGCCCAAGTGCGTCGACCTATCTTTACGCTCGCCATCTACCTTATTAATTTGAGTCCTGCACAGTGTGGGATACCCGTGTTGGACCTAACCCGAAATTCCCGAGCATGATTGCGATGCGTAGCTTCCACCAGCATGTTGGCCGGCGTAAGCGCTGGAACCGGGCATTCAGCACGATTTCGGTCAAGGAATACGAGCCCATCGTCGTCAAACGTGCTCTCCAGCTGGTCGACGAGCTCCAGAGACGGTCGTCGAAGGGCGATTCAAGTACCGAGAACTCTGTTAACCTAGCCCAGTGGCTTAGCTTTTTCACGTAAGGAATCTTTTTCCCCTCGAACTCCGCCGTATGCTAACAATGATTGTATAGAACGGACTTTATGGGTGATATGGCGTACGTTCGCGCTCTTTCTTCACTAAATGTACCCTAATTTAATAGCTCTCTGTCTCAGTTTCGGAGGCGGCTTTGAGCTCATGCGCGACGGACAAGACAAAATCGGCGTATGGACCATGCTAGAGGAAACCATGGAGTACGTCTTCTCTACGGCTTGTCGGGTTACGTTCCCTCGTACTTACAATTGAAATGGGTGATTCTTAGAGCTGTCTCATTGATCCAGCATATCCCATGGATAGCTTCACTCCGGATGTTGATTCCGGGCGTAGGCGGGAAGGTCAGACGCACAAACAAGTTTGCGCGGGAGCTGGTCACTGAGCGCAAGGCGCGCGGCTCCATGACGAAGGACCTGTTCCACCACCTCGTAAGCTTCCTTCCTCATTCAATTCACTCTTACAGATATACGATACTGGTCTGACCTTTGCACGCCCTTTCCAGATTGACGAGGACCACCTGGAAAAGGAGCAACCGACAGATGCAGAGGTGCTTTCGGATGGCATGCTCGCCATCATCGCCGGCTCGGATACGACTTCCACTGTCCTGAGCGGCCTCTTCTGCTACGTCGTCGCCAACCCAGCGTGCTACAAACGCCTGCAGAGTGAGGTTGACAGCTTCTTCCCGATCGGTGAGGGCGATCCTTTTGATGCCGCACGACTGGCCGAGATGCCTTATCTGAACGCCGTCATGTAAGAATGATCAAGTCTTTATTTATTGCCGCACATCTTCGAAGATAATAACCTTCCCGTAGTAACGAGGCACTGCGGATCCAGCCACCCGTCCCGAGTACCCTTCAGCGTGCGCCCGAGAAAGGCAGTGGAGGTCATTGGATCGGATCCCAGTAAGTTCAAGCGGAAAGTCTCAAGACATTAACCTTCCGATACTCATGAAATTATCCAGCTTCATCAAAGAAGGAACGGCAGTGGTCGTGCCTCCCTACACGCTCTTCCGCGACCCCACCTACTTCTCACCGAACCCGGACACATTCTGGCCGGAACGCTGGCTCCATTCCAGCGCCTCAAAGCGCACCCCCGCACAGGCCCAAGCCGAAGCAACAGCCCGCCGCGAGCGCGCCTCCGACGCCGAGAAGTTCTCATCCGTTGTCTCGGACGAAAAGAATGAGGTCGTGACAAACGCAGCGGCCTTCATCCCGTTCTCGTACGGCCCCGCGAACTGCGCAGGCAGGAACCTTGCGCTCGTCGAGATGCGCATGGTCGTTGCGCTTTTGATGCAGCGCTTTGAGATACGTTTTGCTGACGGGTTTGACCCGAGTCGATGGGAGGAGGAGATGGAGGACTTCTTTGTGCTGAAGAACGGAAAGCTGCCGGTTGTATTGACGCCGAGGGCTTAGGCTCTGCGATATAACTTATTCCATCAAATACTGTACATATAAGCCATTTAATTGCAGCAACGCTTGATTCATTCGATTGCTTGAGTTTTCTTGATACTTTAATAATAAAAGTAACCGGTGGAGTTGCCGAGATGTTCGTACATGTACATATGTACATCTGCTATATACAAATATGTAGTACACGTCGACAATGAATTGAATTGACTGCTTCAAGGGTAATGCACGATGTACTTGGAGAATTCATCCAGATCGTTTTCCTCGAATCTAATCCGGCCAGTTGCTGAAGCAACTCTAGCGTTAGCCGGCTTTTCAATCCATAACCAGGTCAGAATAATTATCTCCAATGGAGGAAGATACAACTCACGTCATCAAACCCTCCCCAGAAGGACTTCCTCTGCATCTCAAACTCATTCAGCGGGGCATAGATGGGCGTCCAGTTCGGGCCGAACTTCCACTTCAGTGCTTGAATCGTCACCATTTCGTCGGGTTGCTTGAGCTGCTGCAGATCGGGGCTGAATTGGAAGGAAGAATGGAAGATAGACTTCGCGGTAATCTGGCCGTCCTCGAGGCGAGTCTTGTGGCCGATTATAGCTTGTTTTATGCCCACACCCATGTCATCATACGAGTTGTGCGGCTGGCTTACTCCCCACCTTTCCGGGTTGGGTTGTGCGAGCCTGCTGATAAAGTCCAAGTCGATATTGAGAAGATGTTTGATCTCTCCCTATACGGGCACCAGTGGTAAGAAATGTTTATCACGCGAGAGGGACGCCGAGTTTACTTACAACCAACCAGTAAAGAGCGATGTCACCGAGCTCATGACGCTCGCCATAACTGCCAGAAACATCGGAATGGGCTCCGGGAAACCATATCTGCAGAGAATCGGTCAGCATCTCGATTTCGTGCAGTCAATGTGGACGCTGTACCTGCTTGAGGACCTGACCCTTACGAAGGCCATTGGGTGGCTCGGCCCACAGGGTGCTCAGGAACTTTTCACGATTCTCGTGGATCGCGAGGATATGATAAGCATTGTCGATTATAGTCGGCAAATGGTTGTCCTTGATGCCAAGGGCATCCTCCATACCAAATACACTGCCGACTGTATCAAAGACAGCGACGAGCCTGAGACAGTCAGACGTTAGTTTGCGAGGCGCGACAAGCAAGGTAAAGCAAGCAGACTTTATGTTTACACGGAGAGAATCAGACGGGATGTAAGGGTCTTGACCCTTCATGAGTTGCAACCAGATATTGAAGAACTGGCCGAGATTTTCGCGCGAGAGGAGTCCGATGCGGTCCTAGATATTCTCAAGTTAGCGCTGAAATAGTAGATATTTTTAAGTGATAGCTCACAATGAGGCCCGCGACCTTGCGAGCTGTATACGCTCCACTATATTTGTATTAGAGTTTTGTTCACCTCCTCAGACGCAACATCATACCGTGAAAATCTGCATCCGTGTCAAAATCTGCAAGACGAGAAGATAAAAGATCAGCTTACCCAAAGAGAGCGATCTCATCTCCTTCCTGGTAGTTCTGAGCAATGAACGCATACACGTCTCTGATTTTACTCGCTAAATAATAGTATGAGAAGGAAATATATCAGTGTCCATTCCTAGGACACTCACCTACGACAGTTCCGGAGGCCTCTGTATAACAGAGTACCAGAAATCAGGCTATGCATGGGAAAATCAAATGAGAGGCGTCACTTACGAAGAATGGTGTTAAAAGTGTTCGGATTTCCTTCGAAGTCTGCAAAAGAGGCTACACCGCTCTGGTAGTAGACAATCTGTTTCTTGGATCCGTCACTTTAGTCACACGTTAGTAATTATGATTTTCGAGTAAGAAGATGCGAGCGCACGCAGAGTATTCCTTGATAGCACGAGCTGGATCACATTGTAAGTTCTGAAATGCGACCTATTTTGAAGAGAGTATACAACTAACAGAGTCGCAGGATGTTCGTCGCTTGATGCTTATGGTCCCCTTTGATTCCACTGTCAGTGGAGATAGCCTTATCAGAATCTAAAAACAAAAGCATGAATTTAAGTTTCAAAAATATGTAGAATACGTACTGGGGTCCGCCAGCACACCATCCATTCCGGTACCATCGCAAAAAACGGCCAGGACTCTGTTAGACTTCATTGTTGCTTCAAGGGTGTTGGTTGAAAAAGGGCGAATGCGAATGTAAAAAGCAATGACACTTGAGTGGGCCGTTATATGTCAGTTTCCCCGGCCGCTTACGGAAACGCTGAGCTATCTCAGTATCACTTCATCTCAACCACGATGTACGTGTTTCCGGTCCCCGACATACTTGCAGCTGAGGCGCGATCGCGAAGGGAATTCCGATACGAGCTTGTCTACAGTCTGTTCGCCATATCAGTGAGTTAGTAGATTTTTCAAGGAAGGAACTTGTTCCTTGGCATTATTCTTACATGCTGCAGTCTCAGATAGTAGCTAAGCACGCACCAAGTAACCATATGACAATGGGATATCACTAGAACTACGAATTGTAAAGCTCGCCAAAACGTATTTGTTCCGAAATTGGTACTTTAGCCATGGCGCCGTTTAGCTTTCCTTTAGAAGAGATTTAGTCGGGTACGCAGCGCGACGTTGTTTATTTTCCCGCTTTATTCTGTGGCACAAGACGGGAGTCTTTTAATGTGTGCAGCGAAGCGGAAGACTATTAGCTCACCTTCCGAAAAGGTCCGTTCTTTAATGCAAATGGTAGTCGGAGCTCTAGGCACAAGCACAAGAATGTACTATTTTTCCATATACAGTGTCGAAAGAAGTAGATCCGGTTCTTAAAATGCTTGAGGGACAAAAAAGGTTGGAACTTGAAGAGCCGCAGGCAGACGACTCGAAGAGGTAGAACCGTAGAGTCGCCATAGGTTGTCGGAAGAATCAGTACGCCAGGAAATGTTGTTGTTGCACATTCCACCCAATAATTACGAGCTTCTTTCGAGTATTATGACTGCAGATACCCAATAATGCGAGAAACTAAGTGTGGCAAGTTGCAACGTTCAACTTGAATGGCAGAGGCAGGACGACTCCAAGTCGGAGGTTCATCTTCGTGCAGTGCTATTACTAAATATTATGTAATCACCCAAAATGTCGAAGCCGCAGGTTCGACTCGCGGCGCCGTCCTTTCTCATCCATCTTTCACCTCTTTCTCTCAACAAAAACAATGAAATACATTTTCGTGACAATGTTAATTCTAGACGAAGCTATATTACCTGTAAGTATCCATAGTTAACTTACGGGTCCTGAAGCTACACACAGAGCGAGAAAGCTGAACCGAAACAATTTCATTTATACATTCATGATACAGATGTGCTATGATGTTCTGACGGCCGATATGTAGCCTGTTCTCCATGGTGTGCTACCTTTCCTGACAGCCTCAAGACAGCCTCAGAACCTAGAGCCAACTGCACGAGATGAATCTCGAAAATGCAGTGTGTCTAAGGACATCGTAAGACTTTCATTGTCTTTTCTTGAAAAGGCCGATCGAATTTGCAGCAGTATACGAGAGCCGCAGCAGCTGTGAAGAACTCGCTGTAGCCTGAGTCATTGAAAGATGCATGGTTTCGTGAGTATGAAACTCAAAGAGTACTGGCGCAAAGAATATACTCACGCGCCTCCGAGAAAACGCAGCTCGACCTGCTTGCCATGTTACTATGTAAGCTCTATGCGCTTGAAAGGGACACATACCGGACCAGCAAGAATGACCACTAGATTCATCACAGATGCGGCTTGCAAGAAAAGTGAAGTAAACAATACCAATACAAAGCATATAAGAAACTGAAACATACCTAATATAACAACGAAATAGAACATTCCTAGAGTGGTCGATCCTTTAATTAGCTAGCATATTTGTAGACAAAGTGAACGTACCATTGCTTCTGATGGCTCCTAAGGCTGAGCTGTGCACACGGGATGCTTCATCTCTCGTCAGTGGCGAATGTGGCGAGCCACACAAAAGACAATCTTACAACGCGGTATAGTCTTCATGGAGAACAGTAATAGTGTAACTGCAAGTTCTGTCAGGCGGACACGGTTAAGCAGTTCAAGGCTACAACTTACTGCACTCTGTGATAATGATCAATAAGAAGTCGAGATATATTGTATTGTTTGGCAGGTTATAGAGGCATCCTTTTAGCTCCGGTAGAGGTGAAATCGTTACTACTTGAAAATGTTAGAAACACGTCAAGTGATGGCCATACATAAGAAAAAGGGGGCATACCGGAGAATCCGAAGAATAGCATCCGAAGGATGAAAGGGGAGACAAGAGCGTCAACCTGCAAACAAGAATAGCCTAGGATTAAAACTTTGGAGAGGCGCGCTCAGTGATACGTACAAGAAAGAGAATAATGAGAAGAGCTGCAATGAGTCGCGTTCGTTCCCAGACAGCCCAAGCTCGCATCATCAAAATCACTACGCCGCCAAATAAGTAAGCATCATAATGTGCTTTGTGATTGAGTAGGACTGACCTTCGGCTGTGAGAACTCCGTAACACGAGGCGTCTTTGGAATGAAGGTTAGCCTAATGCGTTACTAGGAAGAAATCGCCTACACGCAAAAATGTGGAGGCTTGCTCTGCAGAACTACAATCATGGTCAGGTAGTCAGAACTGGAAGAAGCTCAGAAATTTCAAGTTATACACACTGAAGGGTTTCCTCCGACTATGTATGCTGTACATCTGATTAGCCATGCGAAACGTAGACCGTCGAGAAAGAAAGTTACTATGTGTCAGGAGAGCAGTATCAAAGAAAGCTGAGTAACGATTCAAAAAATAGAGGGCTTTGCCGAAAGTAAACTTTGAAGGCCACACCAGGGAGACCTGCGGAAGACTGTTTGTGAATGAAGTAGAAAAAGATTTTACTGCATGACGTGCCTCCTCTTCTAAAGTTTGAATATAATCGTAACTCTGCGGAGGCGTGTCAGTCATGTTTTCCAGACACCACGAGCACGAGGATTGATACCAGAAATGCCAGAGCTGAGACTGCATCTTTATTCAGATAAAAGAGACCGCCCCATTGCAGATGGACATCACCTGTGACATACTGCATGGCAATAGTGAGATGCATGATAAACGTAAAGACACAACAAGTTACTCGCCTTCATATTTTGCAACTGAAACAGGCTGTTCAATGCGCTTTCGAATGCCTCGCTCTCGCTCATTGAGAGATCTCGTCAAAGTCTCGTGTGCGGGTGCTAATATTAGGAGGGTTATGATTTAGCGAAAGCACAGACGGGTACTGGATTGAGGAGATTGAGGAGATTGAGGACGCAGGGGATTTTAACTCATCTTACACACCTGTGAGAAATACTATGGAGTCGTTAGGCCCCGGTAGAACATATCCCGGTCGCATCGCTAGACAGTTTAGGGCTGGGATCATTACTATAGACATGAATTGAAAATGAAAATTGTCGGAAGACGTTACACATTGCGATATCCGTAGTCGATTGGCCGAGACTAGATTCGACGAGCTGGTTCACGGAAGCATTCGCTCTGAATGTCAGAAGTTATTTTCAAGATTTGTCTTCCATTAGGCGAAGGGGAGAGATAAGGAACGTGTCAGATTTCCCCGGCTACACATTGTACCTACAGCACTAGTTTGCGCTGAGTGCATCCGGTGGCAACGACTTTTCCCAAAACCGTATACGAGGATCCTTTCATCCTCCCACAGATAACGGGTAGCGGTTGGTTCATGGACTCATGTCTGAGTTCCTGAGATTCATACGAAGAGACATGTCCTTTGCCATACACCTTCAGGTTGCGATCAGGATGAATCGGACGTCGGGTGACAGCCTCAGGCCATCACTCCTAAAGCGACCGACACAGCAATCGACACGTCCCAAGAAAGGCATCGCTGACTTCGCCTGATTCCAGGCAGACTCTCCTGAAGATGTCAAGGTAATTTGGGAGAGCAAAGATGCAAATTGGAAGGAAAATGCATGCGCCCTACTGACCGGAGATCAACCGTCAAATTGCTACATGATAGTGCCTCTGCTCGCCTGCCAAGTGAGTGCCAGTGGCGCGGAAAGATCGGCAAACTTAAATTTAAAGCGGAGCTCATAACTTGAATGATACAGCTTGCCGCAGCGGCAAGTTGCACTTCGTATACACAACAGAATTGCAATAATTTAGAACAAATAATAGCGATTTCCCGTCTTGAACAATCTTTCGAACATCCCAAGGAAGGTGTCACAGAGCGTAATCGCTCCATGATCAAGTGTTCGATACAGTACGGGAGTCATCAACAAATCCCAATCTCGAGCGTGTTTCATCGCTCAAAAATGCCGATCGGATGTGTAGAAGGATGCGCGTGCAGCAACAGCTATGCATGACGCGCTGCATTCTGAATAGATATTAAAAGCTGAGCATATATGGCCTCGGTAGAGAAGTACACTTACGAAGTGAAGATCAAGCGAGTTTCGCTCTGCGCAAATAGTGAGCTTCAGGATGTAACTTGAAGCAAGATTTGGGTACTCACTGGGCTGACAAGGATGACGATCAAGTTTGTGATAGAGACACCTAGTAGTGGTTTGGAGCGCTGTAAGTGTCAAGTACGAAAATAAAAGCAATTACGAACACAATATAACAACGTAAAAGAGTATGCCTAATTCTAGATGTTAGCTAATGAATACAAACTATTATCCCGGAAGACTCACCATCATGATACATAACTCTTAGGGAAGAGCTCATTAAACCATAACCTTTAACTGTCAGCTTAGCAAGTCTTCTTCCCAACACAGAAATAAATATCACTGAACCTGAGAGTGTCTTTCTTAACAGCATGCCGAGACATACTATATTCCAACAATTAATTATCTTTACCTCGAGATTTTTAACAACCGCTCACCTGATTCAGTTATGATAACAAGAATGAAGTCGACATATATCCATCGATTCGGAAGAACATAGATGCAACCAGAATAGCCTGGCGCGTCGATAACTGAACAAAGCCATGATAAGAAAGATGAATCCAGAGAATCTGGTGGTATTACCTGATAGTCCCTCAAAGAACATCCTATCGATAAGGGCGGGGCCAAGTATGTCCATCTGCAGACAGGTGAGTAATACGCCAGGAAATTAAGATCAATATGCAAAGCGGACGTACTAGGAGAAGAAGAGTGCAGACTCCTGTAGCAAACCGTGTCCGCCCCCAGACAGCCCATGACCGCAGCATGAGAATCGCTGTCGAAATAGTGTAAGAAACAGCTCCTCTACACAACCGTTTCTCTTACCTTCTGCAAAGAGAATACCATACGAAGCGGAATCTGGTCAGGTACAACTGCGTTGGTCAATGCTCATACTCGTCATATGTTTTCCTCACATCCGGACACTTGCAGAGACGTTTTGCAGAACTGGTGGTTTGAGCTCAATGCTGGCTTTTGAATTAGATAGGGTTCGCTCACAGATGCACTTCCACCAATTGTAAGACCTAGAATTCGTTAGATCTGAATGAGCGCCGAAGATGATAAGCTCACTGTACGAAAGAAGTGTGGCATCCAAGAAGGCAGAGTACCGATTCAAGAAGTAGAGGATTTTCGAAATACTCCACCGTGATGGCCAGAGGTAGACGATCTAGAATTTGATGAGAAAATGTGAATAACTGTTAGTATTCTAACGTACTTCATCGTCCAAAGTCAGGAGACAGTCGTAACACTGTTAAATGGTGTGAGTGATATTGGATAACCTTGAATGTGAATATCTTACGAGAAGTGCTAGTCCCGACACTTGCATGACAATTAACGTAGTCTTGAGACAATATTCTCACTGCCACGTACCTGTTACATACTACATGTCGTTAGTGACGGAAACGCCTGCTGTAGAAGAAATGAAACATACCTTCAATGATTGATACTGCTGTAACTCATTTTCCAGCCCAGAAAGCAAATTATCGCGATGTAGGTCGTTCATATGAAGGTATACGATCTGCAGGCACGATAGGTGGATTGGTAGAAAGGGTCAGTCGCAATATGTCAGTCATCAATGGCGAATTCTTAAGGCTGGAAACTTGTGGAGTGGGCGTCTAACCGAGTAACGATTGTACCGACGATGCGTCCTCGAGCGTCGGGATCCATCTTCCTGTAAAGGCGGAACTGAAGAATATTGATGTAAGATACAATAAGACTATTCAGACGACTCATTTAGATCGAACTAGCCTCGTATAGTCTAAGTTGCTGGAATTTCCTCCTACGCCACGTAAAATGGGGCGAAAAGGCCGAAGTATCGATCAGACACCGTGATAGCCGCAAATCCAGACATGAAGGAGCTACCAATGAGATAATTTGATTTGGATTTAGCGTAAACTACATCATGATCAAGCTCGTCGCTTCGCCGCATCTATGAATAACAGCTCCAATCAGGATTCAATCATCAGAGAGGGTGGGCAAACTTCTGAGTGAAGTATGAAAACCTCGATCAGGTCCATAGCGCACGGAGTTTTGCGTTGCATTTTGGAGACTCTGTCATCTTAGAGTCCACTACAGTGTCGGAAGGCTAAAACCCGCCTCTCGGAACCCCCCTTCAAAACTTTTTTTTCTCCAGCCACAAAAACTTGCCAATGACCCTGAAACTGTGTAAATAGCTTCTAATGCATTATATCTTTCATTCTTATTGATTAGATTTGCTTGAATTTAATTCCGAAAAATTTCTCATACCAGGATTTTGAAACATGCTACCTAATTTAGTAATACAGCCCTTTTAAGAGGTTCCCACGGCTTCGGAATATACGGAAACGATGTCTTTTTGCAAGCCGGACTTCCTGGTGGAATAGTTTGGCAACACTGGAAAAATTTCACCCTTTTTCCTTATGTAAAAGCGTAAACAAAAATGAGAATTTTGTTTGACCTTTTGATGGCCGTAAAATTCTGAGAAAAACTTTAAATTTATCTCAACCTTTTGTCTAGTGTAAAATGATGGTGAAAGTTAACCCTTTGAGGCTCGTAAAAGGTAGAACAAAAGTAAGACTTCTATTCTGCCTTTTGCTATAGACAAAATTAAAACTTTTAGCATAAGGCTTTTTTATGATGCAAAAGTGTGAACGAAAGTCGGAGTTTTCAACGCAACAAAATTCAAAGTTTTGCTCAGCCTTTTCTGTTGTGAAAAAGTCTTAGCCTTTTTCGTTGCACAAAAGTGTGAATAAAAATGAAACTTTTCTTTGGCATTTTTAAGACAGTAAAAGTTTGAAAAAAAATATAAGATGGATCTTAGCCTTTTGTCTAACATAAAAGGGTGATCAAAACTTAAGTTTTTGGTGCATGTAACAGGATAAACAAAAAGGTGGACTTTTGTTTCACATTTTGTCAACAGCAAAAGATAGACTATAATATACCACTTTTGTTACATGAAAAAGGCTAGGTTTATTTTACTAGTACATGATGCAGAAAAATGATTGCAGACCTATAAAGCATTTTGGATAGATAAAAGACTACAGAAAAGACTAAAACTATTCCGTTACGATTTTACCTTGGAGAAAATCCTAGCAAAATGAATTGTGACTGTCACGTGCTCGTTAAAAATCTACACGAACCGAGAATCGAACCATTGAACAGAGGAATTCATGGCATCTACTCATCAGAAAGGGATTTAAGCCGCTACACTATAAAGACGTTAAAATTATACCTACGTGACAATCTATGTTAGCAAAAAAAACACCAAGGAACCCTTTTTCTCCCTTTTTTACTACCTTTCCTGAGACTTTCTCCTTTTTCTGAGACTACGTTTCCTGAGACTAATGTCTACGTTTCAAGAGACACGTCTGCAAACGTAGGAAAAATCTACGTTTCTCAAAGGAAACGTTAACGTCTTTCACTGCAAACGTAGACGTCTCTTACAAGAAAGAAAGCGTTAATGTCAGGATTCAGGAAACGTCACTGTTTCTCCCAGCAAACGTCTTCGTTAGTCATGGGAAGCGCAGACGTTAGCCATAGGAAACGCAGACTCTCTCAGGAAACGCAAACGTCTGTCTTAGGAAACGCAGGCATTAGCCTTAGGAAAAGCAGACGTTAGCCTTAAGAACTCTATCAGAAAACGCAGACGTCTGTCTTAGGGAATGCAGACTCTCTCTCAGGAAACGCAGACGTCTCTCTCAGGAAACGCAGACGTCTCTCTTAAGAAACGCAGACGTCTCTCTTAGGGAATGCAGACTCTCTCTCAGGAAACGCAGACGTCTCTCTCTCTCAGAAAACGCAGACGTCTCTCTCAGGAAACGCAGACGTCTGTCTTAGGGAATGCAGACGTCTCTCTCAGGAAACGCAGACGTCTGTCTCAGGAAACGCAGACGTCTCTCTTAGGGAATGCAGACTCTCTCTCAGGAAACGCAGACGTTAGCCTTAAGAAACGCAGGCGTCTCTCTTAAGAAACGCAGACGTCTGTCTTAGGAAATGCAGACGTGAGTCTTAATAAAAGCAGACTCTCTCTCAGAAAACGCAGACGTCTCTCTCAGGAAACGCAGACGTCTGTCTTAGGGAATGCAGACTCTCTCTCAGGAAACGCAGACGTCTCTCTCAGGAAACGCAGACGTCTCTCTTAAGAAACGCAGACGTCTGTCTTAGGGAATGCAGACTCTCTCTCAGGAAACGCAGACGTCTCTCTCAGGAAACGCAGACGTCTCTCTTAAGAAACGCAGACGTCTGTCTCAGGAAACGCAGACGTCTCTCTTAGGGAATGCAGACTCTCTCTCAGGAAACGCAGACGTTAGCCTCAAGAAACGCAGACGTCTCTCTTAGGGAATGCAGACTCTCTCTCAGGAAACGCAGACGTCTGTCTCAGGAAACGCAGACGTCTGTCTCAGTAAACGCAGACGTCTGTCTCAGGAAATGCAGACGTCTGTCTTAGGAAATGCAGACGTCTCTCTCAGGAAACGCAGACGTTAGCCTTAGGAAACGCAGACTCTCTCTCAGGAAACGTAGACGTCGGAGTTAGGAAACATGGGAATGATAACCATTCACCACGAACGAAGATGTGTGATGCGATGCCCGTTGTAGTTAGTCATCTTTGAAAACAAAACATGCATTAGAATTCCTTTATACATGACATTCTTCTCCTTTACTAAGTGAACCAAGAAAGTTGATTGTTAATTCCCAATTTCCCGCTCCCTTCTGAGCGTCATTCCATCAAAAAATAGATAAGCAACTCCCGCGCAAATGTTGTTCATCGCACTGTCCATAGGATGAAGCTCTTGGACAACGCACTTCATATTTGTTCCTTCCGTTGTATTTGTCCCTTTCGTGCCTCCAGCGAAAACCGGTTTTCCCTCTGCCAGCGCTACAATCTCTTTATCGTGGGACTGTACTATCTCGTCGACGAAGCAAGATGTCTCTGCCATGAAGACCCTAGCTTTTGTCAAGTGCTCAATCGAAAGCTCGAAGACTTCGATCGTCTGCTTCAAGACGTGATCCATCCGCCTTGCGGAGGTAGGGCCATTGCGAAGCGAATTCAAGTCGACGAGTATTGTATAAAGCTCTTCCAAGTCCACGAGGAAGGTAAGTGCATTGTCCATAATATCCTCTGCGTCATCAAGCAGTTTCCGAACATGATCGTATGCGAGATGCAGGGCGAAAATATAATGCGCTTCCAAACGCACACAAAGGAGGTGCATGTTAGGAGACTCGCAAGAGCAACTATGCAATGTCAGACGGCGATGAAGATTTTGATATTCTGTGGTCACCCATTCTATACTATGGTATAGTCCCGGTGAGAAAGGACAACGCAAATTTTTAGAAAGGAACACATACCCAATAAGTGACAACTGTAGCTCATCTTCAAAATCATGCAGAGCAAGATCATTGTACTTTGATCGAGCTTGCAGAGAAGCAACCAGGTTTAACAAATGTTGTGCTTTGTCGGAATCCATGTCTTTGTTGCTCCTTATAACTTCCTCGGCTGTAATACGGTCTTGCCTAAAGTCTAGAAGTAGTTCCTGAGACGCTACAATGCTTCTGACAAAGACAGAGATTGCAGACACTCCGATGGTAAAAGTCCCGGAATACGCGTAGATTGATGGATCTGCTAGCGTAGTGGAGTTTTGCGATATAGGAGCAATTGCTGTAGAAGCGTCGCGGTGCTTAAGAATAATTGCGAAAGCGGTGATGAAGATTAGAAGATCAAAGGTATTCATTAGAATCTATGACCTGCAGAGTTCGAATACTAGAGGGGGCTGAATGGATATACGGTGGGGTTGTGCACGCTTCCGTAAGCTTTAAATACGATTAATCCTCTTTGTGTGGTCTTTGTCTGTGCGAAGAATATGCCTTTGTCCTTACGAACAAAGAGGATGCAGGCTCAACTGGCATTCATTCAGCGGTGTGACACAATGCATAACTTAAGCACAACTGGCGGCGGGGAAGAGTAGAGTAACAATCAAGAATATACTGTCAGGTCGCGGTCACAGAATATCGGGTCAGCATACGCATGTTTTTCGACCACCGGTCACGGCTCCTCCTGATATATATATATTCTCGCTGCTTCATTTACTTGTCATTATGAGCAGTGATTGATTTGCGTTTTACATGATTTGAAGGGCTCAATGCTATTAACATACAGATGGATTTGTCTCTTCAAAATATGCAAGGTCAAAGTGACATGGCGTTAGTATTACGAATGTCCGGACCGCTGATATAGTCTACGAAGGTGAATAAGGTGCGTCATGAATGCCTTCTCTACTTCACTGTCCGAAACATCAGGTAGATGAGGATACAGGCCCATCTTCCTTCGCTGGCGAAGATCTGCGCAGAAAACCTTCGCTGCCCGTATATTCCATGGAGTCTTCACCGCGGAAGAGATGTCCAGGCGTAGCATATGACCTTGTGGGCCGAGGGAATCGGTGCCTTTCTCGAATGCTTGTACGTCTTGCTTGCTGGCGGGAGATGGAAGCGGATCATTCTTGTCTCGTCGGTTCATAAGGGTCATCGTGTGCAATCGCACTATGTCCTTTGAGATTGATTTAGATTGAAGCAGTCACAAATTGCTGAATAGAGTAGAATATAGTACCTGAAGGATCAATCTGTAATTTTCTTTTTTCCCTTTCGGTGTGCTCTTTGTAGAGCGAACTTTACCGGCATGCTGAGGAGGTGGTTGGCTGTTCCAATGAGCGGGGGGAATCTCTTCATCATCATGCTGTAGGTAATAAGCTAATTGACGGAGTCTCATATCCACCTGTTTCAGCAACTGAAGGTCAGTGCTCGACATGGTTGGCGTAGTCAAGTTTTAAGGAGTCTTGGGGTTTTAAAGTGAGATAGATTCGGTCAAACTAATGGAGAATGGCCTTTTATAAGAGTTAGTGTCCTATGAAAGAGCCACCTTCTCAACGGTTGTGGCTCTTTACCCTTTCAATGAGACAATAGGAGGCCACCACATATGATGATAAACGGTAGTGCTTTCTAAGTCTTTTCATTCCGTATTGGGGATGCGTCAACTAGAAAACTGTGAACTCCGGGAGCGCTCTTGAGATAAGTGGCTTTCCTTAGGTATACTCATGCATAACGGTAGGTGCGCATACTAACAGATCAGCCTGCTTTATATAAACTACTATTTCATATCTACTAAGACTACCACCCGATCCCCTAAGTGAGAACAGTAGATCGCACGATTCACCAGTGAATAAGTACCGGAGAAACATCTGCAAGTGGTCACTTTACCGGCTTCGTGTCTTGTGTCGACTTTCGCCTCCAAATAGGACGCCCGGATTCCTTATAGAAGTTAAGCCAGCGAGTCCCAATCTCTTTTCCGCCTTCGTCCTTCAACTCGTCGAAAGATTCCCCTATCATTATACTTGTCCAACTCCCAGACTCGTAGAGAACCCAACTCTGACATTTGTAATTCGGATTGAGCTTCTCCTTGTTACGGTTGATATGGCAGAATATACTGCCCGCTGGAGTACTGGGGTATAAAATTGTGACATCAGAAGGGGGGGATGTGACATCACAGTCACTTGCAGTTGTGAACCAAAATATGCGACAGTTGGTTTCGCGCAAAGATACGAGTATTGGTTTGTACTTTTGCTACGTAACGGTAATCGTAAGCCATCAGCCTTGAAAGTAGAATTAGAAAAAGTACCTGGATATGCGCGCGAAGAACCTTGGAGGTGGCAGCGGTATGCACAGGGCTTTCCTGCTTGATCGAGTTTCCGCTCAAATCTTTTTTACTTCTCGCGTTTTGCTTAAGGGTCTTCATCCCGCCTTTGTCGATAATGCGCGTAACCGCAGACTTCCGTTTGCCCGAACTAACGTCGCAAGGTACTCTATCCGGATCGGACATCCCTGTCAGCGGCGAATCGTTGTCCGAATCGGACAGATCGGTCAACGGCGAATCATCATCGCTCGTAGTGAGTGGTATTCTAGATTGTCTATAGCTATCAACTAAGCCATTAAGCTGACAGTCACAGTTTTAGTTTACTCACGGAGCTTTGAAAACTCCATCGTAAGAATCCTCCAGATCGGATGGATCAAACTTGGATGAAAATTTTCGAGCCTTATGGTTATAATAGTGTTCGTCTTCCGATTGACCATCCATACTGACGGCTGTGATACGAGTGTGATACGAAGAAAGATGAAACACTGCTTCTAATTTATACCGGCACCAGAGGTGGTGGCTCATCCCTAATTACATAACACAAAGAAACAAAGGACTGGGATTATTTTGGTCTTTCAGCTTCTACCTCTTCCCCTTCCCTTTCAACATGCCTATCCGGATTGCGACTCGAAAGATGGACAGCGAATACAGCAGATACAGACATCTTGCAACTTCTGCTTCGTACATACAAGGAGCACAACATTTGGTACAGGTGTCAAAGGACATTGATGCAATACGAAACGTCCCTTTTAATACCCTGGGACATAAAATGTAAGCCTTCTATTTCATACCAGTATTAACTTTCAACTAATTGCAGCATCTGACGTGAAGAGTAACCTGTCGTAAGCAGACGCGCGGAGTAAATGTAGAATACGAACTCGATCAGTCGGCAGCTGAAAACCACTCAGTCCTCCAGCGTATGGAACACATGAAATAGAATGATTCCAGTACTGGAAGATTTGCTCGATTCGGCGCATTCGGATCTGCGATCATCAGCGCAGCGATATATAAACGATATCGAAGCCTACCTGCGTCAAATACGATCAAAAGTTCTTGCGGAGGGGCGACGACTCGAAACAACATCTGGGCTTCTAGGCCCAGTGATTGTCAATAGTGGTATGTCGTATCATTACAGTTTTTGGACCTAAATTCCTTATACCACTCCGTTACAGATATGAATTTTCGGCACTACCTTAAAATTTGGGACGAAGGCAAATTCGTCTCTAGTGTTGTGGCAGCGACCAAGCACCTTCTCTTCCATCAGTCTAAGAGGAGTAGTGACCTTGATGTGCAATTCCAGAAGTACATCAATGGTCTAAGCCTTCCTCAGATACCCACTCTCATCAAACATTTGCATCTCACCCCCACATATACGAAATATTATCCCTGCCCAGAATGCAACTTTTTATATCCCCTTAATGACAAAACCAGTATCCCTACACGCTGCACACACAAAGAAACTGCCGATAGTCTACCATGTGATCGACCCCTCGGGACGATTCCAATTAAGCGAGATGGATGCAAAACGGTATACACGAGGACATACTTGCACCACAGCTTCAAAGACTGGGTGGGGGAACTGCTGTGTAGACATGGAATGGAAGAACTCTTGGATCGCGATGTATACGAGGATGGATCGACCGAAAACCGGAAGGATGTATGGGACGGCGATGTTCTGCGCAACTTCTTAGGGCCAGACGGGAAGACGTTCGTCACTTCTGGCCAAAGAACTAATACAGATGGGCACTACATGTTTGCCTTTTGCTGGGACGGCTTTAACCCTCTTGGCTCAAAGGAGGCCGGAAAAAAGCCCTCTGCATGTGCGCTCTATCTGATGTGTCTGAATCTCCCCCTTCCGGATCGACACTTTCAAGAGAATATATTTCTTGTCGGCGTAATTCCCGGTCCTTACGAACCATCTAAGCATCAAATCAACCACTATTTAGCCCTGATGGTTGACGAACTGATCGAGTTTTGGGAACGTGGAGTTCGCTACACTCGCACTGCAAAGTATCCTTATGGCCGAACGGTGTCAGTAGCCTTGGCTCTCACAATTTGCGACATGCTCGCAACCCGGCAAGCTGCTGGATCCTCACATCACTCATCGAGACACCTATGCCAGTTCTGTAAGCAGTCAAGAGACCAGATCAACAAACTCGACTGGACCAACTGGGTACCAAGGACAGACGAAGAACACCGTGAGAACGGGGAAGTATGGAGAGATGCCCAAACACAGGACGAGCGACAAAAGTTGCACGAGGAATATGGTGTGCGCTGGACCGAGTTTAACCGGCTTCCGTACTGGAAGCCTGTCACATATGTGGGGATTGACTCCATGCATTTGTTTTATCTGGGCCTGTTGAAGAGACATGTGAGAGGAGTATGGGGCTTCGATGCTGAATATACAGACGGGGACGGGACAGAAAGACGTGTGAAAATGGGTCCTATACCGCCTCGCGATAAGCTCGAACGTGCCTTCAACTTGTTGAAAGACAAAGAGTATGATCGATTGAAGAATTCGAATACCTCAGTTTTAAGATACCTTTGCAAATCGCTCCAGTGTCTACCACCTGAGCGTGACTGGAAGAGGAAGAGGCCATTAATCGAGGCATTGAAAGAATGCGTAAGTGTTTCTTACTTCTATCAATGACCACTTGCTGATGATTCTTTCTTTTGACCCTAGATGTATAATAACACCTGTCCAGTTTCATTGCCGCCCACAGAATTCAATGGCCATGAAGGCAATACTGCGAGCAGCGTTCCCCAATCATCCTCTTCGGGAAACGATCCAGTTTCAGGAGGCAAGGCACTTGCAGCAACGTCTTCCGCGCAGAAATCAAAGGATGCTCGTAATGCTTTCCTTAAAGGCAATTCGCTCAGCAGATTCTCCCTAGACGTTTTACAACAGCTCTACAAAGAGGTCCTTAATGATAAACAGACTATTGCGCAGAAGAAAGATATACTTCCGATATTAGAATCAGCGAAGGTATGTTCCACCCTTAATCGAAGAAGTAACGTAGAGCTAAGTTTTTAATTCTAGTTAAATTATGCGTGTGAAGTGTTCGAGAACAGAGAAAATTTTGAGCATTTCAGTTTCAGAATATTGCAGAAACTCTATGAAAGATATGTATCAGCGGTTGAACAGATGCCTACATCGAAGAAGGACCTCATTCTGGTATTAAAGGCAAGGGTAGAAGTCCTTTCAGGCTCATTGTCAACACCAAAAAAGTCTCGCATCCACATACGCATAGCGACGCCCGATGTAGACCAAGACGATAGTGCTATTGTTGAAGAGGCCCGTCATGCATTTCAACATGGAAAAGCGCTTACGTGCTTCAAGAAAGACATCTTGGAAAAGATTTACGCGGAATATGTCGACAACGGTTATCGAAGAGTCGACGAAAAACGAAAAACAAAGACTGTGCTCCTTGAGGAATTACAATCTAAACAGGTACGTCAGTCTTCTTGCTATACCTGCCAATCTCTGATTTGTAGTCATCACGAGAACAGGATTTAGTACCAATACAGTGTACAAAGGAGGAAATTCGGGAGGTAACAAGAGCGTACGAAAAGGGTCAAAGTCTCAAATCCTTTAGAAAGGCAGTTTTGGCGACAGTGTTTCTCATAAAAGCAAGGGGCACGAGCGCTTCAACGGCCAGAGTCGGAAAGATGACCAGGGCGGAATTAGTCAAGGCGTTGGAGGAAACTGAGGTATGTATATTTGCTTTGAGCAGCACGAAGCTCGGCAACTGATAAACGCCATAGGATTACAAAGCTAAAGCCTTATTCGCTAATGCACCCGGTGGAAAAGCAGAAGAAAAAAAAAGAAGAAAACAAAAGTGATCGGCTTCGAGAGGTTGGAGGCAGTCTGGGACGATATGAGTGCAGCAAAACAAGATCGTCCGTCTTGGTTATCATCAGTTCCTGACAAAGTTGGGACAGCAAAAGCAGGAAAGTTAACAGCTGATCAATGGCGCATGACTAGTTTCGTACATTTGACAGTAACACTGATTCGGTTATGGGGTAACGAAGCGAAGGGATCTCGTCTACAGAATATGCTTCAAAATTTCATGGACTGCCTTACGGCCATTAAATTAGGAACCATGAGAACGACAAATGCCCAGATTGCCGAGGAATACAAAGAAAACATGACCAAATATTTGAAAGGCTTGTTGCGACTTTACCCTTCGCACTCGTTGACTCCCAACCACCATCTCGCTATGCATTTTGGCGATCATCTTAACCGTTTTGGTCCAACACATGCTTCGCGGGCTTTTGTATTCGAAAGGCAGAATTTGCTTCTGCAGAGAATACATACAAATGGCAAAATTGGTAATATTCTCTTAGATATCTAGTAGCGGAGTACTGAATTAGTTTCCGCAGGCCAATTGGAACCTACGATGTTCGTGAAATATTGCGAAGCTCAGAAGCTGAAAGCAATTATAAACGATGGGCAGGAGGGGCAACTATTGAGGGATAAGATTCCGTTGCTAAGGGAGGCGGGCTCCACTAATAGCATCGGCACATTTGAAATCGATATGGTGGATCAGTACAATACGATTGAAACACCTCACCCAACAATCATCCGTCCCAGTAAAGCACCCAAAGCCGCGACAGTTGATTATGTGAAAGCCGCCCTTAAAAAGTGGTGCGAAAAGCGAAAGTTTACATACTCGACTTCTACAATAGAATGGGTCAAGTCCTTTGAATTTCATGGTGTCACTTTCACCACATCCACACATAAGAAGAAGGATAGTCATGTCGTTATAGGGGGGAAGCAGGTTAGAGAACAGAAGTGGCACGCTGCTGACATTCAACACGCTTTGAATTTCACCTATACAGCGCAGGAGGGGATCCGCGAAAGCCAAATTTTGCTCGTTACTCGACGCTATGCCACGCTTTCTCCTGATGATACTGTTCGCGACAATTACAGAAAGTATCCTATCGTAGGAGGGATGATATTCTACGATCGACATGAAAAGGATAGAGATTTGGTATCGCTTGATCGCCTTATATGCCATTTCGTGAAGACAAGAGGTGTGTCGTCCTATATCAAAGAAAAGCATTTCCATGCGTTACCCTTAGACAAGGTGAGGATGGCAGATAACATTGTTGCAGAGTTCAAGCTGATAGTTTCGTCTTAGTGAATGTGCATCTTGTTTGAAACCCTCTCAGCCATCGGCTCGGAATTAATGTAGTCAATCCGTTGATATGACCTAATTTTTGTGATATAATCTTCAGAGCGAGTTATAAGTCTCAGCGATAGGCGTGTGTGTGTGGGCAAGGTACTTCTCTTCTTTAAGCTTGCGGAAATCAGAGCAGAGCAACCATATAAGCCCAGTCAGATTCGAGACTACACTGGCTATCTGACTGCTGTGCACTCATCCGGCTACACTACCCCCATATTTGGGACCATTTTCATTTCTTGAAGGCTGGCCACCGGCAGCGAAAAAAACTTCCAGTCCGACGGGGTTTCTGCCGACAAAATATGGCTCATTCAGGTCTGGGGCCGACGTCCGGATACAACGTTTTGGAAGGATCACGACCTGTTCTAATCCGGATACAAAATTTCAGATTCTGGCCGGGGACCGTGACCAAGCCAGGATAGGTTTTGGTTATCTGAGTCAGATCGGCGCAGCGTAGCAGTCATTATAGTCCAATAGAATGCAGATAATTTTACAAATATCGAATATGCAAGGGTACTAGCTCTAATGCATAATACGCCCATAAACCCCCACTTTATAAATGCAAGTAAATTTCTTCGAATTCCAATTGCTTCGGAAATCAAATATCACCCTTTGAAATCCCATCTCGTCATGCGGCAACGGATCCAGATCAAACCATTGGGTTACGTTCTCGTTAGTGACGTCGAACCGAAACTTTCCTAATCGAACCAATTTCGCGCTTCCCTCAATCGAAGGAACTTGCGGAAGGACAGAACGTACGCTGCTGCACAATGTATCATGAGCGACGCAGAAATCGTCAAAAGAACCTTTAGAAATTTTCGCAGAAGAGTCTGCTACTCCCCAAAAAATAATGTCTTTTGGGGCAATAGTTCGGTCGAAAGAGAGGTCCTTCGGGAGGTGAGCAATCGTCACATTGGTCATCCGTATAGATGCGGAGAGCTGAACGCCGAGGTGCCCCGTGGGGGCTTGAAATCGCCAACATTTTCCAGATTCCATTTCTTTCCCCAAAACAACTCGTGGAGGATAGTCATCCTGCATGGGCGTCGAAGTCCATGGCCAGGTCCAGCTTGATTTGATACGACTAGAAAACCCAGGAGATGTGAGCGCGTCCAAAACAACTGCTCCGAAGTCGTCTCCCGCATGATTAGTGGGTAGCTGACTAAGATGGACGGGGGAGTTGCCCTGAAGAGTATTTATCCCCGCGTTGACTACTCTGGTGGAAACTGCTACCACGAAACCGCACGTGAATGCAATTGCACATATCAGCAATGGGAATCGTCCATTGCGCATGTTGTAACAAGATCGAGTTCTGTGTTCTTTGACTTTAGGTTTCTCATCCTGAGAAGACGAGCTTACTTTGAGTAATTGTAGCTGAATTTGCTGTCTACTGCTCACCTCGATGACAAAATTTTGAAGCCCGTAGAATGATCGTCCGGGTGCCAATGATTTTCTTATCATTGATAAACGAGTTGATGTAGTGAAAGAAGGTTTCTTGAGGCGTAGTAGCTTAAGGACGGGGAGAAATGACATTGTGGGTCATCGTTGCAATAATAAGGTCTTTGTCGGTCTTTGTCTATCTTCTTTAGTCTTTTGTTACAAAGACGAAGGCTACTGAGCCTGCACGTACATCATGCATTGACAAAGGTGCACACCCGATGTGGCAACAAAGCCTTTCGTCTCCAGAAAAGACGAACGGGATGCGCATTTCCCTACCACGTAGTGTTCCACCTCTCAACGTCTAAGCTCGAATAGAATGCCGCGTTCCGTTATCCCGAGTTGGTTGCGTGGCGCCCAGAGTACTATATCAGTGAGACAACTTGTGACTTCCGTGCTCGTACCTGACGTACATCGATTGGCATAGGGCACGTCAATCATCATCACTTCAGCAAAGGACGCAAAAAATGTGACACAATCCATTCATAACGGGCTACTTCCAATTATCGATATGGACGTCAACACACTACAATGTGTGATCAAGGCCGATGACAAACTCCAGGAGGGTAATGTGGGTTTTACGACTCTGCTTCATAACCTAGACACCATCGCGCGCCATCTGGCTCCAAAATTAACGCGTTTACGACTGGACTTTTTCAACTGCAACACCAACAGCAAACATGTCTTTTTAGACTGCAACATCCTCGTCCTCGGTTTCTACCAGCACCTCGAACATTTCCAATGTGAAACCATACCGCACGAGGCACTTCGAGGCTTCCTTATGCGTCACCGGGAGTCTCTACGTACTTTGAAACTCGGTCGCTGTCAGACAGACAGTGATTGCCCCCTGACCTTTCTCCAACTCTCCTCGCTAACCAGGGTACATCTGTATCCTCATTGTCTCGATGGCATACTACCAGGAAATCCTGTATCACATATCGAGGTGTTCCCGGGAGGAGCTGTCCAAGCAGGTGACTATTCGTTGGATGAATTACTGTGTGTTATTGCAAGCGGAACAACTGCAATAACCAACCTCTCGTTGACCTATGACACGAAAGAGGTAGACTTTCTAGAAAAGATATCCAAAGTCTGCCCATCTCTGAGATACCTTTGCATCTGCGAAGCTCAGGTCACTGTGAGTGCGCACGCTTCGCAACGGACGAATCTAACCCCTTCGTTTTTTCGTTTTAAGATGTCTGGGCGGTATCGAACCAGCGAGGCACCATGGCATAGGAGTACGACATGGGTCAAGTCTCTTGCAAATTTGCACGAGCTTCGAAGCTTGTCTGCGAAGGCATACGGCCTGTCCAAATTCTTCTCGAGTCAGTCTTGTTTGCTAGACGAATGGAGTGTAACAGACCATCCCAGCCTCCGCAAAGTCACTCTACACCAGCTCAAAGGCATGGGAACCCGAAAACAGCCTGTAGAGTATCGTGTTTACTCGTGGCGACTCACTGGACCTGACCGCACTTGGGAAATGTCCACAAGACGAGTAAGCGGTAATGCATACCTAACATGTTCAAGGCTGACATTGCGACGGAATAGGTCTGATGAAAAGTCGCATATATTCTGCTACAAAACTGCAATTGACAAAGAGTAGATAGTACATATAGAATCTATATCATGCAATCCCTTTCATATTCCCGCTGGCCTCGAACCATAGATAACGAATTCGTAGTAAAAGAAAAGACGGTTATCAATTGTCATTCCGCTCAAGGAATCACCACGCACTTAAAAGCCGTATCCTTCAAACCTCTGACGGTCGCCATACACACTAAGCACCTCCTTCCTTCTACAAGTTACGATTTGTGTCGCAGGTCTGATGAATAGTGCCGTGTTATGGCGTTGGACTCGGACGACGCAAGCCAACGTTTGATGGTGCCAGTGGACGCGATCAGGACCCAGAGGTAAAACCCCTTGGAAACTGGAACGCGAATGAGACCTTGGACCTTGAGGTAAAAACCCCAAGGAACGTATCTACGCAGGACGAAGGAGCGAGTGCATCTGACTCGGAGTCTATTATAGAAAGGGAGCTAAGTCACATGACTGGGGTGGCTACTAGTACTAGCTAGCAGCCTGAGTACTTAAAAGGTGCCACACCGGCGGTGGTGGCTGCTTGTGGCCTCTTTTATTCGTCATCTTCGTTCCACTTCATTATGAACGTTGGACGATATGACGGCGAACAGGACAACAGTCAATTCCTTGGGGTTTTTACCTCAAGGTTCTGCTCTCGTTGTTCCTCTCTACTCGCTGATGAGAGCAGATGGAAAAGATGGGTTGATTGTTCAGGTTTCGCATCTCACATATTGCAACCTTACACAGTTGTCTACACTCACTTTGGTCGCCGTGCTTTCGAATAGGTTTGCGAGGGCAAGAGGTCGTAAACTTTCGGTCGGTTGTATAACAAACTCTTGCATTCATCACAGATTTTGGGCTTGGGTATATATTTTCTTATCTAGTATCCCTGGTGTACTGGTAATAATCTAAAATATAATTCGTCGCAAAAGACCTAAGAAATAAGATGTGACTATGAAACGACTGGTTATCTGTTCGCGCGTTACTGTCCGCCATTGTGGTAAGGCAGGCTTATTCAATTGAATTCTTCGTCATCGTACTCCTGGACTTCTACGCCATTCACCCTCCAGTCCTGAGAATCCAAGATACGACACTGAGATACGACACTCAGCTTGCATCCTTTTGGGTAGACGATATGTCAGAAAGGGTACGTGTCAGTGATGCCTCTTATCAGTAATGCAATAAATGAGTGAATTACAGACGAAAATAGCAAATGCAGAAACACGTATGGTACATAGTTACCTCGAGGACTTCTACATATCATTCAATACACTTGAATCGCCAGACCCTCCTGTGCGAACGGCCGAAAATTTCTCGATTCCGGAGCGTTGTTACGATAGAGCTCGGTGGTTTGACGATCGGTACCCTTTCATGGCGTTCGCGTTGAGCAACCCGCGTTGGATAGGGAGCATTTTCCGAAGGCTATCAGGAGCTCGCCATACATTTCCGGTGATAGAAAATCATGAAGGGTGGAACCTACATCCGCTAATACAACTCAAGTGGGAGCGGCTTGAATCGGCTTTAAAGTTGGTCTACGAGTCTGCGTTCAGCATCGCGCCGGCCGACGTGCATCCACTTGACATTCAATCTTATAGAAGTCCAATAACCTGGGGATACACTCGATACCACAAGTCAGAAGCGCTCGCTCGAGCACGTATTCTAAATTCTAGAAATGCGTTTGTGCCACTCATGGCCTTGTGCACATACGCCATTGTAGTGAGCCACCACAGGACCCGTCATGTCAGCTTGTGGAACTCGATACTGATTCAAAGGGAGTCTGTCGATGCTGAATGGGTAGACCAGCTTCGCCTGTCGGAACTTTGTCGTGACGATGTGCCGCGCGCGGGGGTCTACATTGATTTGGAAACATTCACGAGTACAAATCTATTATCCTGTTTCATCGAGTTTGGAGTGCCGGTATGGCTCAAAATCCCCCATAGCTTCAATCACGTCCCAAATGAGGCATTCTTGACGCAGAGCTCATTGCGTTTGGTTCTCTCAGAGTATGACAAGAAGCAGGCAGAGAAGTATCATCTATCGGAAACAACCCATATAGTCTCTCCGTTGCCATCAATGGGTCAAGGAGGTCGCCAGCGTCCCTTCGAAAAATATGACGTATTTTTCCGACGTTACGAAGAGGCCAGAGCCCGTTCCATCATGGAAGAAAGTGTCACAGAGCGCATAAAACGGATAGATCGAGAACGAAACGCATCTGCTTACATATGTCCTGGTAAAGGAGTGGCTGTATTCGAGTGGGTGGATGTCGATGGATGTCTGACACGCACTCGCCTCGTCCGCTCGCAAATTCGCGACGTTTGGGAGAAATATGCTACGACACAGAAACAATACAACAGTTTTCTTAATGAATGGGACCTCTGCCGTGCTCTTGACCCGAATGCAGAGGCCGACGACGGTGATGAAGTCTCAATTCTCGACGACATTGTTATTCCCGGTTCGGACGAAAATCTTGCAGACCCATCTCACAGCTTTACTGCTTCTCAAAATCTTTCCGATCTGGTACGAGCAGAACTCGAAGACACATATGGGGCGGTTGTCAGCGACGGTTCTACATATCAACCAACATTTGATGCTCTGGAAGACGTCCTCTACTACAAATACGGATTTCACCCGGATGGCTCCAGCTACACAGCTCCTTCATCTGTGCTACATGCGATTCGCGCTGCGAAGATATTGACAGAAGATGAACTCCACCTACGGAGTGAGAGTGATGAGACAGCTATTCTACACTTTGTGTCGACTCTCGTGTCAGATGTTGCCCACGTTCCGTCCTCTTTGTATGACCTTCACGAGGCCAATGCGAACTATCTAAAGTCGAATAAGGATGATTCCATTTCCTTCGTCCAATATTCACATGGTGACTTCGGCATTGTAATACAAGGCCAACAGATTATTGTCGTACCGTCAGCCTCGGTCGTGGTGGAGGCCCTTCGACTGTATCTTCCCAACTATACGGCGTCTGATTTAGCGATTCGCTTCCTCTTGCGGGGTACTCGCTTCAAGTTAGTCTCCGAACCGCCCCCAAATCACGATAAGCCACTTGCTATGTCGCTAGACCCTCGAACTGGGCTAGGATTACGTCCTCACAATTATCACCCAACCCGGTTTGATTATCTGGGATATATCAAGCATCGAAATCTGCTGCTATCCGACCTCGCGGTAGCGCGAGCTGCGCTGTTTCGGGGAGGAATCATATGGAGGATTACCGTCGATGCCATAGATGAAGTTCGTGGACCTGTCGACTTTCGTCAGCTATTGGAAATGGATTTAGATGAAGTAGAGATTACTCAGCGTTCCTTGGGCGTTATTGTGGGCCTTTATCAGGTTTGGTCAGGTATGTTTACTGCATGTTGTGTTTAAAAGGAATTCTTATTGACTTTCACTTGAAAAAGGGACCGTCGTCTCTGACTCGTCATGGTGGCCACAAGAACACCAATGGTATGGGAGCAACCTTGACGTAGGATACTGGAGTAAGGGGTGTGAGAAATGGTATCAGCTTCGCAAGAAGGGGATACGTCACGGAGAATTCAAAATCAGGAGCGGGGCTGAATGGCGAAGCGCCCTATCATTCTACAAACATACGAGTAAATTGAGGAGAAATAACGAAGTTGCATCGGAAAGATTTCTTCAGTGCTTGTGACTATGTTATTATGCATGTTATATACACTAAACTATAGGAAATATATGCACAAATGTTCTTTTACTCTTCGTCCGGTATCTCTGGGTAAATGAAGTCTGGACTGGGAACTACCGTTCCTTCCAAATCCGGACTCGGTATGAAGAGCCACTCATCGTCTCCAACAAAGACACTATGCTCGAAAAGGAGGTAATTTAAAGGTTTGCCCTTTTTCAGGGATGTGAATGCATCCTCAAATGCATCGAATTCCGCTTCATCGCAGAACGTGACAGCGAACCGAGCGCCATCGGAAATATTTTCCATCTCGACTTTTCTATGGTGCTATAAGAAAAGTAGTTATGAAATTCAATAATAATGTTTTGATAGTGATATTGCTTACTCGATTTAATCCTTTTAGTTCTGTGTCTGATACATCACACTCATAGCTGTGTGCATCACCTATTAGCTTAAGGCGTGCTAAAGGGAACCAGCTGTCAAAAATATTTTGGATTGAATGAAGTCTAAGACTGACGCTGTGCCTCGTCCATTGTGATTTCGGCCTTCAGCGCTGTCCTACTAAATCTGAGAGGGTTGCGGACCCTGACACGCGCCCCGCATTGTTTATAACTAGATAAATCTGCGAGGGAAAATGTGAGCCGCAACGAACTTGCGTTGTGTTTGGTTAGCCAGTTTGTATGAGCTGAAGATCGAGGGAGGAGACACTCACACGACGTCCATGACTGAAATAAAATATCCGAGCTGAACCAGAACGATGACTGCTAGTGCATTTATACACGTGCCTTTGGCGGGAAATCTTTGCGGTGGCTCTGCATTGATTGTCACTGATAGAGCCTCCGTCTTAAACGACACCACTGAGCATTGTACATGTGCCCACCATGCACTGACTTTTATATGCCACCACCGAGTATGACTTAAAACTTGGTCAGACACGGATGATGTGCGAGCGACCCATCTTTACGCATCTCGTTTATTCCTCGCCACTATGTTCTCTCTGAAGGGCATACTACGTTTCCTTTTCCAATGCCTGCCTAGTTACTTCTTCAAAACCATACTGTGCCTATTCCGCTGCTTTAGTTTCTTCAGCGGTTGGAGCGTCCTTTGCGTTATTATCGCGGTCGGAGGCCTGGTTACCACTTGCTGGACTATCATACCGTCCTTCTCGATCTGCGAATGGAAGCTTCTGCAGAGCATTGGTATTTGCCAAGGCATTGCAATGCCTCTAGCATCTCCGGCTGGTCCCTACGCCGAGTTGTTCGAATCTGGGAACCAAGCGATTTCCGTGTTCGTCAAAAATACTGCAAGCAGCCGCGAAAACTCTTTCGTGTATGTTCGCCAGGCCCGCAACGTGGTTGACAACATACTGAAAGAAGTGGACTATCTGGACTCCGATGAGACAGAAATTAAAGAAATTATCGGATCGCTCAGAAAAGAGACTCGCGATGTTGGTGAAGCCTTACGCGACTTTAGCATTAGATTGGAACACTCAGTCGGCGAGTTACGTCTTTTCACATGTTATTTGTATGTGCTACAATCCCTGACATCTGACAACAGGATTTTGTTAGCGAACGAACAGGTCATACGCGATTCGCAGCTAACCTTTTGTGTCAAGTTGCATGTTATGATTTGTGACCTCGCACGCTTCCCATTCCTATGCCCATCTGCAAGGACATTGCAGCTTGCATGGCACTACACTACCGCCCTGCCATCAGTAAAAAGGCGCGTTGATGAGTTGCTCAGTGACACAAAATATGTCACAGGAGCCATTCAGGCGTTTCAAAGGAAGCTTGAATTAAGCTCCTCCCAACTCGTCGACATAACAAAGCTGACAAAGAAAACCGAAGCCAGGAGTCCAATGTATCTGTCGTTACATAATACCCTGGCCGTCATAGGGCTGAGGACCCTCGTTCCGAGCCTCAAATCAAGGATCGCGGTGCTGCAGCTTTCGTCTGAACACGTACGGCGTATCGGATTCTATATGGAGGAGGTATCCACGGCCTTACGCGAGATACAAAGGGACGGGAGAATGGATGGAGTTGGTTGTACAGGAGGCTCTTGTTTCACCTTATGTCTCCGGAGATGGAGGTATTCTAAGATATACCGCCGATAAAATACGTGCAGCAATTGCTTTCCTTTACCGTGATCGTTTGGCTTTTGGTAGGGATATAGAGTTGAAATAAAGTTCTTCCATATTTTGTTCACATATATACACTTCTGATCATGCTGAACGTTCATGTCCCACTGCAACTGCCCAAAGGACGCTCTCCACTGCTCGTATTTCTCGACAAAATCTTCAAAAATTTTAAGTGTAAGCTTCCAAGCCGGCTGTGCGCGAGCTATGCCTGATTGATCCGGAGTAACGGTGACCACGTGGGGAAAAGGCGACTTTCTAGACTCCGGAGTCCGTAAGCCATTGTAACATTTTCTTTGTACTCAGTATTCAAAGGTCGCAAATCAAACTCCGCCGCTCAAAGGCTTTGATTTGATTTTCGTATAAATCAAAGCCTTTGGATGACGGTGTTTCCTACCATCTGATGAACACAATGAAACTCAGAAGTGCTGTTACTCACCGGAAGAGGCTCCTCCATCCAACTCACTGCAGCATAATCGGAGACAGGAACTCCTTCCGGGGAAGGGTCCAGGTATGCTATGAATTATGTGAAGGTTTTACCTCCTAACTGTTTAATTTGATAGATTTCAGTGTAGGTGCGTAGGTCACTACTCTCATCTCGGTGAAACAGCCTGAATGTAGCCCAGGTTTGAAGCGAAAGAGAGACCTTAGTAGCCCTAAGTCTTCTAATCCTAAAGTGAAACGAGCGCGAGTAAAGACTCCTGCAGGTACGCTTGCTTTCGTCATTACACTTGGTTTGGGAAGAGCTCATGCACGATACCAGAGCTTAGTCCCAGCCCAGGTAAATTGATTTCCTTCCGACTATACAAGGATTAACATAACCCCTTCACTTTCCAGAGCGCCAGGAAAAGATGGTCGATTGTACACCCAAACTTGGATCAAATTTAGTCGCTCAGAATATTCCTCGTATGTATTAAGATATGTGGAAAGCTTTATAGCACTGATCATGACGTCAGGAGTACACACTAATCGTGGTGGTCCCGTCAACGATTCCTCTGTCTTCACAGATCGTCAATCAGTAGTGGATCATCCAAGTCTAAGTTACCCGATGATTATCCTCGAACAAAGCGATGGCAATCGCCTTTCAGAAAGCGAGACAGATTTCGTGAAAATGGTTGTGGAGACGACGAGGAGCATCGATGCATGCATCATACGTGTTAAGCGTCTTCTGGACGAACAGGAGAATGTCAAGCAAAGAATGGCTGCTCTAGAAGAGAAGTTAATCGAGGTGGCTCGGAATTCCAATAGTCACCCGCCGCCTTTTCTCTCGCGCTTATTTGGGCGAAGCAGTCTGCTGTAACGTAGATGTGCAGAGCATGGGTTAGGGATAGCAGGGATTAGGTTATATGATTATGGTTGTAATGAAGCGTCGCTTGCCTCATCAAATTAGTTATTTAACAAAAGAGTACACGCCTCGCAATCATAGCCACGGCCACGCGGACTGCGAACTAAGTCTGGCCACCACCATGAATGAACCTTTGAACTTTCTGGCCACTTTACTGCGGTAAATCGAATGAGCCCCACAAGTTAAAAGATAGCCTAGCTACGGCCACCACGAATGAACCTTTGAACTCTTTGGCCACCTTAATAGAGTAGAGCGTATGAGCCTCATTTGTCCCCTATATAAAGACTTCGTTGGAGTTCTCGCATTGCCATCACCATTCCTGTTTATCATCCCCTTCATCTCAACTCGTAATGCTTCGATTCATTCGGTCGGGTATTGAACAGTTCACGGGTCAGAAGAGAAAGGATAGACCCACGGATTCGGACGATGAAAAAAATCCGGTAAACCCGAAGAAGAAATTTCGCGGCGAGGACATTCAAGGTAAGATGAGAAAATGACATTTTAGAGATGCGGATCATTGACTGTGCCAACCTTTTGACCTACACTAAAAGAAGAACTGATCACCATGCAGCCA
Source organism: Trichaptum fuscoviolaceum (assembly GCA_910574455.1). Lineage (NCBI taxonomy): Eukaryota > Fungi > Basidiomycota > Agaricomycetes > Hymenochaetales > Trichaptaceae > Trichaptum > Trichaptum fuscoviolaceum. The sequence goes on along the minus strand of CAJSYZ010000007.1, from coordinate 5,415,442 downwards.
GGTGATCTCACCGGACAGCAATCTTCTGCAGAATCCCGTTCAGATGCATTATCGAACTCCCTGCAGGCAGGGACTGAAGCATTGTTCCAGACAACCTCCTCACAGGACAAATTCTCTGTGGATCTTGCTGATAATGGCTGGGAGGCTCCGGCAATACCTGCACTATTCGACTCGCCCACCATAGGGCAAGACAAACGGACTGAGGTCGATGAGTTGGATGACAACTCAGCTGCGGAGGTAGAAGTGTCTACACAGCGTGACTTACATTCGCGACAGACATTGAATGCGCATTCGTCTCCTGCTAGGTCATACGCGACCAGGAACACAACTTCTCCCCGAATGCACCGTATCCTCGACGGTGCTCCCCGCTCTTCCCCTTCTTCCTCCTCATCTCCGCAACGAAACTGATTGACTTTGATTCGGCTATCCAGCCTCAGTCGCCGGACTCGTCCGTGGCCATGGGACGCAAGAAGCGCAAGAAGCGCAACAATCACGAGAGAGGGAGAGTACGCATGAATACGGATGACAGGGCAAGAGACGCATTCTTGTCTCCTGTTAGGCCTTACGCAACCAGGAACACAACGTCTCCCCCAATGCACCATAACCTCGACGGTGCTCCCCGCTCTTCCCCTTCTTCCTCCTCATCTCCGCAACGAAATCTGATTGACTTTGATTCGGCTATCCAGCCTCAGTCGCCGGACTCGTCCGTGGCCATGGGACGGAAGAAGCGCAACAAGCACGAAAGAGGAAGGCCTTTGATAATGTCTGAAGATGACCCTATGAATACGGATGACAGGGCAAGAGACGCATTCTTGTCTCCTGCTAGGCCTTACGCAACCAGGAACACAACGTCTCCCCCAATGCACCGTATCCTCGACGGTGCTCCCCGCTCTCCCCCTTCTTCCTCCTCATCTCGTCGACGAGCGTCGAATGCCCTTCAGGAAACACTTGTCGCAGATTCTAGAGATGATGTAATGGACTACGATAAAGCGGAATCCGAAGCAGGCGAATACATCAATATTCACGAAGGCGAGAGTGACAATGAAGGAGGCGCTGAAGGTAAAGAAGGTGATGATCAAAACGAAGTGCATGACACGAATCTTGCGCGTTCAGAGTCTTCGTACCCTTCTTCTTCATCCCGTCGACGGGCGTCGATTGTTCTTCAGGAAACACCTGTCGCAGGTTCTGGAGATGAAGTAATGGACTGCGAGGAAGAGGGAACCTGCGAGGAAGAGGGAACTGATGCAGGCGAAGACATCAATGTTTACGAAAGCGAGAGTGATGATGAAGGATGCGACGGTGACGATGAAGATGAAGCTGCCCGTCGTTCGCCGGAGCCTTCGACGGTTCGCAAAAAGCGAAAGAAACCGAAGACGGTTGATATGAGCGATTACTATAAGAAGGAGGAAGTCCATATGCAGATTGTGCTAGCGATGCATGTTAGGGATGAGGAGCGTGATCGGGCGACATCGACTGGAAGCTTCGCAGGACCTATGCGAGTAAAGAAGCGACGTGTAACCGGATTGCGAGTTTCTCGTGAGGAAGTCACGAAGGCATGTGCAGTAAGTCGCTAACTAGCTATATGGTTTATGCACTGTCATCTAATTATACGTATCCCGTGTCTAGAAATTCGTTAGAGATTATTGCCAAAAACTAGGCAAACCCGATCACGTAGACGGGGAATTGGCTTTGAAAGGATGTGATCATACTATTGAGCCCGGAAATTTCAGGCTTGATCTGAAGATACAGAACTGTCGTTGGAACAAACATATCGCATCCATTTTTGTCAAGGAGTTCGTCGAGGAAAACCCTTCACATAATGCCAATACGCTGCTTTGTGTCGAACGCGCATTCTTTTCACACTGGCGAACCTTGCACAACAACTACATTCGGTGGACTAGAAACGAAAAACGAAAAATTGATATACGTAGCCGGCGAAATGGACGAAAGGCATCAGTATGTGCATTTTCAACTTACAGCGAATGTCCAATGGATTGCTAATAGGCCATATTAGTTATATGCCCAGAGGGAGGCAGTTGCAAGACGGTTTCCCAAGTTGAAAATCCTTAGTCTCATACGCAAAATGGGGCGCGGAGGCATGTCCACGGATGAATCGGAACGTGACGATCCGTACAATGTTAAGTACAGGATAAGACTAAAACCATGGAGAAATCCCATTGTCACACGATCTTTGCAGTCGCTTGACGTGCTCCACCGTCAATACCGAATTCACCACTGTCCGAAAGGAAGTCCTCCGAGAGTACGACTGGCAGCTCATCCTCTCACGGAGGAGGAGACACGTTCCACGGAGGTTGAGAAGGTCCCAGTGGGAATGCCAACTGGGTTCTACAAAGAAGAATGGCTTACGGGGCTAGATGATTACGCTTTGAAGACACTAGAAATCGACGAAAAAACGAACATAAGCATGTTCGGTATGGAAGAAATCAACGAGTGAGTGTGGGATTGCTTGACTCTCGTGGATTCTGCTAACAACGTATTAGAGCTGCCGGTTCTGCCATTTGTCTCTGATTACATCTAATCTCGGCCACATGGAGGGCGATGACAGATAGCCAACGGAAAGAATAAATGTCATGATATGATATTAGCAAATTAATATACGCAAATTATCACTGATCACATTACTGCACCGATGTGATAAGAGAATTTTAGAGAGAGAAGGGTGGGAGGGAGGGGGACCGTGTATACAAGACAAAGGCCTTTGTTGTACAGATCGGGATGTCTTTGTATCGAGTGCAATAACAAAGGTACAAAGACAAAGACAAAGACACCACCCCTTTCATAATAACAAAGGTACAAAGACACCACCCTTCCATAACTTCGCTTCTTTACTTTACACTTCCACCACTGCTATCGAAGATGTCCTTGCGCTACGAACTATCGCAAAATTTTACAAAACATAGCAAAATGGTGATCGCTTTGCAGTTTCACGAATCTGGCGCAATACTAGCATCCGGTGATGAGGGGGGTTGCCTTTACGTATGGGAAAGGGACACACAAAAGGTTCATTACGCTTCAGTATTTGCGAAAACGTCTATAGGAAGCCTTGCATGGCATGGCGAACGACTGCTTGTTGGTACTGGAAGGGGGCACTTGCATACGTACGTCTTTAATCAGGTCAGTCTTGCTCCTTTAATCAGCACTGGCCATGATTGATGATTCCCTTTGACTGCAGGATAACTTCTTGATATCCACGCACAATAAAGTTCCCGCCCACCAGGGTTCCAAGATAGACGAGGGAGTCCGAAACATTGCGGTGTCGGTTGACTCTACTACGTCCTTACCGCTTGCCACCTCCTCCCGCTGTGAAGTAAAATTCTGGAAAACATTTCACCCAGGTATCCTTCATAATGAACATCTCATCCTTATAGCCCTGACAAGCACATAGAGTCAGGCTGGGTTGCTTGCCCAACGTCTATTCGTAATGAAGATTGGGACCTTCTTTCCATTGAATGGGCGAGAGCGGTTCCAGACACAATTATGATCGCAGACATCCAAAAAGGCATCATGTAAGTCACACGCACGTCTTTAACTTAATATTCCTCATACCTTGACCCAAAGCTTCGCCAATGCCCTGAATGGCAATCTTTTGCGATCTTTTGCTCCATGCACGAGAATGTACGCTTCCAGATTTCCCCTAACGAAGTGAAACTGATATTAATGGCTCCTAGAGGATCAGTCAGTGTGTCACCGAGAGAGCCGTACGTGTGTATGCATGATTTAAATGGCTCGTTCATCACGTACTCGTTAATGACTCGACGAGCGCTACACAAAATGCCACACGAACAAGGCGAGAACGTACAGTTACCGTCTTTGTTTATTCATGATGGTCGTGCAGTGGCACTGGGAAGTGCGGTGGGCGAAATCTGCCTCTGGGACGTCAACAGGGGCCAGAGATTCCAGACCTTGATAGCTGAAAGCGGTTAGTGCAACTTGCAGATTGATGTTATAGTCACTTAATCATTTATCTTGAAAAGGCCAGGATAAAATTAAAGAGTCAAAACCCAAGGAATCGCAAGCTGGAGACGAGGCAGGAAACGGTTGCAAAGAGTCTGGAAAGGGAACCATCGTCGCCCTTACAGTGAGTAGATTTTGTGACATATATTGTATTAAGGTCTAACAATGCACAGGATTACGCAGATGTAAGCCAACGCAAATTTTATATTGTAGCTGCCGTACGAACGAAGGACGGACCTTCCGCCATTCAAGTTTGGCACACAGTTGAACAGAATCCAGCTACAATGAATAAAGTAACACTTATTCTAGTGGCATTGGTCATCGTGTTCTTGGCTTGGATGACTTCAATTTACCTGGGCCATGGCGAAGTTATATCCGGTGAGTTTCTTTAGCTCAAGACTCTTCAAATAATACTGCTTATGTGTGACTTTTCTCCTATTGAAGCTAGGATAGCCAAGGGAATGCCGTTCGTTGCCAAGAATATTGGGACTCTCTCGAGTTTGTATGATGTGTGCAAATTAATGCTCAGCTGGGGAATAATGTGATAATCATTAACTGGCCAGCGTGGAGAATGGCCGTCACTTATATGTAGCATGTAGAGTGAATGTGGTTCAATGAATTAGAATATTTATTATGGACTGAGGTTTATGAATTAGAATATTTATTACGGACTGAGGTTTAAAAACTGGAAGCATGGCGAGGGAGGAAAACCTCGCGAAGACATGTGTACGCGGTACAGGATCACGTAAGACAAGGCAGGGCACGAAGCTAGCTTGGACAGGTATGTATGTATCATGATAGTCTCGTAACCAGACCAGGCTACTTTCTAAGTAAGTCTGCCTGCGACGCCGAGTCTGCCACAGCAGACATATACAAAAAAGTAGCTCGGCCTGGTCACGAGGCTAGTATCATAAGATGTCACACGTTTGTGCGATTAACTCCATTTCTGGTGTGTTGATGGCGCTAGATCGTATTGAATTGGTCCTTCTATTTATTAGAACACGAAACACTCACAATGTTCAAGTCTACGCCTCCGCATTCATTTTACGTAAGTACGCCCAAAATAAGCATAGTAGCATCATGCCGTGAAGAAGTTTAATTCGTGAAGAAGAAGAATCTCTCCGACCAGAGCGATTGGTTCACGAAGGCACTTTTGTCGTAACAAATATTCCAGATGGGCCCGTGAATAATAAGAAGTGCTTTCACGCTTTTTTCATCAGAACTTTCGGAATGCTCTAGTCTGATGCGGCCAGCAAGATTTCCACGCGCCCTTCGTCAGATAAGTATACGCGTCCTTCGCTCCCTCTTTTCCATTCATTCCCCACAAACCCCCCTCAGTTCTCGTCGACTCATCTCTTTCCATGTCGCAAAACCCAACACCGGCGCAGGTCATGACTCCGCGTCAGCCGCAGCCTGAACAACGACAGCAGCAACAACAGGCTAAACACCACCTCACCTACCACCATCCCTCCTCCTTTGTCAAACACGACGGAAAATGTTACTGAACCTGGCATTGACTTGGACTTCGAACGCGATGGGATCGTGGAGATCGCTCGTCCGGGTAACACTGGAAACGTCCGACCGAGTGAGTTGGACTTTGAACGCGATGGGATCGTGGAGATCTCTTCTTCGGTGAGCACCCTTCCTATGTCCCCTTAAGCCACATCTTCTCAACTCCCCAACAGGCTTACTACCGCAATGCTCGTCCCGCTCGTCGCGTTCGTCGCGTTCGTCGCGTTCGCCACTCTTCTCCTACTCTTCCTACTGCTATTGTTCCTCTTATTCCTTATATTCCGGTATCTGATGCTTCTCGTGCTTCTCGTCGGTATGAACATGTGAAGAGGTACAAGATCCGCCCCCCTCCCCCCCCTCGTTCCAAGACCTTCCGGTGCATGATGCCGGTTCGATTCAGCGACGAATTGAGGAGGCTAGAGGCTGAGAGAGCAAAGAATGGCGACGACGGTTCTGCGTCTGCCAACAACGAGGATGGTGATGACAGTTCTGGGTCTGACGATGACGGCGGCGACGATGACGGCGACGACGATGACGGCGAGCATTCCAAGTCTGACAGCGAAGATCTGCGCGCGGAGAGCAGCTAAGCGAAAGGCGGAAGGCAATCGTGCTGCGTCCCAGGTCCCTGCTTAGTGAAGTTTGTAATCGTGTCTTAACAAATATCTTCTTGACTTTGTCTGCATAGAGGACTTTCATTTTTCTTTCTATTTTTCTTTCAAATGTTTGGCCGAAAAGTAGTATAATGTCTCGTTTGTACATAGACTCTATTTTGCTAATTGTGTCTCGTATTCGAATGCAGAAATTGAAAGCGTGCCATCAAGTTTTGAGTGTTGATAAACATCGCAATAGTTAATTTAATAACAAATTCGTATGGGCCACCACTGCGCAAGCCACCACCTATCTTAATCATAATGCAAGCCAAATGCAAGCCACATAGTTAATTATAATAGCTAATTTGTATGAGCCACCACTGCGCAAGCCACCACCTTATCTTAATGATATATATGTTGGGCCATTGCCGTCGTTGCAGTCGTGTCTCTCCCTTTCCGTTGCATGTATAACGGTCATCTCCTTGGGGTTTTTACTTCAAGGTTGTGACTTGTCAGTGCCTCCTACCCTCTTATGAATACTGCGACTTCATATCCTCCCACTATGTCCATGCACCATAGCGGCGAGGATCAGATTGACGAGATTGAAAATCTCCTCAACTCCAAATTACGTGGGCATTCGAAGGCTATCACTGAATTACAAAATAGCAGTGATGAAAACTCTTCTAAGCTTGAAGAATTAACAGGCATAGTTGAATCTGAACACACGCGGACCCGACAAGACAATGCCTGTCTGCGGAAGAAGTGTTACCATATAGAGCAGCGCCTCGACGAGCTCAACCAAAGTACGCACAAACTGGAAGAAGCCCACGATGCAAAGGCGATGAAGAAAGAAATAACTAAGCAGCTGGAGCCAATCTCGAAGGACATGACACATGTCAATGGTGTGCTTCCTTATATTCTTACTCCGCTCATCAATCTTACTTTTTATTTAGAGAGTGTCGAGGTAATTCTTAGTGAATTGCCTGCGCGTGTCAAGACGATTTTGGAAGACTCTTGGAAGGAGAAGCTGGTAGATGTACAAAATGCACGCAGAGTGGACGAAGTTGCCGATTTGAAGGAGAGGATGGAGATGATCTCGAAGGACGTGGCACATGTGTCCGGTGTGCTTTCCTTATATTCTTCCTCCGCTCATCGATCTTACTTTTCATTTAGAGAGTGTTGATGAGATTCGTAATGAATCAAATACGCGTTTCGAGACGATTTTGGAAGACTTTTGGAAGGAGAAGATGGGAACTGACTTGGCGCATGTTGGGATGAGGAATATGAAGAGACGGAGACGAAGGAGTAGATCGCGTCCTTCTTTAAGCCACAGGTGTAGCACGCTATTCGCAGAGATGGAAAGGTCCGAAGAGCGTGCAGGCGACTCAGCGCACGTTATCGAGAATAAGCTAACATCTTCTCTTTTCAATGGGGATCATCATTTAATGCGCAAAGAAGGACAATTCACGTACATATTTGCGATCGTAGCAAATCTTGCTACCGGCTCGGCACACTACACATGGTTGTGGAAAATATCACTCCTCTTCGCCATTATAGTCTCCGCGTCCTCGCTTTGGAAAAATCGCCTACCGCACAGTGATGCAAAGGTTTATGAAGAAGGTGGAAGATTGGTATGGTAGACATCGAGGGCCGCTCGCAATACCTCGCATCGCGATGACACGTCGGTTTCCTTTCACTTCACTTTAGTCTTAATGTAATGAAAGGCATATTGTCTTTTATGCCAATCATCATTAACTACGAAATTCGATGTGTCTGTGTCATTGGCGCATTGTCGCGTGTTATGTAGTGAACAGTCCGAGCCTCGATAACACCACAACGGCAGACGCTAGTCGCTAAGTCTTCCTGTCCAATTCAAGCAACACTTGTCCACTTATGTCCATAGAGAACATAACAAATGTAGTTTGCAGAATAAGTCCGAGATAGGAGAAACCTTCCATTTCTGGTGTTATTCCCCTTTTATTCCTATCAATGTACATAACACTGCCCCTTTCTACTATCCATCTCCGGTGTTATTCCCCTTTATTTACCTCAATCGACATAAGCGACAACACTGCCCAAAAAAACAGCTATCCCCTATCAGCCAAGTGCTGCATCAGTTTCTTTGCAATCTCATTGGCTTCCATACAGCTCGCTGCGCCTTGACGCATGCCGAACTCTTGCCGTTGCTGTAAATCTTGTGTGCCTTGCGCACTCATTGGCTGCTACCTCGTCTCCTAATTAGTGAGTCATGCCGCGGTCTGCCGCTGACATCAACGGGTCTCACGCTCGTTCTGCCAGCTTTGATGACGACGACGTCTATCTGCGATCTCCTTCTCATTTAGCAGAGACCTTGTCCTGCGTATTCTGCGCCGTTTGTCATTCTTAGATACGTAGTATACGATGCGACGCTTATGCGTCCCTGTACACGTGTAATAGACGTTTAGACGGTCTCATGCGGTGGATCGACATCGATAACTATTTCAAATTACTTAATGTCTGTCCGTCTACCTATGCCTTTTCTTGCTTTCTCGCTGGCGTATGTGACTATTCGACTCTGATAGAGTCGTTGCTCGTACCTCTCTTAAACTGTAGTAAGATCGACCGTTTGTGTGACCGCGACCTTCTCAATCGCGTGTACTGTAACGAGATCAATAGCTCAATATGCACCAGCACAATAAAATTTCTCATTAAGTTCGCATTGCAGAAATCAGTAAGCATAGAAGCATCTTGCTTTTGTAATATTAGGAGCGCAGCCATCTATCCGAATTCGTGCATGCTGTACGGCGCGCACGGGATTCTAAAGGCTGCATTGCTCTTGCATCTTGACCTCCTTCATCTCTTTTCTCTCTCTCTCTCTCTTCTCTCTCTCTCTCTTTCTCTTTCTCACTTTCTCTCTTTCTCTTGCTGTGGCCTGTCTCGCTCGCGCCCACGACATGGACAACGTCGTCGTCGTCCCTCCCGTTCGCCGCCGTCGTCTGCGCGACGACGTACTAGAACTCCTGAAGGTCATCGCGCACCTCGCGCTCATTGTCGCCCCGACCGAGATCGGGCGACTTCTGAAGGGTGGAGTGGAGTATCTGTGGAAGAGGGCGTCAGTGAGTGTTCTGCACTGCAGAGAGGGCTCTCTTACTGACCGGTTTGTGCACATTAGAAAGGGAGAGAATTGCGCGACAAGGTGGCTCGCTTGCGCATCCAGGCGCAGACCCTGCTAACGCGGGTCGAGGGCGTCCAAGTCCATCCCGCCCGCGCGCAGCAGTGGGCGCTTTCTCGCCGGCGACATTACCACCTTCCTCGCTGAATACGAAGAGTATGTATCGTGGAATGGGTGGAAGTGTTTCTTGAGGAAGAACATCCTCAAGCGAGCCCGCGACGTCGCGGTCGACCAACTCGGGAGTCTCGAGCGTGCAGAGCTCGTACGTGTGCTCGAAAACATCTCACGCTTGCGTCCTCGACTGACTTCTTCCTCTTTGTCTCTTCGATAGGCCGAACTCGCGTACGCGCGCGAACAGGCGGACGCGGAGCAGCGCGCACACCACGCAACTATGGACGCATGGAGGGACAGGCATGACGCCCAGCTCGAAGCCATGACGGCCGAGTTGGCTCGTCTATCGACGTTGGCGGCGCGGGCTGAAATGCAGGCCGTCCCCGCGTAAGTAGAGTTTCCTCTTCGTTCCTCCCTATCTTCCTCCCCTGCTTGCACAAAGGACACATTCCCCGCCACTCCTTCGCACTCGCAGTCGTCGTATGTCCCAACTCCGTTTGTTTTGTGTATTCTATGACCCTTCTGCTATCGTGTTTTGTTTTCCATTACCGCTGTTACCTCTCTGTCACTGTTATACGAACGCTGTCTGTGCTTTCGCCTATTTTATTTTACTTCCTGCTTTCTTGGCACGCAAATGAAGTCATACCCGTGTCTTCTTACTTCATATCTATATATTAGTCTGTGAAACCCGTACATGCAATTAGAAGTATATAGATCTGTATCTATCACACCGTCAATGTATGGTAGTATTCCCTTGTACATTCCACTACTCGAATAAACTCAACACTTTTCTTGTGAATCCCGTTGACTTACCTTGCTCCCTGTACATGGTGAGCATGCTGATCGGAGAGGCAATACATCTCTGACCGAATATCTCATTGTCTCTGTGCGAATGCGAAGGGTAAACGTCGGTGCCCTTCAGCTCGCTAGTGAGGACTACGGCGCTGTCGTCCCGCAAATTCGGAAGGCAAGGTTCAAGGCTCGCAACCGGTACGAACTCCTCCTTGACGCTGGAGCCCTCCTTCGTCCTATACGCAAGGCTGATGAGGCGCGACTGGACGTCTACTTTCGTTCGGGTTGTCGTCCATGCGACCTTTCCGTCCACATTTTGAGCCTCTTTGCATGCTGCTTTGAAACGTACCACAACATGGAAGTCCTTTATCAAGGACAAGACGTCCAATTTCAGCAAAAATGATGTTAATTCACTTTCACTGCTAACCTCCTTCTCTTCTAATCCCTTGCTAGCATGTTTTTCATCTCGCTCTTGAATACAAAAAACTCTACAGCTGTATTGTGTAAGGTTTTGACACCCATTACCCCACACAAATAGGAGTCACGGATCTGAAAGCTCTCTTCATATGTCTACGTATAACCGCATCTGACTCCTGGCTGGGATAGGCACTGTCTAAAGGCTGCGATCGGCCTTCGCACGAACGATTTGAGCGCTCCATACTACGCACTGGCAGCTATATACAGTATTAATATCCCAGAAAAAGAGAACTGTACAGTTATGACAAAGCATTCAGGAAAAACGTCGGACCAAGTTTATGGAACGAACCAGGAGGCGTGACACGCGTAATTATAAGTACTAAGTATTAAGAGACAGAGATGAAGAAACACGCATTCCGCAGAAGCGTCACAGTGGCGGCAACCTTTAAAAAAGAAAGGCACGCTTTGATAGAATAGTAGACATAATCCGTAGACATGTCAGGGTCGGCCGCAGCCTTGAGTAGACACAATCCGTAGACGTGTTATGGTCGGCCGCAGCCTTAGGTAAATACAGTCCGTAGACATGTTATGGTTGGCCGCAGCCTTGAGTAGACACAATCCGTAGACATGCCATGGTTGGCCGCAGCCTTAGGTAGACACAGTCCGTAGACATGTCATGGTTGGCCGCAGCCTTAGGTAGACACAGTCCGTAGACATGTCATGGTTGGCCGCAGCCTTAGGTAGACACAGTCCGTAGACATGTCATGGTTAGCCGCAGCCTTGAGTAGACACAGTCCGTAGACGTGTTATGGTTGGCCGCAGCCTTGAGTAGACACAATCCGTAGACGTGTTATGGTTGGCCGCAGCCTTGAGTAGACACATACTCCGTAGACATGTCATGGTTGGCCGCAGCCTTAGGTAGACACAGTCCGTAGACATGTCATGGTTAGCCGCAGCCTTGAGTAGACACAGTCCGTAGACATGTCATGGTTGGCCGCAGCCTTAGGTAGACACAGTCCGTAGACGTGTCATGGTGGAAAGGAGGTCGAAGCAACCAACCACTACGTGTTTAGAAACAATTACGTAAGTATATCTCATCACGTGTAACGACTTGAATTTTTTCACTTGAACGCCATACCAGCTGCAGGTGGCCTTTTCCAAGAACTTTCATCATACAGATAGTGGTAAACAGTATACCTCGAACTCAAATCTGCACTTGTGCGCCTGGACTAACATTGAGCTTGTCAGATTCCTCCGTTTTTTCAATGGCGAGGAAAAACACAGGCACTAAATCTCGTGGAGGAAATGCGCCGCGAGTGCAATGTAAGCTGACTACATTTGTTGTTCCTTTTCTTTCCTTTCCTTTACATTCGTAGTATCCCGTAGGATTAAACAGGGGACAGTAAAGGGAAAAAGTACGTGCTGTTATAACATTTTTCTTCCTACTTTGACTCAGGTGTTGCTACAGGACTCTTGACTGGGGGCAATCAAAGTGGTGGGCACCCCCTCGATAAATCTACCCGCAGACACATCGATTCTTATGGTTCAAGTATCAGGTGCTCCGACTTCACCTCTCGTAAACGGTACATCGGATCAAGACAGGCAAAAAAAACGACCCCGCCTTCAAAGGAAAGTGAGTGACACTTTTTTGATTACCTGACTTTGATCTAAGTTTGTCTGTTTATCACAAGCTCGCGAAGATCCAGAAGGACGATGTAAGTTCAAGTTCGGGAAGGGAATTATGCGCAGCTCAGCTCACATTCATATGCAAAGCATTGTTGCATCTGTCACGACGGTGGCAAACTCATTGAGTGTGACGTTTCCTCGTGCGCACTCGCCGTGTGCCTTGACTGTGTTCAATACGACGAAGGAACCATGGACGATTTCACATGTCCCTCGTGTTGGAGTAAAAAAATGGAGAATGCGCATAAGGTTGGTAGTGTTGCGCCCAAATACCCTGTGAGTTCCGCGTAATTAGTATAAAACCACATTCAGCATGTTGACCACTTCATCATCCCTTAGTGGATTATCAAGGCGAGTACCATCCGTGACTACAAGTCCGGAGTGAATACATCTCCTCTCCTCATCCTTGAGTTTTCTCTTTGTACTTTGGCGGGCTCCGAGACCGGCGCAGTCCTTTACGAGCAACTGAAACTTTCGTACCTGGGCAAGACGAGTGATGTAAGTTCCATCTGCTGATGTGGATTTAACTAATCTCGTCTTTCTCCAAAGTTGTGCTACCTTCGGATTCCGTTTGATAGCCAAAACCAGGACTTGGACTCGCAGCGGAAGGCATTACTCGTCAAAATAAGGGAAGACAAACAGTACGGTCGTTTCGAAAGGGTACTTCTTCTTGTGAATTCGCATTCCAATGCAGAGGGCTTGATATATCATACCGTCCACGGTGCGACTGATTTTGAGGAGGTCAGTGCCTTGCCTCCTGCGTGAATGCGCGCCATTGATGCTTTCTGACACCTCTCTAAGTTTTTCGACTGGTTATTTGCACACGACATGGAAGACTACCTGTTCGATCGATCTGTTACAATGGTTCTAAGCTGCTGTGGATCTTACGTGAAAGACGATGACCAGATGAAAGGTATACAAAAACTAGCATCACGGTAAGGGTCTCATAGTACGATTGATTCAACAGTCATTAAGTTATTCTGTCTCCAGTGGTATCGTGGAGTACATCATGTCGTTTGTGGCGGAGAAGTTTCATCCGACCTTGGCTCTGAACCTCGTGACACAAACTCTCTATGAGTATTATCTCAGTCGAAAGGAATTCCATCGTGCACTGGAGAAAAATCTCACCGGTAGCGATGTTGGGAGTCATGCTCACATCCATGTCTTTACTCTCGATGGATATCAAACATATATTTGGGGTTCAGATACCAGTCGGCCATTTGGCGTGCGTCCGCCAGTGACTTGTGATAAATGCGGCTTGTATTCTCCCTGGCAGAGATGGACCGATCGACGTACGGATGATCCGAAGAAATCCGTCACTCTCAGGTGTCGTCTATGTAAAGCGAAAGGCCCAATGCATACGATCGACATTCCTGATGGTTTGCATCCTATTCACGATCGAACGGCGCAGAAGTGGTATGTTCGTAAAGACCTCTATAGGGTCTAATCTGCATCGTAGTCCTTGTTTTTTTGAATATATTAGGTTTTTTGTATTATCTCCTTTATTATCTCATGTCCTTTGAACGTTCCTCAGTTGTTCACTTTGGATATCCAGGTGTTAAGAACGGTTGGCTTCGAATACTCGTTGACGTCTCTTTTAGCGTTGGTCGGCGACAGAAACCACATAAGAACTTGTCGCAGACGCTACAAGAACTTTATGACTACTTATCGTGTGCATTTAGGGCCGACCTGGCTTTTCGCAAGTACCAGCATGTCACAGGGTTACTTGAAGGCCGGGTTGTGCCTTCTATAACCGTGGAATTGGTTCTGGCTCTTCTTGGTGAGTGCATCACCATGAGTTTACTGTCAGCTGATCAATAAATGTGCTCTTCCTTCCTCACCGCTCCGCATTACACATCGGCTTCTGATTCCCCTCATTGGATGCACATCATATGTATCTTATATTTTTATCCCTGCGCGCGCAAGGTACAATGATTTCCGTTGATTCGACGGCTTCGAGAAGATGGAAGCACACAGATGAACCTCGTTGAACACACGCTTGGACCAAGGGATGAAACGTTTGCCACCACGGAACGGCCGCCCCGAAGAGGAGTGAGAGGGAATTCATGTATCAACGAACAATGCCTTGATACCCCCAAAACCGGGAGAGCGCACTCTCTGGCATTCAACGGCTCCGACTGCTGTTGACGCTCGTAAGAATTACTTTGCACCAGGACAATCTCCCTCGAAAGTGGGGGTAAGCATTCCGTAATTATTCTGTATCGTTTAAGCACACTGAGCTCGTCTTATTCGTGTTCGGGTGACGGTAGACAAGTATAAGACCGAATATGCGACGGATCAAAAAACCCAAGCCGCTAAAGCGCAAGATGTACGAGAACAACAGCGGAGACCAATTCGTAGTCATTTGCAACCCTTTCAGACAAGGCACTGAAGACGGACATGAATGGAGAAGTCGCGACCCGAATGTCATCGCAGAATGGCTACGACGCGCATTAGGTTCGGATGAATCAGGCGTTATCTCGATCTTGACGGTGTCAAAGGTTGGACTCTCACAGTGTATCTCACGACACTCTGACAATAGAGCAGAGGACCGACGTGATTGTGCGCTTCGACGCAAATAAAGATCTGTCTACGATACTAGGCCGGCATCGATGGGGAGACATTCTATACCCCGACTTCTTGAAGTGGATGCTGGAGACAAAGAAAAGTAAGCTGTTTTCGTGTATAGCTACTTAGCATCTTAGGTACTTACGGTGCTCTAGTGGCGATAGCGGATAGGACTTCGGACATCTATGGATACGACTTCAAATACACCGGTGACCCAGGTCTGTTCGACTCAAGATGTAAGTACTGAAATCGGTCATGTCGATTATCTATTCATGGGCTATACGCGTCTTCCAGTCCCCCGATATGAAAGGTTTGTGACAAGCGACTCTCCGCCCGATGACTTTCCCGTTGTCCAGCACAACTATCCAAAGCCGACTTGGATTGATTTGTCCGGGACTAAAGACGATTGGATTCTCAACTCCATTGTACTTCCTATACCCCGACTGCAAGTGCATGGCTTTGCGAATCTCACGGCTGTCACTAAAGCTGAGGACGATAAAGCTCTTGCACAAATGGACGAAAAGTTTCCGCCACAGGAGCTCATCGATGCTCTGAGCGCCGTGACTCAGACCCCCGAACTAGCAGGATCTTTACCAGCGAACGCAAGCAAGACAAAGAGGGATATCGAGGACTCAAATGTTAAGTGTAACGAAGGTTTTTCCCATAGATCTGAAATTCGAGTGATTCTGCATTAACGCCCTGCAATCCTAGATATCCAACGATACAAAAAGGCAAAGCGGGAGGCAGTGATGGACTGATTGAGGGATATGACGAACGGAAGACGGAAGGCAATAAAAGGGATGTAGTAGGTTATACTGTCTTCGAACAAGGGGTTCATGCAAGAGTACTACAAATACTATTCTTCGTTTACTCCTCCATAGGTTCATTGACCAAAACACTTGCATTTTCCACTGCGACTACCCGGAGCAATTACTGTGTGTTCCAAATGTAAATTTTCAGGTTCCCGCGTCATGATTTCAGAGCACAAGGAATTCGCCGTGGATCGTCTTGATATTCGTACGACCGTCCAAGATAATGAGAAATAATATCACGGTGGAGATTAACAGGCGATAATCGATTTGGCAGGCTTACTCTACAACTTGATTTGCACGTGTGAGATAGCATCTTGAAGGAGGGTGAGGTCTTGCCCGCCCTGAACCCATATGCGATGCTATAAAAGCTTTCCCTGATACCTCTTTCGTACTCTATGTCCCTTGGACATCTAACACTACAATGTACAGGGTGGCATGCTGAAGTTACGAAAGCCGATTTATTAAAATATTAAAATATTATTAAAATATAATGTCATACGACTGTATGTCCACTAAGACAGAGTCAAATACAGGCAGCCACTAGTAGTGCAGACAGAAGGCTTCATGTACTCACTATTGGAAAGGTTGTATAAATGTGATAAATGTGCTGCTTAATAGTCAGCCGTCTGCCGCATCATGATACGAGCGATTCACACCTGCTCCCTCGCAGAATTTTGCAGACGTCATGACAGCGACAGATAGTCACATAGGGTGGCAGCGAGCACACAGAGAGCGGGCAATGGGGGTCGCATTGGTATCGGGAGATGGGTCCGATGTTGGAGGAAAACGCAATATCTATGGGGAACAGCAAGGCAAGTGGCTACATTTTCTACTATTTTCTACTACGAGTTGAAGACTTTGTGTACAGAAGATGTGGCGGGGGCGAAGGGCTGAGGGATAAGTGAGGGGCTAAGGGGAGGAAAGGAGGGCCAGGATCAGATGCTATATTTAGCACTCGTGAGATCTAGAGATTTAAATTTAGCCTCCTTAAGTATAATAATTACCCGGGTGAAATTAGACTAAACCATTGTGTAGGATCGTCAGGGCCGACAGTACCTACAAGCGATCAGGACCATAACATCGAGAGAGGAGGTTTCATTGCTTTCTAGAATACAACAATTGGGAAATACAAGAGGATGAGTTCACTATCATATAGCCACATATTTCAGGACGCGTTATTACTTCTTGGGGAACTTTTTGAACTTATTACCGACACGAACAAAGATGTCTCGAACATCATCAAACAACTTGAAAACACCAAGACCTTTGCCTTGACCTTCGCCCTTGCCTTTGCCCTTGCCTTTGCCCTTTTCTCGCTGGGTATGTGATCCCTTTGGGTAGTATGTAGTTTCCCGCACTGAATCAGCCTCCATTGCGTCAGGTTAGACTGAAACCAGATTCAAGAACGAATCTCACTATTTCCTCAAGCGATGGGTGGTCCGAAGGGTAGGGAATATGAGCTATAGCATCGTACTGGCCGTGATTCTCTCCATGGGATCGTCCGTCGATGCTAGTCGGTCGCGATCGATTTACGCCAGCGGTGACATGTTTTCGTCTGTCAGATCTTGACTTATGAGGCTCCGATCTGTAAATTATGAGATTAAGTATCGGTAGCAAGTGCCCTACGTACATGATGGTTACCGACTCGATTCTGTCTCGGCCATGTATGTGTACGTTGTCTACGAAGGTGTCTACCATTTGTATACATGTCTTTTTTACGTGCGGCTTTCTACGTAGCATGCGTGGGTTTGCCCAGGTTGTTATCGCTCGCCTGAACATCGTTATTGGAGACAGATAGGGTCGATAATGATGGGGTAGGGGAGCTAGCGACCACCGCAAAGCGCGTGATCGATAATGTACTCAGTGTACGAGATAAGGTTTCATCTACTGGAGCGTATGTATGCTGACTATTCTGTATTTCAGATCCGATACTGCTGTATTGTTAGGGGAGCTAAGCCGGTATCGAAGAACGACAAGAAGTCAATATGATGCAATTCTCAGTCCGCGGATTTCTACGAGCATACAAAACAGATATGGGAGTAACTGAAAAGAACCCCGTGCTGAACGGCCGAAGAGATAGAGTTTGTACACGATGGTACGTATGAGGTGCTGTCGAAGAAATTAATAGAACTCATCATTAACGATATTGATTCTTGATCAGACTATGACTCAGTCGAGCCATTACGGTATTACCTTGAATTCATTATGGACGTTTGCTTTCCAATCGTTTCCTTTCAATGTGACGATATCTGGAGTGGGGGTACACATTACGAGAAAGGAGCTGGGGACCACGAAATTTACAGGAGAAAAAATGGAAATGCGGCGAGCGTCCTAATTTCCAAGTTTAAAGTACAAAAAAGCCGAAAGAATAATGAACACGAGGACCACAAGAATGGCACATTGAAGCAGTGCGTACATTCGAGCAGCCCGAACTTCAGCGACCACGATATTGAGCGACGTAAGCAGCCTCTCAGATTTCATATGCTAGATAGACAATGTTGACGGTTACCCAAATGAACAAGGTTACATGTACGTGAAGCGCACACATACCTCCAATTCAGACTTTGACTGGCCCAGTATCATCTCCGATTCGTTCAGAAAGTGCGAAATCCGAGAGAAGGAAAAAAACAAGCGCAATCTCCCCGTACCGCCAACGACGCCGCTGACACGTTTAATTTCGTTCAATTCACTGTCAATCTGACGTTAGGGTTATTGATGGTATATGATGTTGCCAGGACGTACTTGATTAGGTCAATAATACGGGCCTCGTAACCATTCGCAGGTTCTTGACCTTGGAACGAGTCCAAAGCACTCTGTGCTCTAGCTTCAACATCATGGGCCCTGTCCCGGGTGAAGGTCGAGTTCTGGAGCAAAAAGCATCAAAAATGGGATTCCTCACAAGGTAAGTATATGAATTACCTCCATCTGGCGAACAAGTCCACCTGTCGACGGCACCGGATGACCCACATAAGGCCCGATTGCTGGTGCCGCTGTCCCACCTATGTCTAGGAAGCGCATGAGAGCGGCTCGTACGCCCTCAAGGCGTACACGTTCCTTTGGTTCCTTAGGGATCTTGGGACGACGGGTTAAGATTTGTGTCTTCATCTTCTAGAACTATGAAAGGATGCTAGATAATGCAACCAGATGACATGGAATCGATAGACCTTTATGTATTCACCACACCCGTGGGTGCAATCACAGAGCTGCGCAGGAGAAGAAGACAGAAAGATTCCGTTATTAAAGATCGAACATCTGAGAAGGTGTATGAAATAGAACATCACTACAACTTCTTTTCGCTGCGAAATTCAAAACAATTGAAAATCTCGCCTTGTAGGAGACGAAATGCGACGCTTGGACCGCGGTATGAAAAGTTATGTTGCGTACTATTCAACCTGCTTTGTGGATGGACCTAACATCAGGTGCAGAGAGAATTATTACACTATCAAGTGCGTTAACGCCCAAACTGCGCCTAAGAACTTGACTTCGGCCTTACGGTCGAGCACGCTACACGTTTCACGAACGGTCCAGTTATGGGTTCTAGCGAAGTTTGATCAGCTTGGTCGGAGTTCAAATTCGTGTCTCCCTCCTGACCAAAATACGCAATAGCTTACACCCTCGTAATGAACATTGGGCGCGGGAGACAGGAGCTGAGTAGTACAGGTACCGGGGCCCTTGATGACTTGCAAATTAATTTCCAACCTCCGCGGTATGCCAGTTCCCCGTCCTCAATTCAGAGAAGTTTCGAGTTACATTCCAAATTTGGTCAGCGTTATTTCGATGTCCTATTGTCCGCCATGAATCGATTGAGAATGCAGGTGTTACCCAATACGACGGATTGTTGACCCTCTGCAGCGCGGACATCAAATTACCGGTTATTCGACGGTTCATTAAAGCAGGAAAATACCTTTCAGAACTCATATTTTAGCCACGAAAAAAGAAAGATGGAAAGAGTAATAACGAAGTGGCGAAAAGAGGAATAAAGACGGACCCAATTGGAGACATGCAAATCTTCAGAAAGAGAAATGCAGACAAAGTCAAGAAGATATTGATCGTGTCTTAACAATTGTTAAGACACGATCACAAACTTCACTAAGCAGGGACCTGGGACGCAGCACGATTGCCTTCCGCCTTTCGCTTAGCTGCTCTCCGCGCGCAGATCTTCGCTGTCAGACTTGGAATGCTCGCCGTCATCGTCGTCGCCGCCGTCGTCAGACCCAGAACTGTCACCACCATCCTCGTTGTTGGCAGACACAGAACCGTCGTCGCCATTCTTTGCTCTCTCAGCCTCTAGCCTCCTCAATTCGTCGCTGAATCGAACCGGCATCATGCACCGGAAGGTCTTGGAACGAGGGGGGGGAGGGGGGCGGATCTTGTACCTCTTCACATGTTCATACCGACGAGAAGCACGAGAAGCATCAGATACCGGAATATAAGGAATAAGAGGAACAATAGCAGTAGGAAGAGTAGGAGAAGAGTGGCGAACGCGACGAACGCGACGAACGCGACGAACGCGACGAACGCGACGAGCGCGACGAGCATTGCGGTAGTAAGCCTGCTGGGGAGTTGAGAAGATGTGGCTTAACGGGACTCAGGAAGGGTGCTCACCGAAGAAGAGATCTCCACAATCCCATCGCGTTCAAAGTCTAATTCACTCTGTCGGATACTTCCCATGCCAGCAATCCCATTAATCCCAACGCTCTCGAAGTCCTAGATATGTTACAGAAAGAGCGGCAACCGGAGCCAATCTCTCTGGTCAAAAGGAAACAAAACAAATACTTCTTCACGACATGATCGCTACTGAGGACCACATTCACCCATTAGGTTTTCAGGTTACCAGGAGATGCAGGCCAATACCCAGATACTTATACCAACCTCCAAAATAAGACTTTAACGGTCAATTAGAAATCAGTAGGGCGTATGAGTGAATCTCCGTTATCACCGAGAAACTCGAGGCACAATTAGTTACAGCAAACGTAGGAAAAATCTACGTTTCTCAAAGGAAACGTTAACGTCTTTCGCTGCAAACGTAGACGTCTCTTACAAGAAAGCAAGCGTTAATGTCAGGATTCAGGTAACGTCACTGTTTCTCCCAGGAAACATCTTCGTTAGTCCTGGGAAGCACAGACGTTAGCCATAGGAAACGCAGACTCTCTCAGGAAACGCAAACGTCTGTCTTAGGAAACGCAGACTCTCCCTTAGCAGAAGCAGCCGTTAGCCTTAGGAAAAGCAGACTCTCTCTTAGGAAACGCAGACGTCTGTCTTAGGAAACGCAGACGCCTCTCTTAGGAAACGCAGACGTTAGCCTTCGGAAACGCAGACTCTCCCTTAGGAAACGCAGACGTCTCTATCAGGAACGCAGACGTTAGCCTTAGGAAAAGCAGACGTTAGCCTTAAGAAACGCAGACGTCTCTCTCAGGAAACGCAGACGTTAGCCTTAGGAAACGCAAACTCTCTCTTAGGAAACGCAGACTTTAACTTAGGAAACGCAGGCGTTAGCCTTAGGAAACGCAGGCGTTAGCCTTAGGAAACGCAGATATTAGCCTTAGGAAAAGCAGACTCTCTCTTAGGAAACGCAGACGCAGACGCCTCTCTTAGGAAACGCAGAAGTTAGCCTTAGGAAATGCAGACGTTAGCCTTCGGAAACGCAGACGTGTCTCTTGAAACGTAGTCTCAGAAAAAGGAGAAAGTCTCAGGAAAGGTAGTAAAGAAGGGAGAAAAAGGGTTCCTTGGTGTTTTTTTTGCTAACATAGATTGTCACGTAGGTATAATTTTAACGTCTTTATAGTGTAGCGGCTTAAATCCCTTTCTGATGAGTAGATGCCATGAATTCCTCTGTTCAATGGTTCGATTCTCGGTTCGTGTAGATTTTTAACGAGCACGTGACAGTCACAATTCATTTTGCTAGGATTTTCTCCAAGGTAAAATCGTAACGGAATAGTTTTAGTCTTTTCTGTAGTCTTTTATCTATCCAAAATGCTTTATAGGTCTGCAATCATTTTTCTGCATCATGTACTAGTAAAATAAACCTAGCCTTTTTCATGTAACAAAAGTGGTATATTATAGTCTATCTTTTGCTGTTGACAAAATGTGAAACAAAAGTCCACCTTTTTGTTTATCCTGTTACATGCACCAAAAACTTAAGTTTTGATCACCCTTTTATGTTAGACAAAAGGCTAAGATCCATCTTATATTTTTTTTCAAACTTTTACTGTCTTAAAAATGCCAAAGAAAAGTTTCATTTTTATTCACACTTTTGTGCAACGAAAAAGGCTAAGACTTTTTCACAACAGAAAAGGCTGAGCAAAACTTTGAATTTTGTTGCGTTGAAAACTCCGACTTTCGTTCACACTTTTGCATCATAAAAAAGCCTTTATGCTAAAAGTTTTAATTTTGTCTATAGCAAAAGGCAGAATAGAAGTCTTACTTTTGTTCTACCTTTTACGAGCCTCAAAGGGTTAACTTTCACCATCATTTTACACTAGACAAAAGGTTGAGATAAATTTAAAGTTTTTCTCAGAATTTTACGGCCATCAAAAGGTCAAACAAAATTCTCATTTTTGTTTACGCTTTTACATAAGGAAAAAGGGTGAAATTTTTCCAGTGCAAGTTTTGCCAATTCTATCCGGAATTCATCTTTTTCCCAGTCCACCCGGACACTTTCGTCCGGAAGCCTCAAGCATTAAACCCTAATTACAGACTTTCTAGAAAGTCTCGGAAAACAATTATGTTTGTATTTCCAGTCAATCCAAGGTCAATAGAGACTAAAATTCGACTAAAATTTTTCAATTTCTTCAAAAAATTTGAAACATATACCGGAAAATTTTTTATTGCAGAAATCAACGTATCTTCCTTACTTCTATTACAAAAATTTTGAAATCTCAGTCATTGACGCAAAATTCCGGCCTGCACCCAGAGGCGGGTTTTGACCTTCCGACACTGTATTCGGGGGCAGCTCGCTCTCATACCCACAAACGTGAAGTTCAAGCAACATCCTAACGAAGGATGGCATCATGATGCGCTACCTATTAAAGGTAATAAGCACACGATAGCAGACCGAGGCAATACTCACGTTGCCGTCCTCCGTAGTGGTATCGCTCGGAAGATTTGATGTACAAGGTTCGAGGATGACGTATCCGTTCTGCTAATTCAAGTTTGCGGAAGCTTTCAAGTTGAAACTCCGCAGATTACAAAAACATTATTCGATGATATCTGAGTTTGGCAATTTAAGGGTCCTCAAATTGAGAGTCCGGAAAATCAGTGAGTAGAAAACGACTGTTTCCGCCTGGGATGTATGTCACGGCGCTTCTGTCCCGAAGTATGGAATATAAAACATGACTTCGCCATACGCTACCTTCAGCGCAGGAACGGATGTTCACGATAAGTCAATCGTCACATCCCCGGAAGTCCCCATCGGTCGGTGAATAAAGCCAAGCACTGAGTCGGACGTTGTCACCTCTTCTTCCCTCTCCTAGCACGACGATGACTGCTTCATGCTACCAATTGAAAACAATCAGCATTCCGTTAATGTCAGATAAGGTACCGAACGTTTCTAACTTCATGGCTGATTGTCCAGACTATCTTTATACTCAGACCAGGGTAGATCGAACGCAATAAGTCGACTTCAGGTGTAGAAGGACCTGACGTGCGACATGACATTGATGATGATGCACCAGATTCGTGAGCCCCAGCGGTCCTAAGACATCAGGTCCGTCAGCGAGCTCCATATCGTACAAAAATTAGTTCCGATCTCTGTAGCATCTGACTCCTGAATTTACAGAGGACAGTTGTAGCTGGAAGTAAAGCAAGCGTGTAGTTTGCTGGAGGATCCGCGCATTCGAGTCCAATTGATCTACAAGTCCAAAGACCAACACATTGTTTCCGACTCACGATCCCAGGCCCCATAGTGGAGCTACCTAGGCGCAAGGGATAACCTTATGGCGAGTTTGAGCATAGATGAATATAGCGGAGATGTGAGAAACTTGAGACCGAGTTGGAATGCAGAAAATCAATTCCCTTGGATCCATTCTCCACAATGAATGTATATTTCATCCAAGCTGAGATTCGACTACACACAAGTCGTAAGGTAATCAGGACTTCGCAAGTTCCCTCAGTGACTGTGGAGTCGGGAAAGCGACTCGTCTCAGAAGCTCAAGATGGCACCAGCATTAGAGAGGACGCTGCTCTCGACGCTCGAGGTCGAGATGAGCGAATACGAGTACGGCGGTGACGTGAAGGTGCCGGTCGGGGCTGTGTTACTCCCTTCACCGAAGTCATTACCGGTCGCCACGGCGTATCCGGTGTCGGTGTCATACAAGGGCTTGTCTACTCCGGAGAAGACGTTGTTCTCGACGAGGAGCTGGGCGCCTACGTATGAGAAAACCGTTCAGTACCTGGTCATTATGTATGAGGGAGCGCAAGAAGCACAAGAGAAGCTAACCATCACGAGTATTGATACCGTCGTTGTTGTCGAGGAAGTAGTTGTTGAAGATGT
The DNA here is from genome assembly GCA_910574455.1 of Trichaptum fuscoviolaceum. Taxonomy (NCBI): domain Eukaryota; kingdom Fungi; phylum Basidiomycota; class Agaricomycetes; order Hymenochaetales; family Trichaptaceae; genus Trichaptum; species Trichaptum fuscoviolaceum. Next base: position 5,391,340 of record CAJSYZ010000007.1, on the reverse strand, counting down.
GGCCAGTACCGAAGCGGAAGGAGGGTGTGCGGGAGTTCAAGTTGTACCTGCGCAAGGGCCGAAAGTATTAAGAAGCACTGTCGGGGAGAGGAGATAGTAGATACATAGACACGGACCAATAGTTGTTTGCCATTGTGACGGTAATGGCTACATCTTGGGCGCCGTTATTGTCAGAGTGTCCTATCAGGGAAGCCTTCCAGTGGTCGTGGAGCTGTTTCGCATGGTTTCATTAAGAAGCTTTCGTTGATGAAAAAGAAGTGATTTATTGCGTACGTAGCTGTTAGTGACAGTAACGCCTGTGCAGCCGTGGGTTATATCGAGGAGACCATCGTAGCTTAATCGAAGTCTCATGAGTAAGCTGTCCAAGCGCAGTTGCCAAGAAAGCTGTACTCACTAGTCCTTGTCGTGGTCACGATCCTGAAGGATGTGTCATTTGCGATGAGCTAATTGTCCATTCCTCCCACGAGTCCACTTACAGAGCTGAGGTCAACGTGGTCAACCCAGACCTGGCTCGAAGCCTGAATACCAATAGCATCGCCAGCGGAAGCAAGGACCTTCTGAATCTTGACATTGCGAATGATCACGTTCGCTTCGTTGAGGACGCGGAGGCCGACTCCGACAAGCGCTGAAAGCAAATGATTCGCCTTAGCTTGACATTATCGGGATAAGAAAACCTTCATCAACGTACTTGCGCCACTCGCGCCAAGGACGGATGTGTTTGAGCCGATTTTAACAACAGCGTCGCCCGTGATAGTACCTAGATGATTTATCAGGAATATTCATCAGAATGTTCGTAGAGAAACTTACCAGAGATGATGACAATCTTCTTCGCGTCACCAGTCACCGCAGAGGTCAGCGCATCGAGTGTAGTGACAGTAGTAGTTGTTCCACCCGAACCTCCAGTCGTTCTAGACAAAGTCGATCGCTTGTGAGTAAGTTAATTTCAGGTACAGTTCGATTACTTACCCGCCGTTCAGAGTAGCATATCCGATGGTGGCAACGTCGTTGACAGAGGCTCGCTTGACGAGTGTTGGGGTTGGAGATCCCTGATAATACCCGTTAGTGCGATTAAAGTTATCGAAATAAATAGATCGTACACACCGAAACAACCTGGACAGCGACGAAGGCGATGAGAGACAAAATCCACTTCATTTTCGGACGATGAGCAAAAGCCGCTAAATAGAACTGAGAGTTCTGAGATGAAGCCGACGACTCGATGGCCTCTTTATACGTCTTCAATTCTGAACATAGAGCAATTTCGGAAAGCACTCGGATGAAACTTGAAGGGTACAACATACACATCGAATGTCAGAACCAGAACGTGTTTCTGCGAGGCGGACCGCCGTACCGCCCCTTCAGAAGGTAGTCGTCGCTTGTACTTCTCGAAATCAAAAGAGCGCTCCGGGGTTGTATTATTCGCATAGGTCAGAGGAGTTGTCGTGGCACTTGCACATGGAAACGGTACTTGGAGATCATCCTTAACGAGAGCAGTATAACGAAACACTAGGGGCCATGTGGAGGCACGTAATTGGCAATCCTGGAGTCAAATAGTGACTTGCAATGTCATCTATAGGACCGAAGAAGGGTCATCAAGAAAGAGGACAAAGATCACTGAAGGTTCGGAGTATTTTGTCTCATGGAACCGGTCCAATGTATTGAGAGCAATAACTCCGTTTGAATGTTGTCCGCGACGCGATTTTCCGTCGGCAATGCGCCCGGACCGTCCGAACGCTCTTCTGAATTGAACATCCCTTGAAGCAAGCTTCTCGAGGGACGTACATATACATCTTAATCAATTCAGTAGCTCTGCAATGTAATATGAACATACATGTACGCTAGCCACCTAACACAGAAACACTGACGTGAATCCAAACGGCGGTCCGTCGACAGAAGTCTTGGCATACGCACAGGACTACATCACAGAACCGTCGGAAAAGTTATTAAGTTCGTAACCCTTGTGAGACCGTACAAGGTCCAAACAAGGGACTTACAAGGGCCTTATATGGTCCTAGAGCTGAAAATGCAATTGTAATTAACTTTAAGCCTTATTCAAGGCTTATAATTATCAAATAAGATTATAGAAGATTACAACTATGTTATAACATGGTTATCAGACCGGGATAACATTATGGTCCCGGGTATTTCTCTCCCGAATTACCAAAGTTCCACCCTCAACCCAAAAATGAACATGGCACAAATAATGCCAAACAGCATACATGTTCCCCCTTGCCCATTCACTTGCTTTGCATCTCCCTCTCTGCAAGAACCCCGGTGTCGACACCGGCGACAGCACGCACAATGGCAAGTCCCTCGTCATCTGCGCTATCAATCACCCTTGCCCGCGCTCTCCTACGCGCTGTCCGCTTGGTCCTCCGCATCCGACAGCACGACCTCCAGCACAACCGCCCACAATTGCAAGACTCAGACCTCGCAGAGCGCGAAGAGCGGCGCTGGAACCTACTGGGCACAGAGCTAGCTAAGGTGAGTACCATGCTTGACTATAAGGTCTACGGCGCTTGCAAGCAAAGATGCAATAGGACATGCTGGGACCGCAGCTGGGTACACTTGTTTGCTCGGGCTCTGGTTCTGGTTCTGGTTCTGATTCTGGTTCTGGCTCTGGCTCTGGTTCTACTGTCTGACTCTGGTTCTGGTTTTGGTTCTGCTCTGCTCTTTGGCTTTAGCTTTGGCTTTGGCTCTTACTCTGACTACGTTCTGATTCTGGTTCTGGTTCTGGTTTTAAGCTTGGACTTGACTCTGACTGCTTGTTTTTTTGTCTCTGACATATCCTCGTAGCTAGATATAGATAATTTGTATATGTATATTATTTAATTGTAACAACTATTATTTTTACATATATTGATCAGCGTGACAGGAACCATTTGCAAGTGATTGCGGCCTAAAATATCCCGGGCATTATAAGAAACTCATAAGATTATGAGAACTTATAAGTAGCTTATAAGCTTCTTTAAGGACTGTTATAAGGGAAAAAAAGCTTATAAGGCTCGTTAGGGCTTATCTACACTTATAAGGTGCTGATAAGCCTGTTATCATTCCCTTGCCACTTTTCCGACATTTCTGTGATGTAGATGGCCACTTATTTTTAGAGACTTTTTCTTGCTGATACTATGAAGCTGGCTGCCAAGGGTGATTATCGGTCAACCTTCGAGAGGGGACGATTTGAAAAAGTCAACTCGTCCGTCACAAACGCGGATATAAGGTAAGGTTCTCTGAACATTATGGGGCTCACAGTTGTTAAATTAATAAAATATGCTCACCACTTTGCTTCTTCATTGTAAAGAGAGTGTAGTCACTGTGTAGTCACTATAGTAGTGTTGAAGGTCGTCGCTGAAGGTCGTCGTTGAAGATTGAAGTCGTGACGGTAGCATCATGAAGTTTGAACACTAGGACACGTGCCATCGGCCGCCGCCGGGGATGATCATAATCATGATGAGTCATCACTGCCACCCGGCGACAGCGACACCGCTCGTTCTTGTTCATCCTTTGTCTACAGCTCAATCATTTGAAGTGGGGAGTCTCATTGCATTGTATGACATCCTAATGTGAGTGAAGAAATGTACACAGTCTGAATACTGTAACGTCGCCAGTCGTCTGATCACCAGCACTTAGGAAGCCGCCTTCCTGAAGCTGCGAAGAACTTTTTGTTCCTTTTCAGATCACTTAGAAACTTCGATGTGAAAGCCTACTCTCAGCGTTTGGGCCTATACCTGCTTAGGGAAATTTATGTAGGAGGGTGATTGAGGATTCATTCTTAAAAGAAGAAGAATGACATTTATGGCGAAGAGCCTTATCGGGAAACATATTCGAATCAAACTAAGGTACGTGTCTCTTTAAGGCGAAATAAGATGAAGAAGATCTCACTGCTTTCTTCTCAATGATACTTGTGAGATGATACTGTGAGGAGTCGCTAGCGAAGTAACCCCTCTCAGTCTCTTGTCGAGTTTGGGAGACATTCTATCTTTCTTGAAGTTCATTTCTTGAATGTTGAATTATATGCCACTGTGCCTATACCCTACTTGGACCCATCCTTCTTCGGACCATCATATACATCAAGCTCTTGAAAGATGATAAAAGGAGAAGACATCGTCCATGGTGAGTGGGTTATTCGTCAATTTCGACATCATCGCTCATATTATTGTTACTCCTACCCCAGCAAAGCAATGGACCCTACGTACCCTCTTGTCACTATTGCAAACGTTCTAGCATGTTTTCTTCTGACGCTATCTATATCCACAAGATTTAGAAGTGTTCCAGTCACAGTCTTTCAAGTGTGGGTCCTGCTGATGTGTCTAATTCGCGCAGTGGACTCTATCATCTGGTCAAATAACGTCAGAGACATAATCCCAGTTTGGTGTACTATCAGTCAGGACGCTTCTCCAAACACAATAGATATTAACTGAAAGTCTATGGACTTTATAGCGACTCACCTTGATGTCGGCTCCAATGTGGTTCTGCCACTATGCTCGTTCACCATCACACGGAGGTTGTATTGGATCACCCGGCTCCAGGCTCGGCTGTACGAAAAGGCCGCCTACAAGTGCCGCCGCTGCCGCATGCAGCCGCCTACAGGTACCGCCGCTGCCGCATGCAGTAGGCGGCACTTTCTATACAGGACCGCATGCAGTAGGCGGCACTTTGTACAATGTGCCGCCTACATTCCCATGAGTGACCGGGGGCAAGAGCCCCGATATTATCTCTGATCTAGACTAAGATCTGAGATAGTAAATGTCACAAGTCTATTATGGATCACTCTTTCTTAAATATATTCTCTTACAAATCACTTATGTCGATTACAATGGATGTATTAAGTTTATAAACAGTATCACATTAAGAAGCGTTAAGTACAAATTAGGACTATTACACATTCGTGGCGGGGACAAGCTGGCTCCGACAGCGCTATATAATAAGGATTGTTAAGTGCAAATTAGGATGACTCGATGTCCGGGAAAGGGGGAACGGACGAGGATCCGGGAAGCGGGCTCTGCTGTGCACACAGCATTTGCAATTTCCAAGAAGCTTAAAAGTCTGAATTCAAGCTTTTATAATTTAATAAGTCAAATTACAACTTTAACTGTTGTGATACATACAACAATAATAAGATGATCTAACTACTTTCTGAGTGAGTCCGTGCCATGATTCCGACCTCCCTGCCTTTCTGTGTCAACATTCCACCTATCAAGTTACCCATCCTCTCTCCATTCTCAACTCAGGAAGGCGTTCTCGATGACAACTATGACCGCGGGCGGCTCGCGAACAGCGACTACGTCTTGGGCGGTGAAGAAGACTTCAAGGTCAATGTTTGAGGCGGCTCGATACACGCAAAAGGGCGACGATAAGAAGCGAGATAGAGTTAGAAACTCCTTAGAACGTCGCCAAGGCAGTTGGGGACAGAGACCGTTATCGAACAGAGACCGCAGGGGACAGAAACCGCTATCGAACAGAGACCGCCGATGCAACAGGCCAAGAGACCGGACAGATATACAGTTAGAGCGCGCGCACGAGAGACAGAAAGAAAGGCCACGAAATGGACTTAGAGAAAGGGCTCACGTTAAAGATCGGCACAATTCTGGTCGAATTCACGAATAAGTTATAATTAGAATGTAAATGAACGTGAGATGAATTTACCGATTGACGATGTGGACAGGCGTCTAATTGGGCACGTCTGTCCTTGCCAGCGAACACCGATCGTCCATACCGTCTACCGTCAGGTACGCAATGTCTGGCAACGTTCAGGTGAGATTCATTCTCGACGGTAAAAAAAAGGCTACTAACTTACGCACGCAGGATAAGTCTGAAAAGCCCACGGCGGCCGGAATGACATCCATCGCACAGTTACACATTCGCCTCGTCAACGTCTTCCGCGCACAAGCCTTGGACGGGCTTGACACCTCGACCGACCCGTATCTGAGCCTTCTTGACTCGTATTCGAACGAGATCAAGCGCAGTTGCCGTGAGGTGTCCCGGGCGGACAACAAACAGATGGCGAAGGACTTGTGGCGGTGGGATAGGGCGACCACAGAGAACGAGCAGAAGCTACGCTTCTGTTTTGACCTTCAGTCGGTACGAGGCACTTATATTGCACTTACCGGACTATGACTTATACACCTATAGGCCATGCACGCGAAGCGTGAAGATGAGAAGCGCCGCGCGCGCAAGATTTTGGTCACGGTCGTGTTATTTCTCTCCCTATCCTTCTTAATCTTCATTTACACCCGTCGTTCTCTTTGATGTCGCGCCTTCGTTTTGTATTCTATACCATCTTCGTTATTGTTTGAGTAAGACACATGTACAGTCAGATGTCAAGAATCTATATACGCTCGTGTTTCATTTGTGAAATGTCTCATAGCCTGCACTCGCACTCGAGATGCCTGCCTCCGTCGAACTAACACCGGTCGCAATGCTGATCATGTCAAATCCTTGAGCAGCTCAGGCCTTTGCTTGCTATCCCATACCTTCAACAGAAACGTTAGAAAGGCTATTATTGCCTTACAGAAAGTAGTGCGTACATGTAAGAGCTGCCTTCTTTCCACGCTTGTGCGCCTCGGACCCAGAACTACCGAACTGAACGCCCGGAGATAATGAGAACGAAATGGACTTCTAGGTAATGAGGTCAGAGTACGATGCTAGTCGACAAGTATTGCAGCTCACCTAACAGACGGATATGCACTCCATCGATGCCAGCAATCTCCTCCAAGTTCTTCACATCGTCCTACCCTCTATCTGCACCGCCACGAACGCGCTGAACCAGTTGCACTCGGCTTGCATCCCATGTCCCAGCCACACTAGGTCGTGTCTCAGAGCGGAAGGCACGGTGACACCATATCAACCCTAAGATCGGCAAGGGCGAGAGTCATTGACGTCTTGGACTGTGGCGCCCGGAGAGTCGAGCACGCTGTGCAGGCCCCGAGTGTCCGCCGCCTGCTCGTAGGCGGACGCCTGTCTACGTCGATCTTGCCACCGGGGAATCCCACTGAAACGGGTGAAACGGGAGACTCGCCGCCCGACGTTGTACCATTCGCGCCGTTTAGGCCATTCGTGCCTTTACCCCCATTCGCGAAGCTGAGTGGCTGACCGTCGGGTCCAAAGTCTTGGCCATAAAGGCGTGCTTTATTGCGCACACTATGCAATAGTTTGAGTTCTACTTCGGGCTTTTTGATGAGTGCGGTAAGTGCCTCTCGGTTCGGGTTGAGGATGTGCGGAATGAACGCAGCAGGCCCTCGGTCGAGGCGATATCCGCTAGTCCCACATGGGTCAGAATCTCGACAGATATCACTCTCGAGATACCGGGGGTCGTACAGTCTGTATCGAAAGATACGCAGAGCCCGTAGATATGACGTATGCCACAAGGCCGGGTGCGCACGAGCGGGTTTCAATGTTGGTAGCGACAGCGAAGAGACGAATCGATCGATATTGAGCGCAAAGGTACGCTGTCAATGATGTCGACGATCAAAACAAGGATATGCGGACGGGTTCCACTCGCATTCATTTCGCGATTACCGCTTGTACACTGGGTACAGACGGGGCTCGCGCCGTCACACCTCTATACGCCAACACCCTTAAAGCTCTTCACGTTCTTAGACTGAGAGGCGCCTCATGCTGCCGTGAGTCTTCTGCCTTCGTGAGTCCTAGATATTGTTAAAGTATGGGGCAGCCACGAGGGATGAAGCGCCAGTAGCGACAGCGAACACTTGCTCAGCCATCACCCATGTCAATTCCTGAGATATCTCAAGGTGAAATTAATAACTATACTCCAACTCGACAATAGTCGTTCTATCTCAACGATGCATTCAACTGTCCGAACTCCGGCCACGGTCACTGCCACGGCCACGACCCCTTCCTCGACCTTGATCCTTACCCCTTCCTCGACCCTTCAATTGATCCTTTCCCCGTCCCCTTCCCCGTCCCCTTCCCCTTCCTCGTCCGTAACTAAGTTCTCCAGACTCTGCTTTCGTCGCTTCACTGTCAGCTTCGTCGGACATCTTCGGTACTCTTCGTGAGCGAGATTGAACGGTTTCCGTTGCACTCTCATCGTCCTTATCTGTTGGTGCCTTCTTTCCCTTATCCAGCGCAGATACGCGTGATCTCTGCATATTCCGTGAGATCACCGTTATTGTCTATGAATATTCAATACGTACCGTTTTTGGGCCTTTATGTCTTTTACTTGCATTGCGAACCCCATGATATGGATCCCAATCGTCCTGATGGTCCCCAGCATCTATTCCCCATATCTCGTCTCCGTAGTTGAATATCCGCCTTTCAAGTAATGTCAGGCATTCATGGTCCACATCAATAACCTTGAAGGGTGTCCCTCGTAATTGGAGTTCAAATGCTTGTTGCAGGGGTAGTACTTTCGTTCGAGATATGTAGATTGTTATTGCATGAGCCAGAACGGCCGTTCCCACAACCAGTACTTGTATGCCTACGGATTGCTGATGTCTTGCTATGTCTGACGTCTCTGGCTCCGTCTTCCTTGAATGTAATATTGATTGGACCATATGATAGAGCCAATTGACGATGCGTGCCTGTTCAAATAGAGGCACTGGTCCCGGGAGGCTGACCGAGTCCGATCCTTTCGATGCCCTGCCTAAGTATTCAAGGACGGGAATGTTGTCGCGTTTCAAGTCCTCCTCGTTCGTTATCATTTCCAATAATGTTTGCTTGTGCGGTTCGAGCATGGTATGGATCGAATTCGAGTAAGGATGCTCCATGAAACGGTCAAGTATCGAATCTATTCCTGGTACATCCCCTGCATGCTTGAACTTGCCGATCTGTGTTAAGGATTGAGACAGCGGTTCAAATAATTTTCATGAGCAACTCTTACCCTGATGAGTCGCCTTTCCTTCCTACAGTCCCACAAGCAGTCGACGATGTCCGTTAGTCTGGCCTCGACAGTTTCGCCCGGTGTTAGTGCCCGTGCTTCCTCGTCGTACTCGCAATCTCTCCACATCCTAACAGTGTATAAGTCGTATGTTTCTTCATTCTCTCCGGGACAGTCCGTAAGTCGACCAGGGTACCAAAATGTACCCCGGCGAACGAGCACTCCAATTCCAGGTCTGTGCATTCGTCAGTCAGTTACACGTGTGGGTGCCTTTCATTATACCTCACCTTAATCGTTGAATGAGCGGTAAACGGGCATTTCGTGTCATCTGCTTGTCTGACATTACACTTAACAGATCGGTGAGATCATGTGTTGACTCGCGATGGACGATTTCACTCACCCTTGTCCAGGTTCTTCTTCGCATACCGGACAGTAGAAATAGCCTTCAGGGGGAAGAAAAGCCGTCCACCCGTCTGGTTGACACGCGACGTGTGACCAGCGATTACACTCGTCCATCCCTAATGAATCGCAACAAATAACATTCTCATCCAAATCGCTGTCTACGACTTCCCCCTCGAAACCGCATCTGCATCTGAAGAAGTTAACTGTATCCGCCGATTTGTCGATGGACGAAGACATCGATTGTCTTTTCGATAACTTCTTTCGTATCTTGACTGTCTCCGTCGACCCTTCCTCCTGTACAGCATCTGGGTGGACAGAAATGATGTCCGTTTCTGCGTCGTCGGTTTCTACGGGGGGAAACGGCCATAACTTTCCGACGGGCTTCGGCAGTGTCACATCCTTGGCTCCGTTCTGTAATACCGGCGATGGGTGTATTTCTGACTCCACAAAGATTTCTCGTGCATTCGTAGATTCGCTCTGCCGCGTCGTCTCTCCCACTGCCGTGAGGCTGATACAAGGAAATTCATTAACATTACTCTGGGTGAGGAGCACATTGTTTTTAGTCTTCAGATCTTTCCATATCCTTCGCGATATTCTCTCCTGTGCAGCCCGTCCATGTCGAAGGTGATATACGACATACGAGGTCGATACCTTGTCCTTCGTGAATCCAGCTCCAGACAAGAAAGTCTTCACAGGATTCTTCTGGGTCATGTTTTGTATGATGCCCTGCGCGGAGTCGTCGTACAGTAGGCAATGGTCGATACCGTGACGAACGTGCGCAAAGAAATGCTTCTTATGCTCGTCGTAGTACATCCGTCCCACGATGTTATAGTATTCGGTTGACTCCCTCCCATCTGCTTTCTCGCCGGGGATAGACATGTATTGTCTTAGTGTCCATGGCTTCCGTTCGACCTGCGCAGGTCTTGCTCCTTTGTCCTTCGTCCCTTCTGTTTGATCTGCCTGCTTCTCCTCCGTGTTATTGATTTGCCCCTCGGCTGGACTTTGAGGCATAAATTCAAAGACTAGGATGACGGGGAGGGACACCGTAACCTCGCGGTACTCTCGTTTGCCTTCGCAGGTTGTCTTGTTGCACAAGCCTCGACTCTTCCGTATTGGTGAAAGCGGGTTTATGCGATTCTTCAGATACGTCAGGATATCTCCGTTGCACTCGGCGTAGGCCTGAGGCGATAAGATGAAAAAGTTATCCCTCGTCGGTTCCGCGGACACTAAACGATGAGGTAGCTGATTTGTGCCGCCCTTACACATGTTGATCTTGATGTACATGGGGACGAAAAATGATTCAGCTATATAGTTGCGTCTGCCGGCTTTGCTGTCGACCTCTAGCGAGTTCAGTACAATGTTCTACATTACCCCTCGTCAGAAAGGGTGATACGTCAAAGATAGTCATGCAGCTTACCCAGAGCTCGTCCAAGTCGTACATCGGTCGGGTCACACCTTTGGTGAACAGTTGTCTACGAAGAATGTTTCTCGTCGAAGTCAGGCTCTCCGCCAACTCCGATACATCAGAATTGTCCAGTTTCAGCCCGAACGCCGAGTGCCGATCAGATAGATGCTGCACCACGAGACGTAATGGACTTTCCAAATGAAGAGTTGTGCATAACATCTGAAGGTCCTTGACGTTCCTCACCAGAGATCTGTATAAGACTTCCAATGTGGTGTCCAACCAGCACGAATTAATGTACAGCGGATAGCTAACGAGATCAGTTTTTGAAGGCTTTGCTGTTGTTGTCCTTTCATTCTTCCCCACTTCAACTAGTTCAAGGGGTGTTGGAACCATGCTATCATCAACCTCCGCCGCTCTTTCCGAATTTCGCATAGCGGACTTAACAGGTGATCGAGCTTTAGACGGGGTTTTAGAAGAAGCGCGACGCTTTGAAGGAGATCTGGACTGTGCACGGCTGCTGGACGGTGAAATTACTCTTGCCTTCTTATTAGGGGACGACCGGATTGTCGCAGCGTCTTTACCGATTAGTTGTCGGACGGTATCTGGTGGTCGACCGTCGTTTCGTACTTTCCTGGGCATCCCACGAGACGGGTGGGAGGTTCCGTGGGCCTCAAACAGATTAGCCCATGCATCGGCGGAACGATAATTCAACGCACGTCCTTCTGCAAAAGCGATATGGCAATCAATTGAGTGATATGTATGAACATTGGAGGGAAGAAAGAAACGTACGCGATACATCGGTGTGCATGGCCTCCATTGATTCCGCAAAGTTGATGAGAGCGATTATGCCTTCCAGTCCTTCGTGTCGGTATCCAACACTGGAGTACAAGACCCAGTTAACTGCCTCCTGAGCATTGGAGGTGTCAGGTAACGAGTCCCAGAGGGCCTGATCCATGGTCCTTTGCGATCGGAAGATCATGGAGGCATTGCAAGGCTGTCTCCACCATGCCATCCAATTTTCCAGCATCGGGAAAGCGGTCACAAGATCGTCAGCGGTCTTATTGAAGTCGTCCATGTCTTCCGCAGTCTCTAAACCGTCGATGAGTAATCGAAAATAAGGCTCTTCCTTCTTCACTTCGGATATCTTACAGACACGATCTCCGCTGCCCGTCCAGTGACGTTCGCATCCTTTGTATAATGCACGGGCTATGATGGCCAATTGGTCATCCGAGCGTTGGTCGTTGAAGAATGTCTTCCGAAAACGCTGAAATCCCAAGGTGAATCCGCCTCGTTGAGCTGCGCTGTAGTCAGCCACCTGTGCTTGAATTAGATTTTGAAATGCAGGGATGTTTGTACGAACAAACTCACCATTGCCAAGAAGTCATCGATAAATTCGATATGCAAATGAACACATCGCTCGTGGATCCCGCCGAATACAGTGAAAAAATGCACGGCATAGTGTTCAGTCGTCTGGCCCGCAATGACTGACATACAGACCGCCTGCCACTTTGCAGTGTCAGGATCGAATGTGGATGTAATAACGACTACCATAAGTTTCCCATTGTGGAAGAACTTCATTGCGGCATCCGTGACTAGACCATTATTCGACTTAGTGAAATCGGGCTCAGGCTGAAAAGACAATCTTCGCATGAAATCAGATTGTATGGTGATGTGTATCGGATTAGGCCCCAAGGACGACTGACGGATGATACCCGGATGAGACTTCTGCAAGTCCGTGAAATGGAAGAAAACCTTTTCTGTCGCACTCATTCCTTTTGTAGCGGAGTTTCTGAATTTTTGCACTTCATAGGCTATACGACCAAGATTGCCTAACGCACTTGAGATCTTCCGCACGTTAGGAACTGGCCCCACCATGTTTGGTCCCCCGGAACGCAACGCAGACCCCTTCAACTTCGGATTCACGCTCAGTACATTATGTAGAGTGGTTCGTTCCGTGGGCGTGAGGTGTTTTAGGACAGATGGTCGAGGGTGCAGGTGAGGACCAGACTGGTCGAAAGTCGCCCCATGCTTCCATATTACATACGACTGCGTAACTGCACAGGGTACATATTCTAATATGGATTTCCCACAGCTCTGCAGCGGGCAGACGTGATAACGTTGTTCCTCAAATGCCTTTGCTTTCGTGTTGGGGCGATCTAAGAACATACAAGGGTTTGGAATCCTATTCCAGTTGGGGCATCTGAAGACTCCTAAGCACTTGCGTCGAGTGCACTTCCCCAGCGCAGAGTCCTCGGCCTCTGCATCGCCGGCACAGTATTTTCCTCGCTTCTGAGAGCCCTTAGTTCGCATAGCCCAATGTACTGTGAAATGGTAAGGGACTACCTGAATAATGCTCGCAGCATCAAGGTCCTCGCGAGTGAATTCCTTATGGGTTTTACCATCAATCCATGGATCAATCAATAATCCAGATGTCTGGAGTTCGGAGGGGAGTGGATGAGAGTCTTCCGGTTGAAAGTCAGCGTTGACAGCGTCCGGTTCCTGGCCACCGTCCGAAGTGGTACGCGAATCGAAGGAAGAGGAACGGCGCCTCTTCTTACTTCGCGAAGCAGAGCCCGTATTATCTTCATGTAGAACGCGATTCCTAATTTGGCGCAGGTCTCCGTGCTGTTTGCGAGACGAAGACTGATGACCACGGGCATCTACAGCGAGCGTGTCATGTCGAGGAAGATGAGGCGTCCGCGATCTTCCTCTAGGACGACTGGGTTCTTCAGTAGTCAAAGGGGCATCGTGCAGTGCTGTCTCAGCGACATTAGGCAGATATGAGTCATCGCCTTGCATGGGAAGGGAATTCGACGGCGAAACAGGACGAGTGCTTTGAACGTACTTCGTGCGCGATGGTTCACGATAAATTGGTCGCGGAGACAAGCTACGCGGCCGATGCACACGTGTGGGGGGATCGGGGTATCCACGGTGAGAAGAGAGAGAGGTGCGTTGAGCTGCATTGTATGATGCGGAGGGATCATAAAGCGGCCGAAGTGCTTCATAGATACGCTGGAGAATCTGACTCTCTTTAGAAACGGCGCGGGACATCGAGACTACACTGCCATCCGCAACGTTCGGAGAACGCGTATGATCTATGCGGCGAACATATGCTCCATCGTAGTGCGCCGGGCGTTCGTGGGCGAGACGAGGATCATGCCACACATGACGGGAATCGTGACCGAGATGGGGATCAGATTGTCCTATGTATGTATGGGTACCTTCGTGGGAAGCTGGAATGTGGCTACCTCGAGTGCGGGGATCGTTATCATGAACATCTCGACGAAGATAAGTATGAACAAGGCGTTGCGGGAAGAATGTGACCGCTTCTGCTGGAATATCGTATGAACCAGTCCTGCGTTGTTCATTATGCAATACGGGTTGATTAAGTGGTGCAGTATAGGTAATCGGAGTCGCTCGATGCTGAAGGGCGTTAGTAAGACCATTATTTGTGTTAAGTAAGTGCTGCTGAGGCGGGGCAATACGAGGAACGCCGGCTCCCTGTTCCAATGACAAATGAGCATTCAGGCTGGTCACGTCATCCTGATTGAAGCTTGGAGGGTGATAGGTATCAGGAATGCCGAAGTTGGCGGGCTGCATCTGTCGGGATCCCCCAGGACCCCAACATGTCTAAGGCAATCCCGAACAGAAACCCGGTATACTGAAACCCGAAATCGCGACCTTGGCTAGATCCCGAAAGGATCCCCCGCTCTCTGATCCCGGAAGAACCTCTGCTTCGCCATGCATTCTCCTGCTAGAGTTCCGCCCCGCTACGACCTCCTCGCCCCTGCTTGTCCTCGCCCACGTCTCCTCGTCAGTCCCCCGCCTCGTCCCCGCGTCTCGATCCATCCCTAGCCCGCCTCGTCGTTCCCCCGACTCTAGGATGATCCCCCGCTCGCTCCCCGCTCCCGTCATGCTCTGTTCCCCGCTCCAGTGAACCCCGTACCTCGCCATAGTCCCGAAGTCACTCACCATAGCCACAGCCATAGCCATAGCCTGCCACAGCCATAGCCATAGCCATAGCTATCCCAGACCTCGTAGGTTCTCGACTATGCCCGGATACCAGATCCCGGCCTCGCGTCCACAGTCATGAAGTGCAGTTAGGAGATTGATCCACTGCGTCCAAAGCCGACCTCTGTCTGGCCTTGAGTAAGCCAACACGACAGCGGTCAAGGATTGCTGTCCCGCAATCCTGCCCGGTCACGAACCCTGCCCTGCGCTCGTCCTGCCACGGTGCCCTAGCTAACCCCTTCGACATCCTGTGCCTCTCGACCTGCCCTTGTTCGTCCACAGCCTGCCCCGCCAGGAATACCGCCTCGCCGCGAACGCTGTCAAGCGTCCTCTCTGACAATCCCGCCAAACTCCCCCCGCTCGTTTCCCGACTAGAGTCTCGCCAGACTCCCCCGCTCATTCCCGGTAGAAACCCCGCTTGCTTCCCGGTTGGAATCCCGCTCCTTTCCCCCGCACGATCCCAGTCGAAATCCCGCTCGTTTCCCGCCTCGCGTCCCGTCTCGAATCCCTGCGCAAATCCCTCGCAGGATTCCCGCCTTCGATCCCGCCGCGATTCCCATCGCAACCCCAGCTAAGTTCCCGCTCTGATTCCCGAAAGATTCCCTGTCTCGATTCCCGGTCGAAACCCGAACTCGATTCCCGGTCTAAACCCGAACTCGATTCCCAGAAACCCGAACTCGAAACCCGGTCTAAACCCGAACTCGATTCCCAGTCGAAACCCGAACTCGAAACCCGGTCGAAACCCGAACCAGATTCCCTGCATGACCCCGTCACGAATCGCGCGAGTTTCCCGTTGTCCAAGGGAAACCCCTTAGCTTCCCCGCTCCTCGATGCTAACCTCGTCTTGAGATAGCCCCAGGTGATTGGCCTGGCCACGCACGTGCCAGCCAACTAGTCTCGTTAGTAGCGTCCTGTCCCGGCCCGTAGACCAGATTCCCGCCACCCCGTGTGCGGGATTGATCTCATTGTCCGCAAGGACTCGAACCTCATCCTTAGTCGCCCTGCCCCCGCGCGCGCCTCGCGATTAGGCTTCGTTACGACATCGAAGCACCGGCTTCTTCGAAGTTGGTCCCTGTCGATCTCCCGCGACCCTGATCCACGCCAGAAGTTGCCTGCAACTTATCCCGAGACGATGTATGCATTACATCCGCCCCCCCACGCTCGTTACCCCGCTGCCTGTGCGCCAGCTTGATACCTCGCACACAATTACATTCCTTTAGTTCTCTTTGTTTCACTTGACCATGCTTCACGCTCGTTCCCTTAGATCTTGCCCAGATGTTCCCGCACCGAATCCCGAATCCCGGATTCACGTCACTGTATGCGCGGCCTTCGCCCGCAAGATTGTGTAACTAGTTAGTTGCGCGTTTGTGCATGCCCGTTCCCTGTAGATTCTGCCCAGTAGATAAATACCTGTCGCCACCGTAAGGAGCACTCACTTTTGTCCTCTTGTCGAGTGCTTCCTTAGGTGTGTTTCTGTCTTATCTCTAGTGTAGTTTTACAATGCTGACTTGTCGAGTGCTTCCTTAGGGAACCTCCTCCTGATAACAGAAGTGTTGCCTTGAGATCCCGGTTATCCTGAGCTCTCTGCTCCTGTCCTGAGCACGCCTGCTCTCTGGCTCTCCTGTCTCTGTCTTGTCCCGGATCCCGCTCTGCGAATCCCGCTCTGAGTCCTGCCCAGAATCCCGCTCTGAGATTCCCGCCAGAATCCCGCTCTGCGATTCCCGCCAAAGTCCCGAACGATTCCCGCTCTGCGATCCCTGCACGAATCCAGATTCCCGCACGAATCCAGATTCCCGCCAGAATCCCGCTTGGCATTTCCCCGCGTCTCGACTCTGTCCCCCCGCGCCTCGACTCTGCCTTCCCCGCCTCGACTCTGACTCCGTCCCGTCCTCGCCTTGAGCCCCCTTGCGTCTCGCCCCCGTAGCCCCGCTCCCCGCGCGACTCCGTTGGCGTTGTAGCGTCCTTAACGGTTCCCCTTCGCCTTCTCCGCTGCCGCGCGCTCTCCCAGGCCTTGCCCCGGAAGCCGCTAACGCGCCCCGGCCCCCAGGTTCCCCCCAGGTCGTAACATTAGGACAAAAGTCTAAAGCTTACCGTAACCAGGATTGGCAACAATCTACGTTCTTTACCCGACTCTTTTTTTTCGGACTTCGACAAAAATCCCCGTGTCGCTATGTCCGCGTCAGACTCCCGCTCCTCGCGCTCGTCTTCCCCGAGCAATTCCCGGCCACAGTCACCTGCTGTCCAGCTCCCCCGGCTTGTCTCTGTCCCTGCCTCGCCAGCCACGTCCCGGTCAACTTCCCCAGCCTCGGTAGCACCTCGTCTCCGCTCTCGCCCTGCGTCCCATACGTCGATACCAGAAACCCGTGAACTGCGCCGTAAACTGCGCCTCTGTTTCTACTGCGGTTCTAACGAACATTTGGTTCCCGTATGTCCGACTGCCCCGCCCCGTGCCACGATGCCCCGTCCTACGGTTCCCCGAATCCCGTCCTCGACCAAGCGCACCCTTTCTGATGCTGATAGGCATGAAAGGCGAAAACTTGGGCTCTGCTTCTACTGTGGAACAAAGGGCCACTTGATTCGCGATTGTGCTGAAAGGCCTCCCGTGAAAAAAGCCGCTCCCCCCGCAAAGGTTGCACCCCAGAAGTCTAGCCCGAAACGCCAGTTTGCGACGATAGGTGTCCAAGCTACGTCCTCGGATTCTGCCCCGGAAACCCGCGACCCCGCTGCCTCAGAACCGTCTCCCGCCACGTTGAGCCGCGTTGCACACGTCCTGACCCGAATGGTGCCCTACTGCACCCAGATAGTCCAAGACACGGATCCCGCGTTCAGCCAGTTCCTGCGTCACGAAGTTGAAAGCCTCTTACAGGGTTTGATACAAGTATGCATCTCTGACCTGCAAACGATCCCGTCAAAGTCTACTGCCGCCCCGGTCCCGACTGTCACGTCCCCCGCTCCAGACGCTTCGACCCCAGCTTTTCCCGCCGTGCCTCCAGTTCCCGCACCTGTTTCCCCGGTCTCTGAACCAGTTCCCGCTTCGATCCCGACCCAGCTCGACCCCGTTGTTCCCGAACGACTGCTTGGTGCTGCAGAAGCACAAGCAAACGCGTCCCGAACTTTGGTAGATTTCCTGCACCGAAAATCCCGTCCAGCCCCGTCCCAGTCGATCCCGGAAGGGCCCCCTGAGGCCGCCCAGCCTGAAGTCTCGTCCTCGACCCCCGCTTCGTCCCCGCCCCTGGTCCTTGCGAAACCCGACCGCCTAGGCAAACTGACTGCCTCTCCCCAGCTTGGTGGGAAAGGCACGCCTCGACGAAAGCAAAGCCGCCCTTTGGCGCGAATTTTGGTCAAAAGCCGGTAGATTCCCCCGCGAATTTTTTTTTCGGATTATGTTTAGTCCCGCCTTGGTAATAATGGTTTCTCGACAGAAATCCCGAAAAACTCTGCGCCTTGGTTATGATTATGGTTATTAAGTATTGGATAATTAGTACGGAAAGCTAAAGACTACTCTAATCCTTTGGTGCTCCGGAGTAGCACCTTTGGAGGGGGGTAATGTCGGGATCCCCCAGGACCCCAACATGTCTAAGGCAATCCCGAACAGAAACCCGGTATACTGAAACCCGAAATCGCGACCTTGGCTAGATCCCGAAAGGATCCCCCGCTCTCTGATCCCGGAAGAACCTCTGCTTCGCCATGCATTCTCCTGCTAGAGTTCCGCCCCGCTACGACCTCCTCGCCCCTGCTTGTCCTCGCCCACGTCTCCTCGTCAGTCCCCCGCCTCGTCCCCGCGTCTCGATCCATCCCTAGCCCGCCTCGTCGTTCCCCCGACTCTAGGATGATCCCCCGCTCGCTCCCCGCTCCCGTCATGCTCTGTTCCCCGCTCCAGTGAACCCCGTACCTCGCCATAGTCCCGAAGTCACTCACCATAGCCACAGCCATAGCCATAGCCTGCCACAGCCATAGCCATAGCCATAGCTATCCCAGACCTCGTAGGTTCTCGACTATGCCCGGATACCAGATCCCGGCCTCGCGTCCACAGTCATGAAGTGCAGTTAGGAGATTGATCCACTGCGTCCAAAGCCGACCTCTGTCTGGCCTTGAGTAAGCCAACACGACAGCGGTCAAGGATTGCTGTCCCGCAATCCTGCCCGGTCACGAACCCTGCCCTGCGCTCGTCCTGCCACGGTGCCCTAGCTAACCCCTTCGACATCCTGTGCCTCTCGACCTGCCCTTGTTCGTCCACAGCCTGCCCCGCCAGGAATACCGCCTCGCCGCGAACGCTGTCAAGCGTCCTCTCTGACAATCCCGCCAAACTCCCCCCGCTCGTTTCCCGACTAGAGTCTCGCCAGACTCCCCCCGCTCATTCCCGGTAGAAACCCCGCTTGCTTCCCGGTTGGAATCCCGCTCCTTTCCCCCGCACGATCCCAGTCGAAATCCCGCTCGTTTCCCGCCTCGCGTCCCGTCTCGAATCCCTGCGCAAATCCCTCGCAGGATTCCCGCCTTCGATCCCGCCGCGATTCCCATCGCAACCCCAGCTAAGTTCCCGCTCTGATTCCCGAAAGATTCCCTGTCTCGATTCCCGGTCGAAACCCGAACTCGATTCCCGGTCTAAACCCGAACTCGATTCCCAGAAACCCGAACTCGAAACCCGGTCTAAACCCGAACTCGATTCCCAGTCGAAACCCGAACTCGAAACCCGGTCGAAACCCGAACCAGATTCCCTGCATGACCCCGTCACGAATCGCGCGAGTTTCCCGTTGTCCAAGGGAAACCCCTTAGCTTCCCCGCTCCTCGATGCTAACCTCGTCTTGAGATAGCCCCAGGTGATTGGCCTGGCCACGCACGTGCCAGCCAACTAGTCTCGTTAGTAGCGTCCTGTCCCGGCCCGTAGACCAGATTCCCGCCACCCCGTGTGCGGGATTGATCTCATTGTCCGCAAGGACTCGAACCTCATCCTTAGTCGCCCTGCCCCGCGCGCGCCTCGCGATTAGGCTTCGTTACGACATCGAAGCACCGGCTTCTTCGAAGTTGGTCCCTGTCGATCTCCCGCGACCCTGATCCACGCCAGAAGTTGCCTGCAACTTATCCCGAGACGATGTATGCATTACATCCGCCCCCCCACGCTCGTTACCCCGCTGCCTGTGCGCCAGCTTGATACCTCGCACACAATTACATTCCTTTAGTTCTCTTTGTTTCACTTGACCATGCTTCACGCTCGTTCCCTTAGATCTTGCCCAGATGTTCCCGCACCGAATCCCGAATCCCGGATTCACGTCACTGTATGCGCGGCCTTCGCCCGCAAGATTGTGTAACTAGTTAGTTGCGCGTTTGTGCATGCCCGTTCCCTGTAGATTCTGCCCAGTAGATAAATACCTGTCGCCACCGTAAGGAGCACTCACTTTTGTCCTCTTGTCGAGTGCTTCCTTAGGTGTGTTTCTGTCTTATCTCTAGTGTAGTTTTACAATGCTGACTTGTCGAGTGCTTCCTTAGGGAACCTCCTCCTGATAAACAGAAGTGTTGCCTTGAGATCCCGGTTATCCTGAGCTCTCTGCTCCTGTCCTGAGCACGCCTGCTCTCTGGCTCTCCTGTCTCTGTCTTGTCCCGGATCCCGCTCTGTGAATCCCGCTCTGAGTCCTGCCCAGAATCCCGCTCTGAGATTCCCGCCAGAATCCCGCTCTGCGATTCCCGCCAAAGTCCCGAACGATTCCCGCTCTGCGATCCCTGCACGAATCCAGATTCCCGCACGAATCCAGATTCCCGCGCGAATCCAGATTCCCGCCAGAATCCCGCTTGGCATTTCCCCGCGTCTCGACTCTGTCCCCCCGCGCCTCGACTCTGCCTTCCCCGCCTCGACTCTGACTCCGTCCCGTCCTCGCCTTGAGCCCCCTTGCGTCTCGCCCCCGTAGCCCCGCTCCCCGCGCGACTCCGTTGGCGTTGTAGCGTCCTTAACGGTTCCCCTTCGCCTTCTCCGCTGCCGCGCGCTCTCCCAGGCCTTGCCCCGGAAGCCGCTAACGCGCCCCGGCCCCCAGGTTCCCCCCAGGTCGTAACAGCATCACTTGTTGGCCATCATTGCCCACGAAGGCCTGCATCGGCGCATAATCAGAGAGAGGAAGCTGGTGTTGAACGCCTGAAGGGGATGCTAGGCCAGGAAACTGATGCTGAAGTAGTCCGTCATGGGAAAATTGAGTAGGATACGCATTATGACCGAGTTGGTTCTGATGTGGTACGCCGTCTAATCAAAAGGTAAAGATATTGTTGTCAATAAACCACACATTATCAAGAGACGAAGAATACTCACAACTTGATAATCCGAGTGTATCGTTTGCATTCACAGAAACAAGAAGGTTGCCTGGTAGATCAAAGATAAATCACTCGTTACAATAATCTGACATCCAATGAAAGTCTCGAACCTTGTTCGTTGTGTTGCACGCTATAGACCCGTTTCCTCTCCGCCTGAGGCAAAGACAAATAATGATGCACAAATGGAGTAAAGCCATTCGACTCCATGATGCTGCCAACGACTAAAAGCCATAAAAGACTTCGAACCATCACCTCTCAAAAGTGTTAAATATGCGCAGTCGGTAACATGTCGTCGCCCACGTCTGAGTTGAGTGAGAGAGATGGAGGGGGCCAGGGAAGTGGCGAGTGAAGTCCACAATTAAGGGAATTTATTCGTGATAATTGAAAAGGGTCGAAGACGAGGCAATATGCAGATGAGTATGTTCCGACACATGTTTGCAAGAACATCTGGCAAATCACTGCACGGTCGACAATGCGAAGGAGCAATCGAGGACGGCTCAACTTTCTCCATGACCTAGAATGCCTGGTGACCCTAGATTTTACCAAGACCCCGATAAGTACCATACGGCCGACAGATCATCAGCCATTGAAGGCCACCACTAAATGTTGTGCAGCACATGGTTCCGACCACAACGCTAAATGGCCAGAAGAGCAGATTGAGATGAATGAGCCCATACAAGATGAAACAAACGCGTACCCCAACTTGAAAGATGAAACAAGGCCGTTTCCCTCGCTCGAGGTAACTGGGTGACCTTTTAAGCCGTTATAATCCTTTGCTATCTGTTGCAAAGAAACATACCACTCAAGTATTGTTACAAAAAAGAACTTCGGCCCTCTGAAGTCCAAAACTCTCCTACATCCGCACTCCAATCATATCGTCTTGATCGTCGTATTAAAGATACTCTAAGAGGTCGCCGAAGCAGGCTCAAAGTCTACCAGCCACATCAGCCGCAGCGCTAAGCTACAGCGACGTTGACCAGGTCGAGATCGATGCGTCACCCATGTCGCGAGGCGAAGCAGTGAGGGGAGAGATTCGCTTGATCGATACTATAGTATCATAGAGTCAGTGTCATTGAGAGTACCCGTCAGCCAAGAAAAAGAGATCGCACCAGTCCGCCAGGAAACAGAATTCGAATGATGGTCGACATTGTAGAAGGGAAAGAGTGAGGGAGGGTCGATGTATAGGGGTTGTTAAGAGAGGTATCAAACACGCGCAGATGTGCTGGCAAGGTGGCGTGGAAGCACTGCCAGTGGCAACTGAACGGTGTTAATTTGCCGGATTTAGTAGTAGTATGCCAGTGCCAGTCGCACGCGAGTTGGAACTTGAAAGCATTCTGTGCTCGAAACTCATTATCCTCTTCCCTAGACAGAGCAAAGTGGTCACTTCGCGTTGCCTCCGAGCTCTGTCTGTAGACAATTAATCGACTGTCGGCCTTCGGTCCCTCTCGTCGCATTGTTGTCTGCTCCCGAGTGCAATCAATAATTGCCGTCGTCGAACGAGAACGGCAGAACGCTGAAGTAGAGTGTTTGACCAGCGGTCACGAAACTCCTTCACAATGGCGCAGTGGCAAATAGAAGCTGGAAGACACTTTCCAGAGCTTAAAGTGAACATGCGAGATGGTGGGTCCTTAACTTATCATAGGATTTCTTCATTTTAATCTATGAACATCGCAGACGTACCTCGTCAGATTCGGAATGCGTATGACTGTCAGAGCGCAACTGCGATCAGATGGTCTTCCGACTCGTTCAAAATTGTCTCGTCCCCGAACATGAGCTGGATTCCGGAATTTCCTGACTTCGATGATAGAGGGTTCTTTCAGCGAGCAGACGGACACTGGGGGCCTCATGAATACTCCATCTGGCCTCAGATATACTGCAATCCTGTCGTGCACCACATGTGTATTCCACACAGAATTCCCGACCCACCGATGCACGACATTTTACGCGACCGTGGAGTCGTCTGGCGAGCAGTGGAAGCCGATGATTGGATAGAGTCTGGTCCGTCTCCGTTCGAGCTATTCTCAGAGCCTGTGGGTACATTGAAGTCGGACTTCTCAAATGATTTGTCAAGGGCTCTGGAGCTCACTATCGCCACATGCGCCGAGGTGGAAAATGAGTTAGGCAGAGATCAGAGGGACTTGCTGATGCACATCTCGAACCAGGCTCGTCTTGCAGTCGAACAACTGAAACGAGAACCACGAGCGGAACGAGACGTCATTCAACGCGTTCGCGAGGTCCAGAGATCGATACGGGAGCTTTTCGGCCTATATTTTTATATCAAGATGGTCGCACGTCGTGTAATGTCGCTCACCAAACCAGTTGACGCGCACCCTCTTGCGTTCCGAGGCGTCTTTGTTGATAACGGGGCGCTAGCGGAAGAACTTCGACGAGCAAGGATACCTGTCTGGTTCATTCGCCCATACCACAGTGTTCTGGGTGACACTCGCATCTACAGAGTTGTGGATCCATTGCCCTGGGACTCTGTACTCGCTCGTAACCCATGGCGAAGTCGGTTAGACGGAAGGGAGCTTTTCATGGCAATGTCACCTTCTACCAACTGCCCTGTTAGTCTACGGTCGGGCCGGAACTCGCTATTAACGGAAGCTGGCATGATTTCTCTCATCTCAAATATGAGACATGCAATGGGCCGTGACCAAGGACTTAACCGGGCACCATTGGAGGTTGGTAACTCCCTCAAAAAGCGAGCGCATGAAAACATGGACTCGCCTGCCTCACCCCCTCGACTTTCTGACTCTGATGACGAACGACCTGGCAAGACCTTGAAACCCAAGCGGAAAAGACGAGCGAAGGCGACGCCAAAAGATGCTCAGGAAGGGCCTGGTCATCCACTGTCTTTCTCCATATCCTTCGTCTTACCGGCACACCTTCCGGACCTTCCGGACATACCTCTAATGTGGCGAGCCGCACTCGAGCGCGTTTCTCCTCTCCCGGCCAACAGAGACTCTCCTGCACAATACCAATTTCCTCCTATCCATCTCTTTGGATCCCAGTCCACGGAAAAGACATACGAACACATCCATAACTGGATTCGAATCAAACCGTTCTGCGAGAGCGCAGCCTTAAAGCAATCCGTATACTTGACCGAGCCTGGTGGCCTGAAGATACAGGATTGGCGAATCGCACTCCTGGGCGACTACACCAAAGGCCATCTACCTCTGGACAATGCTGTGGCATCTCCTTCGCTGGAGCGTTTAAAAGAAACTTTGCCCTCTCGAAGTGACTTGGTTCCTAAGATCGACCCCGCTGCTATAGGTAAATCTCGCTCGAAAATTGCTAGAAACGCACACCAGCAGTCCATCAAAGTGATCTTTGCCGTCGAGGGCAAATTTACGCCTTACTCTAGATCGTGTGAAGTGATATGGGCTGATCGCTCCATCTCCTACAATGATATTAGCTCTGACGCAAGGCTGCGCGCTCGTATCCTGTGGGACGTCTGCGAATGTCTGTTCCGCATGGACCTGCTCGAGGCGGATCAAATTATGACCGGTATGGATGTCATTGGGGACTCTATGGCTGCCGGATTGCGAGCCTACGGTGCACAACGCATCTGGCGAGAAGTAGACGGATCACCGCGACTTTTCCCTGACCCGTCTAACGAGCCTCGGGATATTTGGACCACAAATCCAAACAGATCTATGCTGGACGGATTGCTCGAGGTCTTGCGCTTTTGGCCAGACGCCCCGGAATGGATGATTGGCTTCGTAAGCAGTAATCATTCTGAAGACTCGTGCAAGAAGGCTTTAGGGGACTGTATCGAGTTCTACATCGACAAGTTTACGAAGACTTTTCATCGACTCCCTTCACCTCCCGCGCATGTGCCGTTTTGATTTCAAATGTTTATAGTTAATTATCTTGTTATTTTACTTCCTATTAGTACATTACAATAGACACTACTGTGATTGTTTTGTCTCTAATCTACTTCTGTTATACAAGTAATCATATTGTCGTATGCGATGACTTGAGATCTATGATTTGATGAGTGGCTGTGTGCGACTGAATGCGTGGCTGTGTGTGTACCTGAATCTAATACGCTTCGGGAATGATCGGGACCCCAGTGCAGCTCTGCATGCGGCTTGACCGCAGTCTTCAAGCCTGTATGCGGCAGTTTTGACAGGTAGGCGGCACTGCATGCGGTAGTTTTGACAGGTAGGCGGCACTGCATGCGGTAGTTTGACAGGTAGGCGGCACTGCATGCGGTAGTTTTGACAGGTAGGCGGCACTGCATGCGGCAGTTTTGACAGCTGTGGCACATGCAATGACTTCATTAATTTCTACAGTATTTTATCTTATTTATCATTGGTTCCGTGTCTGCAGTCTTGCATGCGGCAGCGGCGATACTTGTAGGCGGCTGCATGCGGCAGCGGCGGCACTTGTAGGCGGCCTTTTCGTCAGGCCGCTCCAGGCTGCAACTCGGACCAGAACTAAAGTCAGTACAATCACGGTTTAATATTGTAAGACGCTTATCGGACTCTAGAAGATCTTGAGAAACGGTACGGATTGCTTGATGTGTCTTGGCCTTCCACTACTTGTTGTACTCTTATGTAAATGGTTTACATCACTCAATTCTTCAGAACTCTGATTTATGCTACATTCTAGATCACTTTCAACAGACAGAGCGTTATCAAATTGTAGAAGAACTTGGGTGCTCAGTCGCAT
The DNA here is from genome assembly GCA_910574455.1 of Trichaptum fuscoviolaceum. Lineage (NCBI taxonomy): Eukaryota > Fungi > Basidiomycota > Agaricomycetes > Hymenochaetales > Trichaptaceae > Trichaptum > Trichaptum fuscoviolaceum. The sequence goes on along the minus strand of CAJSYZ010000007.1, from coordinate 5,365,715 downwards.
CAGTCAAATCCACCCAATCGCTTGCCATTATCTACGTTTGGACCGTAGTCTTCCCAGCTATCTCAGCCATATTCTATTGTCGTACGTGACTTAATCTTCAACCTTCCACTTAACATCGTCAGTGACTCTGTTTCATACATTATTCAGCTAGAATAATATACACGATCTACCGCCATCGAAAGGAAATGAATGAACATCTCGCCTCGTTATCAGACATGAGCACGAGCGATTTCATACGCATGTTTGTCCTAGGCAGCATAGACGCCCTCGTCATTCTTCCATTAGGGGTCACCACCCTCGTTCTAACGTTAAGCAGGCAGGAACCAATAGGCATATTCTGGAGGAGATGGACATCCGAGACCACCCTCAGCACTGTTCGAGTCGTCCTCGCAAGCTCGTGGACGCCGAGCATCTGGGATAACTTTGGAGTACGATGGGATCAGTGGATCGACGTCTTGTTTTCTTTGGTCTTATTCGTTTTGTTCGGCTTTCGCCAAGCAAAGGAACGATACAGGCGTATATTCTGGACATTCTGTCGGTTTTGTGGACGACACCCTCGGCCAGACCCTGCGTTCCCCGAAGTAATATTTCGGAGTGGAACCATCGGAAGAACCATAAGCTCGCAAAATGCATCAACTTCAACTGACCGAAGCTTTTGTGAAACCATCGACATAAGCTCACAAAACGTATTAACTTCGATTGATGGAAGCAAGGCATGGTCTTTAAGGAGAAGTCAGTATAACATCCCGTGAGTAGAGCCACATGAAATTGATAGCCAAATCTTGAATATGTATCAGAGAAGCAAGACGGTATTCCAAGAGACTCCAAGACATAAACGAAAACCTCACGTTATTTCCAACAATCCCATTTAGTAATCAATCTTCTCTAAATGGTACCACGACAGCCATTGCCAAACCACCAGAAGTTCACTTAAGTCATTCACAACGGCACGGCACCATGAATAACTCACGCGTATAGTGTGCAAGAACACGTTATATCGTTACATACAGATGTAATGTCATTCAGGCATGAACGGATCAGACATCTGGGTGAGAAGTAGGAAGCTGTCTTCCCATTATTCGAAGGTATCTGTGCCTGAATGGCGATGCCGGGGATCAATTTCTTGCCTTGTAAACTGTACATTACTACTACATAGTAATGCCCACCTTATTTCCATGTGTCTCTGCATCTTCGGATGACTGACATTGCAGTTGATCCCACGAACGTCCAGCCAGTGTGTACTTGCTCACACTCGCTCACTCCCAATGGACAGGTACTCGGTCTCTTCCGGGCCACAGCGCTGGAGACTTAGAAACTCCTGCATTGCTATATGTATAATTGGTCGAGCTTCTTTCAAGTGCCAAGAGTGGCAGTGCAAGGAGGAAGCTTCGTGAGATGATAGTAGATGAGCCGATGTCAGATGGTTGCTTGCGTGAACACGAGTTTGATATGTCGAGCGGCTTTCTCGGGATCCAGCAGCATCTGAAAGGAGATGCGAGCTCTCGTATTGTCTAGGCCTTGGAACAAGCATCCTCAATATGAATGCATGCATAATAAGATTTGAATGTGCAAGGCGGCCGTAAAGTGAAATCAGCTTGAAGTCAAATTAACTCACACGACGCGCACTTATTTAATTTATGAAATTAAAAGGCGTGATGAATGGAAGGAGATGATTTACAAGTCATTGATATAAACCGAGCGTGCTTACTCGTTCAGAGGCTAGCTACAATCAAGTATTTCAGTATGGGGATAAGGAAAATTTCTCATTGCGCAGGTACGCACTCAAGTTTTTCTCAGGCCTGCACCTGTTTTCTGTCAGACGATGTGGACATGATCCGGGATTAACTTCGATGTCCTTTGTTTCCTGAAAGATCCGTGCCTTTCCTGACCCGACTGAATGGAGGACTTTGGCTTGGCGCGATGATCTGTCGTGGATCTGCGTCTGACGGGTATGGTTCCTGGCGGGCATGTCGCGTAGCACTGCGCTCCCGGCGCGGACAACTAAGTGTTCGAGTCGCTGCACCGTTCTCATCCGGCATCATCGGAGTTGATGGACAACGCGCTTTTGAGACGACGTTGCGAATTCATGCAGTCTTGCAAAATACTGGCGTTGCCTACCTCCGCAAAGAATAACGCAGTGCCGATGGGAACCGGGACCGAATCGAAACATCAGATCCGGAAGCATTTGTAGATCAAAATCCCGGAGGCGAAGGCGCTTAAAAACGATTACCCAAACCAATGACCCCCTCAGAAAGCATTCAGGACGTACTAGAGAACGTAAGAGAATACCGCCATACTTCCCGTTCCTTGTATTGTTGGGACCATACGTAACGCCGATGCGAATGGCGTTTACTCGAACAATTTACTCATGTCAAGTCGTATTCCCCCCTCCCCACAACCGACATCTTCTCCATTAGGCCATGCAGCGCCACCTCTGATCGTGAATATCTCCCAGAATTTCATCTCCTGGAGCTCTGAGTGGTCAGCAACGCATTTCATATACAACACAGGATACTCACGAATGCAGTGTGAACTCCCATGGATGTTTCAGCGCCGTGATAGACATATTAAGAGGCGCCTTTCAATACGTATAAAGAGTTGAGGCATCGATGCCAGCCTTCCTCATCCTAGTCTAGGTTCTCTCTCAGATCAAAGGGATACGCCATGGTCTTCAAGCTCTCTGCTGTCTTTGTAGCTCTCGCGGCACTCGCTTCTGCCGCCAACGTCAAGCGCGCGGCGTGCCCAGGAGGAAAACACACTGCCATTAACCCAGCGGTGAGCAGGACAAACGTATCTGACAAGTTTGACTCTGAGAACGGTTGCAGTGTTGTAAATTCTACGATCTTGCAGATGATCTTCAGACGACGCTATTTGAGAACACCTGCGGGGAAGACGGTAAGCCAGAAGCTCTCATGAAACTTCTTAATGATACTTACATTCCCTGTAGCTCATGAGGTTCTTCGTCTAACCTTCCATGACGCCATTGGATTCTCGTTCACCGGACAATTCAAGGGCCATGGCGCGGACGGATCGATGATCATCTTCGACGAGATTGAGACGGCGTTCGCGGCTAACAATGGCATCGATGATTCGGTCGATGCTCTATCACCCTTCCTCGCAACGCACCCTGGCATAACCGCTGGAGATCTTATCCAGTTCGCCGGAGCTGTCGGCATAACGAACTGCCCAGGAGCACCACGCCTTGAATTCTTTGCAGGACGCCCGAATGCGACAATCCCCGCCGAAGATGGAACTGTGCCGAAGCCAGAGGACAACATCGCAAAGATCTTCCTTCGCATGGCCGACGCCGGATTCTCGCCTATTGAGCTCGTTCATCTGCTTGCTTCCCATAGCATTGCGCGTTCGGACCACGTTGACCCAACAAAGGATGCCGTTCCCTTCGATTCAACGCCTTTCACATTCGACTCACAGTTCTACCTCGAGGTTCTCCTCAAGGGCTCCGGATTCCCCGGTTCCGCCAATAATACTGGCGAAGTCGAAAGTGCGCTTGCTGCGCAGGGCGAGATGCGTTTGCAATCCGACTTTGCAATCTCCCGTAATATCCTCACCGCATGCGAGTGGCAATCACTTGTCAGTGAGTGTCATCCCTTAACGTGTATATCGAAAGCTTGTTCCGGAATGCTGAACGGCACTGCGTATAGATAACCAGAACAAGCTCATGAGTAGCTTCAAATCGGCAATGGCCAAGTTGGCAGTTGTTGGCCAGAATAAAGCGAAACTCGTCGACTGTTCCGAGGCGGTCCCGAATCCTCTTCCGCCGGTCAAGAAGGCCACAACATTCCCTGCTGGTACCAGTCATAAGGATCTTCAGCAAGCCTGCCTGTTACCGTTCCCGTCCCTCGCAGTTGATGGTAAGTTCCAAGTAATAATAATTTAAAAGTATAGATCCTTACTGTTTCCTCCCTTTCAGCTGGAGCTCCGACACAAATCCCAGGATGTCCTGATGGCAGCCTCGACGCCGACAACTGCCCTTCTTGAGCTACCTTCATCTGATTGAACACGGATACATAAAATATCACATAATTATGTCTTAGGTGTACAAAGGTGTATGATGTAAATTATAAGCACCTGATAAGTTTGGGACTTTCGGGTTAATGTATGCAGATGGCTTCGCAACCGGGATACGATGTAGTAAATATGAAAGAGGTTCTGAAAGTCGAATGATCTTTCAAATTTTCACTTAACCAGGCTGGCTTAGTCATCAATGGACTCGGATTCAGTTTGTTTTGGTTTGTTTGTCCACCACCGGTACAGGCCTTTTAGCGGCAATGTATCACTTCAGGTGTTCCCGAGATCGAAGATTATTCAGGTTGACTCGTCAAGACATTTCTGTAGGCGCGCATCAAGATTGATCTCTTTATACTTAGGGATGCCCAATAAAGGCCACTACTCAAGCTAATTCCAATGGCAAAGATATCTATTACAGTATCCTATGTGGAAAGCTTGGTGAATCACCATCGTATAGTATAGTAGCTAACTACACATAACAATTCAAGAAAAGATACAGATATCAGCACTATAGCACCACGAAGATAATTACAGAAGATGATTCAGGAAGAACTTGCGAAAGCAAGAAAAAGAAAGTTCGGCTGATGACTTGGCACAGGAGTCTCCAGCGCTTCTCAAATGGGGTTCGTCAACGCTACTGCTGCGCATGCAGTCATGCACCTTAAAAGTACAAGTCATTAAGAGCAAAGACAAAAGAGCAACAGAGGCTACTCTTACGTTCCCAAAGCCGCGTTGCAAGCAAGAATGGTTGCAGGGACTGCCGGAGCGGCTACGACCGTACCAAACTGCGCACCAGCTGCTCCGTAACAAGCTACGGCGAGCGCATTACATCCTTTCAGTAGCATAAGTTGAGTGCATCGTGCTTAAAGCAACACAATGTTCACTCACCGGTTTGGCAGATACCATACGTCAGGAATCCTCCGAGCGTCCCCGGAATGGCGGCGGCTGTAGATAAAGCGAGGAGTGCACTAACGCGCATATTTAGAAAGAGATCGCGGGTCGAGTGGGTCTTTTTAGCTTCGTCAGTTGCTAGGGCTGCTGGCACTCTGTTTGAAGGGATTGGGGATGATGTGGGGTCAGACTTATACACTTCTCAACTTCACAAACACGGCCTCCACATCGGACTGCAGCGTAGAGTGCTTGTGATGTGGGTGACTAGAAGCAGGGGACGCATAGGCTCGAAGCATGATACATGAGGCTTCCGCGGTTCATTCGAAGTTCATTAAAGATGGCTTCCACTTCTCTAAGCCTTCCAGCTATCGGTCTGAATGCGACCACTCCTTTCCTTGCAGGATTACATGTTAGGTACCGAGCAAACTCTTCGAAAGTTAAGGTTCCCGATAAATCAGCGAGAGAGTAAGATATAGACGTTCATCGACTGATGCGACAGAGTATAGAAGTAGAGAAAGTTGTTGGTAGAGCTACTAAGAAACGAGGTTAGTAGCCATGCCTCGCATTATGACTTTAACAAGACTCGTGGTACTTTCGCCTTTGAAGTTGTAGATTGTAGATCGGATAGGCCTGCCTGAATTAAAGCCATTACATGCGTTCAGTCGCAGGCCATATTGAGCCTTGCAGCCTCGCACTTCATCTCTGGTTCGTACTTTGCGATTTTTGCCTTTTGTTTGTGAAGAAAATATATGTAGGGCCCTATAAATTGAGTAGTGCTTGTGGATGAGAGATAAATTACGCACATAAGCAGCATTCCCCGTCTTCATACGAAAATGTGGAACACATTTTATCGCTGGATGTCCAGTGCTCCTACATGGCAGATATACTCGTACGCCGGCCGGGTCTGGCAATGTCACGGTCGTCTTCAAGAATCAAGATAGACTTGAATTACGTAACGTAACATCAACCAAATAGTGTCAAATATAAATGCTTTTGTAAGCCAAGGTCGTACGACGTGAGGAGCAGTCGCACGCAAGCTGCGCATTGAACTCAACTACGGATTTCTTAACTCAAGGTAACGAGAAGTTCAAAGTGGCGAAGAAATAGAGATGGTATGCAATTGTTACGAGAGACGATGAAATATTACAGCGACAGTCGTTGAGGAAAAAGGCGAGGAGGAAAAAAAGGCTTTAGCGAAAAAAAGTGGAAGAAAAGAAAAGAATCAGAATCATGTTCTTATCATGCCATCCAGTAACCGCCGGCATGACGCAAGGAGTCCAGAACGAGCGGTGGACGAGTGAACGTCGAACAAGCAACAGGGAAGGGTTCATCATCATCTACCATTAAACCGTCACAATCATAAGCACCAGCCATACCCAACGCCTCTGCCTCGTTTCCACCCTCTGGCAGCACCTTCTAATGATGATGATCCCTCCGTCGAGGAAGGAAGAGGCCATTTACACAATGACGCACTTCGGTGACTTCTGACGTTTGTTCTGTAGGAGTGCGTAGCGTGTTGCGGCCTGGAAAACTTCGCGCACGCCTTCACCTGTCCGGGCTGAGCACTCGAGGTATTGCTTCGCGCTGATCTTCTGCGCGACTGCGTAACCCTATTTTTAAATGATGAAGTAAATATAGAGTTCAATCATTGTGAATGGGAGTGATGAGATATGGGCGGTGCGTACCTCCTCTGTCGAAACAGGCCGTTGCGACGTCTTCCGGAGCTCGTCGATTGTTCTTGGGTCGCGCCTCAGATCCTTCTTGCAGCCAACGAGTAAGACGGGGAGACCAGGGCAGAAGTGCGTCACCTCGGAGTGCCACTATTTACACAGCAATGTCCGATCGCATTCAGAAGTTCGGAGGTAGTTCGAATTCGGCGTGTGTGATTACACAATAAACATAAAGAGGGGTAAAACGGTCACATCAGTATGCATTCGGGCCGAGGTGATTATGGGGGATGACGCGAGTAGGGGCTGATAATGGACTTTGTACGCACCTTTTCCTGCACGTTGTCCAGGGAGTCGGGGGAGTCGATAGCGAAGCAGATGAGGATAACGTGAGAGTCGGGGTAGGAAAGAGGGCGGAGACGATCGTAATCCTCCTGACCCGCCGTATCCCACAAGGCGAGCTCAACGTGTTTGCCATCAACCTCAACATCCGCAACGTAGTTCTCGAACACGGTTGGTACATATACCTATTTACCCCCAAATTCATCGCAATTCAACAATAAAAAATACCAATGGTGGTCCAAGGTTAAAGAGGACGGTGGAAGGGAAGAGTCATCAATCAGAAAGGTACAACGTGAAACATGCCAAAGATGGACGTACCTCGGGGAAAGTGCCCTTGGAGAAGACGATGAGGAGACAGGTCTGCGCATTATCAAAGCGAACGTTAGTTTCACGTTGAACACACAATTTGCGCTTCAGTGCGCGATAGCCAACGAGAAGAAAACACACCTTTCCGCACGCACCATCACCAACAATGACAAGCTTCCTGCGAATTTCCGACATCTCTTATCTTTACAGTTTCTTTTCTTCGTCTAACAGAGAGCTAGGGCGTGACTACTGCAAATGCTGCACAAGAATGAGAGACTTTCGAGGACGATAGGAATGAAGTCGTCGTCGACGGCAACGATGGAGAGAGGAGGCGACGTTGAGTCGTTGGACCCCGGCGCTTGGTGATATCGTTGCAGCAAGCGGAGTTCGAACTGGCACCGCAAATGGACTACTAGTACTGCCGAATACGGAAGTTGGTTCACGCGCGGTCTGTGCGCCGCGGCCAATGGGCGCAAGACGTACACTGCTTTACACCGTACAGCCTTCGCGTTCACTGCACAAAGGTACGTCGTCAATGTACAGCCTTGAGGGGAAAGGAACACAATATAATCAACAATGTAGACTGTTTGTTAACCTGTCTGATATGATGGCAATGCGCAGGAGCACGCGCAATTCGTCCAAGACATCTCAGGTTATCGGTCAAATATTTCCTGAAAAAACATCCACGAACAAACGGAGAAAAGTCTCAAGTTCGTTTCTCATGTGTATAATTAAAGCTGAACCTTACTCTGATGCTGTCTCACGTAGTAGAAACGCACGAGGTACTTCAAGACGTAACGCCTGTCCGTGTTGTTAGTACCATCACAGCGAGCGCTGCGCGCCCATCTTCGGGTCGCTCAACATCGCCCCTTTCTGATCTATCTGAACTGGAAGATATAAAGGGAGTCACTGTCATCTCGGAAGCAAAAACCGAAAGCTTGAAAAAAATAGTAAGAAAGAGGAAGGTTAAGGAAGTCGTTGAGCCTGATCCTACCGATTATCCTTCTCGCGTGGAAAGCCCCTGGAAGATCGGCGCGCATGTCTCTGCCGCTGGAGGTGTCGAAAACGCGATCATTAATGCAGCTGAGATAGGGTAATTTGTTTGATATTCTGCTTTAATCTTATGATTCCGGTAAAAACAAATTGACGTTTAATATCTTTGTTCAGTGCAAATGCTTTCGCGCTGTTCCTCAAATCCCAGCGCAAATGGTCCTCTGCTGACCTCACAAGCGAATCAATCTCCAAATTCAAAGATCGGCTCAAACGGTTCTCCTATGACCCTTGCCACGTCTTACCGCACGGGAACTATCTGGTGAACTTGGGGAACCCTGACGCGTACGTTTTACTCTCAAAATACGGAGGATACGGCTGACATGGGCCCACCGTGTCTATTTTCTTTTTCGCTTTCTCGACGGATCGCAACGTACATCTGCACTGTGATCGGCAATTGCATGTTTGTGTTGATCCAGGGAGAAACGAGAAAAGTCGTATGAATGTTTCCTTGATGAGTTGAAGCGCTGTGAACTGCTTGGGCTGCCACTCTTCAACTTCCTGTGAGTATAATCCTGACTTCGTGTCAATTTGCTTCTCTTCTGGCAGACATTTCATATCTGCGAATATGTAGCCCGGGATCAACAGTCGGGGCCGCGACCAAGGATGAATCCATCGCCCACGTCGCGGCTTGTATTAACCGTGCACACAAAGAGACCAGCTCAGTCGTGGCTGTCATAGAGTGTATGGCGAGTGGTTCTCTCTCCAGTCATCATCATGAAAGTGTTTTTGATAAAAGCCTCTTACCGTCCAGGCTGGGTCAGGGAACGTCCTCGGATCATCATTCGAGGAACTTGCTAGCATGATCGAACAAGTAGACGACAAGTCCCGCGTTGGCGTGTGTTTGGATACTTGTACGTACGTTGTGTCGGGGGTGGCTTCTCGCAAAGCTGACTGTGTGTTCGTTCATATATAGGTCATATGTTTGCAGCAGTAAGCTGGGCTTCTTCCGAGAAAGAGGAGTATTTTCAAGTTGACAACACCAATAGGGCTATGATATCCGGACGCAAGAGACTTACAAGTGAGTTTCTTCTCTTCGTCGCAGCAAAGCTTTCAACTTTAACGGTACATTTGCATGCAGCGCGACTTGTACGTATACATATTTTTTTTCGTCACATTCTGATCACCAAAATTGTATACGATTTTGTAGTTGCAGATTTTGACAAGACAGTCGGGTACAAATACCTCCGGGGCATGCACTTGAATGACTCGAAAGCCGCGCTGGGAACAAATAAGGATCGGCACGAGAACATTGGAATGTATGTCTTCTTCTGTACCTTTCCGTATCGGACTCTCAGCTGAGCCTTCGGTGGTATTGTTTCGCAGGGGTCAGATCGGTCTTTCCTCCTTCGCGTTTATGGTTACGGATTCGCGCTTACGGAACATACCGCTCATCCTCGAGACGCATGACTACGAGTCGCCCACTACGGTCTGGAAGACGGAGATCTCGGTGCTGAATCAACTATCGTGTCGAGCCAAGTCAGTGCCCTTCTTATCACCCCTCTTCAGAATATTGTTGAATATAATCCTCATTGTTATACACTACTGACAGGGATGGGGAAGCACCGCTTGATTGGGAGGACAAAGACGAGAAGGAAAAGCTGAATGAGATCACGAGTCAGGTCGAGGAAGTTGTAACAACTGCGAAACAAGCGGAAGAGGATAAGAAGAAAGCGAAAGAAGGTAAGAAGAGGAAGAGGGCGAAAAAGGACGAAGAAAGCGATGATGAGTAGTCAATTGACCTATGCTAGAAACCGACATCTTGTAAGTTTACAATTTCTACCAAATGCAAGTGATGATTTGCGTGTATTGAAGGTATTTCTGCGCCCAAGACCGGATCTCTATTTATATTTTGAGGCTTCCGAAGATAATCAAAGTTAAAGAGTATGAGACTTGTTGTGGCTGAGCTGGATGGATGGTGCTAGGTGCCTGAGAGTCTGGTCAAGTTGGTCGAGGACCTCCTTTGGCGTAAGTCCATCACGAAGCTTGCTGCGCATTGAGTGTCAGGACTCAGAGGCTCGTACGTGAGTCATTCCTATCTTTCTGATCGCGCATACCCTTTTACTTACGCGTTTGCGCATGACGGCTAGCCCCTCCAGATTTTTTTTAAATATCATAACAGCCACGGCACGTCTCATCGCATCCAAATACTCCACAAAAAAGAGGCGCTGTCGAACTACTTCTGTTACCTTTTATGAGTAGGCCCGTCTTGCCTATGAAGCCTGATAGCGATGATGGCTTACTATAGGCAGGCAGAAGCAGTGTGGGAACCCTTGGGATTCAATACTACATAGTATCGCCATGTCCACATGTCCTGTCTTCATTCCCTTATTCGTGCTTGTCGCCAGCTATTTTGGTTTTCGAACTCAACGCCTTGAGGCTTTGCGCAGCGTAGAAGGTTCGGCTGTACGTCTCTAGTCACTAGGCTATGTGCTTTCATCGGCGCCAGTGATACTATCATTATCTTGGCTGTGCGGACGCACTTAGACCGATGCATGTCAGGACGGTTGAGCCTGTACTATATGGACGTCGTATAGCCCGTGCAAGTACTTATTCCAATTACTACGAATATCTATGACTCACCCGCAGCGCTCTGCGTTGTGGATCCGTAGTGGAAGATGCTATGCGTGCGAATTTGGAAATGGTTTAAATCCTAACAGTTCGCCTCGCAAGCTCTCCTCATCTCTTCCACAGACCTTCACCACCACCAATACTATCAACTGAGCAATCAGACATCCTGCTTTTAAAATGCGCTTTAGCACACTCCTCGCTTTCTCTACCGCCGCTGCCGTTGTCCCTGGCACTCTCGGAGGAATCCTGACCTACGGTATCTGTCAGACTGGTGAGTGGCTACGGTGGAACTCTGCGTCTCACTATCTAACAATGGTCTCCTTGGATTCTAAGGGTGTAATGCTCTCGCTGTAGCCTGCTATGGTGCTGCTGGCGTTCAATTCGGCACGGTCTTAGCCCCAGCTGCTCCTGCAACCATTGTTGGATGTAATGCGGCACTGGGATCGTAAGAGTAACTTCCATCACTTCATGTAACACATTACTGATGATGCATATTCTCTAGCTGCATGGCTGCATGCGCAGCGATAGCACTCACAAACCCTATCTGAGCCTGAGGATGTGCTAGGTACCTACCAGTGCATGTTGGCGATGCCCATTACTTGTCCAGTTTTTTGTTCTTCAAGTCTTCCTTAATCACGCTCCATGTCTAGCTTTGTCGTAAAGTTTTTTGTGTCTGTCAAAGTTGTATCAAATGCATCTGCTGGACTTGACTTGTAACTGTCCACTCTCGGACTCGGAAACGCGCGCGACGCGATACTAAGTAGTAATGGACGCGTTGTTTGGAACAGAAGATACAAACAAATACTGCACATCACGTGACAAAATACTGAAATATACACCTAGTTTAGTTGAAGTTTTTTTGCATGTTAACCGTCACCGTCAGCAACGTCTGGCATTGAGATCTCCTATCGCTTTATCCTACTTTTGCATTTACCGCGAGATACTCGGTCTCTTCGCCATCTCGAAATGAACAAGAAAGTATCTGTGTACCAACTTGCCGAGTACTCCCCTGGCTCAAATCTATTCCACTTGACATTCTTCATCTCTCAGACGACATGCCCCGGGCCACTCTACAAACGTCACAGATGGCTGAACACCAACGATATACAGGAAACCACGCAAAAGTACTACTGGTCTCGCTATTAGCTAATTTCACGTGGTGACAAACGATGCAAACTAGCGATGGCCTGCTAGTCTCGACTATGCGCGTAAAATGAAGCCGATGAGCTCTGCATCTAATGGACAGCCCGAGCTTGGAATCGCAACAGCGACATTGCTTGCGAAATGCACTTTCCCGTCGTGATTGCTCTGTCGGAAATGAAGATGATCCACAGCAGTCATAAAAGCGGTGTTGTAGAGACCTACGGTGGTGATCGCGAGAGAGCAAGACATGATACCAATGGCCGACGCAGGGACAACAGTAGCTCAGCGTCTCGCCTTCTCGACTATGTCAGCACGCAAGAGGCGCACTTTGTACAGCAGTCGTAATCTTACCACGATTATGCCACGCGTCTCCCACATCTCAGACAATGCACGCATTAAAAGTGCATGACATATTGGCACGCACGGTGGGTGATGACATGCCAATGTTCTGCCACACCGTGATACTGATGTATGTATGTACAGGTGTCTTGGGATATTATCTCAATTTGGAAAGACTGGTAGCTGATTCGTGAATTAACTTGAAATTCTCAATGCTTAGAATCCGGAGATTAAAGGGCTTATCAGACGCATTGAAAGCACGGCGTCCTTCCACTCCTGCTTGCTCCATGATCTTGCGAGGGTGACTTCATACTCTTCCAAATTATTAGACTAGGACACGAGTCGTGGCGCTCAGTGAACCTAGCCTTCGTGGATAAATACCGTTAGTGGACAATATTGGCACAGGAAGGATCCGTCTTGACGATGTTCGTACTCGCTGCTTTTCTCCTCCTCCTCAGAAAATCCAGCTCATGCGCTGCCCCAGTGTTCCCGCGAGCCGTCTACGAGGAAGCCGTCTACGATGCAATCCGGAGAGACACCGGCGTCACCCAGAATGCGTGTACGGGGCGGTCAACGCTTAACATCCTCTGGAGCTGCCTGGCAACTACGTTCGCATGCACCTGGGTCTCAGTACATCCAAATATCCCGTTCTTTGGTCATAACAAGTGGGCGGTCAGGAGATGGCGTGTCTTCCTCATGTTTCTCGCGCTCTTGGCTCCGGAAATCATGATCATGTGGGCTATGAAGCAGCTGCAAGGAGCTATCATGATTAGACAGACGATCAACAAATATCTTCGAGAGTTCTTGCCTAGTACGCTTGAGCTTGCGCTTATATGGATCATCTACACTGCTAACTTACCTTTAGAGGACACGGAATTTCAACGCAGAAAATGGACTATGAGCCATGCATACTACCTGCAAATGGGTGGTTTCAGGCTTCGTTTCGGAAAAACTGAGCTAGAAGACAAGGAGAAGTGGAATGCACAGGTGGCTGGTTGGCAGAACGTAGTGAGTCGTATCTGCAGCGTCTACGCGCAGCCCAACGCTTTTCTATTGTGCTGAGGCTATTGTCGACATAGTTCGAGCATGACTTCGGCTGTGTAGATGAAGTCGAAGGACACTTAGATCTCGCATTAACTCTCGGTTCCTTCAAGGAAGCTGTGAACAAGAACATTATTGTCTTTCCTGACATCTCAAAGGAAGAAATAGAGGATAAGAATGGCCGTGATGCGCTATCCAAAACCATCGCGACGCTTCAGCTCATCTGGTTCGTGCTTCAAATCGCTGCGCGCTCTCGCCAACACCTTGCAATTACGGAGCTAGAGCTAACCACAGCTGCCCTGGCCATACTCAATATCGGAATGTATGTGTCATGGTGGAAGAAACCCACTGATATCTCATGTCCAACCATCATACAATTCAAAGCGCCTCCCATCTTCAACTCCGACAACTGGACTTTCGGAGATAACGAGAAAGACAGCATCGCGACGTATTACTGGTCTGAATTAGCCGATTTCGTGGCGCACGCCCTCGAGACAATGACGACTGCTCTGAGGTCTACAGGCGAGACAGTAACCAGTTATCTTGCTGCGGTGATGCGATCAATACCATCATACTTCTCGAACATCATTGGTAACCTAAAGGCCAAGAAGGCGCCAAATGGCAGTAATTGGCGATACTACGGTTCTATCTTGACTTCAATACCGAAGTTCATGTTTGCCGGTGCCTCGTGGATTTCGTGGATTTTCATACACATATTCCAGGTGCTCGTTTATTATCCGCTCGTGGCAATCCTGGCAATCAAGACTTCGAGAACTGGGAATGCCGCCGCCCAGAAGAGTGATGGGAGTTACGAAACTACCAACTTGCGTTACAAAAATGTCGCAGATCTTTCCGGAATATCCACTATACGATTTCTATTCCAGAAGGACTCTTTAAACATACGCCTTTCGATGGACGTGGTATTCGCAACTGAGATCGTAGACTCTGCGCCATTTTTCTGCGTTTCGGCATTCTCGGGAATGGTGTTCGGAATGATCCATTGCTTAGCATGGGACTTCGACTCTCCCTCTCAAATCGAGCGCCTCCTGTGGCGTGTATCTTCGCTTGGCCTTGTCGGCCTGTGTTTTTTCATGCTGTTAGTGGGTCTGATATATAGCCTCAAGTGTTTTACTTTTCTTCGCATACACGATTATTATTTCATAGGTTTCGGTGTAAGGGTTGCATCCTCTTTCTTTTATGTTTGTTCTCGGCTTCTACTTCTGAGCTTGTCTTTTTCATCACTTCGAGCACTTCCTGACTCTGCCTTAGACACAGTTCAGTGGTCCTTATTTATTCCTCATATATAGCATATGTATCGTATTTATATCTGTTGTATACGATTGTTTTATTGTGTCTTTCTTCCTGGACTCGATACGTACAGTACACAGCATAGCAAGAATCCCAGAAGAGTCGATAGTAAAAATCATTCTGTATATTTGGTATAAGACGGAGAGTAACACAGAAAAAGAATTACACGATGACACTGTCATTACAAGAGGAAAGTATCTACATAAATTAAGCATTGTTTAGAGAAAGGTTCGCTACCACTAGTATAAGCCGAGACCGTTGCAAGCACACGAAAGCACGAATCACACATATAGAATTATGCCCTCGGTGTCAAAATTATCGGCAGTTTTCCGGTCTTCAGAATATAAAAGTCTTCTGTGTCTTCTTCCCACCTGCTCGGGTCATACCCTCGCGAAAAACGCATCTCAAAGCGCTGCATCAAGAGAGCAACAACAATGCGCATCTCAACCAGTGCGAGATTCCGACCTGCACAATTCGCAGGTCCGAACGAAAAAGGGATAAACGCCGCCGTGTTCGTCACAACTTCGTCTTCGTCATCAGTAAGTGACGAAGAAGAGTTCTCTAAACCTAAACCGAAGACGTGAGTAGTTTTGTCCTCAAACCAGACTGGAGCTAGAGCACCTTTGGACTCATTGGAATTACTAGAGTATAACCAGCGATCCGGCCAGAAAGTGTCGGGATTCGGAGAGAAGTATCTAGGATCGCGGGCTAACGCATACGGAGGCACAACAATTGCAGTTCCTTCATAGATGAATCTAAAGAATGGTTTATTAAGTATCAACCGGAAACAAATAGAAAGATTGATATTTACCGGGAGCCAATCCAATGACCTCCACTACCTTTCTCAGGTGCACGCTGTAGAGTACTCGGAACAGGAGGTTGAAGTCGAAGCGCCTCATTACTATGAAATAAAGAGGAAAGGTCGATTCTTATCTTATAAAATATGATGAATTATCGCTCACATGACGGCGTTCAGATACGGCATTTCGGCCAGTAGAGTGGTATCGAAGGGATCGATCTTGCCGCACGAGAAGAAGCTGTCGACTTCCGCCTGCAAGCGACCATAGCACCCCGAGTCTGATATGATGAAGTGAAAGAGGCCACTCAGAACAGTTGAAGTCGTGTCGGAACCTGCGACTATAGCGAGCACGCCGTCAGAAGCAACCTCAGCCATCGCAGGCGGGGTTTCCTCTAAATGGTCCTCATCAATCTACGGACTAAATGAGTTTAGTATACTACGATGTGACTGCGAGACTGACGAGGTGGTGGAAAAGATCCTTAGTCGTTGAGCCGCGTTTCTTCCGCTCGATGACCATCTCCTTTGCAAAATTCTCTAAGCGAGCGAGTTTTGACCGCAAGCCCGGAACCAGCATCCCGATGGGTAGTATCCACGGGATATGCTGGACGTAAGAAACGACTCTGACATGACATTTCAGTTGATCAGGAAGTAATTTTCCAGCTGCAGAATACATACTCCGAGGCTTCCTCCAGCATGGTCCAGATACCAACCTTATCTTCCCCATCACGCATAAGCTCGAAGCCTCCTCCGAAGCTACAGCAATCATTGTGATTCACAAATGTAAGTAAGTAATCTGCGAGCTTACGCCATATCGCCCATAAAATCAGTTCTAAAGAAAGTATGATCGCGATTTAGCAGGAAAACGACGAGTATACTGACGCACGCGAAGAAGCTGAGCCACTGGGCGAGGTCAACAGAGATTTCCGAGATTGTATCGCCTTCCAATGACTTCCTATGGAGCTCGTCGACGAGCTGAAGGGCGCGCCTGATGACCATCGGCTCGTACTCTTTCACAGAGACAGTGCTGAATGCTCGGTTCCAGCGCTTACGCCGCCCGGCATGCTCATGGAAGCTACGCATCGAAATCATACTCCGGAATCGTCCGTTCTGCTGACCAGCACGGACCTCCCACACTGTGCATGATAATGGCTATTGAGGATGAGGCAATGTGCACAGGAAGGTTTTACGCACTAGGGCCCTTCGGCATCCCGTTCATACCGAGAATAGACGGCATTGCAGTGACATCAGTGACCGACAATTCATTGGGCCCTTGTTCGGTTCGTTCGTAAGACAGTCGATCACATCAGAAAAGAAAATGCAAGACAAACCAATTCGCACGTAAGGGCCATACTTGTCGTGAAGCTTTTTGTACCAAACGTGGTTTTTCCCACCTGCCATAATCCAGATGTTCCGTAGTTTTGTAACTTTTGCAGAGAATGGGCCGGGATACTTGTAGAGGGGATGCAAAGGTGAGATACGGTAGAGGATGATAGATGAAACTAGTGTCGAGTAGAAGACGACGAATGACACGGCTGCAGCTGTCTTGAGAGAGGCGAAGTGTGATGCCATGAGATTCACGGAGAACAAGGGTATAAAGCCAAGGAGGAGGAAGGTTACAATAATCTGTCCAGGGGTAGGCTCGTATCTCTTGTATATGGCGTGTGTTGCCTGTGAGCATCAGCTAAGTCCGTTGGTTTAAAAAACAGGCTATCCTTGAATCCACTCACAAGCGCACAGCCGATTACAACAAAATTCGCGTCAAGGAAGGAGACATTTCTTGGTAGAGCAATTGAAGACATCTCTGACCAATAGTAAGAGGGATCCCCTCGCGCTTGTCGTCCTTACACCAGGAAGGCCGCCTTATATACCCACCGGCGCACGGCGTCTCTCATTTAGTCACGGATATAGATCCATCATTACTAGTGATGTATACACGTGCGTCACTGTATAGTAAAAGAAGCTTCCCACCTAGTAAGCTTGTTTGCCTTGAGTATACTTTGTAATTTCTACTGCATCAATTTGGGTGATCGCACGATTGGCATGTTCCTGACGCCGGTCTTCTTCGGTTCAGAGTAGTACGGGAAAGCATTGAAGTCAAGGTCGAGACCAATTATTGAGACCTTCAGATCATGAAGGCATCAAGGCCTTAATCATGGACCTGCGATAGCTTAGTATATAATTATCATGCCATGAAATAATATGCAGACATACCGATTTCAAAATAAATGCAAAAGAAAAAACCTGGTCGGATATATGTCCCTTAGAGGCAGTATAAACCATCAAGACATATGGATTTGAGGTCGAAGGTCTCTGTTGTTTGATCCCAGAAGAGTAGGGAGATGGCAGAGAAAAGAGGTATGCTTGTCGTCATCGCGTCGGAAAGAACTTGAAACCCAGATTTCAAACTCCGCCTCGGGTCGTAGTACGCGCAAAACGCACCTCAACCGAAGAGCACAACCACCAGGCATATCTCTAACAAAGCCAGGTTAGCTTGCATAGCTCGCGGATCCGTATGAAAATAGGAATAAACCTCTGCGGTGTCCCCAGCGTTGTTCGAGTCAATCACGGTGGCCGAAGGCTCGGAAGTAACTTGATGCATCCAACTTTTGATCTCGGGTGTGCAGTCACGACGAGCAGAAGGAGAAAAGTAGCGAAGACTTCGCAACTCCTGTATATGGTGTGACCGGATGGTATGTACATGTGTATATCACCGTCATGGTAAAAGAACGCATAAGTTTGAACGTAATCCAGAAGAAGTGGAAAAGTGCCATTGAAATCTAGAATGCAAGACATATAAGCTATCAAATGATTCACTAGAATGCTAAGTTGGTGTAGTGGGTACCGTTGATTTCAATGCAGCATTTACACTTTTTTAAATCCCTTTAAGTAGTACCAAGTGGAAAGCCTGAGGACGAATGTTCTACTCCGGCCTTTGCCAGTTTAGAATAAAATCTGAATTTTTCTTTGTTTTATGTTTTGAGAGAAAAAGATGCAAATATTTTTATATCTGCAATTCTAGGATAAGAGAGCGATCATCTTTGACTTGAACTTCTGAAGGTCCGAGTCGCCTACTAACGTCAATTGGTACTACATACACATAAACCAAACACCGGTACACAGTTCACTACCTGCCACGTCGTCGCTTCTGCCCTCCTCACACAGACCACTGGCACGCCTCAGGCTTCAATCCTACTGGAAAATGACTGTTTATGATCTCTCAGTCAACGGGAATATCTCGTTACCATTGCAAACTACTTAAGCAAAAATGGCTCTATCAAACATTCTAATACATACCGGGACCTTCGGGAACTATGGGCAGTATGGCCGTTTTCACTAACCTTGCCAGGATGCTCAGCTGCTTCATGTTCCTATGAAATCTGATGCTCTCACAATCCGAGTCGGAAATTTAGCAATCACAACTGGCTTTAAAAAGAGGCATCCGATGCTGATTTATAAGATCACGAGCGAGTTTTAGCGCTGAGAAGCATGGCATAAAGGTGGGTGAATAGAAGCTTTCTAAGTATAGTTGTTTTTATCCACAGGTCGCTCACCTTTTACATAGAGCTTAGGCCGCTACATCCTAGATATTGACACCTCATGGGCATGAGCGGTGCCGGAATGGCCTTCATGTACCAATTAGACCATACCACGAGAAGCCGTTAAGATGATCACTGTAACGTTTTTCCTTGCATATCGCTGCGAATTCCCTGCGTACATATGCTAATGTTGCTTACATGTAGGTTTTTAATTCAAGCATGTCAATGTCATGAGGCTCGACTCGGAATCACATCGTCTATAAATTAGCAAGACACATATGCGTCAAAGTCATAGCTCCTCTCCTCCCTTTCATTTCATCTGATTATGACTTCCCTCAGGAAGCTCGTCGATCTACTCTCTCAATCCGTGGACATTATTGAGGCGGCATACTCCAAGAGAGGACATTCTCCCCCTTCTCTTGATGAGATCTATACCCCAGAATCCGATGCTGCCTACCAAGATCCCGCGGTGTTGCAAGCGTCTACAATAGCGAGCGCTGCTGCGAGCCAACTACAATTGCTCGTCCGACCAGCTAAAGCGACACTGTCATTCTATGCAATGGAGGTTCGCATTCCGTGACACTTTGATCTTCAGCATATTATTCACCATCTGTATCGAGAACATTTAGTTCATTACCCCAGCAGCACTGAGAACGGCTGTCGAGCTCCATGTCCCGGAAATTCTCCGTTCAGCTGGGTCGGCGGTATGCGGCAGTGCCGGGAGTGACTGAATTAGACCTATTAATCATTCTTCATTAGGGATTACACGTCGATGATATTGCATCGAAAGCCAGAACCGACCCCGGAAAACTATGTCAATTGGTACACTCTTCGACGTTATGGCCCAGTCTAATATAATCTTGCTTATAGCACGCATCCTTCGGCACCTGGCGACCCAATCCGTCTTCAAAGAAGTCTCGCCAGATGTATATGCAAGCAACCGCCTCTCTTCCATCCTCGACAAGGGTCAAGATACAGACGCGCTGCTTTCAAAGTAAGTCATTACTCGACGCTTGGCCAGAAAAGGCTCTCACTCCGAACCAACCTTTTTCCTGTCTTATTTTCTAGTCCCGATAATAACTATGATAAACCGGAAGCACGGTGGGCTGCGCTTATTGGTCATATGTTAGTCTCAGAGATCTCCAGTATCTTCTACTGCTAATGGGCAGGGAATTTTAGTGGTCATGAAACTTTCCGTGCATCGAGCTATCTTTATGAAGATCTATTCGACCCCGAGACTGCAACTTCGGGCGACCCTTCGAAAGCTCCCTTCAACAGGGCCTTCAACACCAAAGCGACCATGTGGGAAATGTTC
This sequence comes from Trichaptum fuscoviolaceum, assembly GCA_910574455.1. Classification (NCBI taxonomy): domain Eukaryota; kingdom Fungi; phylum Basidiomycota; class Agaricomycetes; order Hymenochaetales; family Trichaptaceae; genus Trichaptum; species Trichaptum fuscoviolaceum. Next base: position 5,345,378 of record CAJSYZ010000007.1, on the reverse strand, counting down.
GAACAACCTGGACATGAGCGCGAGCTGAAGCGTTTCGGCCTCGCCATGACGATTGGTAAGGAGTTTGATCCGGTAGAACAATTGTTTGCATGTAAGGTTTTCTTAGTGCTCGGTGCTTCCAGGGTGGCGGAGACGAGCTGACAAATTGTCTTGAAGTGTTTGACTGGACGAGTGTACCGGAAGGATGCAAGTTCGTTGACGTCGGAGGGGGCGTCGGGACAGCCTCGAAGGTCCTCGCGGATTCACAGAAACACTTCCAGATAATTGTGCAAGACAGGCCAGCAGTTGTTGCTGACGGCTTAGCGGTGCGCCTTACCTTTGCGTTACAAATACCGAACTAATTTTATTTGAACAGAGGTGGAAAGAACACAGCAGAGACCTCATCGAGTCCGGACGCGTCACTTTCCAAGGTTACACTCTCTTGCATTACCCCTGCTACATCTCTAACACGCTCACTTATAGGGCATAGCTTCTTTGAGCCCCAGCCGATTCGCGATGCAGCTGTGTTCTTCCTCAAAGCAATTATTCACGACTGGTCGGACGAGAAGTCCCGGATAATTCTTGGGCACCTTCGTGATGCTGCGACGCCAAAGACCAGATTGCTTCTTATGGATCGCATTGTTCCGTATGCTTGCAATGGTGTAGACAAGGCAGCAGAGGGTATTCCGGGACTTTTTGTACAGGATATCCCAGATGTGCTTCCCCCGAATTTGGGCTCTTGGGGCCTGACTACATACCACATCGACCTTAACGTAAGCGACACGTAGTTGATGATGTTAAGTTTGTGCGTACGTTGCTGAAGGATTTGAACCTGTAGATGCTCTCGCTGTTTAATGCACAAGAAAGGACCATCGGAGAATGGGTTCGGCTTTTGAACTTCACGAATTGGAAATTATCGCGGGTCTACCAGGTTGATCCCCTAGGTCAAGCTTCATCGCTGATCGAAGCTGTTCCAGCCTGAGGTGCATTGTCTGGCTGTTTCAATCTCCTCCCTCGAGAACTTGCAAAAAGCGTGGCATTCACGGATGTCAACTATTGAACAACCTGGATCGGATTCAACTCCTGTCCTATGCAAGTTTAGGTTATGTCTCATACGAATACTTATGTAGTTCCATCTGTGTGTCATCCGATACTCACAATGGAACGTCGCTTTACCATAGTCTCCAAGCTCACGAAGTACAGACAGTCGTGTGTAATGATCATACTATTGCACAGCAATGCGACAAAGATAAAGATGACATCCTGTCCTAATCATATATGGGGGATGAATTCGGACCACTGCACAGTCTCAAACGCAGAAGGTGGTAAAGCGCGAAGTGTCGTAATGGAAAGAACCAAAAGACAAATTCGAGACACAATGTAGAAAATGGCAGGGATAGTTCCCATGACGGACATCCACGAACCCGGCCGGAAAAAGTGAGAATGAAGAAGGGTCTTCTCGCCCGTCCCGTGCTTCGGCTTGTTGAGACTGTATACGACTCCACAAATCAATAGTAGAAAGCAAAGACCGAGAAGACAGAGCGAAGAGACCCGCCAAAACCTCTCTTCCACTCGTGAGGGAAAGTCGAAGTTCCAAGCAGCGCAGTGAATTGCTCCGAAGAACGCGCCAGTGATAGCGGAGAAGCAGAAAAAAGGTGAGTTTTCCACTTCTTCGGATGAGAAGACCATCTCCATCAGCAACCGTAAATGCCTTTTAGAAATTATCACTTCCAGTGTCGACATCGTGTCGACTTCCTTGGCTTCGAGGTTGGTTCTCCATTTAGGAAAATATGTGCTGGCAAGGATGGCTTGGACAGGATAGACTATCAAAGCCAAGAAAGGGTGGAGTGCCGCGTGCCAGGGAACCGTGATGCACAGTACCATGATTGCAGTAGCTGATGTAAGAACATTTCTTGGCCAGCTGTTACTACAAGATGGGTCGTGTCTCCTCTTTGACTGCCATTCCCTGATTTTTGTGTAGAGTTTGAAGGGAACATGTAATAACTCCGGCATGGTGCGGAACACCTGAACGATGGAACGCGTTATGCTGCCGACGGCGTCCTGCAGCATTTCTGTGAATTTGTGCCAGTAATGACTTGCTAGTGCGGTAGTGATGTTGTCATCTTGGAATGTCCATGTTTCGTTGGCTGCGTTTTCTTCAACCGGGATTGGATCGATGAGAGAGGAGGCCGAGTTGTGGGAACTACGCCCCTCTTTCCGACGGTTTTTTTCCACCTCCTTCGTCACGATGATAGTAGGGCATAGGACATCTATGGGCTTATCCCACCAAGAGATGTACATGACGATATTGAGGCTGGCAAGAGCAGCGGTCGTGAGCTCGAGTTCAGAGATAGCAAGATTCTGATGGGCACGTGCGCCTATCTGCAGGATGAACCAGGCAAGTTGCAGCATGGCGATGGCCTTGGTGAAAGCATCTCTGCCGCTCTTGTCCTCTATTTCTTCTTGACTGATCGAAGGAAAATCGATCCACTTGTTTGACAGAAGCATTTTGAATGACTTGAGTGTCATCGTGAGTTCGTAAACACCATTGTCACGTTTCTCCCGGTATCCGAACTTAGTGGGAATGGCTCCCCTCTGTTCTGCTGTACAGTGCACCCGAAATCCACCCATTTGAAGATAATGAGCGTGCGTCATGGTCCATCTCAATTTACCTGAGGATAATTTCAGTGGAAAATAGCGAAAAAAGGAATGGTTCTCACAAGACTTCGGGCGTGCTGCATTAACCGTCTCCCTGATCATCAAAGCACCTTGGCACTGCTTAAACGCCCACATGAGCAAAATCTCCGGCGCCAGGAGGGTGAGGAACATGAGGTAGAGGCGCCATTTCTTGATTGCCCATTTGTTGTCGCGAAGAAAAGGAATATTTGGGTGTACAGACACCCAAGTGCAAGCAAACGTAGTCGCCAAGCAGCTCCAGATTATATCCCATATTGTCCTGCCATTGCATCCGTCGGCGTTAGTCGCTCTTTCGAATACGGCAAACTCGGAAGGGAGTTCGTTTGATGAAGCTTGCTTGTAGACTGGTGCAGCGTCTATGGAGTATTTTTGAAAGAGAACTAGAATAGTAAGGATGAGTATCATCGTGAAAGTACCAGACAAGGCCAAAGCTGAGAGAACGATCCAATTTATACGCGGATTGCGCTTTAAATCGTCGAGTTCACTAAGATGGAATGATTTTTGGTTGCTTCATTTCTTGCCCTTCGAAACATGCGTAACCCTGACATCAATTATCAAGATCAAACGACGCACTTCTAGTCACACATGCGGGAGTATGATGGGGTGTTAATAAGAGCTTCTTCCAGGCCACGGATACACTCACGATTGTAACGTCCGGAGAGCATGAGCCACCCAGCTGGAGTAGTAGTTCAATCAGGTCACCTTGAGGATGACATGCTGTCGAGACGATAATCGTCCGACGATTCCGAGTCCCTAAGCGGGATTGAGGATAATATATTAGCGCTGGTATGGAAGGAAGAGAAGACGTCGAGAACTCACCCAAAAGGGATGGATCAATCATCACTAGCAAACGTATGCAGGTAAAGGTGCCGTAGTCGAAAGGAAGCAATGGTTAGACACGCTATTGTAGTGATCTGAGGTTCTCCGTCTTCTCAGAAGATTGTCAACGAACTATTGGAAGTGTCACCATTCGTGTTTAGACCCAGTGCATTGCACATTGCAAAGTGCCTAATTTTGGGCACTGAGACTTGGAGAAAAGGTACACATTGCCAGTGAAGTAGTCACTTGACGATCAATTACGTTTTGCTTCACAGGCAATGTCAACATACCTGGCAGTGTAGCCTACTAGCCACGCGGTGGACTTTGGAAAACAAGAAGAAGCGAAGCCTGAGCGACAAGTACACTCGGCTCCGAGGCCTGCCCCGAAAAACGCTGAATAAGCAGTTCAAGGGAGGCTGAAGGTGAATGGAACTCACGAACGTATATTTCGTCAAGCTCAAGCCAAGACCATCATTTAGCTTAAACTTCTGCCTAAAGTTACATTAAATGGCGTACTGGATGAGTTAATCTCACAGATGAGAGAGTAAGCTAACGGATCCACAAAAAAAATGACTTCTTTCGTTAATGGATGGAGCTCTCATAGATTCTACATGCATTTTGTATCAGATATAACAAGCACATTTGCCCTATATACAAAAACAGACCTACTCAATTTCGGAGTCCTACATTCGAGATGCAATCACGACCCCAGCAGACTCACGAGCAACTGCGTGCCTGCAGATTCGCTCTCCCTTCTCTCGCCACCAGTGCTCCGCCTCCTCGTCCGCATCATACCCAAACTGCTCGACATTCTTACGCCGGTCCGCCCACTGGTTGCTATTACCCTCTCCCGCGAACTCCACCTTCTCCCCAGAGCCAGTGTGAATCTTCGTGAGCTCGACCTCCATCGCCGCGCGCATCGAGCAGTCGCGTTCTTCCTGCTCTGCGCCGTCCGGGAGGTGGAAGATATGCTGGTTCAGCCGCGAGGACGCCTGCGTCGCCGCCGTGCGCCCGTGCCGGATGACTTCGTACCCCCGCAGAAGGTGCACGAGCTCCGCCGGGTGCTGAAGTCGGGAAAGCAAGTTCCCGAGGACAGCTGCATCCTCGATCGCCATCGCGGCTCCTTGAGCTCGGTAAGGCTTTTATAAATGTGACAGTCAGTAATCAAAAGGGCCTTAAATCGAGATTAGACAAACGTACGTACCAGCATAGGATGGCAAGAGTCGCCGAGGAGGACAAGCCGGCCGTTCTTGTGAATCCATGTCGATATAGGCTGTCGATCCATTAAGGTCCATTTTAACACCGACGGGACCATGGAAAGGAGCTTTTGAATCCTAAAACCCAGAGTTAGTGCTCAAGGCATCACGCGAACCGTTCGCCACAACAACTACCTGGGCTCCCATCCTACAAAGTCAGCACGCATCTTGTCGGAGCTTCCCTCTGCAGTCCAGGATTCGACAGATCCGTCATCTGGATGAACGAGAACCATATTGTACTCTCTCTTAGCGCGCTACAGGGAGGCCCCAAATCAGACGGATACCTGATGAAGCAAGAACTGAGTGACGTACAATACAATAGGCCATGATATGCCTTCCCGGTCCCATCCATCCTGTCATCTCCGCCCTTTCCACCAAATCTCTCAACTCCGGATCGTCCATCATCTTCGATGTCGGCAGCGTCACCCGGTACGCAGCATCGCCAGTCGGAGTTGCCCTCACCGGCGCACCCAACACGACTTCACGGCACATGCTTTTCACGCCATCTGCTCCGACGATCAGGTCCGCGGAAAGAACCTCACCGGTCGAGAGTGTGATAGATGGTTTAGGCGATGACGGGTCGATCTGTACGACGGTACTGTTGAGCCGGAGCGTCGAGACAGGTTCGGCAAGATCAAGAAGCAGACGATGGAAGTCCGCACGGTGGATATGGTAATACGGCGATCCGTAGTCCCGTTCCATCGTGTCCCCCCATTTTGTCCAGCCCACAAGTTCTCCAGAACTCCCTATTCCGCACCGGCAACGGTTAGGACTTGACAAACGTAGGATAGACCGGAACGTACATTTCCTCAAAGCAATGGCCTCAGGCTTTACTGCGATTTTCTTCAGGTTCTCGCCTAGTCCCCAGCGTATGAGCAGACGACTGAGATTCGGAGTGACTTGGATGCCAGCACCGATATCTCCTATGGCAGGTGCAGATTCTATGATGGTGACGCGATGACCTGCGTGCGCGAGAGTGTGAGCCACAGCTAGTCCGCCGAGTCCGCATCCAATTACGATGATATCGAGAACACAAGATGCCTTGCGCCCTTCAAATAGGGTGAGTTTCTAAAATATGAAAATAAGTCAGACCCCTGGGTCCAATAGAATCAAATAAAGTGCATGAACGACAGAAGGCGCATTTGAAAAGAAACAATTCTGACGGCTTTTGGTCGGTGGTTCATTTCCTCAAATTTTGACCTTCGTTGCATTGTCCATTTTAAGGACACTCAACCATGATTGGCCTTCCCTTCTGTCTCTCCAAACAAGAAATGGGGGAATCGAATGCGAAGTACGTGTACAACTGTGAGGCCTCACCTCTGCGATACCAATGGCGCGTGCTCCAACATCCGCTTCAACCAAGAGTCCTTCCTTAGACTTTGCCACGTAAATTTCCGTATCATATTTCGGACCACAGAAATTATGACCAGTCAAACTTTGATTAGCACCGAGTATTATAGTGAACTTTTGAGCACTCACCATTTTGTGAAGTCAACGAACGCCTCTGGCGTAAAAAAGCTTTAGAACCCAATTCGACTGCAATTGAGGCAACAATAAGGACGTAGAACGCAGTCCAGACTACGTCGAGTTTCCCAATAGGAATGTTCTGTCTTTGAATGTGTTGCAGGCGTCCACGACGTACGTAGGCGTCCAGGAGGTGGTTCGGTAGCTGAGACGACGGGTGTTGAATTGAATGAGCATGATATGTATAGAATGTTAAACCAGATAGGTGTGAGTGCGCAGGAATTCTGCGGTGTCTCTTAAATGGTTTCTGCGATGATCAATGCTTTTAGAAGAGGAGGTTGTGAGAGTCCAGTTGTCGAATACGGGACAACGAGTTACGACGGCATGGTCATGTGTACTACCAGTCTCCTACCCAGACCCTCCCACGGTTCGGAAGAGGCCGAAGCCTCAGGGTCCAGGTAAAGTTGAGGGGGACCCTTTCCTCCCGTCAGGGAGGGTCTGACTTACAACATTTTGCCGAGGCCCCGAACGTCGTCAGGGTCCATCGCCGCCCATCATCGATCGTGGGAAAAGCGGGTGGCGGGAATTTCGACATGAGCACAGAAAAAACAATTTAGGTACACAATTGAATCTACTTATATCACTCTGGTGTTCCATTACCATTATGCACTATACACAGCTTGTACAGACATTTTGTATGATTTTAGAGGATTTACATCTTTGACAAAATAAGTGTTCAAAAACAAACATTCCCACGAAAACAGCGAGCGGGAGGTAAACCCTGACGACGTTCGGGGCCTCGGCAAAATGTTGTAAGTCAGACCCTCCCTGACGGGAGGAAAGGGTCCCCCTCAACTTTACCTGGACCCTGAGGCTTCGGCCTCTTCCGAACCGTGGGAGGGTCTGGGTAGGAGACTGGTGTACTACTACACAACGATGCGCGGCACACATAGCCTGGAGGTTTTTACCACATATGGTATGGGTGGGTCGCACATGTGACAGTCAGTCATGTGACATTTGGTAGCGAGAAAGCTACGTCGATGGTACCATCGTGGAGCCATAGGCCCTGGCAGCCACCTGGCTTGGTTAAGCTGGCTGCTTCATGGCAAAAAAGCTGGCAGCCAGCTGACGTAGAAAATGGTAGCCCTCGCCATTAAACATAGTTGCTATGGATGCATCAACTTCATTTTTTTTTCCGGTTTCACCAAATGATATTTAAAAATAAATGATATTTAATTGTTAAATAAAGTACATGAGTCTAACTACTGACTGCTACTATATTACAAGAATCAAAAGCAAGCAATATACATGTACCTTATGACCGAAGCTCAAAAAGTACGGAAGACCATCTGAGAGAGCATCATGCACAGTAGAAAACAGGTCCAAATAAGCCCCAGACAAAATCGAGATCACAAAGCAAGACACTGACTGGAGCTTCAAGTTCTTTTGACCATTCACCAGTCCAGTCGAGTACCCAGTACCTTCCAGTAGTACACCAGTCAATTGATTAAGCGTCATAAGCAAGAATGTGTAATGCCTTGAGAAGCGAGATCAGGCAGTAGAGGACGACAACATAGTCTCCAGCTTGTATAGGGTAAACCACGAACTTGAGGAAGTCAATGAGACAGAATGTAGATGCAGCCACACTGGTAGGTAGATGAGAGGACGCAAAGCTCAAAGTCAAGTGCGAGAGAGGCGTTGTCGGAGACAAGGATGACTGACATTTGGCGGCGTCAATAGCAAGGCGCCACTGGCAGAGGCATGGCGGGCAACCGCCGTCGTCGAGAAAGGGGAAAGGGTGAGTCTTGTGGAAAAGAGGGGACGGTCGGCGGAGTTGAATCTTCCTGCAATGGCTTTAGCAAGCTGGCCTACGTTGTCATCGTCGCGGATGTCGCTGACGGTGGGGAAGGAAGGAAGGGAGGTGAGGGACTTCTGCCAGTGTCGTACAACTGCCAGTGAAGTAGGCAACGCATAAGTCACATGACTGGTTCCCCTAGCTTAGGGCAGGTGCCAATGGACTTAGAAGTTAAAATCAACAGAGTCCTTCACTGCCAGCTTGCTCACAAGAGTAAATGATTCTCACGAACAGGAACATATGGCAAGGAAGTCCCGTCACGTCCATCTGCACACTTGGCTACTACTTGGATTCTATTTAGGTACCATGCATACGTAAACAGTTAACAAACACGTTCCCGTGGGCCTGCCGCCAAGGTGACCGTGTGATTTGGCAACAGGCTCCCTGACCATGCATAAACCATATAGAGACCCTGTGAATTCTATATGCCTTGCAACCCGTGCACAACTTGATCGAGTAATAATGGCAACTATGTATATACCTCCCCTCAACCAAATGTCCTAATTCACTGTTACCCAGATTTGGCAACCAATACCTAGCCACCCTTATTTGGGTTCGTGGTGTAGTAATGAGCGTGGGAAAGCTAAAGTTTGTGTTGGCTAACGATACCGTTTACTCTCGAGCTCTGCTACAAATGACAACGTCTTTTAATCGGTGTCTTTCAGGTGAGCTATTACATTGATATGGTCCCAGTCTACCTATGCCGTCTGAATTGGTTGTTGCCATAAAACAATCAATATCTGAGTATCACCTTCTCATGATGACGTGGTGGAAGCTGAAGATCAGCTTTGACCAGCGAATTATAACAATTTTCTTATGAAACTGCTGCAAATGCATCAGTATACCGCACGACTTTGTCTCAGACTACCCGTATCCACACACGACTGGGGCCATCGTGTCTAAGATAGTCTTAATAACCGAAGAGAACAGCTTGTAGTTTAACCAGGCCTTCAAGGTACGTTTTTCTGTTCTCTCCGACGCTAGAATCCATCGCTTACCACTTTCCAGTGTGCTGCAAATGATTTTCTGATATAAACTCGTCGGATTTATGCGCTGATCGTCGGTCAAGCTTTAGCACTTCTGGTGCGTCCTCCTGCTAGGTATCATGGCGTTGCTTCCACTTTATCTCTAAACTCGCAAGCCGCCCGATATGTTATCAGGTGGCTGTCAGTTAGAAAAATGTCTGACAAACAACTGGTTCTATCTCTGCCAACAAGATAGAGTGTCTCTGAAACGCTGTACTTATCAAATCGTTATCCTGCTTTTGTGGTTGCTACACCTTTGAGTTACTTGCGATGTCAAGACACATTTGCACACTAGTTCTAGTCGTCAGAAGGGGACTTTTGGTGAGCATCCCACTCTGACACAGATAGGAAAATTTGTTCTGAACCCACCATTGCCTTCTATCAGTTCAGCCTACTTCTGACTTGACATTACTATCATGTTCCGACCTTGCTGTCTCGAGACAATCTATTACTTGTTCCTCTGATTCTCCTATCAATATCCGGGTGAGCCAACGCTTTCAGGTACGTTTACGTAGAGACTTAGAACGTAAACTTTTATACGGCTGAATATAGCAGGCCTTGATCTTATCCGTTGACTGTCCATGAGAACAGAATCACTACTCTAGTGTTTCGTTCGGAAAACAACTGTTAACAGGCACCTCAGCTCATAAGTTGTATCGTAATCTGTCATTACAGTGTATCCGATTCATTTCCTTATTTGGACTTGTATCCGATTCACACATACGATGCATTTCCATATAAAGAGATTTATTATGTCAGGTTATGTCATAGTTTAGTATTTACAGAACGAATTGGATTGCGTTATACATCAGTAGTCGTGAGAATTATAAGACAAAAGAGACAGAGTCGTGTCGTAAAGTAGATCATAAAAGTAAAAGGTAAAAAGTATTACTATTAGCTTAAGTTAACAACAATGTCATTAGAGGCACGAACGTTATATGTCCAAATAGAGAGTTATTGCATAAAGATAACTATAAGTCGTACTTGATTCAGTAATAGTACAGTAAGATACAGACCAGGGACTCACGAAAATATGAGACAGAGGACAGGCTCGACTTGCAGCGGGTATCTAACTTGTATCGGACACTTGTAAGGAAACAAGCATATGGACTTGGAAAAGAATAAGACTAGATACTTACAAGTGATGTCGAAGCTCATTATTGACCATGAGATGAGTTCGATACCAAGTGCATCGTATACCAAGTGAATCGGATACCAGGTGAATCGTATACCAGGTGCATCGTATACCAAGTGAATCCAGGTGCATCGTATACCACGTGAATCGGATACCAGGTGCAACAGATACCAAGTGAATCGGATACCAGGTGCAACGGATACCAGGTGCAACGGATACCAACGGAATCGTATGCTAGATGCATCGGATACCAGGTGCATCGGACACTTAAGCCGCGGTAGATGTATCTGCAGCAGCTTGAGTGTTCGATGCAAGTATACGATACATATTCTGCAAAGAAGCGGATTAAATATTGAAGTTTAGACACGAAAAAAAAACTTACCTGCGGTTCTTTAACCTCTGGTGTCTCATTGGCGTTCCACGTCAGTCCAAGACCTTCATGGTGGCCCACGCATCATAGCATGCAATCCTGTACGAGATTTCCTTGCTGGCCGCAAAAGATGCTCTGCCGGGATTCCCGTCCAGGGCTGCCGTTTCTGACAACGTATTCCAAGCCCTGGCGAAGGCACAGAACCCTCGCACAAGTCTCTTAAGTTCCTCTTCCAACAGGTCAACCTCCTCTCTCCATCGATCGCGTGCAGCCCATTGTCGATACCATTGCACACGATCGTCTACAGGGGTTATTAGAAAGGCTTGTAATCTATACGACTAATAAAACCTTCTCACCTTCTTTCTCCCATTGAAGAATCGAGGAATTCGAAGAAGTCCCCCCGCTTCCAGACACGGTCCAAATCCACCCAATTTCCTTCGCACAAAATTCTGCAGGCTCCAAATTATCTGGTCGATACATATCTTCCTCGGTGAGTTGTCGAAACGTGTCAGCCGAAGACTGCAGACCCAGACATAGCATGGCACTATAGACTGTGTCGTACTCGCTCTTCCAGAACAGCTTCATTTTCCGCGCCTCCGAGTAAGCCTTCCCAGTACGAGTCTTCGTAGATCGAATGCCACCATGCTTCTTCGCCTTATGGTTATGCTGCGCCATAAGCCTAAGGGCCGTGCGCAAGTTCCCTATGACATCGAAGGCCTCGCCCTGTCTGAGCTTCAGTTCTGTCGCGGCGTGATGTTCAAGCGCGTACTTGAGGCGGTCCTCTGTCTTGAAGTCCGAAGGCAGGCGTAATCGGATGTCTTCGACAGCATCTGCTACTTCCTCTTCGTCGAGATAAGATTGAAGACCAGGACAGATATCATATAAGTGCGCTCGCCATTTCAAGATGTCGTGGCGTAATGAAGAGGCTGATACCGGAATGTCGTCAGACAAAAAGGTCACATTTCCTTTCATAATGCGTCTACGCAATCAAGATTGAGTATGAAGCACAAATGAGAATACAAGAAACTTACTGTCTTTGTTGTAGCTTTATGCCTGCCGCAATTATAAGTGGCATACGACTGGCCTCTTCATCAAAACCATCCGGACTTTGATCTACCAAAGAGATCGTCATTGCGTTTAAACTGTCTTCGAGAGAGAGGGCTTCATGTTTATTAGTTAATGGCCATATAATAGTCAGTAGTACGCGTACCTGCGTTCTGCGATTTGAAGGGGCTGTCTACTTCACCAGACGCAGTCCGATTCCATTCGGTACCCCGTTTCACCCATTCATCGACCACCTTATCCGTGTAACGAGTCCTAAGTGTTGCATCCGTTGCATCGAACTTCAATCCAAGGTTTTCTGCTCGCTTTCGAGTGCGAGGGTACTTCTTCTCTACCATCATAGCTTTGTGTAGAACAGTTAGTAAAGTGTACTTGAAATAGTAACCGATAACATACCGTGTTGTAGAAGCTTCGTCTTATTCCAGTCATTAATGACATCGTCCAACGTGTCGCATCGATGCCCCGGATTCATTTGCTTTGTGCTCCCCGCAACTTGATTGGCCTCCGCCCAAAATCTCTCCGCCTCTTCGCCATCCGTTCTTCCGACCCCGCGAGTGTAATATAAACTGTGGCAATACTGGCACGTGTCGACATGGGTCTGTCCATGCATTTTGCCAATGACGTCCATCAAGGAAAGTAGAGGTCGCTCCGGGAATTGGATAGCCCACCTCTGACGGAGATTCACGATGTACATGCACATAACGTCATATGCAAGACATCTTTCCTCAATGTCATCCGTATTTTGAAGAGCGCCGCATAAGCTATAGTCACCGCACACAAATCTTCGAAGCAATTAGTCTACAATGAACGTGACGGGTATTGGACCACTCACTTTTCCCCTCGAACGAGGTTCGTTGCGCTATCAGGACGCACGAGTCCGTGTCGACAAAATACCATCATGACCCCCGTCACTACCTGGCCCTTATATTTCAGAGAATTCCAATTCTCGATGGCAGCAAACTTTCGACATTTCCCTTTCTGTGTACGAAAAGGCATCAGTATATGTAGAGTTAGAATTAGTGGACGACGCACTTCAATTTTAATATTGTAATGCTTCTTCATATGTTCTTCCATGGGTTGACGCGCTCTAAAATACCCTCGACCGTTCCACAGTGAAGGGTCGTTCAAGTTGTTCTTTTTCTCCAAATTGATAAGCTTGAAGTTTCCGTCCATTGCGAGGAAAATTGTTCTCAGATGTCTGTCGCATAAGTTAGTACATAGTATATATCAGAATCTAATTACTTACTTTTGAGAATCCGGACCTCGCAGCCTCGCATAAAGGCGATCTGACACGTTGGATATTGGCCATTTCGACGACTGCGCGTCAGCCATGTTCACGTTAGGCACTGGACATGCTAAACAAACGTCTGCGAACGAGCCGCGGGGTCGGCAAGTCATACAGATCGTCGTCCAGGCCCATAAACTGCCCGCTTTCCCTTTCCGCCGCCAGGAATCGCCATAGGCGCATAAGCCGAATGAAATGCTGCGAAAGGTGCTACATGCAGTGAAGTCAGATTCAACTTGCGCACAAATACAAATACAAATGAAATTCTCACCGAATACTTGATTCTCGTGTCCTCCGATGTCATGCGCAATACCGCCTTCATGAAGTCGTGAGCGGACTTGCGCGATGCGTTCGTATGGACATGAAAATCCTTCAAGCACCGGAAAGTGACCACGGTCTCGGGATTCACAGTCGTGTACGGGAACAACCGACCTCGGATGAGCTGCAGGACATGAGAGTTGACTCCCATATTGTCCGAGCATTCGCAAAACATGACCACAATTTCATGCACCCCATTCGTATCTATCGCAGTCAACTTCTTGCCCGCAGCATTGCCCGCAGCGACCGGACAAGGAAGACCGCCATGCCCGAGGAAAATACGCTTCCCTATGGTACTCAGGTCCACCTTGCGGAAGCATTGACCTGTCCACACCTCGCCCCAGTGAAGCGGCTCATAAGGATGAGTCTCCAATAGGCAGGGCGCACATACAGGCGGGTGCTGAGGACAGTCATGGCATCGGAATAGCCGACGCCCGCCTCTATTGCACGAACACGCGATACCAATGTCAGGAGGACGTTCATAATGCAGGATAGCATCTTGAATGTCCCGCTGCATGGCCAGAAACTGCAGCAGATGATATTGTGCTGTCTAAGAATTGTCAGTTTTGTAGATTGCAGTACGTTCGCAGAGTGGCTTACCTGGTCACGTCGCTCCTCCTCTGCCTCAGCAGTGTCCACATTGTCCAACTCCTCATCTTCCTCCTCCTCCTCTTCACTATCGAGTCGTTGTCTCTTGGCTGCATCGGTTCGTAAGAACTCGTGGGTCGTCGTCGTCGTCGTCGTGTCCGCGTTCGCGTCGTATACTGTGGATGTATTTTGTTGTCGCAGTAGAGTTGGGACGATATGTTGCTGTTGCGACACGAAAAATGGGCTGCCTGGAGTTTTGGCGTCCTGAAGGATTCGCAGACGCGTTCTGGAAGGCCTGTCGTTGCTGCCGTTGCTCGCAGAGTCTCGAAACCGGTCTCTGAGGCTCGACCTCTTTTTTTTGTCGTCCATCACTGTTTCCCAATACCAAACTGCTCTTCTTGTCGTCTCGGTCACTGAGATTTCCGACTCTTTTTCCTTTCGTTTCAGAACAAATTGCACAGAATACTCTACGAAATTTCAAGTCTGCCAAAGAACGGAACAAGTTTATTAGACTGGCAATTATTGTACATTAATTTCTATCTAATTCTAAGTCACTTCAAACCCAGACAAAAGGAACAACGCCGTCAAGGCGATCAAGCCATAGGAGTCGGGGAGGGGAGGGGAGTCGTAGGGCTCGTACAGGAACGAGAGCAAGAAGGAAATTCGGCCCTTTGGCTTCCGCCAGTCTTGAAGTGTTACTTTTTTGGGGGTATTTCGGGTAGGCTTTTTGGCGTCGAGGCTCGGTAACTCGGTAAGGACGTTGTGCTACCGATCTACCGAGGGCGTATTCCGCCCTCGACGCCAATAAGCCTACCCGAAATACCCCCAAAAAAGTAACACTTCAAGACCCTTTGCAGCGTATTGTGGGAAATTTTCTTTCTACCCGTCCCATTATCTTCCCTTTGCGTACGACGTCGTCTCGGTCGTCCCCACTTTCATTATTTAGATAGTACTCTGTCCCCTCTTTCATTATTTAGATAGCAAATTGATCTTGGACTTGATTGTAAATTATAACTAATTATTTGAAAGAAAAAAAAAGCGAGTGACGTTCGCATTATTTTAACGATTAAAAGTTATTAAAGTGAGACGAAATGAGAAGAGAGTAATGATGAAGAAGTAACTAATAATGGGCATGAAACAGATGAGGTCGCGCGATGTAAGGGACGCGGCTCGTGTCTTCATTGACGACGCAGCCATCGAAGATGGGAGGGACGACGAGGAAGACGAAGAGGATGGTGAAGATGGTGAGTAAAGGCAACAGAAATGTTAGAACATACACTCATTGTATGCGCATAGATTTCCTAGTGGACGAGCCGGAGCAGCGTACCTCTGCCTCCTCTTTCGACATAGCGCAGTTCCTGCGCGACCAGGCTGCCGATCTGGAGCAGGACGAGGCTGCGGACGCTATCGCACGCCGTTTCCGGGAGCGGGCTCGAGGTGATTCCTTGGCGTCTGTCCAAGCGAACGAGAGGGCTGGACGCCAAGTGCCCGGTGTTCAGTCCGTCTCCTACGAATTTCTGGGCAATACGAGGGTCGTCGACGAGCGCATGAGGGAAGAATACGATGGGTTAAAGCCCATGTGGATATTACCGACCTTCGTAAGTGAGTCTACTTTATCGGAGTGAACTAAACTAATACATTGACAGTATCATCAAGAGAAGGCGTATGTAGAGAGGGTCAACACCTGCCTTCCATCTGGCGCGCGTGCCTTCTCTATTCCCGGTCTGAGCGGACGCATATATGCGTACGCACATACACGCATCGACGTCGAGAAGGCATGCGCTAGTGCTGGCATCGTAGGGATTATGACCGGCAAAATGAAGTTGGTACCGGAAGAAGATAGGCGAGCGGTCTGGGACCTAATGCGTCGTAGACAGGCCATTCCTGTCGTGGAGCGCGACTCCTTCGTGCGCATGCGATCAGGCCAGTATAAGGGTGACATCGCATACGTGCCCTTGGCTGCCAACTCTACACTCCCTCCGATGACCCATGAGGATCACCGCCCGTTGGCGGACCACGACATCGTGAAGGACGACTTACTCGTGTTGTGGCTGGTGCCTCGTCTGGACTTGGACTTCACTACGAAGCCGAAGCCCTTGCTCTCCGATTACCAAGTTCGTGCAGCTAAGCGGCGGCGCATTGAAGGGAAAGGGAAGGCGGATGTAATGAAACGGCCAGAGGCCACGCCGTTCGACCCTAAAAACGTACAGGATTGTCTTCGCCGTCAGCAGTTAGTCGACGATCCGGAATACGCGCTGGTGGAGGAAAGCGAGGGGAAGTGGACGTTTTTGGGCAGAACGTTTGAACACGGGTTCGAGAGACTGCACGTATTCGGCATACATGCAGTGAAGCCTATTCTTCGACCTTCGCCGGAGGAGGTGGCTCCATATATCGGCGTCAGCCAGACCGCGATCCGCGTCACGAATGGCGCATATACTCGAGTAGGAGATCGTGTCCGGACCAAAAAAAATAGTACCGGCACAATATATCGTCGTCTACGTCGACGTTCACCGTTCGGCTCGATTGGGATACCGATGGCAAGGCTCTTGAGGAGGTGGAGGCCGGTGACTTCGAACGGTTGTTCGAGATGGGTGAGTGGGTGACGATCAGGCTGGGTCCGGAGGCTGGGCGATCAGGGGCAGTTGGGGCTATTGACGGGCCGTACTTGACGGTGGCTAACCGTGATGTCAGGCAAATGGTACGTATTGTATATCCAATGCAATAGATTACAGTTCTAATATTCAATGTAGATCTATGACATCCATCACGGACTCGTCGAGAGATCGGCAGCACCCATTCAGTACCCGTCGAGTCGTCGACTCCGCACCGAGGCCGAGTTAACGGCAGAAAGTCGAAAGTACGCGCGCACGTGGGGACTGGCGGATGACGACGAATTGGTGAGATCCTTCGTCGACAAAGACGTGTATGTTCTGGAGGGCTCGGGAAAGGGTCGCATTGGACGTGCGATTGGCGTTGGGTCGAAGTCGGCGACTGTGGTATTCGACGGGAGTCAGGTGAAGCATAAGGTGCAGTTAAGGGATGCCGTGAATCTGTGAGTTCCAATAAGAGCGTCTCATATATGCGCTATGATTTGTGCTGACGACGTTTGTGTAGGGAGTCCATGCTGTACCTCGACGCCTCCGAGCCCAGTCCGGCCTGTCTGCAAGCGACTGAGGTTGCCAGTGTCTTCCTGGCGAATCGCGATACGGAGACGGAAGCACCGGTCACTTTGAAGGAGGCGTTTGAGAACGTTGTCGTCCCTGCACCACCTAGACAAGAAGTCCCAGGTGAGTTCCTGCCATGTAAGACGTACGAAATGAAGTACTAACAAAAGATTATTAGACCCAGATACGTCGGCGGTATGGCTTTGGGCGCACACCTTGCTGCCCATTCTACGGCAATACAAGGTCTTTGCGACTGTCGTATCCCCCAAGAACGGTGCAGTTGCGGGTCAAGCATGTTGGACGCTTCCCGAGCTTGCGCCGCATATGAGGTCAACCGCGGAAGGACCGGACTACGTCGCGTTTAGTGCGCCTATGAAGTTCAATTGCAAGAACGGCAGGAAGGATGCGGACTTCGACGCCTGTCCGACTGAGATTGACGTCCATCGACCGGGCATCAAAAGCATGGCGTATGTAGTGCGTGGTGAGCACAGGAAGCAGCTAGTCAAGATCACGGAGATCGTCCGCAATAAGGGCGTCATCACTGGATTCAAGGCAAAGCGGGATCCTTTCGTAGGGAGAGCACCGACAATCTTCGTCAAGGTTAATGAAGTGACGAAGGTCGAGGAGGTACCCGAGGAGCAGCACGCGGAGAGATCTATCGCGAGACTCCCCGAGAACGAGCTCGACCCTGATCCCAAGCTCCTGAGGTTCATCGACTATTACCCAAACTACTGACTTCATGCCGGATTTCGATCGACGCAGCTCGACGTCCGTTCCTATTCGTTTTGGATGCACGTTTCGACACTTCAAACAAGGACGAGGACCTTGATCCACTCGCATTCCTCGGCGTCTCAAGCCGCACACGCGGTTCGGTCTATATGCGCCGCCGTAGTCACTCGTTTACCCGTGACGTCTCAGTCCCACCCTCGTTACACTTTGCCTCTTCCTTCCTTCATTCCATTCATTTCTACTATTCGAACATTGTGGATCACATAGTATCTTGGACTTCATGCATGTAAATTATTGTAATATTTAGTAGAATTTCTTGTATGTGTTGTAGATACGCTCAATGCACTCTTGTTATCTGGAATTTCATTTGTGACCTGAAGACATTGAACTCATCAACTTAATGACAGAGCGCCAACTCTACTTACAAATTAGTAAGTCAATCTACCTTTTGTGTGGATCGACTCAAAGACTGATGCATACCTTTCACAAACTAGGTGTATTCCGCCTGTTACATTTGCGGCAAAGTAAGAAATGCAAACTCTCTCAGTGATGTCCGAGTTGTTGTAAGACATAGGCAGATGCTCGTAAAGTGGATGGATTCATGTGCGAGTTCACGAGTCGACATAAGGTACAAGAAAGAGATGTATGAGAGTATATGCACTGGAAAGGAGAGTGATCTTGACTATGCGATCTGTTGCAATTCATATTGACGAACTATTCCATTCAGCAAACCCTTCCTGCGGCTGAGGCCACCCGGATGCAGTCTAAGGACAGTGTCCATCCCCTTCCTGCGGCTGAGGCCACCCGGATGCAGTCTAAGGACAGTGTCCATCCCCTTCCTGCGGCTGAGGCCACCCGGACGCAGTCTAAGGACAGTGTCCATCCCCTTCCTGCGGCTGAGGCCACCCGGACGCAGTCTAAGGACAGTGTCCATCCCCTTCCTGCGGCTGAGGCCACCCGGACGCAGTCTAAGGACAGTGTCCATCCCCTTCCTGCGGCTGAGGCCACCCGGACGCAGTCTAAGGACAGTGTCCATCCCCTTCCTGCGGCTGAGGCCACCCGGACGCAGTCTGAGGACAGCGTCCATCCCCTTCCTGCGGCTGAGGCCACCCGGACGCAGTCTGAGGACAGCGTCCATCCCCTTCCTGCGGCTGAGGCCACCCGGACGCAGTCTGAGGACAGCGTCCATCCCCTTCCTGCGGCTGAGGCCACCCGGACGCAGTCTGAGGACACGTCTGATCCCCTCCTTGACCCTCTGGTTTCGACTTTGCGTAACAGTGCAGTGTAATGCGGTGGAGGTCTGAACGCCGAGGCTGTTTAGGACAACGTAAGTTACGAAATTAGAGGCCGTTCAATACATTCACTGACATTTGAATAGGTGACTGTCTTGGTAAACAAGGGTCCACCATAAGCGAGATACGACGCGGGACTCATAAATGTGTATAGGGCGCGACCTTTCTCCGTAAGCCTTTAGTCTCTACACTTCCTCACCTCACCATTAACATGGAATCCATTACAGTAACGCGCAGTGTCTTGCAAGTTATGCCTGCCATTCGGATCCTACCCGGCGCGAATGATTACATTGCATACGCGTGTTTCGACGCGCTCATGGACGAGATCACGTTTTATCGATTTCGAAGGGCGTTCTACACGCAATCGGCCCATTGTCCGTGCAACGGACGCCATATCGTTATCATGTCGAGCGGAGAAGTCACTTTCCGTCAAATGGGATTACTTTACATGATAGTAAGTACATTATAGGAGTATATTGTATGCGACATTAACGCGTGATATACAGTGCATGGTCGACTCGCCATTGACATCAAACGAAACACTCTTTTCTCGCCAGCTTGCGCAGGTCAGACGCCAGCGTCTTGTGGCCGGTCTTGTTCGATTGTACCAATTGAACCCCACAGCGATACCCGGGGAATTACCGAACGCAGAAATGTTAGGGCGTCTCAACCATTTGCTTGCGTCGTTGGGGGGTCCTCCTGAACCTCAACGGTACGCGCCCGAGTTGATGCCGCCGAATCCCCCTAACATTCTTATGGCGGAGAATACCGGAAGGGTCGGAGCTGAGACAAGTGCTTACGACGGCGACGTGAGCGACAATGAAAGTTGGACCTCACTTGACTATAATGAAGCCGAATCAGAATTCGATGATGATATGGCACAGTAGATGTTCGTAGACTAGCTTACTATTTTTTCACTTCAATTCTAATTGAATTTACTCGGATTTCTACTCTAGCTTGATACTTAATGTCCCGGGAAATTTTTCGCGATGGGTACGTTGCTACGGATCTCTACTCAATTATTTTCTGAAATTCCCAAATCAACTCTTTAGTCACCTAGCAAGTGCCCGACCCTGGACAAGGCAAATGAATAGAGGTAAGCCATAATACAAATGGCACGACAGATCGCTTTGCTCACCCTCCCCTCTATCCTTTTTTTTGCTGCCGTCTTGTCTGAATCTCTGGACTATGCGTGTGGGTGCTATACGACTTCAGCGCCGCGGGCTACAGCTTTTGCCTGAGGTGAGCTTCACAGGCGAAGGACGCAGTATAGAGATCGCAATGGCTGCGTTCGACGCGGTCGAGCCCATACTTGACCTACTCCGTCGTTCGTTCGAACGTGAGGTCGCCGAATGTACTTGTGACAACGGTTCACACAGCCTCATTGTGTCAGTCGGCGCCATCCGCTTCGCCAACTTGGGTATCATATACTTTGTAGTAAGTTCTGATTGACTATGTGACGGAAGCGAAAGATCTGACTTCGTCGATGTATAGTGTGATTCCAAGCCTGCGACAGAGGCAAAACCCTTTCAATTCCAGCTTCTCCAACAAGAGCGTCGCGAACTTATTTCGAAGCTCGTATTGATTTACGCAGGCAATCCGAAACAGGTGGACGGGGAGGTGTCCAGCGCCGAAATGCTGCGAAGTCTCAATGACTTGATGGATTCGTTGCCTAGCGCAGCGGCGACATCACCACTGCCTTTCCCTCCTTGCTGCCAGCCTCCGACTTTGACCCCATTGTCTTCTCCGCCCCATTCTGATGATGAAGATAGCTCAGACGATGGCTTTGATGATGGTGTCTCCGACTTCATTGTCAGCGACGTCAGCATCACGACAAGCGACGACGACTACTATCCGGCACTCGATGTGTACGAGTCAGGCAGCGAAAGTCTATCCACCAGCGATACAGACGACGATGGCGAGTCTGATTCAGATATGGAGGGTGACTCGATGTCAGAGATCAACGAAGCGGCTATGTCAGCTGAAGAGATGGACAAGGTGGAGGGAGCTCTAGGGACGAAGAAGGCAGAGACATCATCCATTGCTGTCTCCGTTGACGATGGTACGAAGGTCGAGTCGGATGAGGACAGTATGATATCTTTGACGGACTCGGACGTCGAAGCTAATCCGTATGTCGGGCTTGGTGATTGCGCTGAGCACCCAATAACCCTTGATTGACATTCATGTCATGCAATGCACTTCAGTTTCTCTCGATGAATTACACTCTTCCGTTACTGTACTTCCCTCGTGTAATACGCCGTCTTCGATCCTTTCCCAAAAATTTCTTCCACTTTTCTCGATTTTCGGCACCATTTCCTGTAATTAGTAACTACCCTTAATGCAGTGCTGTCAAATCTTTCAATTAGTTGTGATGAATGATCGCCAAAGAGTAATTCGAAACTCGCAATAGACTTAAAAAATCCGGGGCAAGAAGTCACCGGGATCTATCCAGTACCTTATTGAGTAAAGTCGTCTACGTCTATCTCTTTGACCGCACACTAAAAATATTTATCCTGTCAGGTACACGATGTACATGAATGTATTCTGAAACCATTGGGTGAGTGAATTTGAATTTCGGGTACTTTTGTGACACTAATTCGCTCCGTAAAAAAGAATAAATGATTCTTTCTTCACTATCAAACAATGGGACCTAAGTCTTGCCACCTTGCCACATGTCTTCGTCTATGTCAGACGAAGTAGAAGGCGAAAATGTAAGCTGTTCATGACAATGGTCTAACATTGCGCAACTAACTCCAATTCTATTCTTTATGCTTCCGATGCAATGCTGTGCACGCCAAGTTAGTTCCTGAATGCTAAAGCAATCGCATGCAAGCTAAATTAGTGGAAAAAAGAGAATCCGATGAGCTAGGGAAGCTAGTCGAGAGACGACTGGCAGCGCTTACTGGCAGATTAGGTGACGAAGGCAAGGTGTCCGATGAGCTTGATACTATAGGGTAATTCATTCGTATTTTTTCCCTCTCAACCACGATTTATCTAGAATATAGTGATAGCGCTTACTGGCATGTTGTGTGACGAAGGCGAGGGGTCCGATGAGCTTGAATCCTTGGCTAAGTCATTTGGTTTTTTTCTTCTTAACTACAATTCAATATTTGGGTAATTACAGATGACTGGCGCGTCTGAAGCCATCGCGGGCGCGTATGCCTGTGTACGAGGTTCTACCGGGACTGGGGCCGATAGACGGAAGGTTGGGGGATTCGAGATATTTAAAAGTCGTAAGTAGAGCAGCCTGTCCTCCATCTCCGCCCCCCACCCCACCCCCTTTTTTGTTTCTTCTTGTCTTCGCGCGATTCACCTGTCCACCATGCTTTTGCGCGCTAGATCCCCTCTGCATGGCTCGCCGAAGGCGCGTCCGGCCCCTCTCCGACCTCTCCAGACTGGGCGCCCAGTGATGTGCTTTACTGGCCCGCAGGTTGATTTCCTGCAGTCGATGGTGCCTACGTTCCTAGCGCTCCCAACGCGCAGGAAAAATACCCTTCGCCGCACGTTCTTTGCCACGGCGCTGACCGAATTTGTGATTCGATTTGCAGACGATTTGGGCCCATCGTACAACGTGAGCGAGCTGACGCAGGTGAGTTGTCTTCGTCAATTCATCTCCTTTAACTGACATGACTTTTTTGCCAGCGTCTCAACCGCTACTTCTGGAACCAGGCAATGTCGGATGCGCGACGGAAGACGAAGCTTGCGCGCCGCGGCATATTCACGACATCGACCGACTCCCTGGGCATCGATGTGAACAGCGCGGACGCAGCAGTCCTGGCCGAGCTATTCGGTAGAGCACCGAAACCCACGAAGGCGACACCGTTCGCCGTTTTCTGTGTCGATTATCAAGACGAAATTGCCGAGGTACTCGCAGTCCGCATGGAGGACATCGGCGACCCCTCGAAGACTGCTAGCGAGCGCCAACGTATTCGATCTGATATGTTTAATAGATTGTCCGACGAAAAGCGCAAGGAGTACGAAGTGGAGGCTGCAGCGATGAATGCTGAGAACAAGGCATTTTTCGACGACCATGTTCCTGATCAAGTGATCTTCGAGTACGTACTCTCATATTCGTTGAGACTGTATGCTAACAATACTTAATAGAAACCAGACTCACCTGACGGATGTCTTGCAAAAGATTGCCGTCGCCTTGTTGGGCCGAGGTAGATCAAAAGTCGGTGAGGGGATGATTCACTTGCAATATGCACTGAAGGGCCCTACTGGACCTATTGTCCACAGGTAAGCTGTCTGTTTCGTTGTCGCTTCAGCTACTGACACAAGCATATAGTTTGGCAGTCAGTACTGTTGAGGCCGAGTATACCACCTCAAGTGTATTCAAGCTGCACAACATAGGTGATACTTGGGCAAACTACGCAACTGCAAAACTATACCAAGGTTCGTAACATATTCATTTGTTCGCAACACCTCTAATATGTGTTAGTAGATGAGCTTCAGCAGCAGTTGCAGTCCCTGTTGCCGACGCAGCTGCATCTGACGCAGTCCCTATTGCCGACGCTTCCGCAGTCCCTGCATCTGACGCAGTCGCAGTCCCCGTCGCAGTCACAGCCCCTGCTTCCGACGCAGCTCCCGTTCCCATAGAACTCGACAAGGCACCTGTTTCCGCAACCGAAGACCATGATGTCCGTGTGCTGTCTACGGGCGCAAGTGCGGCCCCGCCAGCCCCAAGTGTAGCCAACAATGCTGTCGTCGAGTCGCACACAAGCATTGGTGGGATTCAAGTCATCACGGGGGTTGCTTCTGCTTCTGCAATGGATGTGGATCACAATGTGGATCAGATGAACATTGATTCTTCGGATTTCATTGAGGGTATGTTATTAATTACTCTATCTTGTATCACTTGCTTACATTCTCTTATACAGGCACGACGACATCGCAAGCCACGCCTGGGCTTTCGTCTCGAGTGGCCACACTTGACCTTGGCCCTCCCATGACTCAACCCGACTTTACATCGACAACGAACGACGTATCATCGAAGAAAAAGAGGTATGATTTAATTTATTGCATTCTATTTGAATTTAATACATTTAGTATTAGAGGCCGCCCTGCAAAGAATGCAGCTACGAAAGTCAAGCCGCCCGCGGCGACGAAGACGAAGACGAAGACCAAACCGCCTGCAAAGTCCCTGAAAAAGACCGTGCCTAAACCGACACCGCCCGCTACTAGACGAAGCACGCGGGTTGTGACGGAATCAACTTGGCGTGAAGCCGCAAACAACATCGGTGAGTTTATTACGGGCAACTCTAATGTCATGCTAATATATGATTATTGCGTAGGCTAAACTGTCGTCGCAGTGCGTCGGCGCTTAATCCCTGTGGCGGCGCTTATTAATCACATGTCTCCATTCATTTGTTGTCTCGCTCATTGTCTTTGTCTGTCTACCTCTAATCTACAGTTAATTCATTAATTTAATTTAAATATCGTGCATGATCTTCTGAGCTGAATTTTACTGAGTCTAAACATTATATGAGAGAGATTTCCAATAAAACATCAAATTTATTTGAGTGTGCATGCGTGCGGCGCATGCTTGCAACGGACGCGCAAATCGATTCAGTGCTGATGGCACGTGACTTTACTCTCCGTGTCGCGAGCGCGCAAAGTGCACGTGCTTAATAGTACGTGTGAACAACGCAAGCACGTTAAGTCAACACGTGATGATAGCGTGTGAGCTAAGCGCCATGCATAAGGACATGTCACACATTCTTAAAGGAGGTTGTAACGGACACAACTGCCATATAGGGAAACGTAATTATTCTCGCCACAACTGCCAAATAGGGGAAGTTCAAATATAGAAATGAATCGGATACAGGAAGAAACGGATACACGGAATCGGATACAAGTCCAAATAAGGAAATGAATCGGATACACTGTAATGACAGATTACGATACAACTTATGAGCTGTGGAGATCGCTGTTAAGCAAGATTAAACATTGCAGCCATGGGATAAATCTAGGACAATTGTTCGCCGAGACCCCTTGGATTAACGAACTCGTGTTCCTTACTCGGGATATTTCTGAGGCGCATGCGCCCCATTACGTTCGTCAAGAGTGTACTGCGTACAGACACGCTGTAGCAACAAGAACCTGCTGGAGCGCATTCCCGCCCTTCGCCCTCCTCAGCAATATCTAGGACTTAAGGACTCATCGTCGTTTTCTACGATATGATTTTTGGTCGAGCTCATTCCATTCCGTGCCTTGCTCGCATCCAACCCTCTTCCATTCAAGCCGTCAAACGTGCCAAGTTGATACGTGTGGGGTTGCTGGATACACGCGCCGCCCCCCTTCCTCGCGATCGAATAAAAGGAAGCACCTCC
Organism: Trichaptum fuscoviolaceum; assembly: GCA_910574455.1. NCBI lineage: Eukaryota > Fungi > Basidiomycota > Agaricomycetes > Hymenochaetales > Trichaptaceae > Trichaptum > Trichaptum fuscoviolaceum. Next base: position 5,320,008 of record CAJSYZ010000007.1, on the reverse strand, counting down.
TTTGTACATGTGTCGAACGGGACTCACCTCTGTAGCAACGCGTTATCTTATCCCGTATGTTCGATAATGGCGGTCACTGCTACGACGTGCATCGGCCATTCAACCACAAAGCGAACAAAGTCTCCATGAGGCATTGATGGATTGGAAGAGTGGCGTCGCACATATGTGGTGCATGGTAGTGATATGTAACAATTACCCACATATTGTACATATCCGCGGTTTAGAGGCAAAAAATTGCCTCTTTGTTCTCGTTCTGGCCAAAGTCCGAGCGCTAATCCTCATACCCTTGTCTATAAAACAGCACACCTGAGCGTCGCTTTCTATCATCACCTCAGCCTCGAATCAACATCGAATATTCATCACACATGTCTTTTATCACCTGGGTGCGTCTTACATGTACATCCTCACATAGCATGCTGACTCGCTGATCACAAATCTGCAGTTGTCTGGCCCCCAATCTGGCATAGTGGCCCCTAACAAAGTCGTGGGCGGTAACCAGTCCGACGGAGGTCCCATCTACGTTGCGCGCGCGTACTATCAGGTATGTGATCTGCTGTTCTTTTTCACTACATTAGACCCCTTACCGCAATAATGTCTTGCCTCTCAGGACGGAAAGCGTAAGTGACACACTCCCCAACTGATCGGGTACGAGTCGTGCTCAATCCCATGGCAGACCCAGGAAAATTCAGCGCCGAAACTCAAGGCCAATGTGCGATCGGCTATGGTGGCAAGGAGTACTTCGTAAGAAATTTCCATTGTTAAAACTGATATTTATCGACGGCATCCCATGTTCATGTATGTACACATAGGTTCCAGACTTTGAAGTCGCTCAAAGCACGGCGGCCCTCACGTGGGTTCCTTTCAGTGGAGCGTTCTCCCTCTCCAAGTTCAAGGCCCTCGGTAAAGGCGACCCGGTTGAGTGAGTTATGAACAACCTCCAACTTCCACTACAGTTGTTCTCAACTATTCTACCTTTTCCCCTTCAGAGGTGGATCTGCGCCGACGTACCAGACCGGTAACAAAGTCACGCCTCTCTACATCTGCAAGGCTGCTATCACCGATCGCAAGGGTGACCAAGTAGGAACTCACTGCGGAAAAGTCTGGGAGGGCGCCCCATGTAAGCTCAAATAACACGGCCAGCTATCATTTAGCTACTAACTCAAAGCAAAATTGTAGCGGCTATTCCGTACGGAACTGAGGAGTTCATTGAGGACAACTACGAGGTTCTCGCGCACAGCGGATAAAGGACTGCATGGTAAAATAAGAATGCTGGTACCTGTTGACCTTCGGAATTGATGATAGTTACATGATACATGTTTGATGTTCTGGAATTTCTTGACGAAAATGATAACCTAGCAATTTTTTTCGGAGATGAAGTGATGGTCAGAAGTCAAAATAATATTTGTTTGCTTTGCCTTTTCATACTTGGGATCAGGGAAACCAGAACATGCCGGCAGATCCGTTCAAGTTACAACTTACCGCGCCGGATTTAATGATGAAATTGGTTTTAAATATCCGCTACAACTTACATATACTGGCGGTGGAAATTCGGCATCATGATGCAGTCCAGACTGCGACCGCAGTGGCAAGAACTTGGAACCCTGGGTTCCTTTACCCAAATGTTGACTCACTGTTACCAGGGAATGTATCTCATAATTAACCGTAACTTTTGAACAAGATGTACTATAATATTGAGAGATGTATTGTAGACCGAGGGAGGTAGCACCGCTGGGAGGAGGTCAATCCTTGTCCAACCTTACCGGTGTGCTCCGATGCAGGAATCCAAGATCGGTTGATCGAAAACAAATGCCGATGTCTAAGCATGTGTTTGTTCGACGCATACGTTCGAAAATATTTTTTCAATGTTTTTGATGAGGATAGGATTATTGTCATGTAAACAGACTATCTCTTCTCTTTCATACAAAATGTTAATTAAGGACGACACAAATAATTTGCAACCATAATACATTATATGACTTCTAAATTACAACAATCATCATTTATTCGTTCGCTTTCTGTTGCGCAACACCCTTATCGTGCTGTGCGTTTCCTACAAAGTAACATATTAAAATTAAAATCCCGTGCTCATATGATGGCGCATGCTTACCACTGATCTGCTGGGTCTTATCACCAGTCACGGCACCTGCGACGGCGTCGTATTTTCCGGCAACGCGGTCCGCAGTGCCCTCGACGTAGGCCTTCGCCTGCGCGGCTTTGATCTCAGCTTCGCCGCTGAGATGTTCCTCCTTTCCAGACTGAGTCCAGGAATCGGCGCCGGTAGCGTTACCGATGGCCTCGACGACGTTCCCCTTTATCGAGTGGTACTGGCCGGTAGTTTGGCTAGAGAAACAAGCACAAGATAAGTTATGACATTCAGAGATGACAAGATAATGTAACGTACTTGGGTTCGGTGGTGTTATTGGTGGAAGACATGGTGTTGAGATGTAAGAGTGGTGTTGAAGGCGGGGATGAATATGCTTGTTCTGAGAGAGGCAGGTGGGTTGATGAGATAGTTGCCCTTCGATCCATTGCTCCTACTTATACACCTCAACTGGACCCTGTTGATCGCGAAGATAAGAGATTAAACTCGTCACTTATGACGCCTTCGAGGTAGCATTGTAAAAAATGACGTCAGAACTGGGTCCTACAAATGCGGGGCATCTATATTTCCATTTTGGGCCGCATAGGAGTTGAATAGCACAGCTTTACTCGAAACGTCTCGTGCTCACTCGTGGTGCGACTCCCAATGACGTCACAGTTGATACTATGCACTGGTGCTGTAAGAACAAGTCTTTCCCTACAAATTATGAGGAAATGAAAAATTATCAGCGAAGAAATAGTGCATAGGATGGAACTCCGTACTGAACCTGAATTGAAGTCTTTTTTGACTTGCAAGGTCTGTCTAGCAAAAAGATCAACGACGGTGGTCAACCAAGACTGCTAATAAACAAACATACAATTCGCTAACGCAAAGAACGATTCGACATTCCCAGGTTCCCGGCCGACTCAGACTGCTGCAGCATCTGCACATGTAGGTAAGGAAGTGAGCGAAAGAGAAGTTACAAAGGATACGATGCTGACTAACTCGGAGAAGTCATAGGGCGTGAAGAATGGGGAAACTTCGAGACTAAGATTGTGTGCTGTTCACCCGTAGCTTTCGATTATGGTTCCAATCTTCAATGTACATTAGGAGGCCCTGAGGAAACGTTGATTTTACGGTAGCTATGGATATTCGGATGCTCCTTTCTCTGCCTAAGAAGATTCAAGAGTTAGCAGTAGGATTGATGTCAACCTTTCTTTTAGTATATAATAGGTTTGATAGGGAATGCCGAATGTAAAACAGCGCACGACGTTCTAATTCTAGTCCAGTTGAAGTTGAAGCGTCGCCGGCGCATCATTTTACTACTACTACAGAACATCTGACGTAATCAACTTCAAGTTGAAGTTCGCAGAACGTCAATTATGGCGGTAGCCAAAGTACCAAAGCTCTTCCTCGTCGACATCAAGCACTCCTAGTGTCTCAGCTGTATTCAATTTAGCATAAGGAAAGCCCGACACTAACAACGTGGTCATCTGGCTGGAGGAAGGAAGGGTTGGCCTGTTGGAACGATGATACGTTTCATCTTGGTTCAGGTGCGTTGCTTGTTCTTCTCGAGGAATTCATTTGGCTTACTTGTGTTATGGGAATGAATTCTTTTATGCGTTCGCGGGACCCTAATTTACACTTCGCTGTGAACTGCAGAATCGGCAAGGAAAAACACGCTTGTCCAAGTGGTATGTGCCATTTGACGACGACGAGAAGGTGTGAATGCGACGTCCTCTCGATCCTCTTCGTAACATATCTCAAGGCGCGCTTTGCGTAGGTCCGCCTAAGAGGCGAAGTCCACCGTCTGGTAGCTCCCCGAGACCAGAAATACCAATCGAACTTTGTAGAGGTACGTCGCTGTAGCCGTGCATCTCGTCCGGCCGACTGAACGGTTCGTGAAGTTCCGAAACTACAAGGTCGTGTACCGGCGCTACGCTGGTCTGTTCTTCTGCGTCTGCGTGGATGCGAATGACAACGAGCTCGCGTACCTGGAGGCCATCCACCTGTTCGTGGAGGTGCTTGGTGAGAGTCTTCGTCGTTTCGACCCCGTTGGGACACGTCTGATCGTGACTTCGCTGTTTAGACGCGTTCTTCGAGAACGTCTGCGAGTTGGATCTCGTGTTCAACTTCTACAAGGTGCGTTCGCCAAACTTTGCACTCATAGGTCCCTCGACAAAAATGGTTTATTTTGTAACTTACCCTTGCCGCAGGTGTACGCAATCCTCGACGAAATATTCCTTGCAGGCGAAATTGAAGAAACGAGCAAAGATGTCGTGTTAGGTCGGCTAGACGAACTTGAGAAGCTTGAGTGAAATGATCTCTGGGACTTCGTGATGTTATTTATATCTTTCGTGGTGATAAGTGTATTTTTTACTCTCCATATTTTGTATAATACTACCCATCTTCATTATCAGTATGAACGTAATGCTCTCGCGAGCAGTTTGTTATGAGCGGATACGCTCTACACCTTATGAACTCTTATTCCCTTCGAAGTCGATCAATCTCGAAAGGCGAAGACTGAGCCAGGCGCGCCTTTCACTTAGTGGAAGGAAGCTGCGGCAGCTTGATTTCCTTGACAGCTCCTACCCTACTCTTGCATTGACACGATTAGCCGAGACCCTACGAAATACTACGAGTAGCAGTCCGAACGAGGACGCAGTCTCGGTCTGGCAAGCTTTTCCTCGTGCCCTGTGCGACTGTTGCTGACGGGAAGGGATTCCGTCGCACAAACGTCCTCGGAATTACCTCTTTTCCCCTGGACGCAATCTCATCGATTGCTCTCTATCATGAACTTCATTGGCTATTCGTTCGATCTGTGAAACGAAGATGGGCGTACATTGCTTGAACAAGTAGGCTTTTACCCGGAGGTTTGGGTGAACGGCAAAACCTTGTACGCGTATATCAAAGCTTGCGAATAGTGAGTCGTTTAATGGCCACCACTTCGTAGAACTGACCCCGTCTTGTCCTATTAGGGATTAATCGGGGCGTGAAGAAAGCTGCTGGGGGCGCTGCTTCTGAGTGGCTACGCACGCGGAGAATGTCGCGGTGTCCGGATAATCCACATGCGCTTTCCGACGGCAGAACTACATACATACCTGATCAGAGTGTTTCCTTTCTGACCAAAGTAGTAACTTTTCATCTGAACTTGTGAGCGTTTCGCCATAACTAGATGAAGTTTTTGACACTAGATGAAGTTTTTGATACTGATGAAGAAGCAGATGATTCGCGGAATCGGACCCGTACTCACGCGCTTGAGGTGATAGTACAAGACGTAAGCCGACAAAGAATGATGCGAGCGAGGTCAGCTGGGATAGCGATCTTTCGATGTGGTGCAGCGAAGGAGAGCTTTCTCGATCATGCGAGCAGTCCGTTACGGCGTCGAAGCTCGAAACACAACAAAACAAGCCGAGAATGACGGCGATCTTCAAAGTGGTGCGAACTTCCTCGGAACACTTTTCCTTACCGTCGAGGCTTCTTTCGTAATTAAATACCGTAAGTCCGTTCAGCGTAAACGGTTGATCCCAGACCGTCAGTTCATTTCCGCTAAGCAAAACTGATGCGATGGTAAGCGAGCAGGAAAGCATTGGTTTTCCACCGCAGTCCGCGGTATCCATAATCCCACAGGGAACGGTCTGGAGGCCCGAGGATGAGCAACCTACAGAACTCATCCATGCCTATCGACATTAACCAAGTCGAAGACGTCACCAGCACTGGAATGTTCTAAGGATGCGTGGACTCTGTTTCATCAACGGAACAAATTTCCTCGCTCGTATGGCCCGGCGTCGACATGAGCCTGGATGAACTCCACATCCTTGGGAGCCTTGTGCCTTTCCCGACTCGCGGGAGGGGACAGCATTCACCGGAGCTCAGACACTGAGACACAGAGCGCAAGACTAAAAGAGCAGCCGATGCCCGCCTTGCGTCATGTAAAAGTGCCGGCAAAAAGGGACAAAAAATTCGTGTATTTGTTCTAAACTGGGCCTCGGTTATTGAAATGGAATGCTCGAGTAGTCCTTCGACGGTACGCTCTCAACTCTGCGCACACCGCTATGACAACTTGTTATGGTACTAAAGGGCGGGGAATGATGACTGTTTTGACGTTAGACTGAGTCACGGTAGTCCCCGTGTAGTCCGGGACAATAATCGTTGAAAGCCGTAAGCAGACGAATGATTAACCTGCATTGAATTGGTGGTTAATCAGCCCGCTACCCTTACGGTCCCTAGATGACGAGACCACGTACCTGTTCGCGGTGCACACAAGGTTGTCAAGCCGGTACCTGATAATAATTGGTGAAGCCATATCCAATACGCAACCTCAGAAGGTTATCTATCCGCTTGGTATGGGTCATTTACGGTCTGGGGACTCCGGATATTGATATACATTATTGACAACCACCAACTAATGAATGAATTGCCTGGATTGAAAGGCATGATGATGCCTGTGGTGAATGTAAAGGCACCGAAGCTCGTCGGTGCCTTTTGAGGGTGTGCGCTTTCCAAAAACGGATGCAGCTTATTTCCTCTTCCCTTCCCTTCAATTCGTGCACCCACGACTCAAGTTTACCATCAGCCTTCTTCTCCCAAACGGACTGTAACAAAAGCAAAACGGACTTTCAAGAATGCAGTACAACACGCTGACGCAAAACTGGCCGTCCTACTCGTATCAGATACCTGTCAAACTCCTCGAACAATCGCCGTGCTGGAGCGCTGAAGTGCATAGTCTTCAATTGTTTTGCACATAGGCAATGATGCACTCGCACGTTTGCAGCTATCCGATGCAGCAGAACAGGAAGTCGAACTCCCAGATCCGAGGCATCATCACAACTCAAGCGACGGCATTGGATACGCGATCTTCTGTTCATTCGGGCGTGATGTTGGTCATCCGGAGACTAGCCAGAAGCCCAGGATATAAATTGACTATCGCTTCTCAGTTTCCGAGGCCGCGTCTATTTCAATATCGTCGGGGACTCCGGCTGAAGTTGCGAACTGCTATCAATTCCAACGCCCTCTGGTCGCCAGGACATCGTCAAAGCTCTTATGATTTGCAGGCAACCTTGCTAGGGCCAGGAACTGTTGCCACGTTAATAGCACGTGGATACTAGCGAGCTCTGGGAACTACGACAGTCCAGCTCGCAGATTTAGGCTGGAAAACATATCTATCGCGGCTCCAAAACCTTTACGTTCGAAAGTAGAAGTTGCGTACAGGGCATCTCCAAATTTCACCGATATGGATCCGTCGCTATGGCTTTTTAACTAGACCTCGGGCCATATATGTTTGAGGATAGCCGCCGTTGTCCCCCGACTCGTCTGGCCCGTTTCGTTATTCTTACTTTCCATCGGTGCCCCTGGCATAATTCGTTTCTCCGTCGCTTTTGTATATAAGGCCGACCTCCTGTACATCTCTAACGTGCGTCCGTTTCCTGTTTCCATGTCTTCGTTTCACTAACACAAATGCCGCGAGTAGATATCAAGCATTCGTCGCATGCTTGCCACGAGCCTCCTGGATCACCACTTACATCCTAAAACAGCGCAGCATTTTTGTCTGGTGAGATTCAGCTCAATATCATTCAAATCGCATTTGCTTAATTTCACTAGTTTGCGGTGTTATGCTTACTGTCCTATTGGATGGAACTTTCAAGAGAGGTATACCAGCTCATCGTACGGCATGTCGGTAACCGGTCTGACCTCTGCTCACTCGCCCGAGTTTCCAAAGCTTTTCAAAGAGCGGCCGAACCCAGTTTATATAATACGCTTCTCATGCGTGACCCTCGGCAAACGGTCAAACTCTGTTCCATTTTGTCCAGCCAAGATCGTCTTGCTATACTTGTTGAAGCACTCACCGTATTTGCTTTGGCCCGCGAAGACAGGGAGGACGACGAGGAAGACGTTGAAGGGAAAGGAAGCGAAGAAGACGATATCTGGCTCCCTGAGGACTTCTGGGTTTCGCTTGCTGCAGCTTTACGGCATTTGTCCCACCTACGCTTCTTCAACATCCACATTGACGGCGAATCGACGCGAGCTTGGATTCTAAGAGGCTGCGAATTTCAGCTTCGCGCCTTCCATAGCGACTTCGCCTGGGACTCGGACCTCGTTGAGTTCCTCAATTCACAGTCCGTGCTCATGGACCTCTATCTAGCTGATTACACCGCGAATCTTCCTGGAATACGCCAGGGGGAAGAGGAGGAAGAGGACAATGCAGTTCCGACACCCACGACTCCGACGATCCATCCGCATTCTCTATCCAAGCTGTCCGCTATAGAATGCAGCTTCACCGATGCCATGGCCGCTCTAGTACCGGGGCGACCAGTTACCCGAATCAAGACATGCTTCTCACGCGAAGACACGAGTGGCAAGACCTCCGAGCTTTCACAGCTTTTGGCGGCCTTGCAGCGCTCGACGGGACCCCTCCGCTCGTTGGATCTCGCTGATTCATCGTATACGGAAGAATTTTCGCTTGCGGTCCTGAGAGAAATCGTCCCTAGACTACCGAACCTACGATACCTGGGCACGCTGGTCCTTCCGATTGGGCTGGAGGTAAGAGTCATGTAGTTCGCCGTCAGTTCATCTCCGCTAACTCATCCGTGCTCCGCGGCTGACCCACCTTGCTATTTGGTGAACGTTTGGTATATCTTTGTTTTCTCTTGATCCGACATTTCGTTCTTTAGCGTCTCCAGTTTTTCGGTCTCCTAATGCGCCTCCGCAGCCTCCATACAGTCGAGATCGAAGTCTCCGACTGGGAGCCTCCGCCCTCTCCCCAGGCACTCCGGGCCCTCGCCAGCGAGTTTCGACTTTATTGTCCAAGCGTGAAGTGCTTTGTCTTTGTGCAGGACTTTGAACGGACAGTCATCCGTGTTATCAATGGATTTTGCGCCGTGGACCCAGACGCGACAACCGAGAACCTCTGGAGGGAAGTCGCCGACTAGCCACGTTCCGAAGACGAAGCCACGCAAGTAAATAAGCGATGCGCACCTTGCGCAGCCCCCCCATAATTACTTCTATAATTGAATCATCGGATCCCCTTTTTTTACATTCTCCATGCAAATATTTTTAGAACATGTAGCCTATGTCACCGAAGTTCTCTCGTTTGTGTTCATCAATCACTCAGTCTCATTATTTGTATCTCAAGCTTGTTTTACACCTAGCATTAAGCGAACTCTTGCCGCTCACTCACTTCATTCCTCCATTCCTCCATTCCAATATTTCGCTACGGAATCCACGGACTTCCCTTAATCTCACATTGATACGATGGAGAATACATTAGACTCGTTCAGGTGCTTGTCAAAATTCGGCAATCCCTGCGCTCTCTTCTATTGCGAAAATGCGGGGCATCGATGTGTCTCCTCCAACGCCCCCATATATTGTGTGGGGATAGCTCATCAAGATAACCGCTATTATTCCGAACGGCAATGAATGTGCCGAGCTCCCAGCTACTATCTGATCGCTATATTTGCCTTTAAGGTAAGAACGAGTCTAGATAATGATTGTCTACTCTACGTTGCCAACGTTAGGCGAGTAAGCGAGTAAGCTACTGTTGACCTGATGAAGATCCTGGTCAGAGATCGGCGCGGAGAAATGTATCTGATAATAGTTCCATTTAGACCGATAGAATCATAGACCTGATGGAGGCGGACCCGTCAGTCTGTTCATTGGTGATTTCTGCAGGTACGGAAGCTTCATCTAGTTCAGCTTAAATGAGAATACTTATCGAAAACATCGTCATGGGAAGATAGCGCAAATGTCGACGGAGTATACTTTCATGCCCGCGGTTCTTCTGCACAATTCCAGAGTCTATTTGCAACTTAGTATTGCAATGATGCAGAGCCTCGGGTCCGAGGAAGTTTTAGTGTTCTCTCATAAAACTCACAACACTCATAAGTAAGATCCTCACATACTATTCATGCCAGTGGTTCTTGCGTACTTCCCGCGACAATATCCCTGAACCGGTAGCTACCAATGATCTTGCTATTGCAATAGCAAGGTAGCGTGAAAGCGTGGAGACGGCAAGGTCAGACAGTGGGATAAGTTTTCAACAAATCTTAATCCTGCGAATGGGGGTGCTTCTGGTGGAGCCATGCGTCGACTTCATTGCAAAGATAGTTTTAGGTTGGATGGTTGCCCGCTTTAACTTGACCCGGGGGGAACGGTTCGAAAGGTCCTTCTTCTTCGAAACCTCGGACTTATTAGCCGGTGAAGGTTTGATTATCTTCAAATAAGAGCAAATTAAATAGCTTCTTTCTTTAGACGAAAAGATTGTTATGCTGTACTTAAGTTGTAAGACATTATTTTCAAGCAATTCATCTTAATTGAGACCTTGCCATGCCGAAATGCCGAAATATAATTCAAGAACCGACTCGCTTTGTGCCGAATTTGTCCACGGTAACCGGCTTCTGAGCGGAACACGACTTTGACGCGTCTCACGATCTCCGGGCGTCGCGCGTCGCCTCCCTCGCATGATACATCATTTGCTGACACTTCCACGACAATAAAGGGCGCAATAACTGTACATTACATCTTGTCAACCTACCACATCAACGTCTTTGAAGCTTCGAACTCGACCGTTACTTTCGGCGACTTACAACTGTCTTAGATATCTAGAATGCCTGATGGAAAAGCAAGAGCTGAGCGAGGCTATATTCCCATCTCGGATCATGCATTGTAAGCTCGGTCAAGCGTCAATGAGTACTTTATGCAGACATGTGTCATTAGGATTGGAAATCTGCGTACTGCAGCTTTGGTACGTAGCCTTTTCATACCATGCCACCCACCAGCTTAAATAGACGAATATAGGTCAGCGTAGATGGCTCAAGTGAATAGTGTATCTTCTCCACCATGTGTCTAGACTAACGTCGTGAAGTCGAAAGCTACTGCGTTCCAAATTTTGACTCACCCTCAGTCTTCGCGCGGATTCTCGATAAAGACAAGGTATTTGATTCTTTAAATAGAGAGAAGAGTTCGTGCAATTAATTACTGTCGACGTGATACTAGGGTGGTCACTTTTTAATCACTCCCACAATTGACTTCGTGACAAAGCAGGCTTACATGCCAAGCTCTAATGTATGGATTGACGCTGATTCTTTATTTAACGAAAAACAAATTGACTGCTTCTTAGGTTTTGCAAACCAAGTATGAATTACGACTCTTGTCGGGAAAGCGTCTCATTCGCATCTTCCAGATTCTTAGCAGAACAGGGAATAGTCACAGTTACCGGTACTTGTGTCTCTTAAGCGTGAATTGTAATTTTTACTTACAACTGCTTCCCTCAGATTATCTACCTCGTCAGCATCATCCCGAACCACATAAGCCACTTCTATTCTGGTTGATACGCCGTATTGAGGTGACGTGAATTTAAGGTCGGCTTTCTTATTCGTGTCTCATACGTTTAACTTTAGGTCACGCGTGGAACTATGCCAATCCGAGTCGAGTGCTGCCCTGCATTCGATTACGCACGCGCTGAGCATACCACTTCGATCATCCCCGACGAAAGCATAGCGGATATTGCCTTCTCACCTACGTCTCCCCCGACTTCTCCGCGCAGCGATGGCTCCGGATCTCAAAAGAAGGCCCTCTTCCAGTCCAAGGACTTGTCTCTCGATTTGCGGTACATCGCCGAATGCATCTCACCCGACGAAGGCGTGCCGGGCACTTGCTCGAAAGTGCCGGTCGTCAACCTACAAACGCTTGATCTCAGTGCCAAAGGGCATCTCGGACTAGGTGCCTGCTGTGATATGGAGCTGGAGGAGGGACAGGTCGTCACGTTTGTCTTGCGCGTTCCGCCCCCGCAAGGCAGTGTACCTGCGAAGTCCACGAAGCCGACAAGGAAGCAAGCAGAGGAATTGGGCGTCTCTATGCAAAGTGAGCCGTCATCGGACTTGATAAGCGAAGCAAGGTTATGTGGGAGGCTGATGCGGGGTGCTTTTGGACAGATCTAATCATGGGCGCATCTAAGCTT